>OY728126.1:1324616113-1325362113 GCA_963277665.1 Viscum album
AAGCGCGGTGTCGTCGCACCGCGCCGATGAGGACAAATGAAACAGTGGCTGGAGTCGAGGCCGCAGAGGCGACTCGTAGACTCCGCAGATTGTTTTATTGACATGCGGATTGTCGAGCGGTGACAGAATGGGACACAGAGGTGATTTGAAGACTTCATAGTGAATATAAGGTCTTGGGAGGACTACTAGAAAAGGCGGTAGGCAAAACGGACCACCGGAGCGCGTCCGGTGGTCCGCGGAAGACCCTGTCGGCGCGCCATGCCGGCTCTGCGGTGCCGGCGGTCGGAGGTGGGGCTGGCACTGGACGGCCTCCAGGAGGCGGCAGCGCCCAGTGTGTCGCCAAGAGGGACTGTCGTGGCTGAATCCGCGGCGGCAGGTGACCAGTCCCGCGGCCGCGCGGGACCCGTGGGAAACGCGACACCCTGCGCCGCGTCTGCTGGCAAGAGCGGCCCCCCACGTGGGGGCCGCGGTTTCTCAAATAAAGGGGCAGCGCCCCCCCTTCCACTCAACTCGGCATGGCCGAGCAGGCCACGTGGGCCGTGAGGGAGCGCCGGTCTGGGCTGGGCCGGACCCGGTTCGGGCCGACCTGGGGGGGGTATCGGGCCCGGTCCGACCGGGCCCGAACCCCCTATTTTCAGATAGAACAATTCAAACGCCCATATCTTAGTCTACGGACCTCCGATCGATGCACCATCAGTTGTTATAAGATACTTGGATCGAGACAGTCATTTCGGTATATTTCACTCAAGGTTTCGGAGAACATTGAATACAGACGGGTTGGTTCGAACCCAAAACCAACCGGGCCCTCGGAGCGGAAACACTTATAACTTGAGCTCCAGACGTCCGATTGATGTGTAGTTGACTTTGTTGGATTACTATTAATGAGACGGAACATTTATCATACTTCGCCTGAGGTTTGGACGCGGTTGGAGTAAGGCCGGGATGGATTGTATCTGAAATCCAACCGGGCCCCTGGAACGGAAAAGCCGATAACTTTCAGACCGGGCGTCCGTTTGACAAACCGTCAGTGGTGTTGGTTATCATGTTGAGAAACGGTCCCTATGAGTATACCCTATGAGAGTTCGGGGTACGGTTGAGATACAGTCGGGTTTGTTCATACACGAAACCAACCAGGCCCCTTGGATGAAATGGCTAATAACTCACAGACCGGGCATCCGATTGACGCACCATCTTTTACATTGAGACCCCAATGACGAGGCGGTCCTTTGAGATACTTCTTTTTGGGACTTTGTGTTACTTGGTGTATCGACCTGTAGCTCGTGGAGTGGACCCTCTTGGAGATGAGCGTATGGAGTACATAAACCGTGTAGCCGGCTGAGACCTGACGATTGCTAGACATACTCAACTTGGAGTGAGTCGACTATCCCATTGGACGGATCGCCCTGTAGTTGGCCATAGTCCTGCGGTACTCGACAGGAAGAGTACATATGTAGGCTATTAGGGATAGCACCCGGTATTTGGCGGCAGACCCTCTGAGGACGGAGCGCCCGGTAGTTGGCAGCAGACCCGCATTACTCGATAGGAGAAGTACCTCAGCAGTCTATGGTTAGTGAGAAGTACCTCAGAGTCATGACAGGATCACTGTAATCATCAGAGACGGAGCTCTTCAGCAGTTATGGTTTCGATAATGAAATTCCACATTTGAGCTGAGTCTATGACCATTGCGTTTACCTCATGATTGAAATGGGTCACTTAATAACTTAGGTATATGTATGGGCATATACCTAGGTAGTGGTTATCCATTGATTTCATAACCTTTGTGTTTCCTCATGGTTGAGATCGGTTACATGATAACGTAGGTATAAGCATGGGCTTATTCCTAAGTAAGGGTTATCTGTTGAGATCCTTTTTGTGGTTATCCTTGTTGGATTTAGTGAGACCTTGAGGGTCTCAAGGTCTGTAATGAGTATCGTATACTCACCCCTACATGGGGGTATGCCAGCAATTGGTTGTGTTGGTTTCAGACGACAGGCAGTGCTGACAGAGGCCGAGTGTTCAAGGACTGGATGGTACCCGGAGGTGGACCTCAGAACGAGTCAGTATCCGGAGGTGGACTTCATGGTGAGACGATACTCAGAGGAGGTAGACGAACGAGATCTTTGTGGAAGATATTTGTACCTACCCTTCATGTAGGATTTGTGGTGGACGATCCAGGAGCTACGCTACATGTACCTACCCTTCAGGTAGGATCTGAGGTGGACGACCTATGAGATACTTCTATTCTTCCAGCTTCTTGTCTTTTCTGTTGTAATTTCGTTCAGTTTTAGATGTACTTTCAATTGGGTTGGTATTCTGACCCACTTAATTTTCAGCACATTCTTTTGTACTTAGTGTATTACTTCCGCTTATACTGTGTGGTGTTTTGTTTACTTTTATAAAGGCAGTGTCTTCCCAGTTATCAGGACTTACGTCGTTGGTGCTAGTCGCCAGCCCCTGGACTATGGAAGGCGGGCATGGGGTAGTCACGACACAGGCCCCGAGGACAGGTCGTGACATATTAGTATCAGAGGAGTCAGTTCTACTGCAAAACTTAGGACTCTGATATTTTTCTTCTTCTGGAGAAATAGTTTTAAGGGTACCAGGTGTGGTTTTCAGTTCAGGGAGTCTAGTGTTGGTGCAGGCGGCCGACATATCCATACACCAGGACCCTGAAAACTGATTTCCGACATTGTACATGAAAACACTCATTGCGTGTGTGTTTTCAATGTTTTTACCTAAAAATAGCTCGAACTAGGTTAGCTCACCAAGTATAAATTGTTTGACAGTGTCACGTCTATTTCTTTCAGAATGCCTCCTCGTGGACGACCAGCTAGAGCCCCGAGAGTTTTATTTACTGACATCTTGCCGAGTGACGAGGCCTCAGAACAGGGCCCTATCCCAGTTGAGGCACCAGCGGAGGCGCCAGTGGTACTACCACCCGTTGGGCCACCGATTCCACCAGCCCCAGTAGTAGAGAGTGAACATCGCTTGAGTGCACTGCAAGAGTTCCAGCGCCAGAGGCCACCTAGGTTCAGGGGAGAGACGGACTCGCAAGCGGCTGAGGATTGGCTGGAGACTATAGTGAGAGTCTTCAGGCTAGTGGGGATGCCAGCTGAATTCATGTTGATCCTTTCTACCATCCTTCTTCAGGCAGCAGCAGGCAGATTTTGGAGCCTGATGCTCCAGGTGCTTGATGACGCATCACTTCTATGGGAAGACTTCGAGAGCCTGTTCTGGGAAGAGTTTCTACCAGACACCCTTCAAGCGGTGCAGATCCATGAGCTACTTCATCTACAGAAGGGTAGCATGAGTGTAGTTCAGTACTCAGAGAGGTTCACAGACCTCTCGCGCTACTGTACAGACATGGTACGGGACCCATTCTTTGGGGCCCGAACCTTCGATCAGGGGATCAGGCGAGAGATTATAGCCTCTAATGTTTCTCACAACATCCCGACGCAGACAGGGGTGTTGGATCGAGACCTCTTAGTGGAGAGTTTCCTTACTGAGGAGTCTCTAGAAACAGGACCCACCACTAGCTGGCATGCGGCAGAGTCTTCTACAGTGGGTAGTTGACATATGACGCAGAGGTCCAAGGGGACCAAACCTCCCGAAGGAAGACTGCATTACTCAGGTTCAGTTTTGCGGGGAAACTGGGGTGGAGTCAAAGCCAGTCATGCCAAGAGTGGTAACTGTTACTCATGCGGCGGGCTTGGTCACATGGCACGTGACTGTCCGACCCGCCATACATATGATCAGAAGATAGAAGAAGAACCCCTTAGAAAGAGGCATAGGTTCGATCAGGGCGGACCGGAAGGAGCAGGCGACCATGGTAGGGGAGCTGGCCGTGTAGTTGGAGGTGAACGGCGCTTTGAGGTGTTGCCACCACCACCCCCAGGAGGTCCAACTCGACCGAAGGGAATAGGTGTACATGGGAGAGATGAGCTTCAAGCAGTAGAATCATACGACTACGGAGCTCCGGAAGTAGATGGACAGGAGCAGGACTAGCTCAAGACATGAGGACTTTTTTTCATGTTGCTTCTAGCATTGTTGATGTTTGTTTGTTGATGATTTTTGTCTTTTTTACTTTGAGCTGCAGTAATAAAAGACACCTTTCATTGTGTTATTTACTTTCCAATCCTCTCTTTTTGTTGTTACTAAGACGTTCCGGTTTAAATAAAACTGTTGAATTGACCCTCACTTTTGAGATACCTACTGCAGGAGACCCAGTTACCACACACTGATTCTGACAGTGTGACTCAACCCTTGGAAGTGATAGTAATGGTTGGATATCTTGGTAGTAGCGTCTAGGAATTATGAAGTCATACTTGGTATGGATTAGTATCATCTATTTTGGGATTGACTATATTAGGCGAAGAACGTGGTTCATCCAGTGCATGAGACCAGATTTCTTATATCGGCAAAGAAGAAATCTTAGAAGCTCTTGTAGGACCAGAAAAGGTCCAATTCACCTAGGAGTGGATGAGGACAGCTCAGAGCCAGCAAAAGACTTCTGCTGACAGGAGGTGGAGACCACTAGAGTTCGAGGATGGCGACCACATTTTCTTATGGGTCTCACCTCGATGTGAGTTACAGAGATTTGGCCGGGGCGGCAAGTTGTCTTTGCACTTCATTGGACCCTTCTAGGTCCTCAATAGGGTAAGAGAGGTGGTTTACCGCTTGACCTATCCACCTCAGTTGCACCAGTGCACGACGTCTTCCACGTATCTCAGCTGAGGAGATACGAGCACGACGCATCGCATATCATCGACCTTGGGGAGATGGACATTGGTGATGGGGTGGATTTTGCGGGCTTCCTGTAGAGGTTGATGATCGAAAGGAGCGGGTCCTACGAGGACGATTGATTTCTCTTGTGCGCTTCCATTGTAAGCACGGGAACCTCTAGGGGAGCACATGGGAGTGAAAGGATCAGATGCATGCTCAGTACCACTTTTGTATCCCTTGTTTGGGTTAAAGCTTTATGGGGACGTAAAGCCCTGAGGTGGGAGTAATGTAAAGACCCGTAAATTTCAAGGAATTTGTTTTTCCTTATTTCATTTGGATTTTAAAAGAACGCAATTTCTGACGGCACCTGATTCTGAGGCCCGGCGTGCCCGAAATCAATTTCCAAAGGTTAGCTCGGGTACGTTCAGAAAATGAACGAACGAGTTTTCCTAACATTTGAATTAGTGGTCGGAATCGAAATCTGACGGCACCGATGAAACCGCAGCACCAGTAATAGCTTAGGAAAACCATTTCCGGAGTTGCGTTTTCTCGGGTGTGGTTATTAAAATAAACGGTTAAGTAATGAATAAAAATAAAATTTGTGCAACCAATTTTATTTTTATATCCTTGTTGTTTAACTTCCATGTGAGGGAGTTGGGGTGGGACCCACTAAAATCCTAACTCTCGGTAGGATATTAGTGAGGTGGGTTCCACACGAGTACCCACCTTTTCAAATTCACTAACCCTCCAAACCCCCCCCCCATTAATTTTGTAACACACCTGCACCCCCTATTAAATGCCGAGTCAACACTCACATTAATTGGACGGTTAAAACTCTTCAGTTAATTAAATTAATTGAATGAATTATTTTTAATTTCAAATTGAGGTGTTGGGTAGTGTGTTTATTAAATAATACATGTCTTATTTAATTAAGGGTTGGTACGTTGTGCAAGAGGGATTAGAGAGGAATTGCTCAAGCCTTGGAATCCTCTTCTTCCTCCTTGAAGAATGCAAAGAACGCTCCAACGCTGACGAAGAACGCCGGTCTCCGACGAAGGATGAAGAAGAACGCCGAATCCTCGGAAATCAAAGACGTGACACCGTGTACTGCGACGCCGATGATTCTCTTCTCTGTGACGCCACCGATGCTTACATAACCTTGTTCCGCGACGCCGTCTTCCGTGACGATTATTTCTCACAATGAACCATTGTTCGATGACACCTTGAGGTAGGGGTTATTTTCATGTTGGTGAATATTTGTTTCCTTGATGTTCATCGTATTATTCTTGCACCGCCAGTTGTCATTATAATGGGAGGAGTTCGGACCGCACGAACACGACCGACTCTCCTCCCCCTTCGATGTTGTGTTTGTCACGGCATGAAAAAAGGTGTGCGGTGTAGTGACACTGCACGGAAACAAGAAGAGTGCGGCTAAGAAGCACGGAACCGCGTGGAAACAAGATGAGGGCGGCAAAGAAGTGCGGCGTCGTCGTGCCACGCCTTTGAGGACAAACAAAACCGTGGCCGGAGTCAGGGACACAGAGGCGACTCGAAGACTCCACAAATTGTTTTATTGGCGTGCGAATTGGTGGGTGATGATGGAACGGGCCGCAGCGGTGATTTGAAGACTTCGTAGTGATGAGTAGGTCCCGTGAGGACCGCTGGCGAAGGCGGCAGGCAGAACGGACCACCGAAGCGCTTCTGGTGGTCCGCAGAAGACCCTACCGGGGCGCCACGCCGGCACAGCGGCGCCGGCGGATAGAGGTGGCGGCCGACTGCTAGGAGGCGGCGACACCTGGCGCGCCGCCATGAGGGACCACCGCGGTGGAAGCCGTAGAGGAAGGCGACCGGTCCCACGGCCGCGCGGGACCCGGGAGAGAAGTGGCGCCCACTGCCGCGTCTGCTGGCAGGAGCGGCCCCCACATGGGGGCCGTAGTTTCTCAAACAGTGGGGCAGCGCCAATCCCCTTCGGCTCAGCTCGGCGTGGTGGAGCTGGCCACGTGGTCCGTGAGCGCGCACCAGGACGGGCCCCCCAGGCCGGGCCGGGCCGCGCCAAGGCTGGGCCGGGCTACGCACATGTCGGGCCGGGCCGCGCCGGCAGGGCCTGGCTACGCCCACCGGACCGGCCCGCAACGTAATGTGCCGGACCCAGACCCGGTTTGGTTCGACCCGGTTCGGGCTGACCTGGGGGGGTATCGCGCCGGGTCGGACCGGGCCTGAACCCCCTATTTTTGGACAAAACCATTCAAATGCCCATATCATGGTCTAATGACCTCTGATCGATGCACCATCAGTTGAAATGCAATCCTTGGATTGAGATAGTAGTTTCAGTATATTACACTTAAGGTTTCGGAGAACTTTGAGTACGGCTGGGTTGGTTCGAACCTGTAACCAACCGGGGCCTCGGAGTGGAAACACTTATAACTAGAGCTTCGGACGTCCGATTGACGTTTCATCAACATTGTTGGATTCCTCTTGATGAGACAGAACTTTTATCATACTTCACCTGAGGTTTGGACGCAGTTGGAGTACGGCTGGGTTGGATTGTATCTGAAATCCATCCAGGCCCCTCGAATGGAAAAGTCGATAACATTCAGACCGGGTGTCCGTTTGACGAACCGTCTGCGGCGTTGGTGATTACGTTGAGAAACAGTCCCTATGAGTATACCCTATGAGTGTTCGGGGTATGGCTGAGATATGGTCAGGTTGGTTCATACACGAAACCAACTGGGCCCCTAGGATGAAAAAACTAATAACTCAGAGACCGGGCGTCCGATTGACGCGTCGTATGTTGCGCTGAGACCCCTATGACGAGGCGGTCCTTCGAGATAATTCTTATTGGGAATTTGAGATACTTGGAGTATTGACATGTAGCTCATGGAGAAGACCGTCCACGAGACGATCGTAAGGAGTATGGAGACCGTGTAGCCGACTGAGACCTGATGACTGCTTGACTGACTCGACATAGAGTGAGTCGACTAGCCCAGTGGATGGAGCGCCTGGTATTTGGTGACAGAACCACGGTGGACGGAGCACCCAGTAGTTGGACGAAGGCCCATGATACTCGACAGGAGGAGTACCTCTATAGGCTATGAGGTATAGCGCCCGGTATTTTGCGGAAAACCCTCAGCGGACGGAGCACCAGTTAGTTGGCAGCAGACCCGCGGTACTCAACAAGAGTAGTACCTCAGAAGTATATGGTTAGTGAGTAGTACCTTAGAGTTGTGACATGATCATTGTACTCGTCAGAGACAGAGCTCTTCAGCAGTTACAGTTTCGATAATGAAAATTCTGGTTTGAGTTGAGTCTATGACCTTTGTGTTTACCTCATGATTGAGATGGGTCACTTGATAACTTAGGTATATGTCTGAGAATATACCTAGGTAGTTGTTATCCGTTGATTTCATAACCTTTGTGTTTCATCATGATTGAGATGGGTTACTTGATAACTTAGTTATAAGCACTGGCTTATACCTAAGTAAGGGTTATCTGTTGAGATCCTTCTTTGTGGTTATCCTTGTTGGATTTTGTGAGACATTGAGGGTCTCGGGGTACGTACTGAGTATCGTATACTCACCCCTACACGGGATATGCCCGCAGCTCATTGCATTGGTTGCAGACGACGGGCAGCGCTGACAGAGGATGAGTGTTCGAGGACTAGACAGTACCTGGAGGTGGACCTCACAACAAGTCAGTATCCGGAGGTAGACATCACGGGGAGACGATACTCAGAGGAGGTCGACAGGGAGAGCGTTGTGGAGGATATCTATACCTACCCTTCAGGTAGGATCCATGGTGGATGATCCAGGAGCTGCGCTATATGTACCTACCCTTCAGGTAGGATTTGAGGTGGACGACCCATGAGTTGCTTCTATTCTTCCAGCTGTTTGTCCTTTCTGTTGTACTTTCGTTCAGTTATATCTGTACTTTCAGTTGGGTTTGTTTTCTGACCCACTTACTTTTTAGCACTTTATTTTGTACTTAGTGTATTACTTCCGCTTATACTCTATGGTGTTTTGTTTACTTTTATAAAGGCAATGCCTTCCCAGTTATCGGGATTTATGCCTTTGGTGCTAGTTGTCAACCCCTGGCCTATGGAAGGTGGGCTTGGGGTAGTCACTGCATGGGTCCCGAGGACAGGTCGTGACACCAATGGCCACCTCGGCACTCCACGTCCTTATGTCACCTCTGGGTATTGGGTCTTCATGAAGTCTACCTCCGAGTACCATCCAGCTCTACAAGCCTCAACCCCGACCAGTTCTGCCCATCGCCTGTAACCAACACAACGAGGTGCGGGCATAGCCTGTGTAGGGGTGAGTATAACAATACTAATTATATACTCTGATACCCTCATGGTCTCACTAAATCCAACAAGGATAAACCGAAAAGAATGATCTCAACAGGTAAACTTTACTTAGGTATATGCCCATACAAATACATAAGTTAACAAGTAACCCATCTAAATAATGATTAAAACAAAGAGGGTCATTGACTCAGCTCAAACCAGGATTTTCATTATCGAAACAACAACTGTGGATAACTCCTCCTCTGTCGAGTACATTTTCCATGTCACGACTCATAGGCGCTACTCACTAACTTTAGATTGTTGAGGTACTCCTCCTATCATGTACCGTGGGTATGGTGCCAAATACCGGGTGCTCCGTCCGCTGTTGGTTTTCCACCAAATACCAGGCGCTCCCCCCTAATAGCCTACAAGGGTACTCCTCCTGTTGAGTACCACGGGTCAGCTGCCATCTACCAGGCGCTCTATCCGCCATGGGTCTGCTTCTAAATATCGGGCGCTTCGTCCACTGTGCTAATCGAATCACTCCGAGTCGAATCGGTCATGAGGTCATCAGGTCTACAACAACTAGGTCTTTGCACTCTGTATTCTCATCTCTGGGAGGGTCCGCTCCATGAGCTACTGGACGTTAATTCCAAGTGTCACGATGTCTCACGTAGAATAAACACAAAGGACTGCCTCATCATCAGGGTCCCAACTCAACCAACGACACGTCAATCGGATGCCTGGTCTGTGAGTTATTAGTAATTTTAGTCCCGGGGGCCCGGTTGGTTTCGTGTACGAACCAACCTGACCATATCTCAACTATACCCCAAACTCCCATGGGGTATACTAAAAGGGACGACTATGCTCTAAGAGTGTCGGCACTGCTGACGGTTCGTCAAACGAATGTGCGGTGCCAAAGTTATGGCCCAAGAAGATAATGAGTCAGTAATGAGCCTGGGTCTGGTCCGACCCGGTCAGACCAACTCGGCCTGACCCAAACTGGGCTGACCTAGTCTTGGTCGACCCGGTCAGACTCACTGAGTCTCACCCAACCCATTGGGCGAGTCAGCCCACTATGTTTTGAAACAGTCTGCTGGGCTCGACCCAGCATACCGTGAGGGCGGTTTGGCCTGATAGTCACCACATAGGTCGCTCGGTAACTCGGCACGGGAGACCGGGACGGTTTTACCAGTGACACCGTGGGGGTGTCGCAGGCCGGTTCAGCAGGATGATGACTGGGAGGCCAGGGGGCAGACTGCGCGGGGTATGAGCGGGCCGACTGGGCTCCGTGCAGGCCGCTGGGGCACCGAGTTGGGTGTAATTGCACGGGCAGGGTGCCGAATGCCGGACAACACACATGGGCGCGCCGGGTAGCATGGCAGGGTGCCACGGGGGTGCAAGGGCACGCCGGGCAGGCCGCCGGTAGGGGCGTCGGGGGCACCGGGCAGGCCTCCGGCACGGGCGCAGGGCGCAGGGCTGGCTGGGAAGCATGCCGGGGGGCGTCGGGCGGTGCCGACAGGGTGCCGGGGGTGTGCCGGCAGCACACCGCGGGTGAGCCGGCAGCGCGCCAGCAGGGGTGCAGGGCGCAGAGTGCGCGTGAGGGAGCCGCGGGGGCGGCGTAGTTCATGGAGGTCACATGTAGTGCGGCCTTTGTTCTCCATCTTCGTCACCGTAACCTCATTTCCATGCCATCGTGGAGTCATCACAAAAAGAACAACATAGGGTTCGGGCCATGTCGGTTAGGCTCGGACCCTCTGCGTTTAGGGTGGTAGTAATAGGTTCTCGCAAGTATGAAGCACAACAACCACCGTTATTAGTTTTGAGAGAAATTATGAACATGGGAAAGGTTAATACATTAAATAAAATAAAACCCATGCATCTTGCTCGTCGCTCGTTGGTGGATTCGCAGGAGGAAGATGTTGAAGACCGTCATTCGTCACGTCCGCCACACGTCCACAATTCTGAGTTGCGTCAGTTTATTGATGATGATGCAGAAGATAGGTGTCTGGGGAAGGAAGGATGAAGAATAATCGCATGGAATATCGTCGTTGGCATTTTTCGCGTTCTTCATTGGAGAGGGTAAAATTTCCCCAAGTGTTGGGTGTCACGATACTTTACCTGCGCTTCGTCACATGGTGAAGCTATCCCAAAACATTCTCCCAAGCTCCCGATATATAGGAGAGGGGGAGAGGTATGTAACCATAATGAAATTTATGACGGTTCATATATTTGGAACCTTCCTAAATTCCAAAGATGTGGTTACTTAATTTAAAAAGGGGGTAGGGTGAATTAAATTGCGTTGTCACAATTAAAGAGGTGTGTTGGCAAATCATAAGAGGGGAGGATGCCAATAAGTTTCCCCAACATAGCCTGCGTCAAAACATAAGATGTGAATTAATTTTATATTGAAACATAAAATTAATTGACAGCAATTAAGTTCACGTCGACCCATAAAATTAACTGACATCAATTAATTTTACGTCGACCCATAAAATTAACTGACATCAATTAATTTTACGTCGACCTATAAAATTAATTGACTGTAATTAATTTTACGTCAATAGATAAAATTAATTGAGAGAAAATAATTTTATGTCGAGACATAAAATTAATTGATGGGGGGTTGAGAGGTTTCTTCTCGCTCCCCATTAAATGGGAGGTCAGGGTTTGGTGTTCCCACCTATAACTCCCAAGGGGATGTTTCAACTAACTCCCTCAACACATGGCAACTTAAAAAAAAGTGTTGTACTTTAATTTATTATTTTTTTATAAAATGTTAAAAATTAACTTTTATTCCTGCTAATCTTCTATTTAGATGAAAGTATTCTTAAGGGAATATCGGCACTGCGAGTTCAACTGTGCCCTCAGAATTTGATTCCGAGCACTGGTTCAAATTTTATAAAACATCGCTCGTATGTTTACTGAATGTTCCTGAAAAAAAGATTGAAAAATTATTATCAATCACCCTCAACCTACTATGGTAAAGGTTAGTCTCTGCCTAGGAGAAACACGCCCCAACGAACACAACGGTACTCTCATATTTTAAATTTGAGTTATTGTTTAGATGTTATTAATTTTACAATAAAATAATTGTCACTTAATTATTTTATTTACGACAAAAAACTAACTTTCTAGGTGGCCTGTTGTGGCCAATGATAGTATCTTCTTAAAGAAATCATACCCTCACGAGTTCAACTGTGGTCTCGGATTTTTATTCTGAGTTACTGTTTTCAAGATATAAGCATTTGAAAAATAAAATAAGTTTATTTAATTATTTGATTTGCGGTTATGCCATTTTCGGGTTTTCTCACAGGAGGCTTGTACCGACTAAACTTTAGTCACACCTAGGGTAAACCCACCATCCTAAGCACAATCATGCCCATATATTTATGATCCAAGTAACTGTTTAAGAGTTATTCCACTTTTTTAGGAAAACTGCTTACGCGCGTTAATTTAAGCTTAACAAAACATTAGAGTATTATTCTAGGCACACCGGGCCTCGTAATCAGGTGATGTCAGAAACTCCGTACTTGTAAAATTCAAAATAATTTAAGAAAAAATTTTCCTTGAAAATTACGGGTCTTTGCGTCCATGGGGTCCCAAAATTGAACCGATGATTCCCATGGTTGGAAATAGCTCATCCAATAGGATTATTACCTGTTTTATGGTACCTTAATATTAACAAAATCTTATTTATTTACCCTTATTTATAGAATTTTCCCATTAAACCATGGTAAAGAAATAATTAATGAATTTTTTACTCATAATATTCCAAAATAGAGGGTATAAATTTATAAATTTTGGACCTTTTGCTTCTAAATATGGAATCCATTTTTCCAAATTCAAAACCCAAATTTTTTTGTAATTAATTTTAAATGAATTGCCGTTATCAAAACCGAAATGTGTGTTTTTATGAAGTAATAACTAATATATGTTTTTCAAGTGTTTCTGTCCAATTTAAAAGTTAAATTACATCTAATGAAAAATATTGTCTTAATTAAAAAAAATATAATCCAATTAAATTTTATAACTGTAAATACCCGACTATTTAGAAATGGTACGGATAAATAGTTTTATTTAAAATATTTCTTTTAAGATAGTATAATGTGTGTAACATCCTAAGGATGTTTCGGGATGTGTCCAGGGTTTGTTCGGTACCATGAGTTTCAGAAATGGACTTGCAGATAGGGGCGCACGGCCTGGACACGACCTTCACATGGCTTGCGCAGGGGTTGGGTAAACCGTGCGGCCTTTGGTCTGGAGGCAGTGAGGTGCACATGGTTTAGGTAAACCGTGCCCCTAAACCGTGTGGCCCATTATCTGAAGGCAGTGAGTTGCGCACGGTTTGCGCACGGTTTGGTAAACCATGCGTCTAAACCGTCAGACCCAGTTCAGGGAAAAAATTACCTTTTCCCCTTAATTAATTTATAAGGCATTAAGCCTTCTTCTTACTCTTTCCTGTGGAAATAACACAGTAGGATCCCTCCTTGAGCTCTCAATCCTCTCTCTCACTCTTTTCGTGGTGGAGAATTCATCTGGAACCCGATTCATGATCCGTCGGAAGGGATGGATCACCCTCAGTAAGGCTAACCTCACGCTCCCCTCTTTCCTTGGTATATCTCGCCTTCCGTATTGTTATTTTGATGCATGCTCATATTTACTATTTTCAGGGCTTTGGACTGGAACTCAGATCTCTTCCAATCTACTGCAAATCTTTGGTCAATATCAAGTGAGCCTACGCCTACAGCTCTAAGGTAGGTGGTCACGTGGATTCCATTTTGTGGTTTTCTCATTTTTGAGATGTTATCATCTTTTCGTGGTTTTTCATTCATCAAAACCTATATTTATATTTCCTGCATCATATCTAAATGACCATTGTGGTATGAGTTTGATGAATCTAACCTTGTTAGAGTGTTTAGATGTGGTGTGGACCGGGAGTAGTCAACCATAGGTGATATGTCTTGAGTTTTGGCCCTTTTTTACCTTTGGACCTTAACGATATGTCTTTAAAGACATTTTCCATGTTAGGAAAATAAGATTTCTTGGTTAGAGGTTCTCTAGGATGAGATATCCTGAACCCCTTGATAAATTGAAAATTATATTGCCCTGAGATATGATTATGTGATATTATAAAATGGAAATGCCATGCTTTTCTAATGTAATATGATATAAGATGGTTTTCCTTATATGTTGTGATGTGAATTGTTATGCCATACTATGTTGACATGCTAGTGATAAGACGTGTATCGGCGGGAGGCATTTAAACCTCATGCCAGATAAATCTCCTTGTGTGGGCGGGAGGAATTTATACCCCGTGCCAGATAAATCTCCATGTATGAGCGGGAGACATTCTTACCCAGTGCCAGATAAATCTCCTATTTCCGACGCTTTGGCCGGGGGGCGCGCATATCCGTCCGTCTGCGGAGGAGGACGTGCGGCTTTGTTGCCCCGCATTCCCACTTTCCAAAGGTGGGATGCATTCGTTCCTTGTTCAGGTACGTCTACTCCTTGATCGAAACGGGATGATGGGATGTCGGTTCTTCCTTCTGGGGATTTCCTCTCAGAACTCATCACCTAGTCCGGGTCTCCCTCATAAATTTAATACGTAGTTCGTGAAACTCTTCCCAGTGCCATGTTTCCATGGACGCCGGTTAATTACACTGCTTCTGTCGGGACATTCCAAAGGGTCCGGTCAGGGCGGCAACCTTCAGTCGGGGGAGTAGTCACGTTGAGGCATCAGTAGCGTGTCTGGATGCTGGGGAACCTGGCGTGTCTGGCTGTTATCCCTGGTCACAGGGCATCTTGAGGGCGTGGAAGCCCGAGGCATCCCACATCGAGCGCGGGGAATTATATTTCATAGACACATATCTGAGGTTTTCCTCAGCTTCTCGTGTTTAACACAGGGTACGCCGCGAGGTTAACATCCAGCGGAGACAGATTAACCCAACCAGAGCATTAGCTAGGATAGATCGATTGAGGGGTTTCCCTTGAAGGGATGCCGATACCGGGGCCAGTCCATGGGCGGCTGTGAAGAAGAGCATACTGACATGGTCTCACCTAGATATGATGGTCCGGGCGAGAATCATGATGGGTGATAGGTGGATGAATGGAGTGGAGGGGGAATGAAATGGGACCATCGCAGGGAGCAGCAGTGAAGTTGGGCTTGAGCCTTGAAGAGGCTTCATACGTATCCCAGTGGCAGGGAATCAATGTCCGTGTAGTACGGGATGGCGCCGGCAAACCAATGTGAAGGTGGACCTTGTTCTGATGGACGTCGTCAGCGAACCAATGTGAATGTGGACCTTGGTCCAATGGGCATCGTCAGCGTACCGACGTGAAGGTGGACCTTGGTCCGATGGGCATCGTCAGCGTACCGACGTGAAGGTGGACCTTGGTCCAATGGATGGTGGGCTTGAACCTATGGAAGGATTCCTACGTACAATGCCTTGACACAGATCAAAGACCTAGTAGTTCAAAGGGTTTCGTCGGTGAACCGACGTGAAAGTAGACACGTGGGTCCACTAGTGGTGGGCTTGAACCTTAGTAAGGTTTCTTACGTACCATGCCTTGACATGGATCAAAGTCCTCGTAGTTTAGAGGGTTGATGGGATACAATTTAATGTCATGCGGGACGATAGTGAACCCTGATGTGAATAAACGACGGGTGGTGGGTGTCGGCGAACATACGTAAATGAGGGACCTTGGTCCGATGGGAGATGGTCTTGAAAATGGGAGGCCTGGCACACCGACTAGGAGACAGTTTGGGCCAATGATTGATGGGCTTGAACCTCAAGGAGGCTTCCTACGTAACATGCCTTGACACGGATCAAATTCCTCGTATTTCGGATTGGGGAATGCAGTTTAACAACATGCGGGATAGGGGTGAATCGACGTGAATGATGATGGGTGGGTTTGAACCTCGTGGAGACTTCGTACGTACCACGCCTTGACATGGATCAAAGACCTCGTAGTTCAGGTGGGGCTTTGTCAGCGAACCGACGTGAATGTGGACCTTGGTCCAATGAGTGGTGGGCTTGAACCTCTGGAAGGCTTCCTACTACCATGCCTTGACATGGATCAAAGACCACATAGTTCAGGTGGGAATGGGTATGCAGTTTAATGTCATGCAGGACAAAGGGAGGGGCATATAGTTTAACGTCATACTGGACGAGGGCGAAACTCAACGTGAATGAACGACCGAGCAATGTGGATTGAACCTCATGGAGGATTCCTACGTACCATACCTTGACATGGATCAAAGACCTCTTTGTTCAGGTGGGAATGGGTCGCAACAGCTCACCACTGGACCAGAATGCAGTTTAACGTCGTGTTGGACGGGAATGGGACCTGACGTGAATAGATGACGGGTGGGATGGAACCTCAGGGAGGGTTCCTTCGTACCATGCCTTGGCATGGATCAAAGTCCTCGTAGTTCGGGGTGGGAGTCAGGGTCGGTGCTCACTCTAAGCCCACGTGAGTCATGCTCAGTGTGAGAAACAAGAGGTTGCAAGGACTTGACAATCACGTCGCGAAGGATGCATATGTGAGAAGCGAAGAGGTGCTTACGCATTAGGCGGCCCATGGTGTTGGGAATTACTCCAGGATGGAGGCCCAGAGCGCGACAAGGTGCAGCAAAAGAGGAATTTGGGACCAATGGTGGGAGATTCCTCGTTCCCTATCACGCCCTCCACTGACCTTGGTAGTGGGGAAGTACCAAAATGCAGAGGTGCAGTCATCCATTGGGGAACTCGGGTCGCCCTTCTCCCATGAACATACGCCACTCTAGTAAGGAGTATATCAACCCTTGTGGATGGGTGATTCCATTCCTGTGGAGAAGAGTGGTGTAAAGAATGTTCGAGCTGGGGGGGACCCTTCGTGAGAGGCACAAGGTCGGGTCACAGTTTAACGACATGTGTTGAGGACGTGGTGCTTGGCAGTTTAATGTCCTATAGCTCGGACGAGGTGGGTTCACTCCGCACCCCTAGGACTTACATAATTGGTACCCTCTGGTACTTGGGGAAGGGAAGGTACCAGTAAGTTCATGGTCATGGGGGGGGGGGGGGGGGTTGTGGAACGAACCATCAGGGGGTCCACGTTAGCGTGGCTATGCGAAAAAGCAATAGCTGTTAGCATGCCTATGCGAAGAAGCATTAGGAAAAGCAACGCTACGAGTGGTATTGTCCATGGGACGTTGAAATCACATCGTGCAAACCTGGAGGGTCGCACGGGAAGAGGAATCGCTAAGAAAAGGAGTTTTCTTCGCGAAGTGGAGTTCCTTGGCCTTGGCATGGGGTATGGGTGTGAGGGTAAGGTGCTTCGCGAAGTGGAACACTGTTCGCGGAGCACTGCCTCACGGAGAAGGGGTGTCTCGCGAAGCAGGGTCCTACGAAGCAGTGTGCTTCGTGATGTGGAGCAATCCTGCCTTAGCATAGGGATCACTAGTACAAGTTGGGTGTTTCACGAAGCATAAGTGCTCCGAGGATGCCCGGGTTCCCTTGGGAATCCCCTTCCTTCGTGAATGACCATGAGCTTCGCGAAGGCAATCCCTCTTGGAAGAGGGGCTCAAAACGAGACAATGCAGAGGCATCTCGCGAAGTAGAAATACCTCGTGGAGCTCATGATTTTCGGGGCAATGAGTGCTTCGCGATTCGGGAGAGGAGTAGCCGAAAGGTCGGATTGTCCGTCCCGAGACTCAGGGGGAGTCCAGTATTTATAGGGAGGGGGCGCCACGAAGCAGAACTCACGCACCGCCTCCTGTGCTTTGCGGCTCGCTCGCGAACGTCAACGTCGTCCGTGGAGGGAACCGCCTCTGGAGCTTCGTGGCAGCTCGCGAACTTCAGATGTGTTCGCGGAGAATTACCGCCTCTAGAGCATCGCCGCGGCTCGCGAATGTCAAATGCGTTCGCGGAGAATTAACGCCTCTGGAGCTTGGTGGCAGCTCGTGAACGTCAAATGCGTTCGCAGAGAATTACCGCCTCGGGAGCTTCGCGAGGCCGAGATGGTCAGGGCGCTTCACGGTGGGGCTTTGCGTGGGTGCTTCGCGTCGGTGCTTCGCGAGGCAGCGCGCCAGCCTTCCTTTTCGTTCCATTCTTTCGGGCCATATTTTGGCGCCAAAAAATTCCCCCCTCAGACTTGGAGCCGCAGAGGGCGAAGGGTCGATGCCTGAGGGAAAATCACCAATATTGTCGGTGGTTCGCGATGCCGCTACGCGAAGGGGCCCCGCGGTGCTCACAGGGGCCACCGATCCGGGCGCGCCGCGATGCTCTGTGCGGGTGAGGCGCGCCACGATGCTCCGGGGCCACCGCCTATAAATAGGGGGGTCGACCTCTTTTGTCTTCACATGCCTTCCTTTACTTTTTGTGCTCTCGAATTCGCGAAGCTCCGCGTACTCCGCGATAGCCCTCCACGAATCGAGCTTCGCGGCAAACTGCGGGTCTCCAGCTCCGCGTCCACGCCAAGCGAACCTCTACTTGTCGGCCTCGGCCAGACTTCGCGGCTTGGTCTCGCGACCGATCTTTGCGATCCGGCTTAGCGGTTCAGCTTCGCCGTCGAGCATCGCGATCTAGATGAAAAAAAATCTTTTCTGGGGGCCAGAGTTAAAATGGCCCATCAAGAGGCTGTATTGGGGGTGCTTGCAGATGCTGCTCGTCGGGATGAGATGGCCAACTGTCCAGGCCTGGGGGAGATGGCCTGAAGCCACTCGGACCACACTTCTTTGACAGATCTTCTATCAGAGGGTCAGAAGGATTATCCGCAATGTAAGAAACTTCCATTGTATGGCTTCGAGCTGAGGGATGAAGTCTTTATCCATGAGGCGAGTAGGGATGAACCAGCTTGCTGGTTCAGGAGCACACCGTGCCAGCACCAATGGTTCAGGGTGGCCGATGGTCATGCACGGGAGGACTTCACACCCGTCACCACTGACTATCTCTACAACCATGTGAACGATATTGATGGGAGGCCATTGCAACCGGAGACGTCCCCTCCTCTCTACCGTACCATGCTGAAGGCGGCCTTACAGGATTCGAAGAAGGGATGGTCCGATGAGTGGGACCTGCGCCACGGTGGCAACTTTACTGATGACTGGGCCTGGTCCTACTGGGTAGGCGCCTCATGCGAGGAGTTCAGGGCCGAGCTGAGGAGAGTGGGGTTGTATGAGGCGGTGTGGGCCTCCCATTTTTACATTTACCAACCCAAGCAACTGATGCCGGAATTGCTGAGCAGATGGTCGTCTAGGACCAACACTTTTCACCTGCATCACGGGGAGGTGGGCATCAGCCTGTGGGATGTCCACCAGATTTATGGGGTTCTGATCTTGGGGGGCCATGTATGAAGAATTCATCCCCATCATCAGCACGTGGGAGGATACAGAGCAAATGATGTGACTGGCGTTAGCGCTGATGGCACTCGTGCCTGGAGAGGACATGGAGGCAGTGAGGGATGTCCATTTTAGGAGATGGTTCAAATGCTTCCTGAATTTCCCAGATAATCGAGAGTTCCCTCTGAGGCCTCGAACTTGTCTGAGGGCGGCCCAACGGGGCAAGGGGAACTCGTATTGGCGGGTCTTGGAGGACATACAATGGAAGACTTGGGGATTCAGTGTCAGCACTGAACAACAGCTGATAGTCAGGCTGGTGACATTCATCGCGGCTCTCATCTGTGGATGGATCCTACCGGTGAGAGATACAAGCATGGGGGTGTGGCCCAGCTCGTTTATCATGGTGTCGATGTTGGCCATGAGGCAACAGATCAATCTGGGGATTCCGATGCTCACCAAATTGTACAGAATGCTGCGGCATATTAGCGAGGGCAAGAAGACGCCAAGGATATGCGGGCCCTTCCACCTCCTGTATGGGTGGATCGTAGCATATATCAGGGGGATTTACGAGTATCCAAACCCTATTTCGCCACTGGGATCGAACTTCCGCCCCTCCATCCTGAACGCGATCGGGATCATCCCGTTCATACTGGCCGTTCCGATGGTACTGAATCGGGTGTGTAGGGCGGACAAGTTTAATTTCCATCCCTTCCCCTTGCCTACAGGGATACTTACTGATGACGGGCGGGGAACGGAAGAACATCGGGCTTACCACCTGGCCTTTCGAGGTGGAGTTTTGGTGGAACGGATAGATCGTGAGCCACTCTGTGAACTGTACACCCCACATCGGTTTGCGAGGCAGTTCTGGTGCCTCCAGCAGCTGACCCCGCAGGTCTACTAGGAGGTGCGTCACGAGGAGTACCCGTGAGTGATGAGGCAGCTATGGCTCATGTTCACATGGGAAGATGGGAAGATGCGGATTGCATTGCCTCAATCCACCGTCTCTTTCGGATTGGTGAAGGAGTACGCCATCAGTTGGGAGGCTGATTACCCAGGGGAGATGCTGAAGCAACCAACTATCTGGGTCAGTGACGGTGGGCCTCCTCTATCTCGAGGTCGGGGTCGGAGGGCAGCAAGGGCCGCTCACGGTAGCGGGGCTGCCATGGCGGCGAGACCCGCACCGGCCGAGGGTATGGCAGCAACGGTGGATCCGGTGATTCCGGAAGAGCAGGGTCATCCAGAGGGGCGGCCACCGAGGGGATTTTGTTGGATATCCTCTCAGGTTCCGGGGAAGCATCTGTGTCATATTGACATGGCAGAGGATGCCGTCTTCCCGGAAGCTTGGGACATTTGGGATGTCAACTGGCAATTCCTCAGCGCACCCAAGATATGGGCCCACCTGAATTGCCTCGGGATGGAATTACCGGGCATAGGCCCAGTTTGGGCTGGATTCATGGCGTCTCCGGCGAAGGCATGATAGTACCTGGACGAGCTGGAGGATTACATCCACTCTAGTGGTGTCCCTCACCCAATGACAGACCGAGTGAGGGTACTGTTGAATCTGACGGTCCCCCCACAGTTATCGGTTGCCGATCTGAGGGAGCACTTCCCCTTGACAGAGGAATCAGAGGACTCATATCAGGAGGATAAGGCTGGAGGAGGGAGCCCGTTGGAGGAGGGAGAGGTCGGAGACCAAGGATCAGAATCCGACGACTTCGCAGAGGCTCTCGAGGTAGCATTCCGATCTTCTCTCCTTACGATCTGTTCTTGGGTCACTATGGACTTCTCACCAATGTTTGATCCATGCAGGAGGAACTTGTTCGTAGGCCTCATTCTCGCTCCTTGGCCGGTGATGATGCGGGACCTTCAGAACCTGTTCCTATGGCTGCATCCAGTTCCGCGTCTGGTGGGACTAGGGCGCCCGAGGTGGCTCCTCCGGAATCATCAGACCTTCCAACAGTATACGGAGGGCCTCGCCTTGGGGTCCCGTCTGTACCGGCTCAAGAGCAGCGCCAGGAGGTCGATCTCCGTAAGTCTCTTATACTGGTCTCCTCGTAGTCACATGTAGGCCATACCAACTAACGTTTATGTCCCTCTATGTCGTACAGTTCTTCAACTGGTGTGGGCTACTACGGCAAGACTGGTCGGAATGTCTGGTGGCGCCCCTCCTAGGGGCATGCCGGTGATAGTGGCGATAGTCCCCCCATCTCCTCAGGCTGCGACACACACCATCACTGGCGGGACCATCAGCAGGGCCGTACCCGAAGTCATTGAGGTGGAGTCCGAGGAAGAGGATCAACCGGTCGGTCCCAGTCCTGTCGCTCCTGCTTCGGTGCCCGGTGTCCTACTGGATTCAACACCAGATGTAGATACTGCCGAGGATTTCCTACTGGTGTACCCTGCGTACGAGCCTGCCAATCGCACAGACTAGGACGAAACGACCTCCGACGAGGAAGACAACAGCATAGTCCGCTGCCTGTCGTGGAAACTGATCACGCGCTTTATCAAGGACACCCCCCAAGCGCAATGGCTGGCCGAAATTGATAGACTCCGCTCGCGATTGCGCGGACTGTGTGCAGGGGGGTGGATGCCCAACGTCCTCATGAACTCATCTTAGATCTTATGGATGAGAAGATCCAGGAGCATGATCGTGGAATCAGCATGGGCTGGCAGCGGAGGAAGGTGACCAGCATTAAGAAGCTCCAGGAGGCTGAAGGCGAGGTCCAACAGATGCAGACCTAGGCAGACGAGCTTTCAGCCTCTCTTGATGTACAATATGAGCTGGTCTCATGGATGAAGGCCTAGCTGGCAGAGGCAGAATAGAATATGAGGCAGACCTCTGGAAAGATGGCTGCTGTTCAAGCTGACGTAGAGAGGGCCAAAGCCAGGACTGACGAACTGCGCCCCGCCGCTGCTGAGGAGGATCGGGATCTGATTCAGCGGCAGCAAGCCTTGGATGCCGCAAGTCAACGGGTGGCAGAGCTACAATGCTCTTTTGACTGGGTCAACCCATCCATGGTGGGAGTCGACCCCCGAGTATTGTAACACCCCCAAAAAAAACTATTATTGGTACTTTCGTGCATCAATTTTTTTTCATTGTTTTGAATGCCGTAGCGCACACGATTTCCACTGTTTGAACTGCCTTGTTACACCCATACAATTTTTGAGGGACGTTCTGCGACAATTCCCCAACCCCAGGTGAGTCGATCCCGATGTGAGAAACAGGATATAGTTGCCCTCTCATACCACCGTTTCTTCAGCGTGCTCTTATGCACAAACGGGGCAACACCCGGGGCGCTGAAATCGATCCAAATAGATGAAAATGGGAAGTGTGAATCACAATACCCAAAATCCGGAACAATGTGGGGATGGCGTGACAATAAGGGACAACCGTTAACCTTAGAGGAGAAGTTGTACCCTTACTGCGTTAGCCTGTAATGGGGACATCAAATGATGGTCGACCATTGACCCTGTTCGAAACACAGGACCATGTCACAAATGTTGTTGATCAATCCTTTAGGACATTGGCCCAGGACAGTTGGCGGACCATAGTTCAGACATCCATACTGTAAGGGGGTCCTTCCAGACATGACTCGTCTTCCGAAACGTTGTCCCTGGATGGTAGGTGAGCCGATGTGGCATGAGACCAGGCCGTTAGGGGGATCCTTCAGACATGAAAGGGGACGAGGGTCCGAATAAGGGGTATGCAAAGCGTTGAATATGGAGTGATGGTTTGTCCAAACAGAATCCAAAACATAGGTAGTTACACCACCGTGCTGGGAGCACACCATATGGGTGCATCGGTCTGATCATTGATCATTCCTTCTTTGGGACATGGCCTCTCTGAAGAGTGGATCTGTCACTTCCCAGTTGGATCTTGGTGCATCCTGAACTTGTTCATGGTAGAACCGCAGTTTAGTGTCATGCGTTGAGGACACACAGACTCCTGTAGTTTAACGTCATATGATAGGACGTGGAGAAAAAGGAATGATCCCAGGGAGCGTGTGGTGCAGTAGATATGAAACCGACGTGAATGAGGACTTGGAGTCCAAATCATACCACATACCCCCGGAGGAAACTCTTCAGGTCGAGGGACCAAGAGTGAGGATTGGGATGGGCCCGAAGTAGAGTGGTTAGGCATTCCTACGTACCCCATGAGAATGGGAATCAAGCCATACGTAGTTCTGAAAGTGTAGTTTAACGTTATGCGGGATGATGAAAAGCCTGGCCGTGTTGGTACACATCCTGCCAAAACTACTAATCCCATGTGAGTCGTGCTCGGTGTGGGAAACAAGCAGTCGTGGTGGGAATTTCCCGACACAAAAAGGGGAAGGTTAGGGCAAAGGGACACATGGTGAATACCAGCCCAATGATGCTAACAAGATCATTTAGCGCACCTAGATGTGCGAAGATAAAGAGTCGAGTATGATGGAATTCCACATGAACATGACGAAGTGGAAATGTGTGAATCATGGCACTCAAGATTCAGATCACGATGATGGTGGCATGACGTTGGAGGATAACTGTTGACCGTGGAGGAAACCCAACATCCATATTGCGTTAGCCTAGAATGGGGACAGACAAATGAGGGTCGACCGTTGACCATGTTCGAAACACGGGACCATGTCACAAACGTCGTCAAATATCCATAGGGACGTTTGCCCGAAATGATTGGAGGGCCCTTAGGTCCAGCATTCATGGAGATACCTTAAGCCTAGTATCCATGTTTTCCGAGGTTCCTTTGGATGTGGAAGAGTATGAGGATTCAAATAGAGATCTCCCGAAGCTTGGTCATGGGACAAGGGGAATGTCCCCATTAAAATCACACACTTCAGACTCTATGTCGAAACACATCTGAATACGACAACGAGATATATTAGATAGGGGGATCATATTCCTTTCCCATGGGGAGATCTTAGTTTAGGGTCGTAGAATTAGGACCATGGATGGGTAAGGGGAGCAGGGGATACATGGCAAGGTGGTTACAAAACCCGACGTGAATGAGGACCTAAGCCCAACATACCATGCATTCTCTGGGGAAATGCTCGAGTCGAGGGACCGAACACGAAGGTTAGGCTGGGCCCGCGGGGATGTTCCCGGGTGCTCCTACGTATCTCATGAGGATGAGAATCAAGCCACACATAGTTATGATAGGCGTCACGGTAAGGTACAGGTGCCATGGTAAAAGGGGAGTGCGGCCGTGGCCCTTGCACTAAAATAAGTGGAATTTGATAAGTCTTGTTTGTTCTTTACGGTGAATGGTTTTTTTTGTGAAGCAATAGGCCTAGAGTAGTAGGCCGTGGTGTCTCCACAAGGATCAAGCCATGATGGGCGTTGACAAATGGAATGGCACGTGACTAATACCCAATGTGATGTCCCCTACAACGAGGTCACCACAATGTAGTGCCGTTTTTTGTCATGCGGCCAGGATGATAATGTCACAGTTTAGGGTCGTATGATAGGACCAAGCATGCATTTTATCTTCATGCAACACAGACATAGCAGAAACGATGCTAGGCGGGAAATGTGCGCAGTGTTATAAAACACAATTGATGGAGACATGATCCCACATCAAATTGTACGCCAATCGGAGAGGGCGACCGTAGGCCGAGGGGCCTATATAAAGGTAAGAGGTGAAACAGGGGGGAATACCGGTTCCCCAAAAGGGTTGTACCTGATGATAGGGCGTCCAGGCGGTCCTACATATCCCATGAAGATGGGAATCAAGCTGAACGTAGTTCCAGATGGGAATCTTAGTTTATGGTCTTAGAGCTCGGACCATGGATGGTGACAACTTCCCGAGTAAGCACAGATGTCAACCCGATCCCTAAGCCCACGTGAGCTAAACTCGGTGTGTGAAACAAGGGGGGTATCCTCATCACAATACTTGGGGCGAGTGAAATGGGAGTTGGTAGAGAGCCCCTAAGGACACCTTTGACACGGCTTGTTTCCCCAACATGCATACGTGCATGGAGGAAAAGTACCAAGAGTTTCAAAACTCTACTTGGACACGATGAAGTGATGAAGGGCGTGAATTGTGCACCCGACATTTTGGGCCTAATGGGTTAGCGTGGGGAGAGAGGAAAAATTTTAACCATGGTGGAAACGAAGCATCCATATCGTGTTAGCCTGAGGTGGGAACATCAAATGAGCATCGACCGGTGACCATATTCGCAACGCGAGACTTTATCGATTTGATGTCCAATCCCTCAGGGGCATTGGACTGTAATGGTAGGAGAGCCCTTGGGCGTATTATCCAGGCTGTTCTTGGGGGTCCCTCCAGGTGTGAAGGATGATGAAAGCCCTGATGCAGGGATACACAAAGCCTGGAAAGAGGGTGCAGACGTGTCTGAGTAAAGCTTGGCATTCCGGGTAATGAACCAGAGTACTCTGAGGCACATCGGTGGACTGCCAGAAAGGGATCAACGAAACAGCTCAGTAGGGAGAGGTACATGGTGGTCATTACGAGACCGACGCGAATGAGGACATAATCCCACACCACACCATATATTCCTCTCATGAAGGAAGGGTAGGCCAAGGGGCCAAGATAGGATGAAGATTCCCGAGGGATGGGGATGGACCCGAATCATAGACATTCGGGCGGTCCTACGTATCCCATTAGGATGGGAATCAAGCCACACGTAGTTCTCCAAATGTAGTTTAACGTCATACGGGACGAGGAGGGGAGTAATATACCCCTAAACAAGCGAGGTGTATGTTATGGTGAAGAAGCCGTCGTGAATGACGACATAGTCCCACACCACACTATACACTCCTATGAGGGAGGACCTGGGCCGTCGCCCGGAAAGGCCAAGGGGCCTGATGGTTAGGCATTGGCCAGGAAGGTCTGACCTGCTTGTAGTTTAATGTCTTGCAATGAGGACAAGGGTCGGGGACCCAAGAAGGCCTAAGGGCCTGAGGCTAGGCCTCGTAAAGGGAGGGTGTACGGCATGGTACATGATCCCGACGTGAATGAGGACGTAGTCCTACATCACACCATACACCCTGAGTAAGAGGGGACCTGGGCCAGGGGGCCAGAGAAGGCATTGGGGCCTAAGGTCAGGCATCAGTCAGGAAGGCCTGATTGGTTTGTAGTTTAACGTCTTACATGAGGACGGGGGGCCAGGGGCCCAAGGAGGCCAAGGGGCCTGATGCTGGGCCTCAGAAGGGAAGGAGTACGGCATGGTACCTGATCCCGGTGTGAATGAGGACATAGTCCTACACCACACCGTACACCCCTATGGGGAATCGGGGCCGTGGGCCCGATTGCTAGCACCACCCGGGGGGAAGTTTGTCACCTCGAGATGGGGCAGAATGAATCACTTCACTCGATGTCTAGGAAATCTCGGGGTGGACCCGAAGATCCAGGACACTGTTGACCATGTTCGAAACACAGTGTTCTTACGGTGACCCGATATGGGAGGAACAAATGAGCGTCGACCACCGACCAAATTTGCAATGCGGGACTTGTATCGGCTTCTTGCTTGAAAACCCTCGGTGGTATTGGCCCGTATCGGTAGGAGAGCCCTTGGGCATTGTATCCAAGCCGTTCATGGGGATCCCTATGGATGTGCAAAAATGATGGAATCCCAGTCAAAGAGTTGGTTAAGCATAGCTGTATCCATCCATGAAAGAGGAAAATATCTCCAAGGGGGATGTACAGCCGGGTCGAGGCTTGCTCAATGTGAGTTGGGGAAAAAGTGTGCACCATGCCATGTCTTGACCCGAGGGGAATATTTTGGCTTTTGGGCTGGGCCAACAGACGAAATTTCCGGGCGTTCCTACGTATCTCATGAGGATGAGAATCAAGCCATACATAGTTCTTGAAGACCATGCAGTTTAGCGTCGTGCGGTGAGGACGTGGGAGGATAGAAGAACGAGAGTCGGCATATGGTGTGACCCTTACAATCCTTTTGCGAGAGGGGTTGTATGAGTCAGGCTAATAAAGTCTACTCCCTACTACACAAAGGTCATCCATAGAAACTACCCCCAGGGGGGATATTGGAAGATAAAGGCTTGGGGTTGGGCTCAAGACGAGGCGTCCTAGCATTCCTACGTATCCCATGAAGAAGGGAATCAAGCCACACGTAGTTCTTGACATGCTGTTTAACGTCATGCGGGACGAGGAGCATCTAATTTGGGGATATGTAAGGTATGGCAAGTAATCTGACGTGAACGAGGACGTAGTCCAACACTGTACCATACAATCCCGCGAGAGGGTATGTCGGGGGAAAAACCAAGGGGCCTGGGGCTAGACCGCGGTCAGGGAGACCTGACCAGCTTGCGGTTTAACGTCTCGCAGTGAAGACGGGGGGCCAGGGGCCCAAGGAGGCCAAGGGGACTGAGGCTGAGCCTCGGTCAGGAAGGTCTGACTGGCTTGCAGTTTAACTTCATGCAGTAAGGACGGGGGGCCAGGGGCCCAAAGAGGCCAAGGGGCCTGCGGCTGAGCCTCGGTCAGGAAGGCCTTACTGGATTGCAGTTTAACATCTTGCAGTAAGGACGGGGGGCCAGGGGCACAAAGAGGCCATGGGGCCTGAGGCTGAGCCTCGGTCTGGAAGGCCTGATTAGATTGCAGTTTAACGTCTTGTAGTAAGGACGGGGATGCAGTTTAAGGTCGTACGGGGCCATCTCACAGTTTAGTGTCGTGCAGGACCCTTTTGCCCTAGGAAAAGTATCGCTTGAGGAACTTGGCATTGGTGGGAGGGGTTATACGCTCTCCATCTCTGGTCACCAAGGAGTATGCTCCATTGGGATAAACCTTATGGATGATATAAGTCCCTTCCCATTTTGGTTCTAGTTTGGGAGGTTTCCTACCGGGAATCATTGGCGCTCGAAGGGCCAGTACCAGGTTGCCCTGTAGAAAAGAGCAGAGACGAACCTTTTTGTCAAAGGCCCTTGCTATCTTGTCCTGATGCCTTTCCAGATTGTGCAGGGCACGAAGCCGGTTCTCGTCCAGTGCTTCCAATTCAGCTAAACGGATCTCAGCTACCTCATATGATTTCTGGTGATCATAAACTGTAGTGCGTAGCGACGGCAGCTGGATCTCAATGGGTAGGATGACCTCAGCTCCATACACCATTGAATATGGGGTCACCTGGGTGGAGTTGCGAGTCGTCGTCTGGTAAGCCTAGAGGGCGTTGGGGAGCTTGTCCGGGCAACTTTTTATTTTCTGACCAACCTTCTTTTGCATAATGTTAGAGAGGGTCTTATTGAATGCCTCGATCTGTCCATTCGCCTGCGCGTGGAAGTGGGAGGTATGGTTCCACCGGATGTCGTACTTGGCCCACAATTTCATTAATTTAGCTGCTCAGAAGTTGGTGCCGTTATCAGTTAGGACGGCGTGAGGTACCCCAAACCGGTGTATAATATTGGAGCTCACAAAGTCAACGATGGAACGGGCCTTGACCTCTTTGAGCGGAACTTCCTCTGCCCACTGGGAGAAGAAATCTGTAGCAGTCAGGATGAACCTAAACTGGTGGGCTGTTGCTGGTGGATACGGTCCCACTACAACAAGCCCCCATACCGCAAATGGCCAAGAGTACTTGGTGGGGTGGAGGGGCTCCGGCAGCCGATGCATGAAGTTGGCGTGAACTTGGCACGCGTGGCATCTCTTGGCATACCCAATACAATCATTGATCATAGAGGGCCAAAAGTACCCTAACCTCCAGATTTGATGGGACAGCTTCGGCCCAGCTTGATGGGCGCCACAGGAACCGGCGTGAACCTCTTGCATAACCAGAGGTATCTCTACTCCTTGGAGGCAACGGAGGAGTACACCATCGAAACTCCACTTATAAAGGATCTGTTCAAGACTGGGGCCGCTCTGGAGGGTAAATTGTAGCGCGCGGCATCGGATTCTCTTGCTCTCAGCCCGGTCGTCCGGGAGGCGACCATTTTAGAGATACTCGAAAAAAGGTGCCCTCCAGTCAGGAGTGCCTTCAACCACTATGTATGACGGACCCGGGACCCCTGACGTGGAGGGTCTGGTGGCGAGATGACATACCCGCAGGCCGTCATTGTCCTCTTGGGTGACAGGGGCAATGACTCTCCAGTGTGCCACATGTATGATTAAATCATCTTGCACGGGTTCTGCGAGCGACACAGCTAAACCATCCAGGGCGTCTGCTTGGCCGTTCTGCGACTGTGGGACATGGGTAACCTCTGGTCGAGAAGAGAATTGGGCCATTAGGCGGAGGGTGTACTCCTGCAACGGTGCAAGCTCTGGCTTCCTGACGATGTAGTCACTATTAACCTGTTTGATTACCAGCTCAGAATCTACCTTCACATGTAGATGGCGAACATGGATCTCAAGGGCCAACTCGAGGCCGGTGATGAGAGCCTAGTACTCCGCCTCTTTGTTCGTACAACCTTCCGACAATAGGAACGAGTATGGCAGGACGGCATGCGTCGGTGTAATGAAGACAATACCCAGGCCCACTCTGTTGACATTGGGATCGTTGAGCCTCCTACCGGTGGGGATCCAGGAGGAGCCGTCGAAATGCATTTTCCAACACGGGATGGAATGATTGACTGAGAGGATCATCTCATCAGGGAAATTCAGGTCCAGGGATTAATATGCGGAGGTTGGATGGGCAACTAAAAAGTCTTCTAATGGCTGTCCCTTAATGGCCTTATGAGGTACAAACCTGGTATCAAACTGCTGGAGAATCACTGCCCACCATGCTAGTCGGCCAGTCGGCATGGGGCAGTTCAGGATGTACTTCAGTGGGTCCACCCAGGAGACCAATTGCACCTCATGGTGCTGTAGGTAATGTCGCAACTTCTACACAGTGAATACTAGCGCAAGGCAGCTCTATTAGATGGGGGAGTATCTGACCTCCTTATCGAGAAGCATGCAGCTGAGATAGTAGAGACTGTTCTCAGTACCCTCGTTATTCTTCTGGGCGAGCAGCGCACCGAGGGATCTCTCCAGGCCTGTCACATAAAGGACCAGCGGCTTTCCAGAGACGGGTGGCATCAAGACCGCAGGTTGGAGCAGATACTGCTTGATTTCCTCGAAGGCGGTCCGACACTCCTCATCCCATTTGTAAGCGGCGCCCTTCTTCATGAGTCGGGAAAAGGGCTTACACTTGCTGGCTAGATTCGCGATGAATCGACATATATAGGCTATGTGGCCTTGAAGGCCTCGAAGCTCCCGAATGTTGCCCGGGGGAGGCATTTGGCTGATGGCCTTGAACTTCTCTGGGTCAATCTCGATACCTCGGTATCTGACAACAAAGCCCAGAAACTTCCCTGAGGTGACCCCGAAGGCACACTTCAGCGGGTTCATCGTCAGGTGACGGGAACGGAGAACACCTAACACTTTCTCTAGGTCTTTGAGATGGTCCCGGTGCTGACATGATTTGACTACGAGGTCATCCACGTATCATTCCACCAATGTCCCGAGGATCGGTTTGAATATGCGATGCATGGCCCTCTGATAAGTGGCACCTGCATTTTTCAAACCGAATGGCATTACCTATTAGCAAAAGGTAACATGGGGAGACCTGATGGAAGTGGACTCCTCATATTCGGGGGCCATCCGGATCTGGTTGTACCCGGAATACCCATCCATGAAAGAGAGAGCCTGGAACCCGGCAGTGGCGTCAATCAATAATTCTGCCACCGGGAGTGGGAAGTCATCCTTTGGGCAGTGGCGATTAAGATCGCGGAAGTCGATGCAGACTATGATCTGCCCATTCTTGTTCCTGACTGGAATAATCTTGGCAAGCCACTTGGGGTACTGGACCTCCTTAATGAAGTTGTCTTTGATTAGCTTGTCAACTTTGGCCTCAACCATAGCACCATGAGAAGGGTTCATCTTCCTGGGAGGCTGCTTAAACCCACGATGTTTTGCCGGGAGGCCCAGACGGTGAACGGCCACCTGGGGATCTAGCCCTGGAATCTCGTTGTATCTCCAGGCAAACACGTCACGGTGCTGTTTGAGGAAGTCTATGTACTGCTGCCGCTCCTCGAGGGACATGGCTGCACTGATCAATGTAACTCTCGGATCTGCCTCACTACCAAGGTTCACATGTACCAGTTCATCAACCGTGGTAGAGACGCCTTCTTCAAAGGCGGGGGGAGAATCCTCCAAGTCTTCCTCCCCACCCGTGGGGAAACATTCCACGACGAAAGATACTTCTGGGCTATCATGATCCGAGGGGCAGGTGGTGCCGGCTCGGGCAGCAGCGGTCATCACATTGGGAGACTCACTTGTCATCGAGACCGTAGCAATGAAGGCAGTCAACCCTATCCCATCTGGCCTTCGGCCTAAGGGGCCACGTTTGATGATATCAAAGCAGTGGTGACGTATCGGCCTGAGTCGGTGGATTCCATCCTGGCAGAAGAGACATGTATGGCGCACCGCCGTTGTCAAAAGATTGACGTCCCGGTACCGTACAGGGGTAGGAGGTTCCGGGATCACCTGAGCTTGGTTGATGTAGCAGTACGAGGTGATTTTCCACCGTCTCTTGGACACGGGAACATGCCTTCCTTGCATACCCGAAACAACGAAACATTGCCCCATGTCGGGGGGTCGTGGCCTCCAACCGGTGGATCGGGAGGATGTAGGCATCATCCATGCTTTCCTAGGGATCACTTGTGACCAGGGCGGGTTCATCCTCGCTTACTAGGATCTGTTTATCCTTACTTTTGTAATAACCTGCATCCAGGTAGCGGGCCTCACAAGAAGCGAAAGGGGACGCGTCTCCTTGGAGCACGCCTACTCGACCGTTGAGCGAGTACTTGAGGAACTGGTGATATGATGAAGGGACCGCCGCGTGCAGATGGAGCCATGGCCTACCCATAAATGCGTTGTAGGCGGTGTCCTGAGAGACGACCATGAACTCGGTGCTGGCAATTAAGCCATTGAACTGAGTCTTCAAGCGGATCTTGCGGACTGGGGTTTGGTCGGTCCTGTCGTACCCTTGGATCCTGAGGTCAGAGGGAGTTAAATCACCTTCAGATAGACCCATCTTTCACAACGTCTGGGTCGGAATTAGAATGATTCTGGAACCCGTGTCAACGAGGAAGCGGTGGATTTCCACGCCATTGATGTGGCCAGTGATGTACAGCGGGTGAATGTGCCCCTGTATAGGAGGGTTCTCATCTTCACCAGAGAACGAGATAACCGCCTGACATTCGGCATTTTCAATCACCTTGGTATGGAAGGCTTCTACAGCTCCCACCTCTGTCTCAAACTGGAGGGGGATCTTTAGGGCCTCGGCAAGTGCCTCGCGCATTTCAGATGACAGGAGAAGGGCCTCAAGCATGGAGAGCCTCGCTGGAATTCTGGCCAGGTGCTTTAGGACATCATACTTTGGTGCCAAACGCGAACCTATGCTTACAAGAGGTCGGTCGGCATTTGGAGGCATAACGGGTCCTGCCGGTTGAACCGGCGATCAGCTAGTACTGGACACATCTTGCTGCCTACTAGTTGAAGCCTGGAGAATAGTTTCCGGACTAGGATTGTACAGCGGAGGCTGGCATGTAGCAAGGCAAGACTGATTGTGATACGAACGAGGCAGCTCTCCCCGATCCAGTATCATGAACGGCGGCGGAGGTAGAGCCGAGGGCGTTAGATGGGGTTGCGCGTGCTGAGATCTGCGCTGAGCCTGCTGCTTGGTCTCAGTAGCGTGCATGGCTTGGCCAAAAGTGCATTATGACGTACCTCAATGACTGGCACAGTTGCGATTCCGCTGACGTTGACGTCAGTTGGTAACTTTGGGGAGGTCTGCCTGGCGTTCCCCCTCGTCGGGTGTCATATAGGGCTTCACCAGTTCCACGGTGTTAACCAAAGCGTACCCCTGGCTGTCGCACGAGGATTCATCCACCGCTGGGTGGATTCTGGGGGGAATCCCCATTTCAGGGGGCATAAAATCGTGGAGGGTTCGGGATGACGACGACACCGGCGGTGAGGGTTGCTTCTTCTTGCGTCGCCGCTGCTTGCCCTTTTGGGAAGAGGCCGACTGTGTAGATGATGTGAAGGCACCAGATACTTCTTCTGAAGGTTCCGACTGCTTCAGGCGTGCCCGGATGATACCATGGGCACGGACGACGGTTTTTCGAGCCATCCAGTCATCGTATTTCCGGGATCCACGGCTGGGGACCTGCTGCCACTCGCCTTCGCTGTCGCTGCCGATCTCTGATCCTGCAATGTCACCCGCCACTTGTGCTGGTGTTGGGCCCAACTTGACTATGTTGATATTGACCTGGTCTTAAAGCCAGTATTTAAAAACATAGCATTGCATGAGGGTGTTCCCCAGAATCCGATGATAAGGGCAGTAGTTGGGGTGATCGGTGAGATTTGCCTCTTCCGGCCTTCTTCACTCGGGCAGGCGCACGATCCCTTGCTCTAGAACACTTAGGAAATAGCCAGGGACCTGATTTTCGTTAAACGAATTAGTCTGGTGCCTTCTTTCCGAGAAGGGGGCCCTGGGGGCCTGGCCCTGACGAGGGGCCTGCCGAGGAGGCGGTGCCTGATTGTCTCGCCTAGGTGGAGGTGGCGCATTGCGCGGGGGAACCTGTCGGTTCTGAGGCGGTCGCTGGTGGGCAGGAGACTGTTCTTGAGGAGGAGGACCACTATGGGGTTGCGGGGGTGGTGCCGCCGGCAGTAACTCTAGCTGCCTCGGGGCTTCTATTTGGGCCACCGCGGCGGGTTCAGCCCTGGCGGTCCTCCTGGCTGGGATCATAGGGGCCAACAAACGTTCCTGACTAGCCTGTTGCAGGGCTTCCTCGAGGCTCTGAGCCTTATCTGAGAAATCTTTGTACCCTCCAGGGTAGTTCTAGGTGATCAGGGAGGGTACCAGCTCTGTCTTGACGTTCCCCACACACATCGTCAGTAATGTCTCCTGAGTCAGTGGCATATCGAGAGAATACGTAAGTCCCTTCCACCGGGCGATGAAATCTGTGACTCGCTCATCAGGCCTCTGCTTGCACTTGAAGAGGTCCGCAATGTTGGTCTTCTACGTGGTGGAGCTGAACTGGTACAGGAACTGTCGGCTGAGGTCCTCCCAACCGGTCACCGATCCGATATGGAGCTGGCTGTACCGAACGAATGCCAGACCTTCCAATGTCTGTACAAAACATCGGAGTTTGGCGACTTCTTGCTGAGCCGGGGTCCCTAGCATAGGGCCACACCTGGAAGAAAAATGAGCCATGTGCTGGGGCGGGTCCCCTGTCCCGTTGAAGGGCGAAAAAGTGGGGTTCCCAAAACCTGGAGGTGCGGGCATATCATCCACCCACGCGGGATAAGGCTTGCCATCCGGTGGGACCGCCACCTACCACGTTTCTAACGCTTCAAGGCGGGCTGTGAGTGCCGCAATAAGATCATCCGGGTGGGGGTCCCTTTCTTGACGGGGATCCCTAACCATTAGTGCATTTCCAGGTTCTTCAACACGGTAGACGACTTCGGCCGCTCATGGGTCAACTGGCTGGACGACCTGCGGGGCGACTGGGGGAACCCAGACTGGATTCTTCAGATTGACCCGTCGCTCGGGGTGTTTCGGCGAGACGTATCGCGCCCTCTTTCCATACGTTCCGGTTTCCTCCCTGTCTGTGGCAGTAGCATGATCAAGGTTTCCCGGAGGCATCTCACCGGGGGGAAATTGCTCCTGCCCCTGCTACCCCGGCCTGGGATCACCGTAGTCGGGTTGCCGCTCTGCGGCGTGCTCAGCCAAGAGTTCGTCAACCAGCCTCTTCTGCTCAGCAAGCTGCTGGCGTAACGTGGCCTTCTCAGGATCCTCATTCGTTTTCTGCATAGAGGCGGACGGTTTGGAGTGCTTGACTGTTCCGACGTTCTCCTTACCCTTGTCGGTGTTTTGACCGAGTACCAGCGATTCGGTGGGTACGGGGAGGACTAGCAGGTTCCTCTACTGATGAGTAACTCTCCCTGATGGGTCCAGCAGTGGCGGTACGCCCTTTGGGGGTAAGTCTCCATCAAGGAATTCACGCTCGTCTTCCTTGTCCACGATGTTGGCCATGTGGACCGCGACTCCTCTCGAGGGCATGTCCTCGATATCACATAATGAATGGGGCTGTCGTCGGATAGGGTCGAAGAGGAGAGCGGCATAGTGTCCCCAACCAAGGACTTGCACATGGGAGGTGGCTTCCCTGACGATCCGGCGGAGTTCTTTAAAACTCTGAACGCATTTTCGTTGAAGGGCGCTCTGGCGGCCTGGCGACTCAGGGTGCTGGGCCACAAGGAGTGCGGCCGCATCGATCAGGCGGTACTGCTCGCCGATTTCGTCGAAGTACTCTCGACTTCTGGGGTACACCACCCATTCATAACGGAGGCGGAAGTGTGTCGCCCATAGGGTTCGACAAAATCACCCCACTTCTTTAGGGGTAACAGACTCTGGTATGCAAAAATTCAGCGCTGTCGTCGGCCAGAACTTCTCCGGGAAGTATTCCGCTGCAAGAATACTCCAGAAGCTCTTGGGTTCGGACTCAGGGTCTGGCCCTGTGTTTCCCCACTCATCAACCGGGGGCGACTGAGGGACCGGTAGCGGTGCCGAGGCGGACCTCTGGGATAGTAAGCTCGGCGGTGGAGAATACTACGAACAAGATGACTGGCCACCGAATTTCGGGCCATCCTTTGAAAAGCAAAGTGACCTGGCCACGATGTCACGGTACGATGGGCTGATAGCCACAGCTTCCGGCACAGGAGTCGCGGCTACCAGTGACCAGTCATATCATCGTTCTACCATAGCTGGCCCCCAAAAAAGATCTCTGTGATTTCTGGTAGAGGTAGAGGGCGCTTCTGGTGACGATGGCGATGATTGCACGGTCGAGACCTGCAGAATTCCCATGTTTTCTTCCTCCTGGATATACCTGCGGAGAGAGAAGGGAATCTGGTGGACCTCCTATTCCGGGAGAATGAGGCTAACACGTCTGGTTCCTGCCCCAGTCCTTGATACAGAGGAGTGGGGAGAAGGTTCCATCGCTGAATCGCATTCCGCTTCAGAGTTGGAGAAGCGGGCAGGTTTGATCTCCACCCGAGCTTTCCCAGGACTCTTCTTGTGGTGGCGACGACCTGTTATCCTACCTCGGGGTGGCTCTTCGGGATAGGGTTGATCCCTATCATGGAGTCTCGGGGCGGCGCTGGCGCCGTGGCGGAGAGGGCCCCCACTCGAGATGGCCAATGTGCGAGGGGCACTGGGGAAAATGTCGAAGGGTACATGGGGAGGACCTCCATGAATAGCACCCATGTAGGCAGGGCCTCTGTTGGAATTGGCAGGAGCATGGGGAGGACCTCCATGGTCGCTGCGGGCGGAGCGAGGCTGACCTTCATTCCTCGAGTTGCTGGGGCGAGGAGGACCTTCGCCGGTTGCAGAGAGGACATAGGGTGGTCCCCTATGTTGGAGAGGGACCGTAGGAATGGCTGCTTCAGATCGGCGGTCAGGGGAAGGAGGATGGACTACATACCCTGTATTGTGGGCTTGGGAAAGATTTCCGTGCTGGGCGTCACTGCCGCGATGCAGGTCTTCCTTCGGGATGGGGGTAGCACGAGGCATGCCTCCATGAAAAACTTTCGATCAGGGAAGGCCCACGCTCTGTGGAGTAGTGGTACGGGGAGGACCTCTGTACAGGGTGACATCACCGCGGGTTAGTTCGCGGCGATCACCACTTGGGCCTGCAACCCGGAGAGTCAACCCAACCTGCCCATGGGGCAGTTGGGGTATCGATCCTGGTTGGGTGAAGGAGTTCCCCTACTCAGTGTATGAAGGGGCTTCATGATGCACGTCGGCGGTGGATCGGGCCACTGTAGCTGTCGACGTCGACGCGCCTGGGTGAGCGTCCTCAGCCCGGGCCCGACGTTGACATCGGGTCAGGCGAGCTGGTGCAGGTGGTGCAGGGATGTAGCCTGCCTGCTCTTCCTGCGGAGTCAGACGGTGGCACTGACGCAGCCGGGCAGGAGCTCTCAACTGGAGCCCTTGGGTCGGGACCCTGGGTGGGCTGAGCCGGACGGCGCCCGCCTCATCAGCGTAAGGTGAGGATTCGTCAAGGCGTTCCAGAGACAGGCTCCCGAAACGGTTGAACGTTGGGGTGGGGAGAAGGGGCTCCCTGCGCGGCCTGTTAGGGCGGCGTTGATGGCGGGGCCTGGACGCCTCTAGGTCCAGGCGGGCCATATCCCTAGTTGGGATGACCCCTTCCTCCTCGTACCTGCGCATGAGGTTGTTGATCACCCTTCGCTGGATGACCTCTAATGGGGAAAGGGGACGTGGGCGCCCCATATTCTGCGATGTGGCAGCCGTTGTGGTGGTAGCGGCACCAAGTGGGGTGGTAGTGGCGATGTTTCCCCTACCCCTGTGTAGGCTAGCGGGCGGTGATCGTGTCTTTGTAACAGCAACCTGGTTCCTGAGAAACGAAGGGATCAACTCATCAGCACTGAGAGAGAAAAGGATTGACAACCAGTGCCCCAGCATCCTTCCATTCTCCACGTCTGTAAGAAGGATCCACACCAACACGCTGCAGAATGGAGTGCCTCACGTTCTACTGCCTCGATAATCGGTGAGTTTCACGACAGGCCCGCTTATTTGCTTTGCGGGACCAGGCACCGGATATCTGGATCCGGTGACACGACAATCTACTGGTGTCTCGAACGCTACTAATCTCCATATTGAGGAGAAGAATTTCACGTCCGGTTCACCATTTCTGTTTCCGATACTTTCACCGGGGCGCGCGTGCATCCGTCCGTCCGCGGAGGAGGACGAGCAGCTTTGTTTCCCCGCATTCCCGCTTTCCAAAGGCGGGCGGCATTCGTTTCTTGTTCAGGTACGTCTTCTCCTTGATCGAAACGGGATGATGGGATGTCGGTTCTTCCTTCTGGGGATTCCACCTCAGAACTCGTCACCTAGTCCGGGTCTCCCTCATAGATTTAATACGTAGTTCATGAAACTCTTCCCAGTTCCATGTTTCCATCGACGCCTGTTAATTACACTGCTTCTTTCGGGACATTCCAAAGGGTCTGGTCAGGGCAGCAACCTTAATTCGGGGGAGTAGTCACGTTGAGGCATCAGTAGAGTGTCTGGATGCTGGGGAACCTGGCGTGTTTGGCTGTTATCCCTGGTCACAGGGATTCTCAAGGGCGTGGAATCCCGAGGCATCCCACATCGAGCGCGGGGAATTATATGTAATAGACACATATCTGAGGTTTTCCTCAGCTTCCCGTGCTTAACACAGGGTACACCACGAGTTTAACGTCCAACGGAGACAGATCAACCCAACCAGACAATTAGCAAGGATAGATCGGATTGTGGGGTTTCCCTTGAAGGGATGTCGATCCCGGGGACAGCCCATGGGCGGCTGTGAAGAAGATCATACCGACATGGTCTCACCGGGATATGACGGTCCGTGCGAGAATCAGGATGGGTGATAGGTGGATGAATAGAGTGGAGGGGGAATGAAATGGGACCATCGCAGGGGGCGACAATGAAGTTGGGCTTCAGCCTTGAAGAGGCTTCCTACGTATCCCCGTGGCAGGGAATCGAAGTCCGCGTAGTTCGGGATGGCGTCGGCGAACCAACGTGAAGGTGGACCTTGGTCCGATGGACGTCATCAACAAACCAACATGAATGTGGACCTTGGTCCAATGGGCATCGTCAGCGTACCGACGTGAAGTTGGACCTTGGTCTGATGGGCATCGTCAGCGTACCGACGTGAAGGTGGAACTTGGTCCGATGGATGGTGGGCTTGAACCTATGGAAGGCTTCCTACGTACCATGCCCTGACACAGATCAGAGAACTCGTAGTTCAAAGGGTTTCATCGGTGAACCGACGTGAAAGTAGACCCGTGGGTCCACTAGTGGTGGGATTGAACCTTGGTAAGGTTTCCTACATACCATGCCTTGACATGGATCAAAGTCCTCATATTTCAGAGGGTTGATGGGATACAGTTTAACGTCATGTGGGACGGTAGTGAACCCTGACGTGAATAAACGACGGGTGGTGGGTGTTGGCGAACCAACATAAATGAGGGACCTTGGTCTGATGGGAGATGGGCTTGAAAATGGGAGGCCTGGAACACTGACTAGGAGACGGTTTGGGCCAATGATTGTTGGGCTTGAACCTCAGGGAGGCTTCCTACGTACCATGCCTTGACACGGATCAAAGTCCTCGTAGTTCGTATTGGGGAATGCAGTTTAACGTCATGTGGGACAGGGGTGAACCGACGTGAACGATGATGGGTGGGTTTGAACCTCGTGAAGGCTTCCTACGTACCACTTCTTGACATGGATCAAAGACCTCATAGTTCAGGTGGGGATTTGTCGGCGAACCGACGTGAAAGTGGACCTTGGTCCAATGAGTGGTGGGATTGAACCTCTGGAAGGCTTCCTACATACCATGCCTTGACATGGATCAAAGACCTCGTAGTTCAGGTGGGAATGGGTATGCAGTTTAATGTCATGCAGGACAAAGGGAGGGGCATACAGTTTAACGTCATGCTTGAAGAGGGAGAAACTCGACGTGAATGAACGACCGAGCAATGTGGCTTGAACCTCATGGAGGATTCCTACGTACCATGCCTTGACATTGATCAAGGACTTCGTAGTTCAGGTGGGAATGGGTCGCAACGGCTCACCACTGGACCAGAATGCAGTTTAAGGTTGTGCTGGATGGGAATGGGACCCGATGTGAATAGATGACGGGTGGGATTGAACCTCAGGGAGGCTTCCTACGTACCATGCCTTGGGATGGATCAAAGTCATCATAGTTCGGGGTGGGATTCAGGGTCGGTGCTCACTATAAGCCCACGTGAGTCATGATCGGTGTGAGAAACAAGAGGTTGTAAGGACCTGACAATCAGGTCGCGAAGGATGCGTCCGTGAGAAGCGAAGAGGGGCGTATGCGTTAGGCGGACCATGGTGTTGGGACTTACACCAGGATGGAGGCCCAGTGCGCGACAAAGTGCAGCGAAAGAGGGATTTGGGACCAACGGTGGGAGATGCCTCGTTCCCTATCACACCCTCCATTGACCTTGGTAGTGGGGAAGTACGGAGATGCAGAGGTGCAGTCATCCGCTGGGGAACTAGGGTTTCCCTTCTCCCATGAACATACGCCACTCTAGTAAGGAGGATATCATCCATTGTGGATGGGTGATTCCATTCCTATGGAGATGAGTGGTGTAAAGAATGTTCGAGCTGGGGGGGACCCTTCGTTAGAGGCACGAGGTCGGGTCGCAGTTTAACGTCATGTGTTGAGGACGTGGTGCTTGGTAGTTTAATGTCCTGCAGCTCGGACGAGGTGGGTTCACTCCGCACCCCTAGGACTTACATAACCGGTACCCTCTGGTCCTTGGGGAAGGGAAGGTACCAGTAAGGCCATGGTCATGGGGGGTTGTGTAACGAACCATCCGGGGGTCCACGTTAGCGTGGCTATGCGAAGAAGCAATAGTTGTTAGCGTGGATATGCGAAGAAGCATTAGGCGAAGCAACTCTACGAGTGGTATTGTCCATGAGACTTTGAAGTCACATCGTGCAAACCTGGAGGGTCACACAGGAAGTGGAATCGCTAAGCAAAGGAGTGTGATTCTCAAAGTGGAGTGCCTTGGCCTTGGCGTGGGGAATGGGTGTGAGGGGAAGGTGCTTCGCGAAGTGGAACAGTGTTCACGGAGCCCTGCCTCACGGAGAAGGGGTGTCTCGCGAAGCAGGGTCCTGCGAAGCAGTGTGCTTCGCGATGTGGAGCGATCCTGCCTTAGCATAGGGATCACTAGTACAGGATGGGTGTTTCACGAAGCATAAGTGCTCCACGACTGCCCGAGTTCCCTTGGGAATCCCCTTCCTTCGTGAATGCCTTTGAGCTTCGTGAAGGGAATCCCTCTCGGAAGAGGGGCTCAAAACGAGACAAAGAAGAGGCGTCTCGTGAAGTAGAAATACCTCGCGGAGCTCATGATTCCCGGGGCAAAGAGTGCTTCGCGATTCGGGAGAGGAGAAGCCGAATGGTCAGATTGTTCGTCCCGGGACTCAGGGGGAGTCTAGTATTTATAGGGAAGGGGCGACTTGAAGCATAACTTGCGCGCCACCTCCGGTGCTTCGCGGCGCGCTCGCGAACGTCAACGTCGTCCGCGGAGGGCACCGCTTATGGAGCTTCGTAGTGGCTCGCGAACGTCAAATGTGTTCACGGAGAATTACCGCCTCTCGAGCTTCACGGCGGCTCACGAACGTCAAATGCATTCGCGGAGAATTACCGCCTCTGGAGCTTCGCGGCAGCTCGCGAACGTCAAATGCGTTCGTGGAGAATTACCACCTCGGGAGCTTCGCGAGGCCGCGATGGTCGGGGCGCTTCGCGGTGGCGCTTTGCATGGGTGCTTCGCGTCGGTGCTTCGCAAGGCAGCATGCCAGCCGTCCTTTTTGTTCCTTTCTTTTGGGCCATATTTTGGCGTGAACATCTCCGTGTGAGTGTGGGAGGAATTCTTGCCCCGTTCCTATATATCCTTTATGGGTGGGTGGCATTCTTCCCCACACTATTTACAGTGCTTGTGGAAGAGAGGCATTCATACCACATGCCAGTGATGATTATTACATATGTGAGAAGCATGGACGAGAGGCATGCTTACCTCATGCCAGTGATAACCTATATCTATGTATATAAACCACTGGTGATTGTCCAGAATCCCAGCCATGAGATGAAGCAGGAAGACCGGCTAGGTGTCCTTCCGAATCTTGAGTGGGAGGGTTGTTTATTACTTTGATTTACTTGCTTGTAGTTTACTACACACTGTTTATTTTTTCGAACACATATTTGGATTTCACATAGACATCATTGGTGGTGGCCTATTGAGACATGTCTCACACCCTCCCCGGTCAGACTCCTGGGCACCCGTGTAGACTTTATTGCTCCAGGTACTAGAAGGGGCAAATGCCCAACTTCAGGTTGTTGATATAGGTATTTTCTTGCTGGTGTTCTAGAGTAGAGGACCGATCTTGGATAGAGATGCTCATGGACTACTTTTGTTCTCATTTTGTATTACTGTATTTCATTCTCTCCATCTATTCTTATTGTATCTGCATGCCATGCATCCATTTTTTATCAGACACTTTCTAAGTGGATTTTTTATATTTAACAGGGTTTTCCTTTTTCTTTTGGTTGGTCTGTATGTTTTCCTTTTTATCATGTTTATCCATTGGTTGTGCTTCCTCTATTTCTATTACCTTTCTACTATACAGCTGTGTACTCTGACATGGGGGTACAGTCTCCCCACTAATTTACCATTAGACCCTTGTTGCTAGTCGACAGCCCCTGGCCTATGGGGAGACGAGCCAGGGGTCATGTGGGCAACTGGGCTCGTTGCTTGTGTTGAGGTGCATCCTGGTTAGGGATGTCACAATGTGGTATCAGAGGTTTTCTTTCTTACTTACTTTACTATTTGGAAATGATATACTTGGATACAATGAACTCTTATGGACATAACCATGAGCCATGCTTGGGCATCGCAAACCCAGGTATAGGGTATGGTCCAAGATTCCTATTTTATGTTGTTATTGATTCTGGTATTTACTGTTAATACCATTTCACCATTTGGTGCTTCACATGAAATGTGTTGTTATTTGAGATTCGTAATGATGGAATTTGGATTTTAGGGTTTGACCCGATGAAATGAGGGTTATGAATTAGAACATTCATCATGATAGGCACAATACGATTAGGCCATGCATCTTGCCATGCCACGTCTAAATTTTCAGTGAGCACTCCTTATTGGTTATTTCCATGCCTTACTAATATGTGTGCAATTATGCTAACCCTTCTTGCAGGTTGTGAATTGTTGAATGAGGTGGTTTTAATGGTTGTCACTCTTTGGTTCATAAGGTGTATGGGACCTTATGGATCGGAAAAGGACATTTCAACTAAACCAGTCCTTCACCTTAATGGAAATTCAAATACTTAGTTAGCACAAGTAAATGACAAATGGAATCCAAGTGTGTGTCATATTTCAGTTCATGAAGAGTATGGGCCCTTATGGGATGGGAAATGCCAAGTCACTAGATTTAGTTAAATTGGAATAGTTTCATGTATTATTAAGAATTATTATGGGTTTGGATAGGTGATCTTAGGGGTATGAAGGCTTAGTACCTGTCCAAGCTTCTAGAGTTCAAACATTAATTTTTTGGTTTCTTCTTTTGAGACGTTCTTTAGTAATTGTCGCACTATACCTCCAAGATGTCTTCGAGTCATGCATGCTGAAGGCAGCAATGATCACCTTCCTGAGGTGGCGGGCCCAAAGCCGCCAGTTGATCTTCCTATCGAGCCACCCATGGATCCTATTGCAATTCCTGAGATGGGAGCTGATGCCCAGTTCCGTGAGAACTTCTTGAGTACGGTGCATGGTATGCAAGGAAGAGTGCGGCCTGCCCTGTGTATGGAAGAGTTGACCCATGATTTTTAGTCACTTCATCCTCCTACTTTTACGAGAGATGGAAGACCACTTGTTGCGCAGCCCTGTTTAGAAGCTATTCAGACCATCTTCGAGCACATTGAGACGCGTCCAGAGAGGAGGGTCGAGCTCGTAAATTATATGATACATAGTTCATCCAGGACGTGGTGGGATGTCATCACCTAGTCGGGACAACCGAGAGATATGATCTGGATTGATTTCCAGACCATCTTGTATGATTACATCGTTCCCCATACATAGATGGAAGACATAGCTACGATGTTTATGAATCTTCAGCAAGGGACCATGACAGTTATGGAATATTCGTCTCATTTCACTGATATATAGTGTTTTTCTCATACACTAGATGCTGATGATCTCACGGCCGCTAGGCATTTTGAGTATGGGCTGTGTTATGCCATCCGGTAGTTGGTTAATGTGTTAAGGCTGCTGATTTTTTAAGAGATCCTCAATCAGGATTTGATTACATAGAGGAATTTGAGAGAAGCAGACATTGTGAACCAGGGCGGTTCGACACCTAAGGGTTTCAATGGATGTTCTTTTGGAAAGAAGCGGTTTTTTGAGGTCTCTCTTGGTGTTAGTGGTGGTCAGACCCTTTTATCAGGTGGTACTCTTATCTATCACCAATGTGGGGTGTCGGGACATATAAAGAGGAATTGTACGCGAGATACAGTGGGTGCATAGGTTGTGGTAGGTTGGGTCATTGCACCATTTACACAGGACGATTCCCCCAGGGCCTAGTGAGCAGGGATCTATACCTGCTCCAAGATCTGGTGCTGGATAGGTAGGATCACTTCAGTCAGGCGGCTGGAATACTGCAGGCCGATCAGGCCGAGGCGGCAGTCGAGGCAGAGGTTATCAGGCGTATGAATTTCAGCACCAGCAAGGTGGGTCATCCCAAGGTAGTCAGGCTGTGACCAGTGACGCGGTGCCTACCTGTTTTATGCAGTCGATCCTACACCGCAGGAGAAGTTTTCCGGACCATATACTATACGAGGTATGATTCTAGTGGCCTCTATGTTAGTATATACTTTTTTTGACATAGGTGCTTCTCACTCATTTATATATTAGGTGATTATCGAAAGTTTGGGTGTCGACGTTGAGTCATATCATGGTATGATCATGTTAGATACCCCGTTGGGTATCCATTTAGAGGGCGTTCGTCATTGTCAAAATTGTACCCTCGAGGTAGGTGGTTACCTTTTCGTGTGGATGCTGCATATTCTCAATATGATAGGTGTTGATGTAATAATCGGGATGGACTGGTTATTTCACTATAGAGCCCGGATTGACTGCTATCGTCAGAGGGTGGTGTGTACGTCACCAGAGGGTGACATGCATGTGCATAAGGGAGAATGGGATCTTAGTGCGACATGAGGAGGACCGGAACACCCGAGTTTAGGTGGTGTCACGACATAGGTTGCTAGAATTTATCTCGATGACCAATGGTTACAACCCTCTGTTTATCCACCCATGGTGGAGCTTTGCAGTGATGTCTTTCCTGATGATTTCTTTGTTCTACCTCCAGTGCGAGTGGTGGAGGTTACTATTGAGATTATACCAGGAGCTACACCACTGACCATTCCTCCTTATAGGATGGCACCTAAGGAACTTCTGGAGCTCAAGAGTCAGCTGGATGACCTGGAAGAAAAAGGATTTGTACTTCCCAGTACATCTCCATGGGGATCACCTGTTCTTTTTTCCAAGAAGGAAGATGGTACCCTTTGTCTTTGAGTGGATTATCATAAGTTAAATCAGTTGACTATTAAGATTCGGTATCTGTTAGCTAGAATTGACAACCTATTCGATCAGCTCCGAGGAGTGAAGGTGTTTTCAAAGATATATTTGATATCGGGCTATCACCAGGTGTTTGTTAGGACATCAGACATACCTCGTATGGTTTTCAGAAGCTGGTATGGCCTCTATGAGTACCTAGTCATTCTGTTTGGGCTTATGAATGCACCTGTAGTGTTTATGGCTCTTATGAATCACTTGTTTCACCCATACCTTGATTCTTTTGGGGTTGTATTTGTGGATGATATCATAATATATTCACGCTTGAGACACAAAAATGCATCATATCTTTAGATCATGTTGAATAAGCTAAGATAGCATCAAAATTATGCTAAGCTCAGTAAATGAAAGTTTTGGATAAATAAAATTTACATCCTTGGTCACATTATTTCTAAGTCAGGAGTTTCAGTTTACCCTAAGAATTTTTGTTCTATAGTCTTTTGGGAGTATCCCAAGAACGTCTTTGATATCAAGAGTTTATTGTGGAATACTTGTTATTATATGAGTTTCATTCAGGACTTTTCACACCTAGCAGCATCGCTTAAAAGGGGTGAGATTCGATTGGTCAGAACCTTGTGAAGTAGCTTTTCTGGAACTAAAAGGCATGCTAACTTCAGCACTGATACTGATCTTTCTAGATCCAGGCAGAGCTTATAAGGTCTTTTGTGATGCATCAGGTATTGGGCTTGGAGCTATCATGATGCAGGATGAGCGAGTCGTTGCGTATGGTTCTCATTAGTTAAATCCTCATGAACTGAATTATCTGACGCACGACCTCGAACTCACAGCGGTTGTACATGCCTTACGCTGTTGGAGACACTATTTGTTGGGAGAGAACTTTGTGGTATACACTGACCACAAAATCCTCAAATATATCTACATACAACGAGATCTAAATCTCAGGTGACATAGGTGGGTCGAGTACCTGTAATCCTTTGATTTTGAACTGGCCTACACTCTTGGGAATGGAAATTCAATAGCGGATGTGATGAGTTGGAAAACTCAGTCACAAGTGGTTCTGGAATCTAATGAGGAGTGGAAGCTGAGGGGCCTATTTTTGGAGATGCACATTGAGGTTTAGGAGGATCATGGTCAAACTATTTTCTCATCCATAGCGGTGACGTCTACTCTTTTGGAATGGGTCAGGGCTAGACAGTTATCAGATTCAGAAGTCCTTGTTCTACGAGAAAGTGTCGTTGATTATGCATCTACAAGATGGACTATGGATGAAGGTGATACTTTATTTTTCCGTGAGCGTGTATGGCTCCCGGTTGACATCAGAGAGAAGGTGATAATTGATTTCTATTCCTCAGCATGGGCATTTCACTCATGCATCACCAAAATATATTGTGTTTTGAGACGATAGTATTGCTGGAATAACATGAAGTGGGTGATAGATGATTTTATCACGAGTTGGAACACCTATTAGAAGGTGAAGGCAGAGAATCAGCGTCTGGCAGGGCTTTTACTGCCATTGTCCATTCTAGAGTGGAAATGTGATGATGTTTCTATGGACCTTGTAACTGGTTTACCCAGTTCACCTCGTGGAAATGATGCAGTATGGGTTATCGTCGACCATCTGATGAAGGTTGAGCATTTCTTACCTCTGCGGGAGACCTTCACGATTGATGACTTGGGAAGACTGTATGTCAAGGAAATAGTGTGCCTTCATGGAGCACCTTCTTCGGTTGTCTCAGACAGATATCCTCATTTTACGTCTTGGTTATGGTAGGGTTTACATAAGGCCTTGGGTACATAGGCACTTTTGAGCACAGCCTATCACTCGCATACTAACGAACAGATCGAGTAGATTATACAGATACTAGAGGATATGTTACATTCCTGTGTTCTTGATTTTGGAGGTTCAAGATAGAAACACATTCCTCTTGTCGTGTTTATTTATAACAATAGCTTCTAGGATACCATTGAGATGGCTCCCTATGAAGTCTTATATGGTATGCCTTGTCGCTCCCTTGTGTGTAGGCTTGAAGCAGGGGAGGTAGCTGTTCTAGGACAACATCTTGTGCAGGAGACTATAGAGAAGATACAGCTTATTGGGAAGCGTATGTAGACAGCTCAGTCTAGACAGTAGTCCTATGCTAACAAGCACCTGTGACCTCTTGAGTTTGAGGTTGGGAACCAGGTTTTCTTTAAGGTCTCACCCAGGTTGGGGAAAAGAGGTATACGGAAGCAAGGTAAGCTTTCACCGGGGATCGTAGGACCCTTGGAGGTGATGAATCAGATTGGACCAGTATCATAATAGCTTTCACTTCCACAGAGATATCAGGATCTGCATGATGTTTTTCATGTATCTCAACTACACCATTAAATTTCAGATATGACTCATGTTTTCAGCTTGATGATATTGAAACGGATGTGGATGCTTCCTTCGAGGAGTATCCGATGCGAATTGTTGACCAGAGCATGAAGAAACTCTGTGGCCTGTCTGTTCCTCTTGTATGGGTGCTCTGGAAGCACGGTCGGGTATAGGACAAGACCTGGGAGTGAGAGGCTGATATACATTATCAATGGCTAGAGCTTTTCATTGATGTCACGTCAGTTCCCTTGGAAGGCCAACTCAGGGACAATTTTCTTTAAGGAGGGGAGGTTTTAACTACCCGACTCTTTGGAAATGGTACGGATCATTAGTTTGCTTCCAAATCATTCCTTTTAGATTTTATAATGTGTGTAACATACTAAAGAAGGTCTGGGAAGTGTTTGGGGGTTTTTAGGAGCTGAGAGTTTGAGAAATGGACTTAAAGACAGGGGTGCATGACCTGAGCATGGCTTGCGCATGGGATGGGAAAACCACGTGGCCTTTGGTCTGGAGGTAGGGAGGTGCACACAGTTTGGGTAAACTATGCGCCTAAACCGTGCTGCCCTTTATTTTAAGGTTGTAAGATGTGAACGGTTTGCGCAATGTTTGGTAAACCATGTACCTAAACCGTGCGACCCAGTTCTGGAAAATATTTACCTTTTTTCCCTTAATTAATTTATAAGGCCTTAAGCCTTATTCTTCCTCCTTCCAAAGGATAGAACACAGGAGGAGCCCTCCTTGAGCTCCCAAACCCCTATCTAACTCATTTCTTGGTGGAGTATTAATCAGGAACCCAATTCGTGATCAATCTGAAGCGTTGGATCACCCTCGAAATAGCTAACATCACGCACCCCTCTTTCCTCTATAAATCTTGCCTTCCGTCTTGTTATTTGGATGCCAGATCATATGCCCTATTTTCAAGGATTTGGGCTAGAACATAGATCTCTTCCAATCTAATGCGAATCTGAGGTATATATAAAGCGAGCCTGCGCCTACATCTCTATGGTAGGTGGTCACGTGGTTTCCATTTTGGGGTTTTCTCATTTTTGATTTGTTATCGTCTTTATGTGGTTTTTATTTCATCAAACCCTGTATTTATATTACCTGCTTCATATCTAAATGACTTATGTGGTATGAGTTTGATGAATATAACCTTGTAATGGTGTTTAGATGAGGTGTGTATCGGGAGTGGTCCACCATAATTGATATTGAGTTTTGGCCCTTTTTCACCTTTGGACCATAACGATATGTCTCAAAAGGAATTTTCCATGTTAAGAAAATAAGATGTCTTTGATATATGTTGGCTAGGATGAGATATCCAGAACCCCTTGAATGAATTAAAATGTATATTTCCCTAAGATGTGATTATGTGATATTATAAAATGGAAATGCCATGCTTTGCTAATGAAATATGATATAAGATGGATTGCCTTATATATTGTGATGTGAATGGTTATGTCATACTGTGTTGACATTATTGTGATAACCCGTGTATGGGCGGGAGGCATTTATACCTCATGCCAGATAAATCTCAATGTGTGGGCAGGAGGTATTTATACCCTGTTCCAGATAAATCTTCGTGTATGAGCGGGAGGCATTCATACCTCGTGCCACATGAATCTCCGTGTGAGGGTGGGAGGCATTCTTAACCTGTACCTATATATCCTTTATGGGTTGGAGTAATTCTTCCCTATGTCAGTTATAGTGCTTGTGGACGAGAGGCATTCATACCTCATGCCAGTGATGATTATTACAGATGTGAGAAGTATGGAAGATAGGCATGCTTACCTGGTGCCAGTGATAACCTATATCTATGTACTTATACCTATGGTGATTGTTCAGAATTCCAGCCATGAGCTGAAGCAGGTAGACCCACCAGGTGTCCTTCCGGAACCTTAGTGGGAGGGTTTTTATTACTTTGCTTTACTTGCTTGAAGTTTACTACACACTGTTTATTTTTTTGAAAACCTATTTTGATTACAAGTAGACATCGTTGGTGGTGGACTACCAAGACTTGTATCACACCCTACCCAGGATGCCTCATGGACACCATTGTAGACTTTACTGTTGCGGGTACTAGTAGGGGAAAAGGCGCAACATCAGGTTGTTGATACATTTATGTTCTAGCTGGAGTTCCAAAGTAATGGACCAAGCTTGTCTAGAGATGCTCATTTACTACTTTTGTTCTCTTTTTGTATTATTGTATAGCATGATTTCCATCTATTCCCATTGTATCAACATTCCCTACATCCATTTTGTATCAGACACTACCTTTTTGTATTTTGTATATTTATCAGGGTTTTCCTTTTTCTATTGGTTGGTCTGTATGTTTCCCTTTTCTCCTGTTTATCCATTGGTTTTTCATCCTCTATTTCTATTACTTTTCTACTATACCATTTTGTACTCTGACATGGGGGTACAGTCTCCCCACTTATTTACCATTACACCCTCGCTGCTAGTCAGCATCCCCTAGCCTAGGGGGAGACGAGGCAGGGGTGATGTGGTAAACCGGGCTCGGGGCTTGGTTTGAGGGGAATCCGGGTCTGGGATGTCACAATAACAAATATAATGTATGATCTATATATATAAATAAATCAGATGAAAAGGTTTTTTTGACATAAAATGAACTTTATTAAAAAAATAACCAAAAAATTATCCAATGCTAATTTTGACATACCACTTCTATAGAAGAGGTTAATTTTGTCAAATAGAAAATATAAATGTGAAAAAACAAGATTTAAAAAGTTTTCACCATAAAAAAGAAGTAAACCAACCTTTTAAAAATATTATATCATTTCATGCTTAAAATCATATTGATTCTTATTTTAAGCCTTTAAATTTTCTTGGATAAATTTATATTCATTTAAAAAACATTTATAATAATATCTTCTTTATTTTGGTTCATTTCCGCTAATACAATGGCTAGGTTTTAACTACAATGTAAATTAAAATAATATTATTTTATTTTTTGGTATAACTCAATGTTGTGTGCGATGTATGATTTCAAAGAAACATTTTGTTACGTGTTGAGTACGCAATTAAAAAAATACTCACCATTAACATTAAATTAATATCTTATTTAAAAATATAAATAGAAATGAAAATGTATTATTCTATAAATACATGCATCGTTACATCCTTCCCCCCTTTTGGAAATTGTGTCCTCTTCATTTTAAAATATTTCTCTAGAACTTCATTGAATATCCCACAATAGAAAAAGTGTCAATAAAACTATGAATTTAAAATAATGAAATAGAATTACAATGGTCAGACAAGATAAAACTTACTATGATTCCATGAAGGAAAACAAGGATATGGAAGCGATAACTAACCTTCACGTTCTCATGGAGAGTGATAGAAAACATGATTAGGAGAATGATAACCACCAGAAAACCGAAAACTTGTGAAAGGTTAAAGGGTCTTTATTGTTCAATAGGAAATGTAAATGGAAAACGTTTTATTAGTATCATTTTAATAATGTTTATGAATGTATTTATGATCTTTACTATGAACATAAGGAAACATACATACATATCATGTAGGGATTCATCCTATTTTAAATATCAACCAAAAACTAATATTTTCTCCAAATGATGTGTATTAATGATGACTTGGTCAAATAAGATGTAATAGAATCAACTACTACAGAATCACATAATCAACAAAATATGTACTATATATTACCCTTTTCTTTTGATATTGAACCAAAACAAAACCAAAATGGTAGTACAAGATCAGATAATCCCCATAACAGATAATCCATAATAAAAATAAATACTACTCTTAATTGCCAAAATACAACAAACAAAACTATAAGTTCAAAAAATACCATTCAATACACAATTGTCCTTATAATTATTCAATATAATCCAATATAATATTGAAACCAAAAATTCAGAAGGATTTGATCACATAGTCTTGTCTGATAAATATTAACATTTATTTCCCCATAACATTAGATACTGTTAAAGTAGCATACTGAAAAGTAATTAAACAAATCAAAAATTATATATCATAGGTTAATAATTTCTATAAATAACCAAAATATCCATATGTTCCTAATAAAACATTTATTCATCTGAAATAATATTTCAATAATTACTCCAAAAATTAAATACCATGGTATTTCTATTTTCCATAGGCATTCAGTGTTCCACAAAGAACAAACATCTTCCAAAATAAAATTATTCACCTAATCACCAAAAATATTCTATATACTATGGGTATCCATTTGATAAAGCATAATTTCCAAAAATCATCTTATTCATGATCCTTAAAACCATTTAAACTAAAGTCAATAAGTCATACTATCCATGGGATTCACGTAGGCTAGTGGTAGGTGATAAATCATAGTCGCACATTGGTTGTAGTATTGATTCCTGCATGTGTTTCTGACACAAAAGGTTTCCACATGGTTTGTGAGTTGTCCTTTATAAAAACCTATATAATTTTATAAAATTCAAAAAATGAGAAAAATTCATTAGAAATAACCATTTCATAATTTAAAATAAAATGTTATCTCAAACCTCGCATTTGCATCCCCAAAATTAATACCCCATAATTGCCTCAAATTCATGGATCATATAAACACTAATGGGTCTATATAACTATACCCATTAATAAAAAGTTAATTCTTCATCATTTAAATTCCTAAAATGTAGACATCTTAAGAATCAAAACATTCTTAATGATCCATTATCCATGTTTTTCATCATATTTTTTAATACATATTTCCTAAAAACAAAATCATGCATAATTTCCAAAGAATTCAATACTGTCAAATCATTTGCTAAGAAATAATCCAAAACATTCATGGGACATTTTCAGTTTCTTCATGTTCAAATGGAATGATATTATTTATTTGTAAATAAATATTTGTATGGTCATTCTGATCCCATTCCCAAACCATCTTCTTAGGATATATATTTGTGTAATAAACATGAATACAATGTTTAAAACATTAAATTGAACCCTAAAAAATAACTTCGTTCCCATTCTTAGATTCAACTGAACACTTCATTTTATCATGGTATTTTATTGCTTTATGACATTTATTAACACATCTATATTATCTTCCAATCCCTTTGAATCATTTTTCTAGGCGTTTATTTCCACACCACTGGCACCTACGTTTTTTAATATACATACCTTTATGCTTATTACCCGAACATCCATAGGGATCCATTTCTATCATATACGATGCCTTAGAAAAATCACCAATGTTCAAGTGGTCAATCATGACTCCAGATTGTTGGCTATGAATAACCACAAGAGTTCTCATTACAGTTTCAATTACATTCGATTTCTTATTCAGAAAACCAAAATAGTTTCGTTCAAATATATTATTACATCGGTGCCAACTAGATCCATAAATTTACTAAAACCAAAAAGATCACTGTGAGTATATGAGTTAAATCATTATATACTTTCTTATGAGGATGTTAATCACGAAGATATAATTATTCATGTTATCTGAAACTCCTTAAATTTATCAAAATTAACTATGAATCATTCTATAATGAAAACCATTATGGTTATGTAATGGATTATTAAATAACACCCTAACCTCTAATGTCATCTAAACCGACCTATGACACCAACTATATGGTCCCCACCTTAAACATTACAAAATCTTTAGTTATGTCAAGAATTCAGATTGAGGATCTTATTATAATTGGAGTATTAGAGAATTAGGTCATAACTTTTACAATACATCTCAAATATTACAAAGTAGACTATTCTACTAAATATAATTTTTTTTCCAAACAATAATACTCCTTAAATAAAACAATAATTATTTTCTTGATATAAATCTTCTTGAATTATTCATTTTTCTTACCCTTCCATAAACCATATCAAAAACATTTCAAAAACATGAGATGAGCATAAAAATCTCCGTAAGGGGTATAAAATAAGGAAAGAAATCATTAGTCCCATAATACATCAAAATCAATGAAATAATACTTTTCAATCATTAAAAAAAAGCTATTTAACATACCTCATGAAATCATAATATTTATTAATAACACATAGAATCATAAATCATAAAGGTGAAGTGTGGAATTGATAGCTAAATTATATTGTATCATTCATAGATGCATAGGGATTTACCTTTGGAATACTAATAACATTATATTCCCAAAATCATTTTGGGGAAATATTAATGTTTACCTCTTTCACGTTACCCAATGCATCAGTGATCTATCTCGGGCTCACCGTCCATTGGATTATCATGGAACCACCCGTATTTTGTTTATCATGTAACCACCCGTCCAATGTATAAGTTACATTATATATTCATCACACAAAAAAAATTGGTTTTATCAATATTTCACTCAAAAGACACATTATATTAGTTCAATATTTTGAAATATTAAATATATTTTCAAAACCATTTAAAACATGTATTAAAGAGATGTTTGAATCAAAGTGTCTCAAACCACATTGAAAATTTTAAAATAAATTTTCATGATATAATTTTAAATGATGTATTTACATAGAAATAAATCCATAAATCCATTTTGAAAACATGAAAACTAATTATAATGATTAAAAAGAATAAATCTTCAAAACATTTAAAATGATGTTTTAATTAAAGAGTCTCGAAAAACATGAGAAACAATAAAACAAAAATAATTAAAGAACAAGATCACACAAATAATTAAATATCATGAGAGTATAGAATATCATGATATATAATGTTAAAATGGTTATATATACAACTTTTACTATTTTAAAGGTGCACAATATCGGGATATTCCTCAATTAAATGAGATTGAGACGTAGTACCTTACAATGATCATATCATTAGATTAAAAAGATTTCAATGAAATTATTATGTGTAACAAATAAAACTACACCCAATATAAGTGGATATTAAGTGTAAAAATATTAGAGGATATTTAGACATATTCATGGAAAAAACCAAAAAAATGGACATTTAACTCATTGAATAGTGAATGAGAAATGATTTCCCTTACAAAGATAGTATAAATTCCATTAGAATTTATCAATGGAGTGATTATGTGTTGAAAAAGTATATCCACAAAAGGGGATTGGAAACTAAAACACAAATAAATAAATAGATATTCCTAACATAATCGTATAATAAAATAATAATTAATGTATGCGTAAACACAAACGGGTGTATTTTATAAATTCCCTTATGAATATTATGCAGCCTAACAGTGTCACATAAAAATTCAGAAAATTAGTTGATGAGAGAAAAAAGGGTATCTCATCACATGGAAATAAAATGTAAATAAATAAGGATATATAAGAAAATATTCCCATAATAGAAACTGTAAATTCAAATACATAACATAAATTAATTCTTTGACTAAAAGAGGAGGGTGAAAGGATCCTTTAAAAAGATCATATAGTTTATAAAATATATTGATTAAGTTTATTCACTATAAATCCAATAAATCTAGTATAATTACTAGATAATATTTCAATGATCATTTATCACAAATTCATAGAATTAAATAATCATGAGGTAGAAGATCAACTCAATTAATGGAAATTATATTAAGAAGTTCTCTTACAAATATTCGGCAGCCTATCGGTGCCACTTAAAAATTCAAAAAAAAATGAGTTGATGTGAGAGAAACAAGTCTTTAATAACTTGGACATAAAATGTAAAGAAATAAGGATATAGAAAAATATTTCAAAAAATAGAAAAAATAAAACTAAAAGACACAACATAAAATAATTCATTCAATAAAATATATGGGTAAAAGGACCCCTTACCTTATGTCTGACTCATCACGCATGTTTCCTTGTTCTTCCTCTTAAAACGTGTAACTCAATTTTATTTGAGCCAAAAGGATTTCTTGAATTTTTTTAACCAACATAAATTTTTTTGGAGGAATGGAGGGATGTTGGGAGCTTATTTGGGTAGATTTTTGATGAGCCAAGGGTCTTGAGAGGTGTGATTTATGTGGGTACAGGTGGTGGCCTTTCAAAATAGGGAAGAGTGGCACATTAAGAATGTTTAGAAATATTAATTAAGTAAAAATTATAATTCGATTAAAAATGAGCCCAAAATAAATTATTTCGAAGATAAGATGAACATAATTCAAAATAAAATCATCCAATAAAACATAGATAGGTCTTGGATATTTTTTATTCCTTAGTTTTATGTTTAACCATTTTTACTCTAACAATTTTATCAAGTATTAATACTCTGATAATAAAAATAGTCACCAAAACATGTAAAATATCCATTGAATTAGTTAGTAATAAAATTTTAGACTTATCGTATCCACTTGGCCAAATATAATACTTTTATGAATTTAATATAATTTAATAAACTAATTTATATTTTAAGTTATGAATTTTTTCAATTTTGGACACTATCTATAATTTACATTTTTACATGTTTATAACAACCAATTTCCTTCAAAAAAATATATTAATTAACTCATATATAATATGTAAATATCATTTATAATATTTTATGAATGGCATCAAAATAATCAAAATAAATTTATTTTAACATTTATAATATATTTTATTTGAATCTTTTATTGACAAATAAATCATTGTATAAACATTGTGTTAAAATTAAATTTATTTAATGATCAAAAATACTAAAATAAATATCATGATATAATAAATATTTTTATCTTTCCAATTAAAATTAATAGTATAAGATATCACTTATATAACCTCATATAAGAAAAATTTTAAAAAAAGATTCAAGTTTATGTTATATTTTTCATTACATTAAATTAATTTTTATAAAATGTCATTTTCACATCCAATTGAAAACATGGGGTCCAAAAATAGACCAAAGAATGCCCGTGGTCCGAAATATCTCATCCAATAGTATTAGGACATTTTTCAGTGTTGTTTATTATTATTATAATATTAAAATTTTACCCTTATTTATGAGATTTTCCTTTTAACCATGGTAAATAAAAAAATTATTGAAGATACTATTAGTAATGATAAAAACAAGAGGTGCCTATTTAAAAAATTTAAACCTTATAATTCTATATATGGAATCAAATTTTCCAAATTATCAAAAAATATGTTTCAGAAATTAATTTAAAATTCATTCCCATTTCCAAAACAAAAAGTGTGTTTTTAATAAATAATGACTATCATAATATTGACATGTATTTATGTACAATTTAAATGTGAAAACGATTATAATGACCAAAATTGGATTAAATTATAAAAATATAATCCAATTAAACATTATAAAAAATTAAATGAACAATCTAACTATAAAAATAAATTATATGAAAATGTAGTTTTGACATAAAATTGTGTATTTATCACTATTCATAAAAAATAATCATTATCAAAAAATTACGAAAAATTTATCCAAAATAAATTTTCATATATTTATTTTATAGAAGAAGTTTATTTGGTCAAAATATAACATAAAAATGTGGCAAAAACTATATTTAAAATGGGTTTTCCATCAAAAATAAGTATACCATCCTTTTAAAAATATTAGACAATTTCATGATTAATATACAAATCATTCTTATTTTAAGCCACTATAATTTATTGGATAATTGTAAAGACATTTAACAACCATGTATTATTATATTAATGTTAGGTATGTTCATTCCTACTAATACAACGACTAGGATTTAACTACTTTTTAGAATAATAATACTATTATATTATTTTATGGTATAACTCAAGTTTTTGTGAAGCGTAAGACTTCAAAGAAACTCGTTGTTGCATGTCGAGTATGCTATCTGCAAAATAATCCAAATTAAAATAAAAATAATATCTTATTCATAACTATTAATAGAAAAGTAATAGTATTATCCTATAAATACATGGGTTGTTATATCCTTCCACCTTTGGGAAATTTCTTCTCGTAACTATAAAATTAGGCTCAGAAACTACATATAAAATCACAAATTGAAAAAAGTGTCAAAAAAACTATCACATTAAATGAAAGAAAGAGAAGTAAAATGGTCACCCAAGATAACCCATACTAGGATTCCATATAAGAAAACATAGATATGGAAGAGATAACTATCCATCAATTTCCGATGTAGAGTGATAGGAAACATGATCAGAAGAAATTTAACGACCAAAAAACCACAAACTTGTGAAAGGATAAACAGACTTGATTTCGCAATAGGAAAAGTAAACATAATTTTTTAATATCCTTTTAATAACATTGATGAATTTATTTATGATCTTGATTAAGAACATATGAAAACATACTTACTTGTCATGTAGAGTTTCATCATATTATAAATATCTACCACAAACTTATCTATTCTACAAACGATGAGTATTGAATATTACTTGGTGACATCTGAAGCACTAGAATCAATATCTAAATAATCACATAATCCACAAAAGATGAACTATATGTTTCCATTATCTTTAGAAATTAACCAAAACCAAAACCCAAATGGATAGTACGAGAATAGATAATCCCTGAAAAGGATTATCCTTTATAAAAAGAAATACTTCTCTTAATCACCATAATTCAACAAATAATACCAAAATATCAATAAGGACAGTATAATAAACAATTGTCCTTAAAATTATTCAAAATAATCCAAACTATGATTGTACTGCAAAAATTATGAAGGATTTGATAACCTAGTCTTCCATGATAAATCATAATATTTATCTCCAAATTACATCAACTACTCTTAATCTATAATACTGAAAAGTAATTATCCTAATCCCATATTCTCTATGATTGGATAATCATTTCCATAAATAACCCAAATACACATATGTCCATAATAAAAAATATATTCTCCCAAAATAATATTTCAACCATTACGCCAAAAATTAAATCATATAGTATTCTATTTTCCTTAGGCATATAGTGTTCCCAAAAGAGAGAACATCTTCCAAAATAACATTTATAACACAATCAACAAAAAATTTCCATGTACTAAGGATACCAATTTGATAAATAATAAGATCTAAAAATAAAGTTATTCATAATCCATAAAATCAGTTAAACTAAGGAGAATATGTCATAATAACTAGGGGATTAACATAGGCCATTGGTTGGTGATAAATCACATTCACCCATTGGTTGTGGGTTCTATTCTCGCCAGTTTGTCCGATACAACGTGTTGTCACACGCTCTCCGTGTTTTCATTTTTTAAAAACTATATATTTTTATAAGATTACAGAAAATGAGATAAATTACTCAAGAATAACAATAACATATTTTAACCTCAAATGTAATCTCATACCTCACATTTTCATAAAAAAAGTAATAAACTTTAATTGCATTAAAATCAAGGATCATATAAACCCTAATGGTTCTTTATAAATATATCCACAAAATAAATGATAATTCTACCTCAGTTAACATTTTTATATAACAAACATAAGTGATACAAATATAATAAGTCTTCTAATATAATCTCATCATTAATATATTTAAACATGTCATCATCCATAGATCCAAAATTACTCTTAAATACCCACAATTTAGACATATTACTCGTCAAACAATATTCATGATCCTTTACCCATATTTTTCCATCTTATTATTTTATAATTATTTCCTACCAAAAAAATAATGCATAATGTCGTAATATTTCAATAATGTAAAAACAATAGATATGAAATAATATGTATCTTTCATAATTCATAGTCAGTTTCCTCATTTTCAGTTAGACTGGAATTAGGAATTGGTAAACATATTTTTTTACAGTCTCGATGATCCCATTCCCAAACATTATTTTTAGGAAAACTATTTCTCTAATGAACATGAAAAATACATGTACAATGTTCAATTGATCCCTCGGAATGAAATTCACTCCCATTCCTAGTGTCAACTAAACACTTACATTTTCAATGGAATTTTATTGCATTATGTCCTTCATTAACACATCTATAACATCTTCTTGTACCTTGAATCATTGTTCTAGGTGCTTATTTACACATCCTTCACACATCTGTTTTTCAATACACTTAACATTATGAATATTACATGGACATCCATAGGGATTCATTACTCGCATATACAATGCTTTAGAAAAATAACCAATGTTCAAGTGGTAAATCAGGACTCCAGATAGTTGGTTATGAATAACCCCAAGATTTCTTATTGCATGTCCCATTTAATTTTTTTGCATATTTATAAAACCACCACAGTCTCCTTCATATCCTTTGATACATCGGTTTCAGCTACATCTAACCATTTAATGAAACCAAAAAGGTCAGTGTGAGTATATCATTAAAATCATTATACATTATCTTATGAGAAGGGTAAACATTAATATATACTTAATCATGTTATATTAAACTCATTTAATTAATCTAAAATAACTATGAGAATTTATAATACACTAACCATTATGGTTTTATTCCTTATTCATAAATAACAACCTATCCTCTAAAGCTATCTAAACTGACCACTGATACCATCTTTATGGCCCAAGGCTTAAACATTATATAATCTTGACATTTTCATGAATTCACATGGAGGATCATTTCAGGTTTACATTTTTAGGGAATTAGGCCGTACCTATTACATTACATCTCTTATATTACAAAGTACACTCTTTTTCTCTATCAATTTTTTTCAGAATAATAATACTCCTTAAATAAAACTAGAATTATTTTCTTGATATAAATCTTCTTGAATTCTTCCTTTCTCTTACCATTCTTTATACACTTTGACAAACATTTAAAAACATGGGATGAGCATAAAAATATCAATATGGTAAATAAAATAAAGAAAGAAAGAATCCGTCGATGAATACATTCAAATCAATGAAATCATACTTTTAGATAATAAAATAGAAGATCATTCACATACCCCATAAAATCATAAGATTTTGGAATAACACAAATAAATCATATATCTTAAAGGTAACTTGTGGAATCCATAAAAAACCTACATTATAGTATTCATAGATACATAGAGAGTTACATTTTTAATAACCATCACATTATATTACTTAAATCTCTTGGGAGAAACCTTATCATTTACCCCCGTCACATTAACCAATGCATTTCCGATTTATCTCTAGATCACCCTCCCTAGGTTTATCATAGAACCACCCGTATTTGGTTAATCATGAAACCACCCATTAAATGAGCATGTGCCATTACATTATCATAACACATAAAAGATTAAAATTATCAAAATTTCCCTAATCAAACAGAATTAATAAATTCAATATATTGAAATATTCAATCTATTTAAAAAAAAATATAACATTTAATAGACATTTTTTAATCAAAGTGTCTCATACCACAATGAATATTTTTAATGGAATTTTGAGGGTTATAATATTAAAAAATATATTTCCATAAAAATAAATCCTTATAACCATTTTAAAAACTTGGAAAATGTTGAGAAATAATTAGAAGAATAAATATTTAAAACATTTAAAATGATGTTATAGTAAAATACTCTCCTAACAGTTTAGAAACACTTAAATAAAAATAATTAATGAGTAACATCAAAAAAAACATTAAATATAATGAACATATAGAAATTCGTGATATAAAATATTAAATGTGTTATCAATACACATTTTAGTATATTAAAGATGCACAATATCGTTATATGCCACACTGAAAGGAGATTAAGATGTAGTCCCTTATTAATATATTTTAATTAGATTAAGGTTAAATAAATGACATAATTATCTGAAACATATATAAATAAACCAAATATAGGTGGATATTATGTGTAAAACTATTATAGGTCATTCACAAAAATTCACGGAAAAAACCAATAACTTGAATATTTAACCCAATGACTAGAGATTGAGCTAAAATTTCACTTACAAAGACCGTATAAATGACATATGAATTTATCAATGGAGTGATTATGTGTTTCAGAAGTATAACAACAAAAAGTGAAGTAGAAATTACAACATAAATAAATAAAGAGTGATTCCACACATAGTCTTGGAATTATATAAACAATGAAGTATGCGTAATACTCAGTAAGTGGAAATTGGGTTTACTAATTCCCTTATGAAAAATCAGAAGCCTAACATTGTCACTAAAAAATTTAGAAAATTATTTGATGGGGGGACTTAAAATGTATATCAATAAGAATATATATAAACATATCCAAACATTAGAAAATGGAAATTAAAAGACATAACGTAAAATAAGTCTTTGTCTAAATGAGGAGGGTGAAAAGATCCCTTACAAGGATTATTATTTTTATCAAATGGATAGAGTATGTTTATTCACTATAAATCCACATTAATCAGTTATAAATAAAATATAAGATTTAAAAATTAATTTCCCACATATTCATATAATTACAAAATAAATATGTATAAGATCAACCGAATGAATGAAAATTTTTAAAATAAGATTACATCTGAAAATTCGGCTGTCGAATGACATCACTTAAAAAAAACGAGTTGTTGAGAGAGAAAATAGACTCTCATCACCTGGACATAAAATGGACAGTAATAAGGATACATAATAACATAGCTAAACATAATAAAATTTAAATTTAAATACATAACATAAAATAAGTATTTCAATAAAAGAGGTGGGTGAATGGATCCATTACCTTGAGTTCAACTCGTCATGTTTTATCCTAGTTCTAACATTTAAAATGTATAACTCCAATTTATTTGAGAGAAAAGGCTTTCATGAATTGCCTTTTGTCATAAGTAATTATTATATGATGAAGGGAGGGAAGTTTGGAGCTTATTTGGGAAGAATTTGGATGATCCAAGGGGCTTGATAGATGTGAGTTATGTGGGTAGAGATAGTGACCTTTTCTAAGATAGAGGAGAGGAACTTTTGGAATGTCTATAAATAATAATTTATTTTAAATTATTTTTTGATTACAAATTAGTCCAAATTCAATTAGTTAAAATATAATATTAATATTGGAATAAATAAAAACATCCAATATGAATTAGACAGGTTATGGGTAATTTTAATTCAATATCTTTTTTATTTTACTCTTTTTTACTCATACCGTTTTATCAAGCATTCATAACCTTGAGAATCAAAATAGTTACCAAAAGATGTAAAATTCCCAATGAAAGAGTCATTAATAAAATATTAAAATTATTGTAATTGTTTTTCAGAATCTTAGAATTTTTTTAATTTAATATAATTTAATAAACAATTTTATATTTTAAGTTATTAATTATGTCAATTTTGGACACTATTTATTATTAGATTTCTTAAAAAATTCATTAAAATTGATTCCTTAAAAAATGCCTTGTCTCAAAGATAATATGTCAATATCATCCAAATAATTAGTAGATGGAATAAAAATAATAAAATTATATTTATTGTAACAATTATAATATTATTTATTTTAATTTCCTATTAATGTAGCAATCAATGCATCATCATTATGTCAAAATTAAATTTATTTATTTAATTTCAAAAAATTGTTAATAAAATATAAAGATTTTGAAATTATTTTTAAATTTCTAATGACTATTTATAGTTTTATATATCACTTATTTTCCTCCATATTAATTTTTTAATAATAAATACATGTTTATGTAATATTTTTCTGTACTTTAAATCATTTCTTATGAAATATCATTTTTCCATCCAATTGGTTTCATGGGATCCCAAGATCGACACAATGAGTCCCATTGTCAGAAATATATCATCTAATAATATTAGGAAATATTTTAGGGTATTTTAATGTTATTATAATATTATTTTTTACCCTTGTTTAACATATTTACCTTTTAACCATGGTAAATAAAATAATAAATGAAGTAACTATTCATAATGTCAAAAAATTACAAATTAACACAATATGTAATTATTGATTCCAAATATGGAATAAATTATTCTAAATTTGAGGCATATAATTTATAGTAATTAATTAAAAATTAATTCCCATTGTCAATAACTAAAAGTGTGTTTTTAAGAAGTAATAACTATGAAAAAATTGTCATGTGTTTATGTATAAATTAAAAGTTAAATTAATTTCAATGATTAAAATTGTATTAAATTATAAAAATACAATCCAAGTTAAATTTAAATACCAAATAATATTACAATATGACTATATAAATTGATTTTATGAAAAGATGGTTTTGACTTAAAAGCGCTATTTTTTACTATTCATTAAAAAATGAACATTATCATAAAATTACCAAAAATTTATCTGAATTAAATTTTGATGTCAATATTCTATAGAAGAAGTTAATTTTTTAAAATAGAATATATAAATTTTAAAATACTATATATAAAATTGGTTCTCCATCAAATGATGATAAAGCAACCATTTAAAAATATTTGAGAATTTAAATCTTAAAATCAGAATCGTTCTTATTTTAATCCTCTATAATTTATTGGATTAATGTAACCACATTTAACAAACATATATTATCATATATTAGTTACATATTTTCTTTCCTACTAATACAATGACTAGGCATTATATACTAATAAAAAAAGTAATATTATTATATTATTTTTCGGTATAACTCAATGTTGTGTGAAATTTAATATTTCAAAGAAAATTGTTGTTGCGTGTTGAGTAGGATATCAGAAAATGTGTTACTTTTAATATAAAATTAATATCTTGTTCATAAATATAAACAGAAAAGAATAATTATTATTCTATAAATACATGGGTTGTCACATAAGTGATCCAACAAATCCTTTTTATCATGTACCACTTGGATGGAATTTTTTTCCATATATCTATATGAAATCTAAAAATTTAATGTTATCTTTTATGACCAGATCTAGGAGTACCAACCTATTTTTCTTTTAAATTTCATATGAAATTAGCATTAAAAAAATTATATATTGGGATTTTCTACTTAGGGGTTATCATAAGTTTTAGGGATAAAATATTACATTTTTTAGTTTATGTATAATCTGTTGTTAAAATTCATTGAAACCACATTTTAGGATTCAAGTGAATGAATTAAAAGGTTTCTATTGATATTTTGGGAGACTATTTATTTGTTTGAGGTATATGTATCTCATTAGTTTGACATAGGGTATTAAATAGGGAGTCCATGGCGATATATTTTTTTTGAACCATATATGATGTTAATGTTGATTTATGGTTACTCATTTTATTTTTGGAAATGATTTCCATATAATAGAGATTATATGATTTGGGAATTTATGTTTTCAGTATTTGAATTTACGTGTGATATGTGTCATTTGGAGATAACTATAAAATTTATCATTGAACAATATGTGATCAAATCATTCTAATATTTAAGTTTCAATCCTAGTCAGGGATATATAATGTAATTTTATATTTTGTTATTTATCGAATGATCTATATTAAACTCTGGATTTTTTATGAGGTTTTGGTGACTAATGTTTTATTTAATTATATGATGTTTTATTTATTTTGGGAAATATCTTAATATTTTTTAAAAAATATGTTTTGGGATATTGTTTAAATACAAGGGGGTATCTTTTGAACTTTTTTTAAATTTAGTTTTCCATTATATGATTATTTTAGTTTTTCAGGAATAAAAAATTCATCATGAGTACCAATATTTTGGACACATAAATGTGATTGTAGATAAAATTGGTTATAGGATAAAATGATACAGAATAGGTAAGTATATATCCTTTTTTGTAGATTATATGATAAAGTAATTTTTAAAATCTAGTAAAAATCATTAAAAAGATCTTTTATCTTATTACTTTATTTTTTTATTAATTGATTGTCTTTTCATACATCATAAATTTATGTTTTATGGTCATTAACATTCCCCAGATGATTCAAATTCTTGATATCATTTTTCTCAATCACAATCCATCATCATTTGGTCATTAAATAATCTTCAATGTCCATATCTTCACTTCCAACTAATGTTCTCTATTTTGGAAACCTATTTTGGATTATTTTAGAGGACATTTATATTTTTCATTCCCTATTTTTAGAAGAAGATTTAATAACCATTTTAATGATTTGGGTTCCTTAAAATAATTTTCATAACTAAAACATTTATTTTCATGATTTAGTTCACATTAAAAAGAATCAATTTATTTATTGGTGAATAGTTAATATCTTGATTTAATAAATATAAACAATATGTTCAATATCATACATGATATAATACATCAAGACTACAAAATGCTGAAATATTATAATTTTATGATAAATATTACAAAATAGTAATTAAATTGGGAAATATAAATAGTATTAAATTTTATTTTAAAAATATATAGTGGTTATAAAAAAAATATTTATTGATGATTTGGAAATAAGCAAAATGTTTTAGTAAATCCATTTTATTAACTAATTATATGGTTTAATTAGAATTGTTTTTTATTTAAATTTGTATGAGAATAATATAACTGTTATTTTAATATATTTTATTTTTATTGTTAATTTATGTATCATTTTAAAAAAAATTATATAAATATCATCCAGTGGTGAAATTTTGAAAAATTTCAACAATATATGAATTGTCCGTGAATAAAGAAAATATTGACTTTTTTTGAAAATTTTATATTAATATAAAGTATTTAGATTGTACATTTATATTATGGATGAGTTATAAAATACTATTCAATAATTTTAATTTTACATAATAAATTTATTAACATTAATATTCAACTATAAATTTCTATGAATCCATTTTAATCAGGATAATTGAATTTTCTGAAAATCCATTTTAACCATGTTTTGTACATTTAATTTAAAATTAAATGACACCAATTATATACTATTAGTTTTGAAAAATTTAATCTATAACATGAAATAAGAGGTTTATATTTTTTAAATAGTCCACTTCTGTTGTTGGTCATGATTAATAATAACCTTAGTATTTTTTTGTTTCCAATGAAAAGGAATAATAAAGAAATTAAGGATAAAAATGATATAGAATAAAAGACTAACCTAAATCTAAAATAAAAATAAATTATGTGAAATGATAATATATAATAATAACATGGACTAATATATATCCGTTTTTCATTGGGATATCATTTTTACCATTGGGATGTTTTATGTAATGAAATGTCAAAAATATCACTCTTATATTTAATAAATATAATTTTTTCAAAAATGGATGATATAATTATTGGTTCATTTATAAATAATATTTCAAATTTTAAAAGATATATGTCTATAACATCAATATGTATAATTTTTGTTAAAAATTAATTACATAATATTCATTCACAATGATGATGAAATAAATATTAAATAAGTAGAAAAAATAAAATATATGATACTAAAAAAATTCTAAAAGAAGTATAATTTAAAATAATTAATATTTCTAATGAATTTAATATATTAAATGAACATGGTAGATTTTTATTAAATTGTTTTATTGAAGTTTCACATTTTGGTGATGTTATAAAATTCAATGTTAATAAATAGTTTTGAAAATTTACATTATTGATATTTTATGGATATAATAAATTAATAAATGATAAAAAATTCATAAAAATATACAATTGTTATAGGTTTCTATCAAATGGTATAAAAAAATATAAAAGATCCATTTTTTGTACTTTTATCCATTATAGTAAATATCAAATCCAACAATTAATCAAAAAAACATGTTCTTAGGGTAATAGTCAAAAGGTTTAACGGGGCGATAAAAGAAAATAAAATTGGTAAAACATTATAGAAACATGTAAAAATTAAAAATTATTATATTATATAGAATTAATCATCTTTTATTATATTATTATCTAATTTATCTCTTTTTACATCATAATTTGTTTGTATTATTTTTTTTATTAATCTCAAGGACTTCCCCTTAGCTTTATTGTAAAATAAAACCTATTATTTTCTTTTCATCACACATCAATCGCCATTTTGTTCAGAAAAAACATTCCCAAATACCTTCAAAAGATATGTCTCCATATACTATAGGTCTAATATTAATCATAATACCAACCTTATAAGGATTATTGAATAAAATTAATCTCAAGGACTTCCCCTTAGCTATATTTAAAAATGAAACCTCTTCTTCTCTTTTCAACACACATCAATTACCATTTTGTTCAGAAAAAACATTCCCAAATACCTTCAAAGGATATAAATCCCTATTCTAGAGGTCTAATATCAGTCAGAATACCAACCTTATAGGGCTTATTGTTTAAGGAAATGTATGATGTCATAAGAAGAGATATAGTTCTTAACTGAGGGTTTTGTGTTATTATTTATTCCATCACCAAAATTATTTTAGCAACCATGAATAGACGACAACATAAGTATATCACATATTCTTAGAATTTATTATGATAATATAATAACAAATATCTATTTTCAACCTAAATCAAATAGAAAAATAATCCATTGTCTTTCTGTACTACATTCTACTATCGCATGGATGATTTAATTGTTTCCAATACCATATCCCACTAGTGCGAATAATTATTAAAAATATGATTAAATTTTATATAAATAAAAATTTGTTTAATCTAAACTGAAAATATATAATTCAATTTCTTACATTTTTCTTCAGTGAAATATGATAATATCAGGCATGTGTATGTGGGGGCTACCACCATCATGAAGTTATGTGAATCAATTTTCAATACCACATCACATGAATGAAATATATATTTATAATTAAATTTATTAAATGGTATTTATTATATACTATTCATTATTTCATGTAACATAACAATAATCTTTTTTAAATAATGATTGTTGAAAAATGGAAATGTTATACATGGATATGTATGGCCTACCCTCTCCATGATTGAACAAAGATCATTTCTCATAACAATAATTAATTATTATATTTAAAAATATAATTGAATTATAAAAATGATAGTTATTCCATTATTATTATTAAGTATAAGATGGAAATATGATATATTTGACCATATTCATCCCTTTGAAAAAAATATAAGTTATGAACCAAACATTATCAAAACATTGGTCATGAATTTAACTAATTAAGTAATTTAATATAACATATTTATGAAACAAGGAATAATAAACATTACAATGGCCCTTAAAAAGATAAATTTTTTATCATTAAATTGAAAAAACATACACGGAATGCCCAGATTCAAGGTAATGGATTTCATCTCAATTTTCTTCAATTAAGGAATATTTTATTATTGTGAACATTATTTATTTTATATAATGTATATACTAACAAATTCTTAGATATATATTAAATAAAAAATAATTTTTTATATTTTACTTCACAATTTGTATTATTTTATAATAATTTATTTCACATGAACATTATAATGTTGTATAGTGTTTCTTAGCCCAATTTCCATTTTTTATATCAAAATCCTTCTTAGTTGACATTATTATTCCAATATTATGTGTTTATCCATTTATAATTTTATATATAATGTACATGACCTTTTTTTGTTGATATATATTTAATAATCATAATCCACAAGTTGATTATTTTTCAATTTAATGATACAATTCATGTAACTCTAATTTATCTCAAATATTCATGCATTGGGACATAAATTGGTTTATGATCCTATCATCTTTTATTCTGTGTATATAGTAACCATTTGAAATTTCATATCATGAATCTACTTAAATGAAATTTAAAAATTTCATTGTTGTTATTCTTTCATCGTTCTTTTAATAAAAATTTTAATTATGTGTTGGAGGTCCTATGTTACAATATCATTTCCTTCCAGGAATGATTATATTAAAGGTTCCTACTATAAAAGAAAAACTATATTCTTTTATTAAACCATATATAGTTTGTAAATATCTATTTATATTTTTTTCATGTCTAATGTCCTTTTAATCCTTTATTTAATACATTAAAATCAATAATGTTGTTTGTAAGTGATTAAAAACATGTATCTTCTTTTAGATTATGATGTTTTATCATCTATATCAATGTATTCTATAATGTTTCCCTTAATATTATTTTCTAAAATTATTATTTAGTAAATTTGTTTTTAATGATCTTTTAACATTTTGTATAATAATTTTATTGTAAAACTGTTACCATTTTCCACATGGGGGGTTTTTTTTTTGTTTACGTTTTTAAAAAAAAAAATTTGCCAGAAAACGGTTCCGGCAAAACAAATTTTAAAACTGCACCTCAAAGGCGGCATCCGGGATGCCGCCTTTGCATTTCGGGGCAAGGCGGCATCTGCGATGCCGCCTTTGCGCTGCGGGTGAAAGGCGGCATCGCGGATGCCGCCTTTCTCTTAAAAATATATATTTTTATTTTTTAATTACATTTATTCATTATAATTTTTAATTACATTTATTCATTATAATTTTTAATTATTAATTAGTAATTATTAATAATTAAATATGTCATAATTAATTAGTTAATTAGTAATATTATCATTAATTATATAATAATTAATTATTAATATAATTATTACATATATAATAAATATTTAGTTAATTAGAAATACAATTAATAATTCTAACTAATTAATTAGTAATTATTAATTATTAATTAGCTAATTAGTAATATAAATATTTATTATAATTATTCATTATAATTAGTAATTAGTAATTAATAATTATTAATAAGTAATTAGTAATTATTAATTAGTTAATTAGTAATATAAATATTAATTATAACTATTCATTAAATTATTAATTATTAATTATTACTCATTAATTATTACTTATATAATAATTAATTAGTTAATTATTAATATAACTATTAATTATATAATAATTAATTAGTTAATTAGTAATATAATTATAATCTTTCAAAGTCACATACTTGAAACATTTTTTAAGTTTCAAGTAGGCGGTTTTGAAAGCTTATAAATTATTTTTCATTAACATTTTTTTGTAAATTGCTTTTGTTTTAAACTATTTTTTATATGTTTAATCCATGTTTTAAGTTTCATTTATATTGGTCTTCTATTTTATGTTTTATGGTCTTTCAAAGTCACGTACTTGAAAAATTTTAAGTTTCAAGTATGCGGTTTTGAAAGCTTATAAATTTCTTTTCATCAACTTTTTTTTAGAAATTTCTTTTGTTTTCAACTATTTATTATATGTTTAATCAATGTTTAAAGTTTCAATTATATTCGTTTTATAGTTTATATTTTACAATCTTTCAAAGTCACGTACTTGAAACATTTTTAAGTTTCAAGTAGGCGGTTTTGAAAGCTTATAAATTATTTTTCATTAACATTTTTTTGTAAATTGCTTTTGTTTTAAACTATTTTTTATATGTTTAATCCATGTTTTAAGTTTCATTTATATTGGTCTTCTATTTTATGTTTTATGGTCTTTCAAAGTCACGTACTTGAAAAATTTTAAGTTTCAAGTATGCGGTTTTGAAAGCTTATAAATTTCTTTTCATCAACTTTTTTTTAGAAATTTCTTTTGTTTTCAACTATTTATTATATGTTTAATCAATGTTTAAAGTTTCAATTATATTCGTTTTATAGTTTATATTTTACAGTCTTTCAAAGTCACGTACTTGAAACATTTTTAAGTTTCAAGTAGGCGGTTTTGAAAGCTTATAAATTATTTTTCATTAACATTTTTTTGTAAATTGCTTTTGTTTTAAACTATTTTTTATATGTTTAATCCATGTTTTAAGTTTCATTTATATTGGTCTTCTATTTTATGTTTTATGGTCTTTCAAAGTCACGTACTTGAAAAATTTTAAGTTTCAAGTATGCGGTTTTGAAAGCTTATAAATTTCTTTTCATCAACTTTTTTTTAGAAATTTCTTTTGTTTTCAACTATTTATTATATGTTTAATCAATGTTTAAAGTTTCAATTATATTCGTTTTATAGTTTATATTTTACAGTCTTTCAAAGTCACGTACTTGAAACATTTTTAAGTTTCAAGTAGGCGGTTTTGAAAGCTTATAAATTATTTTTCATTAACATTTTTTTGTAAATATTAATTATATACTAATTAAATAGTTAATTAGTAATAGAATTATTAATTATATAATCTGTAATTAGGTAATTAGTAATTATTAATGTTTTATTATTATGTTCGTATGGTTATATAAATATATATAAATAAAACCTAATTTACCCCCTCCTGAGATTCCACTCTGACCAACAAGTAAAAATAGTATTTTGATTTCAGTACACATAAAACATGTAAACAATAATGTACAATCAATGCATATGTCTGTGGCGAGGAGATTCTGTCCCACATGGTGGTCTGCGAATAGGACGTCCGCGTCGAGTGCGCAGTGGAGTCTGATGACCTGGAGAAGGCTGATCCTCGGGCACTGAAACGTCGACTGTCGCATCCTCCATCTGTGTGTCAGTTGGAGGAGCTGTCAACTGCATCTCGTACTGCCATCCAGATCCTTCTCCCACTAGGGTGGTAGAAGGACCTGCCTCCATCGCAGAGGGGAACGAAGCCTGTGATGGAGCTATACCCCAAGACGACGACGGCTCTAGAATCCAAGGCTGGGAAGGATCTGGAACCCAAGATGGAGAGAACTGCGGATATCCTGTCAGGAAAGACGGATCCCATGCCACCTGAGGCACATCCTGAATAGGCTGATCCTGGACTACTAGAGGCCCGACCTCTGCCTGTGGAACAGGCGATGCCTCACGTGCAGCACGACGCTGTCTACGTCGCCGTGGTCGTGGCTCCTCAGCACCAGCAGCAGCTGGAGGATGTTCCTCTGGGGCAGGAACCTCCTGTCTCCGAGCCAGACGCGTGAAGATGCTCTCGGAAAATGCATGAAAAGATGCCCTCGCCTCCAGCGCTGTAGCATGGACGGCTGCCCGGCTAAAGACCCCCTCCTCCTCTTCATCGCTCATGCGAACAAGCTGCTCTGTGTGACTTCCCTGTAAATAGATTCAAATGGAATTAGAAAATAATTCAATAAACAAAGTAATAGGAATTTATTAACTTACCATCCTCTGCATCTCTATGCCAGCTTGGGTAAGATACAGTATAGATTTTAGTCTATACCAGGGCGCATAGTCAACCTGCTCTGAAAGAGAGAATCGATTTGTAGGAACACCTTGAATACGTAACTCTGCACGTCTGTGCCAGCAGTCGATAAAACTCGCATGTACTTGGGACCAGTCATCATCCTGCCTCCCTGTCAGCTTCATCCCATGAAGCTTGTCTGTCTGTCTAGATGGTAATGGAATCGGCTGAGTACGAAAAAATTGGCGCATGACCCTGTCAGGCTGCTGCCACTCAATAATATGAAAGTGAATGAGGGGCACTACAGCCATAGCATCCTCAAGACCAACAGTGCAGTATGCTGGCAACTGGTCCATAATACTCCAGTATGGAAGCCATGAAATCTGAAATGACAAGTGATTTTGTCAAAAAAAACACCCAACTAAAAACCAAAATTGATGTTATTATTAAAAATGTTAGACAGTGATAGATTGTATATACATACCTGATCAGGTAAGAGACAGTCCAACTGTAGCCGATATACGCCCAAATGCTGTCTCGGAACCACGTCGAAATTGTGTCGCTGACACCACCTGTAAAATACAACGATAATGACAAATAATGAGAAATTATAGTCAATAACTCATAGTAGAATAAAAAACCAATAGAAATGACTTATCATACCAGCGTCCACGCGGAGCGTCATGCAGCACCTCCATCTCGACCGGTGGACCAGCAAGGTCAGGGCGGAATGATGGGATGCGCTCCCATGCCCACATCTGAATAAGGATGACGCATCCTCCAAGACCTGTACGGTCCCTATGGGATAGTCTGCATAATGATCTGTACGTGTATGCCAAGCAGGCTGATCCCCAACTGTACGTCCCAGCCCGATCAAAGTCCTCTAGTAGGGGTAGATACATCATATGCACGTGCATCCCCGAGTGATCAGTACACATGGTCCCACCAATGAGTCGTAAGATATATGCACGGGCGTAACGCATGACGGTCTGCTCATCATCATCATCCTGTAAATGTGGAATCTGCGACTCCAACCAACGCATAGATATGGACGATCCATCTGTAGCCCTACGGTCGGACAAAATATCAACGCCTAACAAGCGTTGAGCAAGGTCTGGCCAAGCTGCACGAGTGGGTCCAATAACGGGTCTCCCCTGGATAGGAAGACCGAGAAGAACTGCGACATCCTCGAGGGTGATGGTCATCTCCCCCTCAGGCAAGTGGAATGTGTGTGTCTCTGGTCTCCATCTCTCAACGAGGGCAGCAAGTAGGTAATGATCTACAAATGTGAAATCTGATACGGCAAGGCCATAGAAGCCAGCACGGCGCAAGTAAGGTCTAATGGCATGTGGAGGCTCCATGTGATGAAAATGGTGCGCTCGACGCACCTTCACAAATCGATCTGGATGACCCTCTAACACGGCCTGCGAAATATGGGTAGGCTGCTGAGTGAGTAGTATGGTATCATCCATCTGCATATAAACAAAGAAAATGAGTCGTAAGTGTAAAATGTAAATATAACATTAATGGGTTAACTGACATACACATTTCAATATGGGTTAAGTGTTCCGCTTTCGGAGTTTTGAAATAAATTCTATTATTTCATATTCAAAGTTATTTCTTGAAAGCATGAATATTAATATGAAATAAGTTATGTTATCTAAAATATTGAGTCTTGAATTTGGTTACACATATTTTGGGGGAGCTTTGTGATTAACTACTTATGGATTGGATTAAGATAAACCATGTCAATTAGTAATGATGTTTTTAGAATTTATCTAATTGTATGTATTCAATATGGGGGTTTCAGATATAGTGTTATGGGTCGAGGATTTTGGATTTTTTTTCTTCGTTTTTGGGGTTTTGGTTTATGATTTCAGGGGTAGGGTTTATGTTTTAAGGTTTAGGGTTTACAATTTTTAAATTAGGGTATACGGAATATGTTTTTGGGTTCAGGTTTCATCTTTTAGGTTTTAGGGTTAGTGATTAGGGTTTCATATTTAAGGTTTTCAGTCTAGGTTTTGGGATTTTTTTTTGTATGGTTTTCAGGTTTTGGTTTATGATTTCAGGGATAGGGTTTAGGTTTTGTTGTTTAGGTTTTATTATTTTGAGAGTAGGTTATAGGGGATAGTTTTTTAGGTTTAGGGGTCATCTTTTAGGTTTTAAAGTTCAGGTATTAGTGATTCAGATAGAGTGTTTTGGGTCCAGGATTTAGGTTTTTTTCTGTTCGGTTTTGGGGTTTTGGTTTATGATTTGAGGGGTAGGGTTTATGTTTTAAGGTTTAGGGTTTAGAATTTTGATATTAGGTTTTGGGGAATATTTTTTTGGGTTCAGGGTTCAGCCTTTAGGATTTAGGGTTTAGAGATTAGGGTTTCGGATATAGGGTTTGGGGTTTAGGTTTTAGGATTGTTTTGGTATGGTTTTTGGGTTTAAGGGGTCAGGTTTTAGGTCTTAGAGTACATGTATTAGGGTTTCAGCTATGGTGTTTTGGGTCGAGGATTTAGGATTTTGTGTTCAGTTTTGGGGTTTCGATTTGTGATTTCAGGGGTAGGGTTTATGTTCTTAGGTTTAGTGTTTATAATTTTGAGATTAGGTTATGGGGAAGATGTCTTTGGGTTCGGGTTTTGGAATTGAGGCATTAGGGTTTTGAGATTAGGGTTTCAGATATAGGGTTTTGGGTCTAGGTTTTAGGATTTTTTTGTTATGGTTTTTGTGTTTAGGTTTATAATTTCAGGGATTGGGTTTAGGTTTTATGTTTTAGGGTTTGTTATTTTGAGAGTAGGGTATAAGGAATAGGTTTTTAGGTTCAGGGGTCAGCTTTTGGGTTTTAGAGTTCAGGTATTAGGGTTTCATATATAGTGTTATGGCTCCATGATTTTGGATTTTTTTTCTTCAGTATTGGGGTTTTGGTTTTGGATTTCAGGGGTAGGGTTTATCTTTTAAGGTTTAGGTTTTAGATTTTTTATATTAGGGTATGGGTAATATGTTTTTGGGTTCGGTTTTCAACTTTTAGGTTTTAGGGTTTAGTGATTAGGGTTTCAGATATAGGGTTTTGGGTCTAGGTTTTAGAATTTTTATGGTTTGGTTTTCAGGTTTTGGTTTATGATTTCAGGGATAGGGTTTATATTTTAATGTTTAGGTTTTATTATTTTGATAGAAGGGTATAGGGAATAGGTTTTTAGGTTTATGGGTCATCTTCTAGGTTTTAAAGTTCAGGTATTAGGGATTCAGGTACAGTGTTTTGGGTCGAGGATTTAGTATTGTTTTGTTCAGTTTTGGGGTTTCGGTTTATGATTTCAGGGGTAGGGTTTATGTTTTAATGTTTAGGGTTTATAATTTCGATATTAGGTTTTGGGGAACAATTTTTTGGGTTCGGGTTTCAGCCTTTAGGATTTAGGGTTTAGAGATAGGGTTTCAGATATAGGGTTTTGGTATAGGTTTTATGATTGTTTTGGTATGGTTTTCGGGTTTTAGTTTATGATTTCAGGTTTAGGGTTTTGGTTTCAAGTTTTAGGGTTTATTATTATGATAGTAGGGTATAGGTAATAGGTTTTTTGGTTCAGGGGTCAGATTTTAGGGTTTGGAGTTTAGGTATTACGGTTTCAGATATAGTGTTTTGGGTCCAGGATTTTGGATTTTTTTTTTCGGTTTTGGGGTTTCGCTTTATGATTCAAGTTGTAGGGTTTATCATTTAAGGATTATGGTTTAGAATTTTCAGATTAGGTTATGGGTAATATTTTTTTGGGTTTGGGGTTCAGATTTTAGGTTTTAGGGTTTAGAGATTTGAGTTTCAGTTATAGGGTTTTGGGTCTAGTTTTTTAGGATTTTTTTGGTAGGGTTTTTGGGTTTAGGTTTATGATTTCAGGGTTAGGGTTTATGTTTTAAGGTTTACGGTTTATTATTTTGAGATTATGGTATAAATAATTGGTTTTTAGGTTCATGGGTTAGGTTTTTTGTTTTAGAGTTCAGGTATTTGGGTTTCAGATATAGTGTTTTGGGTCGAGGATTCATGATTTTTTTGTTCGTTTTGGGGTTTTGATTTTTTATGTCACGGGTAGGGTAAAATTTTTAAGGTTTAGGGTTTGGAATTTTGAGATTAGGGTATGTGTAAGGTGTCTTTGGGTTTGGGGTTTGGAGGGTTTAGGGTTAAAATTTTTAATATTAACGTCCGGGAAACATGTTAATGGGTTAACTGACATACACATTTCAATATGGGTTAAGTGTTCCGCTTTCGGAGTTTTGAAATAAATTCTATTATTTCATATTCAAAGTTATTTCTTGAAAGCATGAATATTAATATGAAATAAGTTATGTTATCTAAAATATTGAGTCTTGAATTTGGTTACACATATTTTGGGGGAGCTTTGTGATTAACTACTTATGGATTGGATTAAGATAAACCATGTCAATTAGTAATGATGTTTTTAGAATTTATCAAATTTTATGTATTCAATATCTTATGCTAATTATTATGATATTATAAATTTCTTATAGAACAGTTTTCTAAAAAAGAGATAACAACATTTAGTTCACAATATGAGAATGTCACAATGAAGACAATACATCATTATGAATGAGACTGTGAAGTCGACCCAACAACGTTAGGGCATCGCTTCCGGTTATGACCTTCTTTATGACATATTGTGCATCGCAAACTCTGCCCTTGTTCTTGAGGCCAGTCCATCTCATTACGCATCCTACTCGCCTTTGGTCTCCCACGAGGACGTAACCGATTCATGTCAGGTATCACTATCGGCTGGCCTTCAGGCATTGGGAAATAACGATACTCCCCAATAGGTGTCCATGGTGCAGCATAACAGTTGGCAATGATATCCATCTGGTACACTGGATCAACATATGCTTCCCATGAGATGTTCACAGAGGCACATGCTGCGATGACGTGTGTACATGGAAACCGTAAGGCCTGAAATTTTCCACATTGACATTGCCTTGTTTCCAGTAATACCACCATTTTTTCACCGACGTGATTTGTGATGGGGTCTGAACGCTCTTGAACTTCAAATCGGGAATCTTCTCTTCGAAATAGACATACGTGATAACCAGAAGCTTCTTCAATATTTTTTTCAATCTCTCGTTGAAAGTGTATTCCATATCTTATCCCTTGATGTATTCTGTCTGATGCTAGTTTTTGTCTATCCACAAAGTACTTCACGCATCGATATAATGTCTCCTGAACTAATGCGGTTATAGGTAGCTTGCGAAGTCCTTTGAAGATACCATTGATGCACTCCACAATGTTTGTCGTCATGTGTCCGTACCTCTTTCCCCCGTCGTATGCCAATGTCCATTTCTCTTTTGGAATCCGCATCATATAATCATAAACTTCTTGATTAGCCTGACGAATTTGTTCAAAACGTTCTTCAAATCATCGTTGGTCCGACTCATATGCTACAACACGTAGATGATATTTCACATAAATTGATTTTATATTTATATTGAAACAGTAAAACAGAATGAATAAAATACGTACCAAGCCTCGTGATTGCCTTCTTCATCGGTTCGTTGTGGAATTTTTTATGTACATTGCTAGCAATGTGTCTAATGCAGAACCGATGATGTGCATTTGGGTATCTCCATGTATCAGGATCTGCATTGATTGCCTCATTAATTGCTCGATGACGATCAGATATCAAACAAACTCCCTGAATGTTGGTGAAATGGTTGCTGATACATGCCAGAAACCAACTCCATGATTCATAGTTTTCTTTCTCTACAATGGCAAAGGCAAGCGGAAGAGGTGAACGGTTTCCATCTTGGGTTGCCGCAATCAACAATACGCCCTTGTATTTTCCATACAGAAATGTTCCATCAATCTGAATAAATTGTTTGCAAAAACGAAATGCAGAGATACAAGGAAGGAATGCCCAGAACAACCGATGAAATTGAACACGAGATGGATCAAGTCGATTATCAGGAGACACATGTTCGTTCGTATCCAGATGGAAGACAACTTGGTTATGATGCCTCAGTATGGCTAGCAATTGCGGCAATACTCGATATGAGTCATCCCAATCACCATATACCTTCACAATTGCCTTCTGTTTCGCCATCCATGCCTTATTATAGGAAATCTTATAACCGAATGTCTGTAGAATCCTCTCTTGCACAAGGGATATTGGAACATCTTGGCATGTCCTAATCATCTCAACAACAATAGATGACACAAATTCTGCATCCAATGAAGTATGATCTTGTGTGAGACTTGGCTGAACGCAACTATGAGCCGCCTCAATCCTTGAGATTCTCCAACCTCCAAAGGTAATGTCTGGAATAGCCCTTAAGCGAAATCTACAATCATCCCCATACTTCACGCACCGTATAACATATTTACTACGGCATGATTCGTGAACTACATAGTTGAAGTTTCTCTCAATATGAAATCTCTTTAACGTGCTTTTTAAGGCATCTTTACTGGGAAAATTCCTTCCAATATATAAGGTTTTGTCCACCTCACTAAACCTATCTGGTACAACTCCAGGGAACTCAGTTGCCGGTGTGAGAACAGTATTATCGAATTCAGGCACACGTGTCATTGCTTCTGACCAAGATGAAAATAATGGTGGATGATTTATTGACCGAGGTTGATGTACAACAACTGCATTTCTCAAAACCTCCTCTCTATCTTTTGTTGGTCCCTCCTCATCAGCACTGTTGTCGCCATCCGATCCATCATTACGAAACTCCTCATCAGAAGTCGGATTGACATGTATATCCGGAAGATCATTTAGGTTGTCCTCTTCTGCTGCATCATTTGGAATAGGCTCAATGTCATGAGGTAGACTGTCTTCAACAACTCTTGTATTTCTACGTCTTTGTACAAATGGACGTTGTTGTTGTACAGTAGCAACAACAACGTATAACTCCATCATGGTACCATCTAACCGTTGAGAAAATAAATTAACTGCTTGGACCCACTGCGCATCAGCAACCAATGGACAAGCTATATGCCACATTGTTGTTGGAAATTGCAAATGTCTATAGCTCATAGACATTATCTCTTGATCGGGTCCCAAATTTAAGGAAACATGAATTCTCTCTTGAAGGTCACTTATGGTAACACAATCCACTGTACTAACCACCGTAATTGGTTGTGTACTGTAAGAAGCTCCTTGCTCAGTTTGAATAATCTCCCCATAACAGTACACACAGGCATACATGGCTCTCTACGTCAAAAATGTGTTCTTTCATCAAAATTATGATAGTATAACAAAATATTAACAATTATGTTCGACGATATGATGTTTATTATAATGTAATTTTATTGCGCCTTTCTATACCATAAACTATGCTACTGATGTTTCACCATATGATATTTATTAGAATGTAATTTTAGAGCGCCTTTTTATTTAGTTTGTTTGTTCTTCTTCATTTCACTTTATATGTTCATTAGTATCGTTAGTTAATCATTATATGAATTCATGTTTTAATCCTATGTTATTTATTAATTATTCTAAAATTAACTAATAATAACTAATCGTTAATTATTCTATTATTCTATAATTAACTAATAATAACTTTAATTTGTTAATTCTTATGTCCTTATTTGGTTCTATAACATTATACTTATCATTTATCATTGATAAATATACAGATCATTAGTATCGTTAGCTAATCATTATATTAATTCATGTTTTAATCCTATGTTATTTATTAATTATTCTAAAATTAACTAATAACAACTAATCATTATTTATTCTATTATTTTATAATTAACTAATAATAACTTTAATTCGTTAATTCTTATATCCTTATTTCATTCTATAAAATTATATTTATCATTTATCATTGATAAATATACTGATTTGTTTTTTCTTCTCTTAGAAATTTTAGTAGTTTATAAAGAAAATATGAATCATCTTAAGCATATTCCCCGGGAGTGTCAAACCAGGATGCAGCAAGGCCCGTTATCGTGCACCAGTTCCCGTTCGAGTCTAGCTCGAAGCGGTGTTTTCGGGTTTTACCCCTATGTACATCTGTGCCAGAGCCACATCCACTTGTTTGTATCCAGACAGGAATTTAATTGCGTAGATAACCACATAATCTTTAAGCTACCAAAATTTCTAAATACTTAATCTTAAGTTAATCTTAAGTTAATCTATACTACCTAACAGTAATTATTTAAAACTATATATAACTAATTACAAAAACTAAATAACTAAATATTAAGAATTACCTAAACTGCTTAACAAATGAAAGATTTAAAACTAAACAAAATTAAATTAATTAAATAAAAACATTAAATTAAATAAAGAAACATACCTCTAAATGAAGCTTCGTAAAAGCTCGCACAGCAAAAAAAAAATTTAGAGAGAGAGAGAGCAAATTGGAGAGAGAGGTTGCAATGAAGAAGTGAGGAGAGGGGGGGGGGGTGGCCGCCCTTTTATAGGGAGTTCAGGCAAAGGCGGCATCGCGGAAGCCGCCTTTCGCCTCTGCGTATGGCCAAAGGCGGCTTCGGCGATGCCGCCTTTCGCCTTACCCTGAGCCGAAAGGCGGCCTCCTCCCGGCCGCCTTTGCCATGTCATCGATCCGGGCCAAAGGCGGCGCGGGGGAGCAAAGGCGGCATCGCAGATGCCGCCTTTGTAGCGTATTTTTAAAAAAAATTTTGACCTAGGCCGTTTTTCAGAAAAATTTTTTCAGAAAAACGTAAAAAAAAAAAAAAACTCTCCACATGGGTCACTTTCGACTCAATTTAATAAATGTTTGAAAATAATATTTTTTTATATTTTATAGCATAATCAATTTTTCTCACTTCCCTGAAAATTATTTTCATTAAATGTACCTTTATTCTATTCCACAGTTATTTTCATGTAAATGTTTATTCAAAATATTTTTTGAATCGTATTTTTTAAAAAATATTTTCAAATATAATTCGTTATTTTTCTCAAGAATTTTTAATTTTATTTTGTTGGGTCTTCCATTAATCCCACCAATAATACTTAACATTACATTTACTCCACTAAGAACATTTATTAATAATAAAATGCTCATTCAGTGTTTATATGGATTATAATTGTTTCAAATATATCTTCATGGACAAATTCCATTTCCATTGGTTAATATATCAATTATATGAATAATTTATGATTCTATTTGTTTTATGATTAAATGAAGGATCTATATTGTCTTCTTATGTAATTGTTATTGTTCATTTTTTATGATAACGATTTGTTATATATTAATTCAAGGATATGTTGATACATTATAACGAAATAAACATGGGTCTATGATAGCCTTCGAATTATATGGATATATAAACGAGTATATGGTTATTCATTTTGTAAGAGTGATTGTTAGAGTGATATGGAAATAATTCTGCATCATTGAGCTAGGTTATAACATTTATTCCTATTGGTTTTTCTAATTAAAGTTTAGTTTTTGAGTTTAGTATAATGAGTTTATGTTAAATGGAAAGTATTTTTTATATCTTATAGGATAAAATATATGTGTTTTTAATGAATCCTTGAAACATATTGATGTAACATATATCATTAATGTCAATTCCAGTGAATATTTCCTTTTTCTATGCTTTATACCATTTTTCATTATTTATGGTCTATGTGTTGATGGGTATTAGTTCCCTTTTGTTATTATAATTCACTATGATTACGTAATAATAATATTATTCCCATATAACTATCACGGATGAAATTATATTATTAATGATCATGGTTTCCCTTACAAGGAATTTGATCTCACACATAATTTTTTTTATTTTTCTCATTATACAAAGAATGATTATAATTGATTTTAGATTATAAAGGTTTCTTATTTTGATAACTTTATGGGATATTACATAGATCATTATAAACCATTTTTTATCTGTCCATGTTTCTAAATGTTTTTCCTAATTATCTATAAATATAATCTTAAAGGGACCTTAGTATTATTACTGTTCACATATTTGTATTTGGTGTTCTATGGGTTAGGTCAAAAAAATTAGGACACATTTATCAGTAATATATATTAAATTTAAATCATAATTTTTTTGAACTTGATCAAGGTGTAAAGGTTTAGGTAATTTATAATAGATCTCTAATGTCATTGATAATTGAATGTTTCTAAAATTTCAGTGGAATCATAGATATGTGAATACATTGAATTATAGTTTCGAATAATTAAATTTATTTAAATAAAAAAAATTCATTAGAATTAAAAACATTTATTATCACATTATTTATGTTCTCATAACTAGATTCAATTAATGTAATAATCCAACAAAATATTACAATATAATAATTGGTTATTTAGAAGCCACACCAATGAAATAAACTATGTAAATTAAAATATGATTTAACTGATCTCTTGACGTAATATTTGATTCAACAATAAATTCTAATACAAATGGAGAAACGTAAATACCAATAACATGTTTATAATATAAATATAATGTTTTGTATTAAAAATTATAGAATCATTTAATGTTATTTTTTACTTTATTGTGATTAGAGTCAAAAAATTGTACAATAAAATAAATAATAAGACAATAGGGTAGTTTTAAGGAATAAAAAATCATAAAATATGTAAATTATAGAAAATTATTACTTAGTTCCATGATTTTCATCCAGCTTGTTTGACCCCCATGTGGTCGATGTTAGTTATGTGGTCATGATTAGAGATATGGTTTAATTATGAAGAGTTTTAAGACAAGCCATTAGATATCCATTGTGTATATCTATTTAATACATCCATTCTCGGGAGATTATTTATAAAACCATGAGATTTTATTAAAATTTTCGCCATAAATAAATACTATTTTTAATATATTAAATGACATACAACATTGAACTAAAACCAGATATGATATATGTAAAAAATTATAATTTTTAAATATTAAGATTATAATATGCTCTCTGATTTAGATAGTATAAATATGTCTAACCACATTATGAAATATATATAAATAGAATTATCTTTGTCGTAAATTAGTGGGAGTCAAACTTAAGTGTATAATTTTTATATTATTTTAATATAAGTCGCTTTAACTGGATTTTACCCAGTCTAAGCCCAAGATGAGCTTCAATAAGTGCACATTTTTTAAAATAATCTACAAGATATGATTGACCTCATTAAAATCACTATGGGATTCATTATTTCAAAATAAATATTTTCTTATAACACTATTTGATATATTGTCATCATTACATATGCATATTTCTTTTTGATGATTTATGTTGAGGATAAGATAATTAAAACATGTAATTATTAATACAATATATAGTATCATATTTTTTATTTTTCAAATGATAAATAATTTTAAAATAACTAATGTTATTTCATTCAAACAAAGTGTTGATTAATTCCTTGGAAATAATTAATAATTTTTAAAAATATAGAATTAAATCATTTGGTGGTCAAATGTCCTTTTTTGGATGAATTTCCATTTCCAATATACTATTTATTTTTATGAAAATAAATTAATATTTTTATCGTTTAATAATGAATTTAATTAAATTTAATGATAATATTTATAAGAAAAATCAATATTTATTAAATTATTTTTACACGTCATGTAATAATAATAATAATGTTTTACACATAATAAATACATTTCCCTAAAATAGTTATTCTATGTTTTACATTATTTTATTAAAATAACCTTTAATTGAATTTATAAATTTAATCAATTAAAATTGTTTAAATATTTGTATTCAGAATAAAATGTATAAGATCGAAAATTTAATTTAATTTTTTGGAAAAAAAAATATGTTTGGATGGTAGAAATTATGCACCATGGTAATTGTAAGAATATTTAAAAAATGGTAAACCCAGAGTTAATTTTTCAAAATATAATAAATGATTATATATAAATTTGTGAATGTGGTATTTGTTTATCATGAAAAATATTTTTTCTCTAGTTTTCATTTTTTTGATACAATTTCATAAAATATAAAGTCTATTTATTAATGTATGAAAAATAAATTTAAAACATTTCCACCCATATATCCTAAAAAAAATCTATAGAAACATAACTTATCTTCAAACTTAAAGAAATATTATAGGAATAAAATTAATTAGACACCCAAAAACTATTTACTATGTCATAATGTAAATTTTATCACCAAATACTAATGATAAAATGATTATAGAGTACTCCAAAGGAGGATATCAATAGGAAAAATTAACTTTTTTAACTGACGTAATTCATATTAAATTATATTACATCCTTATCCCAATATATTATTATAATCCTAATATAATATCATATAATTAATATAATTAATTTTTTTTATGTTAATAGGATAACTATTATCTTCCATCCACACATCTATTATAACACAAAAAACATCAAATGTGTTTTCCAGTTCATAGCCTCTTTGAATGATGTGTATCATTTTGCATCACCTCATAACAAGGATGTTTTAAATGTGTTTTTGATAAAAAAATATTATATTTAAAGAATTAATATAATTATTTAAAGATGAAATATTGATTATATTGTAAATCATAACAATAATTGGTCCATATAATGATATCTGTCTGAGAGGATCATACCAAGATAGATTTATTTTTTTGAACATATTTTATGAATACATCTTAAACATAAAAATTATTGTCATAAAAAAATGATAAATAAAATATATCGTGAATATTATGGATTTTATTAATCTATTATATACATTTTTTGACCATTTTCAAAGATAGAAATCTGTTTTGGAGGAATTTAACGATTTCACCAAGGGGGTGATAACTAAATAAACATTACAGTAAATGAATAAAATATAACAAACAAAATTCAATACCAACTCCCTCAAGAGATATTCCTCCCCGAAACGATATGGAGGAAGGGAGATAGTTACGCCTACGTCCCACCTCTAGTTGGCCCAATGTTTTGGGGGATCATTGGGGGTATACAAATCTAACACAAGTAAGTATTTACCCTCGATAATAATATCTGATCAGGTGATAAGATAAAAAAACCATGGGACTATAGGAAATAATATAAAATTAAATAAAAATCCATCACATATTTCATGAACAATGTCAAAAAATAAAAATTAATATCTCCATGTAAATACCTAAATACATGTTCTATGTCAGTGACTCATCAAAAACTCCAACACCCAATATATTAATTCCAAAATCAGTACCCAATGTACTAATAGAAACCTGAAAATATATTATATATAACTATACTGAGAATAATATGTATAGTCATTGGTTTCATTTCCATGATCTGTTTTTAACATGAGAATAGGGAATACTAATGAATCAGTATATAAATAGTAGAATGAAAAAAATATGAACCTATCAATTAACCAATACCATCATCACCACAAACCACTCAACAAATCATGGATAAAATACAGTAATATAGTATCATGTACATAGAAAAAGAAACCATGTAGCCACTTCCTGACTGATTTTATGCTCTTAGAACCCAACAACAAATTTAATGTGATCCCATAACTTCTATTCAAAACTCATCACATGTCAATACATCTATGATGTTGTTCAATATGTATCCTTACATAACCCACCATAAAAATATTGAGCATAAAGTTTTAGAATAAGTCATCACCACATCACAATAACTCCACATCAGTGAATCAACACCAAACTAGAGAAGTAGGGTATAATAAGAATGAAGGACATTAACATCATTCATTCCTCCAAAAACTCATGACCACAACATCATCAACACTTGGAAATATCCAACACTATCATGTATCATCTCTAGTTAATATCTAAAACCAACACATAACATTCCTCCTAAGGGAAGAAAAATGAATGGGGTGTATCTATTCATTTATATCATCACATTCCTCAATGATGGGGGAAGACACATTGAACCCAAATTCTTCTTGTGTTTGTATGGTTATCCAATATAGTTTAGTAATAAAATAAAATAATATAAAATAAGTGATAGATATATAGCCTACAATACCTAGCATGTGAGCTGACATCAATAATAGTAACATGGACTACAAATCTATAATTTCACCGTACGACTTTTGTCACAACATCCTCCACTACTAAATGTATAAAACCACAAAACCACCATATTGTTTTACATTATTACACTTCCAATTATACGACACAGTTTTTTAAGGTATTTGAGTATATAATAACTCTCATTTACTAAGCCCATTCTATCATATTTTCAAATCCCATTCATTAGTCTTTCAATTTATTTATTCTAATTACCATAAACAATTATCATATATTAGTATTTCATTACCAACACATGAAATTCCATTTTCGAATCAAAATTTATTCCCTTAATAACTGTTAAACTAACACAAGGATACCAAAAAATACCATACCCATATCACATCAACAATCACCACAATGTCACATCATTCAAAAAATGTAACCAATATGTCCAAATTTTACAACCACCATACATCACAACCAGATCATATAAAAACCACCACCAATCACCTCCACCACACAACATTACAACCACAAATCACTACCACCCAAAAATTGGAAAAATGGGAAACACCACCAATACACAACACATCAACCACACATAACTGAAACATTAAATATACAAAAAACGTCACCACCACAAAAAAAATGAAACCACCATAGATCATCCAAACCAAACACCACAATATAAAAAGAATGAGAAAACACATTAGCATAACCCCACCCCCACAATTTAGTTTCAAGGGTTTAAATTACCTTAAGTGATTATTTTGAATGGGTATTATCATCTAAACGAATATTTCAATGGGGAAAATATAATTTCCATTTATAAAATCATATATTTTAATTTTAGGTCTATTCAATAATAAACATCTCAAGGGAATTAAAAAAATATCCAGTACAAAACAATCAAGGCTCCCGACTACAGTGATTTTCAATAATGGAAAGAATATATAAAAGTTTATTACAAATAACTTGAAAACATTAAAAACATGATTTATCACCAGGCCCACAAGTTTTAGATTAATAAAATTTATTATCTATATTATTTAAACCCCTAGTATCTACCATATATAATGAAATGAAATGAAATCTACTTACCGCCAATAATTATGTAGAGAATGAAGATCCCATATGTCAAGAAAGTCATGATAATTTATTTTTGAACAATAGAGAAAGGTGGGACAATAGAAATACACATCTATATAAGTAAAATCTATTTTGACCTCCATCATATGATGAGATCATCCCAATTAATTCCCAAAATGATTCTCGTCCACACATCATTTCTGATTGATAATTAAGTAATAAAATAGAATGGGATCAAGGGGAATGTGATGAGAACTCATCCTAGAAATCCCACAATCAACCACCAAAACCATGACTCAGATAAGGATAATAATGGATATAATTATTTCAAATATTTCATAGGGTTTTTTGAAAATAAAGTAATTGTAGAATAATGGTGTAAAACAAAGGTATTATTAAATTTATAACCATTTTATAATTATATACATTCATGACATCAATAAAATATTAATGATTAGAACTTTCTTGGGTCCCTACTATTAAATTGTTAAAATGAATCATGGCCCTAAATCCCACGTACTTCACACTCAATGAGCATTATTTGATTTTTTGGGACCCTATTCATTGTATAAACAATACCTTCACATCATGATTATATTAATCACATTCCCATCATCTAAAACAAAAACAATGAATTTTCATCCTCACAAGACATGGGTAGAATCTCATACTCTAAACATCCTTTCATGTCATTAAACACCATCATTAGTATAATATCTTCTCCAAAAATTATTGAACCCTCCTCGACACACCTCCAAAAACCACCAATGACCAAAATGACAATGTAAATAGACAAAAAAATTTAAACAAATACATTAAATACCTATCAAATTATTCCCATGTAACATAATGAACCCAAAATCCCAGAGATGGTGAATTATTTTAATACATTTTCATCATTACAACGAATAATGATCCAAAGGACCGACTAGTTTAGCAGTCGGGGAAAATAGATTACATACATGAACGTGACATTACACATTCAAAGATAAAAGACATCAAAAATAATCCTTTGAGAATTCCATTATTCACCATGTTTTACCATGTATATCAATCATAATACACATCTTTTCTTCTTGGGAAAAACAAAACAAAACAAAGGGGTGAGCTTAGATGCTCAGTAAGGAAAACAATATAGAAGAAACTATCACAAATAAGAATAAAAATTTCAAGCAATGTATAAGACTAATATAAAAAAAACTTTTAAACTAAAACTTCAACATAATATGGAAAAGATAAATCAAATAATTACATTTACTTATTCACATGGATATTCTAATAGTTGAATAATCACATGTAATATCAATAGGAAATTTCATAATGATGGAATGCATAATGTCAGACATCCTAACCAAATAGTTATAGCCTCATCCCAAGATAACAAATAATATTAGGATAAGACATTATTATAAGACACTAGTTTTTCACAGGAGACCTACCAATGCATCATGGAGGTATAGTGGGCTCCATTGGTTGCTTATTAAGTCCAATTCATTCCTTATATGAAAATTTTGAAACATAACACAATCATTCATATTAAAACTAGCACAAAATGTGTCAATAATTGAACCATAAACCATGAATGGTATAAAAATAGCACATCCAAATTCATGCATATAATTGCTCATTTAATTCAATATGGAATATTTAATTAAAATAAATAAACCTCAATCCAGAATAATATCTCATATAGGATGATCACATAGTTGAAAATGATCATTAAATCTCATTGAGAGAAATATCCATTTTTTGTGAAATCAATTAAAAGTCACACATTTATAAATGAGGTTATTTAAAAGTGATTTTTGAATCAAAATGTCCCATAAAACTTTGAAACATTTGAAAATAATTATCATTTCAAACCATTCATGTCCATATTAATAATTCTTTAAATTTATTTTTAAAACCTGGACATTAATAAAAAAAGATTTAGAAAGATAAATATTTAAAACTATTAAAATAAAGATCTTTCTAAAGATTCCCATCCACAAATCCAAAAAATAATCATTCTGAAAATATTTTTATGAAACATGGACATGGATTACAAAAATGTCTCAGTAAATACACACACATAAACAATCTCAGATAATAATTAGATTGAGGAATTAACCATTACCTTGTACATTACATTAGTCGAGGGTATTCTTAAACACCTTTATAATGACCATAGCAAGTTATTTTTTCAGGTTGTTTCCAATACAAATGGATTTGGAGGAGTAAAGTTTATAGAATGGGAAGTGACCTTTTATAAGAGAGGTGAGGGTCAATTTAGGAAAAGCTTGAAATATTATTTTATTATAAAATCATTTTAGGTTTGTAATGGAAAATAATGGATTTATACAGAGGATATGGTGGAGATGGATCTATATACTATCAAAAATAGGTTTTATTTATTTTTAGATCAACATATTAACCTTACATTATAGATTAAACAGATAGTTAAACAATTTAACTTTTACCATGCCTTCTTGTATTATAATAATAAATTGTTAATAAACCTATTATAAAAATACAAGATAACCTCAAGTAGTTAACTAATAACTTATATATCATTATATAACTCCTTTAGCAGAACCTTGAATTTCTATGAATATTATAACATTTAATAATATAGTATTTGTTTTAAAAACTCATTTTGTCAATTTTGACAGTATTTGGTATTTGGTTTTAGTGAAAGTCATAACAAGTTGATTACATATAAAAAAGACACTTAATCATCCATACCATGTAATATTCACCTAGAAAATTCGTGGATGGCATCAAAAGTTTCAATTTACATTTATTATGATATTTATATTATGAATTATTGTAATATTTCATTAATAAGGTAATTAACGCATCATCATTGTTCCATAAATAAATTTAATTATTAAATGTCTAAAAAATTTCAATAAAATACCATGATGTATGAAATATATTTATATTTCTAATGAATATTTATAAATGAATTTATCTTATGAATAACTTTATATTTAAAATGGTTTAGTTAATAAATATTGAATTTAACACTTTTAACACTTTTTCAAAAAAAATATAATAAATGTCCTAATATTACCCAAATGGATTAAAATGATCAAATGTTTTTTTCGTATGGTTGATTTTGGTTGAAATACATTTATCCAATAGAATTAGGACATGTGTTGAGGTATTTTATATGTTATTTTTACCTTTAATTACCTTATTTACTTTTGACCTTGGTAAATAAAATTTTAAAGTTACAATTCACAGAAAAAATTATTATCATCCTATAAAACAAAATTTTACTTACTGATGTCAACCATGTCTCTCGTATTTTTGAAATTCAATTTATAGAAGCTGTAAAATTACATTTTATGCAAATTTGCAAATGTGCCTAGAAGGTTAGTAAAAGATGTTAAAATAGATCAATAACATTTAATATGTCTAATATTATAATAAAATAACTTCAATTAATTACATTAGACCAATATATTTATTATGTATCTATTTTTAATTTAATATAAATTTTTAAATAAAAGTAATCATTAAAATGAAAATGTCAGTTTTTTTTCTATAACACTGTGTTTTCACTATTCATCAAAAATTGAATGTTTTCAGAAAAATACAAAAAATTCCCCAAAACTAATTTTGACATTCCAAATTAGAAAATTATGTATATTTTAACAAATTCAAAACCTAGATATTTTATTAATTAATTGAAAATTAATTTTCTTTTTTAAAAACCATAAATATGGGTTTTAAGAAGTGGAAACTATCAAAAGATTGACATGTGTTTCTCTCCAATTTAAATGTGAAATTACATAAAATGATCTAAATTATATTAAATGATAAAAATATAATCTAATTATACTTTAAAACCACTATAATGAATAATTTAACAGTTTAAATTATTTCGATTAAATATTTGATTTCAATTAAAAATTAGTATTTTTTTCATCAAAATATGAATGTTACCAAGAAAGTAACAATAATTTATCCACACTATATTTTTATGTTCCAATTCTAAATAAGATCTAAATTAAATAAAATTAAATAAACAAAATTGTAAAATATTGAATTTAAAAAGGTTTTTCTATTAAAAGGCCATAAAAATGGATTTTTTTTAAAAAAATACATCTTTTATCTGAATAATTGAATTTATTCTAATGTTATCTTTAATAAACACATAATATAGATGTGAATATTATATGGAATATATAATATTCAAAATTTAGTTAATATTATTCACAACAACTTTTTGAATGTCTAGTTTAGTAAGTCATGGTGGTCTCGAACATGGTGTTGCGTGTAGCGCAAGCTATTGAATTAAATTAAAGAGATAACATAATATGAAATAAAGGGGTGTAACATTATCCAATCCTTCGATATAATTCATCCCCTAAATTTGAAATTTTTCTTAAAAAATAAAAGGTAGAAAATAGAAAATACTTTTGTGGAAAACCCACATCAGAAATAGGGTTAATAAAATTTAGACTTAATAAGAGGGAAAGGGAAATGAAAAAGTCACCCCCAAATTAGGATTTCTTAATAAGATAATATTGGTGGAAATTATAATTGGAGGAAAAATGTAAATATATATAAGGAGTGATTTAGGTCATCAATCACAAACAAGTGAATGAGAAATTGAGGTCCTCAAAGTCAAACATCTATGATGAATTAAAATATGATCTATTAAACAGAACATAAGGTATTAGGATAACTAATTTTAGGTATTAAGAAATTTTTCCTAATGTTCTAGAATTAATTTCATCATATAATAAGAAGAAAACATTGAATAGTTGATGAATAGAGTCTCAAACTTTAAATAATTTCTACCACAAACTCATCTTTGAACTCAAAAATATTCTATTTATCCTAATCATACAGGGTTCTAAAAAATGAATTTATAATTATTCTATCCAAAAATTTAGAAAAACAAAACTATACAAACCTGGACATCATGTAGGCTAGTGGAAGGTGATGTACCCTTGGGAATTCCTTTATCATTTATTCTCTTAATACATGGTCACACCCTGAATTACCATAAAACCTTATATAATACATTCATTCTCCTTTGTTCTTTATAGAATTTTGTATATACTACTTAAATACAATAATTTTTAATACCCCAACAATGATGGAATAAAAAACGTTAAATTATTTCCAAGGATGTCAATAATACCCAATCTACATTATCCAACTCAATTATCTCTTATTCCAAAATCAAATCCTCAGTATCAGGATGATATTAAGGTTTATCTTTCTCTCAACAATATATTTTCCAAAATTCAAAACTTGAAACTATGTCACGTTTCATTGTACAATAAAATCTAAAATCCTTGATGAAAATGTACTTCAATACAATCCTTATATTCTTTATAATTACTATAACTTGTACATCATTAATACGATACCGAAATGAAACAATTATTTAATAACAACTTATGAACACTAATCATTTCTCTTCATATCTAAGAGTATCATAACATGATTATTTTATAATAGAAAAATTTAGGGTAAATTGTGAATATTGGGACATTGATTCACATATTGTCCAAACTCCTTGACAATAAATAATTTTAAATTTGAAATGTTTTTATTACCAAAGAAATAAAGAAATTGGTGTCCTTTTTCTCCACACATATAAAAAAACCCAAATTCCTTTCAAGAAAATACAAAGGTGATTTTTTCCATAGTAATAACATATTGGAAAATTCTTGTTTCCATTCAGCCCTTTATACATCGTTCTCTCTACCATCCTATTTTTCTCCATCTTCCCTTCAATGCTAAATGACTCTGTGAATTATTTACTTATCTTATAAACACATGATACTTTTTCATCATATGATGAAAAAAAGTGGGTGAATATTTACATTCTAAATGTTTTCTTAAGACCATTAATGATATGATCATTCTTACTATTTGGATCATGCATATTTCTAGAGTTTTCATTACTTCTACAGGGCATCATTTCTAAATAAATAAATACACTAGTTTTGATCATATAATAATGTATAATAAAAAAACTGGAATAATACGAAAAATTAATTAATGATTTTCTCACAACTAGTATCATTATCATAAAAACGGTCTCATTACTGATCCATTTACTCATAAATACATCATAATGGTGTTTAATGAAAATGAAATTTTTCTTAAACATATCCCTCTGGAGTGTCTTAACCATGAATGTAGCAAGGCCTGTTGTCATGCATCTGTTCTCGTTCGAGTCTAGATCAAAGTGGTGTTTTCGGGTTTTAAACCTAGATACTTCTATTCCAGAGCCGCCTCTGCCTGCTCGTATCTGGACAGGGATGTATTACATGGAAAATTCATAAAATATCTATATTAACAAATGTCTAGGAATTTCATCTATACTAATCCTCTATGTTTGTCTTCAGGTAATGTTCTCTAATCAGAGATCACATACATCTATTTCCAACGATGTTGCTAAAATTCCTCTAATACCAACTATAATGACCCAACCCTTGATGCCCAGATCCAGTACATTATTTTAATACATTTTAATTATTACAAAGAATCATATTCTGAAGGACCGATCAGTTTAGCAGTCTTGGAATATACATTATATACATGAATGTTAAATTATAAATTCAAACATAAAACACAAAAAAAAAATCTTTGAGAAATCCATTAGTCCCTTATATTAACCCTACATATCAATCATAATACACTTCTTCACATCATGGAAGAAATAAAATGTTAGAAATGGGCGATTTCAGATGCTATGTAAAGATAAAAATATAGCGGAAAATATCATAAATAAGCATAAACATTTAAGAAAACATATACGACTAAAACAAAATATTTTTAAACATAAAAATAATCATAATAATGCAACTCTAAATCATATAATACCATTTACTTACTCACATGGATAGTATACTAGTCGAATAATCACATGTAATATCAATATCCAATTTTAAAATGATGGAATGCATAATGTCAGACATCGTAACCACATAGTCAAGCCCTCAAGCCAAGACATCAAATATGATTTTGTCAAGGACTTGTGCCAAGATAATAGATTTTATAATTAGACATAATGATGCATCGACAATCTATAGAAGTCACCACATGTTAATTAATATGTCCAATTCATTATTCATATGAAAATGTTGAAACATATCATAAACGCTTCTATTAAAACTAGCATACAAAATGTCCATACATTAACCTTAAAAAACGAATGTTATAAAAGTATCACATCCATGGTCAAACATATCATATCTCATTGAAAACTATATGGCATACTGTATTATAATAAATCAATTTTAATCAATTATAATATATAGTAAAAGATGTTTCCATAATCTGAAATGATCAGTAAAACACTTTGAGAGAAATATCCCATTTTGTGTAGTCATTTAAAAGTCACACATTTATAAAAAAATCATTTAAAAGTGATTTTTTGAATGAATGTATCCCATAACAAGTTCAAACTTTTGAAAATATTTATCATTTAAAACCATTCATGTTCGTATAAATAAATCCTTAAAATAATTTTGAAAACATTGACATTAATTAAAATAATTTTGAAAGATAAATCATTAAAAAATTTAAAATGTTGATCTTTCTTGAGATTCTCTTCTATAAATCCTTAAAGTATTCATTTTGAAATCATTTTTATGAAACATGGACATGGATGACAAATATGTCCCAGTAAATACTTACACATAAACAATCTCGCATAATAATGATTTGGAGAAATTAACCCTTACCTTTTACTTTTCTTTAGTTGAGGATATGTTTAACCTCCAGTATAATGAAGAAAGTATGTTATTAAATTACACATAACCATATAAATATTCATTATATCATTTATGATTCATTTTATACTTTTTAATAATAATTTAATAATAATTTGCATGTTAAAGTAACATTTCTTGTAATAATCCCTTTTTTTATTTTATGTGTTTTTGCTTGTTATTCTTGATTGTATCAAATAGATTTTTATATAAATACATCCATAATATAAAAAGGGGTTTATTTATGATGTATATTCAGTATATAAATATGTATAATAGATACATATATGAAATGGAAACACCTTTCTTGGAGACCGTAGTCTGTACATACACATGAACAATGTTTATGTTTCCTTTTGTTATAATATGGAAGTAATTAAATAAAATATATTTATATACATAAATATATATTATTCCAGTAGGTAAATTATTTCATATACATCATTATTAATATATGTATTTTTCAGAAAAATTATGGAATGGTGATCATTGAAGATGAATCTCATCTCATCGTGGAGATAATAAGTCATACATATGCATGAGCAATAATATAATTCTATGAATGGTTAAAGGGTGATTAATTTAATGTTATATTAAATATAAATATTCATTACCATGTTATATTCACTATTTTAACTAATTATAATCATTATTATACCCATCAAAATAATGTAGTGTTTAATAACAAACTACACCACGACGTGGAGACGGTAAGATGTACGTACGCATGTATAGTGACTTTGTCAATCATAGGATGGATAGAATAATTAATATGGTTGTACCATATTTATAATAACATCACATTATTTATAGGGTATTGGAGTTATTATATTGGTATGGAAACATAAGAGGAAGAGGTAGTGGAAGTGGAAATGAATTTTGAAATAGGTGAGGAAATAATTACCTCTTCTTCGGGTGTTTCCTTTTGATTTGAACAAAAGGGCTCCATAGGTTGGCTTTCTGATCAATTTAAGGACTCTAGGATGAAGTTAGGATATTTGGAAGAATATTTGAGCTTGTTTTTTCCAAAATAAATGTATTTGGTGATGTGAAATTATGGGTAGGGGAAGTACCCTTTTATAAGAGATGTGATGGTCACTTTAAGAAAAGATTGAAATATTATTTTATTATAAAATAATTTCAGTTTTATAATGGCTAAAATGAATTTATTAGGAGTATAAAGTGGTTATGGGTATAAATAATATCAATAAAAATGTTTTAGATATGTTTAGATCACCATATTAACCTTATTTTATAGATTTAAACAATAGTTAAATAGTTTACCTTTTACCATGTCATGTTGTATTATTATAATAAATGGTTAATAAACATACTATACAATTCCAATATAATCTCAAAGTGGTTACTTAATAACATATCTATCACTATATATGTCCTTTGATTAAACCTTGTAATTTTAGAAATATTATATCATTTAATAATGTCGTATTTGTTTTGAAAACTCATTTATGTCTATTTTGACACTATTTAGTATATCATTTTTGTGAAAGTCATAAAAAGATTATTACTTCGAGAAAAATAAAATTCATCATCCATAACATGTCATATTAACTTATAATATTCATGAATGGCATCAAAAGTATTAATTTACATTTATTTTTATATTTATATTGTATATTATTTTAATCATTCGTTAATAATGTAATTAATGCATCATCATTGTTTTATAAATAAATTTTATTATTAAAATCCTAAAAATTATAAATAAAATACCATGATGTATGAAATATTTTTATCTTTCAAATGAATATTTATAGTTGAAATTATCTTCTGTATAACTCTATATAAAAAATGGATTAGTTAATAAACATTGATTATAACACTTTTAACTTTTCCTTAAATAAAATTTAATAAAGGTCCTAATATGACCCAACTGGATCAAAAGGATCTCAATTTAGTCCTAAGGTTTATTTTGGACGAAATAGATTTTCGGAATAGAATTAGGACATGTGTTGGGAAAATTTTAATATTTTTTTACCTTTATTAACCTTATTTACTTTTTGTTGTGGTAAATAAAATTAAAAAGTTACTATTCACCAAAAAGTATTTCCATAAACTTAAAAAAAATTACTTACTGAAGTCCAATTTGTTTCTTGGATTTTTGAAATTCAATTCATCAAAATGGTAAAATTACATTTTATGCAAATTTGAAAATGTGCCTAAAAGGTGGGTAACAGATGTTAAAAATTTTCAATAAACTTTTATATCTCTAATCTTATTATAAAAAAAACTCCATTGAATTAAATTGGACTAATATATGTATCATGTATCTATTTTTACATTAAGATAAATTTTTAATTGAAAATAATCATTTAAATGAAAATGTCGGTTTTTATCTATAACATTGTTTTTCCACTATTCATAAAAAATTTGAATGTTTTCAGAAGAATACCAAAAATTACCCATAGATAATTATGAAATAAAAAATTCAAAAATGATGTTTATTTTATCAAATTAAAAACATATATGTTTCATTTATTAATTTAAAATTAATTTCTTTTGTCAAATCCAGAAAGCGGGTTTTTAAGAAGTAAAAATCATCAAAATATTGATACGTCTTTATGTCCAATTTAAATTTGAAATTTCATATAAGGACCTAAATAATATTAAATGGTAAGAATTTTATCTAATTATACTTTAAAACCACTCAAATGAATAATTTAACAATTTAAATTATTTTTATTAAAAAATTTGTTTTCATTTAAAATTTAGTAATTTTTTATTCTTCATCAAAATATGACTGTTATTAGAATAGTACCAAAAAATTATCAAAACTAAAATTTTATGTACCAATTATAAAAGAAACTTTTATTTCATTAAATTAAATATAAATAGGTGTAGAATATTGTATTTAAAAAGGGTTCTCCATTAAAAGGCTGTAAAATTTCATTTTTTTTAAAAAATATATCTTTTATTTGAAAAACTGAATTTGTAATTATTTTATGTATAAAAAACACATAATATGGAAGTTATAATTATACGGAGTACATAAAATTCATAATACATTTAATACTAGTCACAAGTACATTTTGAACGGCTAGTTTGGTATGTCGTTGTGTGCTCAAACATGGTGTTGTGGGTAACGCTAGCTATGGAATTACTTTAAAGAAATAATGTACTATGATAAACTAGTGTGTTAAATTCTCCCATCCTTCAATAAAATGTATCATCTCAATACATTGTTAAAACGTTATACATTAACCATGCATTCCTATATTATTATAATATATAGTTAATAATCAATCTATAAGATGAAAAGAGAACCAAAAGTTGTTCATTAATAACATATCTATCATTATATAAGTCCTTTGGCCGAACCTTGTATTTTTTGGAATATTATATCATTTAATAATATAGTATTTGTTTTAAAAACTCATTTATGTCAATTTTTACACTATTTAGTATTCAGGGTTTGTGAAAGTCAAAACCAGTTGAATACATCAATCAAAATACATTGAATCATCCCTAAAATGTCCTATTCAACTAGAAAATTCGTGGATGGCATAAAAAGTCACAATTTACAATTATTTTGATATTTATAATATGAATTTTTTTAATCATTCATTAATAAGGTAATTACTACATTATCATTCTGTCAAAAATAAATTTAATTATTAAATGTCAAGAAATTATAAATAAAATACCATGATATATGAAATATGTTTATCTATTAATAAAGATTTATAGTTCAATTTATTTTATGTATAACTATATATTAAAAATGCATTATTTAATAAACATTGAATTAAACACTTCTAACTCTTCTTTAAATAAAATTTAATAAATATATTAATCTAACCCAAAAGGATTAAATAGGTCATATTTTTGTCATATGGCTGATTTTGACCCAAATATATTTATCCAATAGAATTAAGACATGTGTTTGGGTAATTTTAGTATTAGTTTTACCTTTAATTAATTTATTTACTTTTTACCATGGTAAATAAATTTCAAAATTTACTATTCTCCAAAAAAAATTTATCATATTGAACCACATGTTACTTACTTATTTCAACTGTTCCTCTTGTATTTTTTATATTAAATTCATAGAAGCGGTAAAATTATTTTCTATGAAAATTTTCAAATGTGCCTAGAAGGTGGGTTAAAGTCGTTAAAAAAGATCAAAAAAAATTTATATGTATAATATTATTATAAAATGACTCCAATGAATTATATTTGAAAAATATATGTATTATGTATCTGTTTTTATTTTAAGAAAAAAATTATTTAAAAAAATTATTTAAATGAATATATCGGTTTTTATGTATAACGTAGTATTTTTCACCATTCATCAAAAATTGAATGTTTTTAAAAAAATAATAAAAATCCCCACAAGGGATAATTTGATATTCAAAAATTAAAAAGGATATATATTTTACCAAATTCAAAACATAGACGTTGAATTAATTAATTTAAAATTTATTCCTGTTTTCAAAATGAGAAAGTGGGTTTTTAAGAAGTAAACACTATCAAAAGACTGACATGCATTTATGTCAAATTTAACGGTGAAGTTACTTACAATAACCTAAATTATATTAAATAAAAAATATATAATCTAATTGTACTTTAAAACTACCCCAATGAATAATTTATCACATTAAATTATTTTGATTACCAAATTTGTTTTCAATTTAAATTTAGTATTTTGTTATAATTCATCAAAAAATGTAAGTTTTCAGAAAAGTAAAAGAAACATATACAAACAAATTTTTTTTTCCTGAACCTAAATAGTAATTTATTTATATAAATTAAATATATAAAAGTGTCAAATATTGGATTCAAATAGGATTCTCCATTAAAAGGTGGTAAAATTGAAGTTTTTGAGGAATAATTTTTTTATCTGAAAAATTGAATTTGTTCTTCTGTTATTTCTAACAAACACATAATATGGATGTAAAATTATATAGAGTATATAAAATTCAAATTTTAGTTAATACTATTCATAACTGCTTTTTGAATGTCTAGTTTGGTATGTCGTGGTGCGCTCGAACTTGGTGTAGCATGTAACGCAAGCTATTGAATTATTTTAAAGAGAAAACATACTAGGAAATCATGGGGTGTTACATCCCAAAATCATGATTCAAAACAAATGATGATATAAGAGGGTAGTTTCTAAAGAACCATCCCATGATATACCACTCTGAGATATCACTACATCATAACCACTTCCACTAATAGAGGAAACCAAGAAAACATTTCCACAAAACACTCCAAAAAATTCATCACCTTCCCCTATCAGGAACAAAACCACATCATCATATAAAATCCATAATCCAAATCTCTCCCATATATTCATCATCAATAACATATAAACCTCAAGATAACTAGTGAAAAAAATATCACCATCTAGTGAACAACAATTCCTCATTTACAGAAATTAAGGAAACCATCCCTCAACATTGAGTTGTTTTCCAATTTGTGTTGAACTGACTCACCCATATGTTTTGAATATTAAATTAAATATTACATGTCCATATTTGGATAATTCCCCCATATTCACATTCTATATTCCATATCATACAACACTAGAATGATAAATAATAACACAATATAAAATAAGCATGATTCAAACCTCAAATCAATAATGAAAACATCAAAAAAATCAGTCAATAAGGATGCATATAGATCTCATGATCCCATGTATTATCCAGTAATTATCTATTCCTACATATCAAACGAACCAAATCTATTGTTATGCCTTATATATCCTTCTTATTATGATATAGTATCTCTACTGGTCACTCCAGGATCAAAACATCGTCCTATATATCCATTTCTCCATAGTTAATGATGTGAGAATTCTTATATAGCTATGAAATGCGGAACACATCAGGAGTTATGTCTATTTATTATTCTAATGATATTGAACACACCAGATCACCACCTAAATACCTAAAAAGCCCTGATGAACTAGGGAGAAATCTTTCCTAGTATGTCAATCCTCTACAAACCACAAAAGTTTGTAAAACCATAGGATCACATAATATTCATCCTCCAACATTAGGGTCCTCATCCAATTATCAACATAGGCCTTATATTAATCATAATCTACCCGCTTCATTTCATATAAACACTATATTTTCTCATTCATTATTTTCTCCAAATGAATTACATGAATTGATGACACCGTATCCCTCTTATAGAATAATGGGGAATAAGATGACCAACCATAAATATTTTCATTCAAATCAATGAAAATTGAAGATTATTGGATATTGTTGTAGGTGAACTATGCCAAATGCATGTACAAACCCATGATATACTAAAAATTAAGAAATATATTTCCAACATAACCTATAGCATCTGTATGGTTTGATCACTCAACCCATAAGTATGAGGGTGGAAAATAATGAAAATGTCCAACTTGGAAACAAAATAATACTACAATCCCCTCCAGACTAGTGAGGAAAAATTAGAGTCCCAACCAAATAAGATTTACTAGTTAACCCTTGAAATTTATGAATATCATTCATATATCTTGTTGATAGATCATCTGTGGTTCTAAATTCCCAAATAAAAGGTAAATATGTTGACATCATTAGCCGATCCACAATCACCCATACAACATCACATTATCCATGAGCCCATGGTAACCTATTGATGAACTACACTAATAGTTCCACCCATTTCAACATGGGACCAACTAAAGGATGAAATATACTTCTTATTGCATTTTTTACTAATTTCACATACAAATATACTAGACACTTTTCCAAAAGAAATGTTTTCAATTAGGTCACCCATTCCACAAAGGATTTCCCCTCAAGACATGACACATCTTATTCAAATCAGGATGTACCTCAAAATGTGAGTTTAAAACTCATGGATAAGACAATAACACATTTCCAATGTATCAATATACCATGCATGGAGTAGAAGTTGGTTCAAACCAACCTCTTAAAACCCCTGTGGAGAATCCCCTTATTTTACATAGTTATGAATTCCATCAATCTATGTGTATCCTACTGATACAACTCTACATATTTAATCCTAGATGATAACATTATAATAGAATTTGAATAGCCTCATTCAGTACGTTCCACCACATCATGATGAATCCATTAATTTTCCTACATCGAATTCCAAACAATTGTAGACTCCAAAGACACATCTCCTCTAGACATTTGAATCCGCACAATGGAAACCAAATTTCTCTTTCGTATCTTATAAGATAGAAAAATTGAATTACTATTGATGCTACATCAAATTTTTTTGGCATCAATTCAACTCCCATTGAGAGAATATATATATATCAAGATCATATACTCCATGAAAACCAAAAAAACCTCACAAATGAATTAATTCTTCCATATATGTATTGCAAACACAACTACAACAGATTATAGGTACCTAGTGGATTAGTTTCACTTATGGGGATATAAAATCCAAAACACATAAATTGTTTCACCCCTCTACTTCATAATTAAACATTTTTAGACTAGAAAAGGATCATATTAATAAAATAATAACCCAAACCATAATATAGAAAAGAGATAACTGGGTAATTGATCAACCACTCCTTTAAGAAACCAAACATTTCAGGGAATAGATTAATCCACACAGTAAAATGGTCCTTTCTAGTAATATCCTTCCATATATCTATAATATGAGGGAAATTTGTCACAATACATTGGTAATAACCTCTTATAAAAAGGGAACTACATTCATCTTCCATGGACGTGGGTGATTCAAAATAATATATTACTCAGTTCTTCGATGGTTCATTGATACACCCTTCTGAGACACTAAATGTCAATGGCAATATACCTCTCACATATAGAAGAAACATTTGGATTGTTTTAAATAATGATATTTGTGTCGATGGAAATGTAAAATAGCTCTAAGATTATTAGAATGTCTCTCCTCTTATATTTAGTATATCGAAATATATTTAATGTGAATAATGAAAAACATGTCCAAGAAATCACAAAATATGATGTTCTTGAGCCCTGTCAGCATGGAAGGTCTATTCATGACAACAATTTGAATGACCAAAAACATGAAGTAACCATAACAATATTTGAAGAAAACCTATTATATATATTATTTTTTCACCCTCATCTGGTTATATAGTGATCAAGAGGAGATCATTGGAAAATAATTACATCCCTCAACCAAGGAAAATGGATCATTGATCATTGGTGAAATATAATATTTAATTATTATTGCCTCTTTTTTCATTACTTTATCTATCCAAAAAATTATAATATCATCCCCCATTTTGGAATGTAATAAAAAATAACACCCTATAGAAACACATGTTTAGATGAAGCCACTCTATAGGAGATCATTAATCATATTCAATAACCTATGAAAATTCATTCTCACTATTTTATTGGGATCCATTTAAATTTTATAAGTGCCCCAATGAAACTATATCACAAACATAACATCTAGTCACATGTGTAGTTTTAAAACTGTATAGTATACAAAATCAAATAATTCATCCCAAAGGAAAATCCTCTTTTAATGATCCATTGATAGCTATATTAAAATAGAAAACATTGGATCTTCATGCCTTCCACCCAACTAACAAAACCGCTCCACAATGAGCACCACTCACTAGAACTACACCTAGAAAATCAAAATTATTCTTTACCAATAGTAAAGGGCAGTATTCAAGGAATACAACCAATCAATCCTATAAATAAAAAATTAATTTTTTTATTTTTAGTTAGAATTTGTCCACATAGGAATGGTGTATCTACATCACTATTATACATCCCCATTATATGTAAAACAAATATGTCTAACCACCTACTAGAATAGATAACACTATGGGGACTTGATGTATCTATAAATCCTATTTCAATGTATAGGGAAATGTAGGATTAGTAAAAAATTATATCTCTTTAATTAAATAAAGTAAAAATTAGGTTAGGAGGTTAAAGCATGATACCATTAACAACTTATAGAAATGTTCTCACTGCCACCACTGACACATGAATTTAACCACATCTACATCATCAACTTAACTATTTTCTACTTCCATGGCTATGCTCTACCCTTGGTCCTAGATGGTGGGTTCTATCCAAATTATTCTGTTACAAAGACCATTTCCATTAGAAACAAAATATGCATAATTGATACCTAGTAGTAAGACATCCTTAGAGGGAAATGTAGTTTCTAGGGAAATGGGGCTTGGTGGTCCATATGGAATTGTCCTCCCAATAAGCTCAGATACTAAGACTATTATTGTCCATGTCTGCATCATACAAAGAATCCAAATGAGAATCACATGAATGGTTCATGGAAACCAGAAATACTAGAAGGACATGAAAATATACATCAATATCAGCCTCTCTCTAATATAAACAAAAAATTGAAGAATATATGGCACCCACATTCTAAGGTTACACTCCTCTAGATTCTATAAAATGATCTCCCATGAGTATAATCTCCTAGAGAAATCATTAAATTTATTACCCACTAATTCTGTATCCCCTAGTATGTAGAAATCATAAACATGATTACCATATACATGATCATTGGGTGTAAAACCTACACTATATTCCACAAACTATAGTACTAATATTAAATGATAAAAAGGGAAAAGTGATGGAGGACCATGAACATTACCCCAAGATCCCTCTCACCCGAGATCCCATCATAAAGGGAGAAAAATTATAAACAATAATCTTCCTTCACTAATAATGATTGTAATTCCACATGAATTTAATCCAATTATAATGTCAAAAACATGTCATCCTCCTTTTGGATACTAGGATACTATGTATACCATTGAAATTCATCTCCAGACAACTTAATAACAACCTGTTTCACGTATATCAAAACGAAACCTCAAATACTAATGATGGAGAAATCGACCTCCTCTGAAAAGAAACCAATTTTATTATATGTGATGTTCCCCTAATAATTTTCCAAACTCTATTATTGAAGGAAAAAAAATCCATATAGCATGACTCATCTACTACTATTGGGTTGATCTTCCAATGTTCAACTCGACTAACCTTCTGATAGTCTATTATATTATATAATCCTAGGTCCATGATCCAATCTAAAGAATATCGGACCAATACAATTCTTAGTTGAATGGAAATTTATAAAAGCGTAATTAATTACAAAAATTAAATTCCACAAATTTTCCAAAATTCATTCGTGAACATAATAAAAAATGATATAAGTATATATTTTAGGACTCTTTTATACAAAAAGATCCCCCTCACAAGGTAGATAAATAATCTTAGATAACATGCATCAAATCATAGGGGGTCCTAAAATGTCATGTATTAACCAATCATTAGTGTCTATGTCTTTCACTAAGATCAACTAGAACTATTTCCCTAACATCCATGAAATTATCTTATTTCGAAACTCGATACACCATTATTACTATAATGACAAAAAAATTTATCAACCCAATTTATCCATTCATGTACTAATTTCATAAACATATAATGTGACAATAAAAAACACAATGCCACATAATTTTTAAATGAACAACTATGTGACCTTTAAACATCATTTTTCCACATCTTTGTTTTTAAATTCAAAAATATGACATATATAGTTGCGATCAGTAATATGTTTGAGTTGGATATGTCAAACATAATTTTTCTTGAATATTAACCCATATTTATGTATATTAACCTACCCTTATAAATAGTAATATGTCCCTTAATAATATTAAAATGACCAAAATAATTGTAACCTCACTCATTATTGTATATATAAAATTTAAGTATCTTATAAGGGATGATATGACCATAGTACAAGTATTAGTATTTTAGTAAGTAATTATTAATTAATTTTAATTAATTAATTAATTTAAATGAAAATTTATTTTCCAAAAACATATACATAAATTAAAATTTTTATTTCTTGTGATTTTATGAAAATTTTATAAGAACTTATTATATTTTTTAAATCATTTTTAAATTGTTTTTAATTTTAAAACATGTTTATTCAATTAAATTATTATTTTAATTAAAAATTTAATTGTTCATTTTTATGGAATTATTTTTTAAAAAATAGATTCTGTTTTTAGATTCAACTTGTTGATACATGGTTAGGGTGTATTTTTTTGGATTTTTCTGAATTACAAGAATTTTTTGCAAGTGGTAAAATAAATTAATTTATTGTATAAATACATTATAATTTAAATAAACTATTCTTGATATCGTGGGTGATGTAAACATGAAAATCTACCACTCAAATGTATAGATTCATATTTATAGATAGAATAATCATCAATATTATTTTCCTTATTGTGAAATAATAAATTAATGAATATAATATTGAAAAAACCCCTCTCCCCTCCACTATAAATACCACCCCTCACAACCTCATTTTCTCATCCCCCTCAAACCTTATGCATACTCCACATTCTACTTCAATATCTTCCCAAGATCCTCCGGAATTTCCATCATCCTTTTTCCACATAATAACACCAAACCCACTCCCCTAAAAAGGATCTCAGTGAAGATATATTCAATAGGGAACTTCCCACTGTCATTTTTTTCAATTTCATTTCAAATTTCATTTCTTTTCTTCTATTATCCACAAATTATTTTAACGAAAATCATGATAAATCTAGTATGATTGATATAAAAATATTCTATAATTTTAATGTAATGTTATACACTATACTCCTCCCTCTCTTTCTATTTTTTAATAAAAATGAAATTGTTTCTCGTGATGTGTTAATTTCTATATGTCATGGACAATACACTTCCATTTTCCTTCATCTCATGTGTGGATGTCACTAAAAAAATTTAATGTTTGAGAAAATATTTTATTATGTATGTTATTAGACCATTTATGATATAGAAACAACTATTATACATATTTCAAAGTTATAAAACACAAAAGTCCATTGTGATCCGAAAACTGCCCAAAATTAACCCAAAATGTTCAACATTATATTTTAACTAATGATTCATTCACATGGTATATAACATAATTCATTAAAAGATCATTTAATATCTTTTATAATTATTAATAACATGTAATAGATATTATTATTGTTTATCCATGTTCTATAAGAACATCCATTCATGTGTACAAGTGAAACGTTCATGAAAAATAAGAAAAATAACACACACGAACAATGAATTTATGCTCAATAACTCAACCTATGTTCCATTAAATAACGTAATAAAAACATAATGAGTCAAATTTATTTATTAGAGGCTTTTTAATTCTTAATTACTGATTTAAATTTCATTATACAGAACTTTAATGTGATGAACCCATTTGGACACAAGGTAAGGGTAAATTCTCGAGCACAACTCTCGTTATTTGGGTTTTCCTTATTCAAAACATTTTCAGTATTGTAAATCCTTAAAAATAATTTCTTCATCATTATCTAACAATTTCTGAGATTTATATGTTTTCCACTAGAGTTTTTGTCAAATAATTTTTTTTTAAAAACTGTTCTTTACAAAACACGACATTTACTTCTCACTCAAAGCTGATGGTTTTGGTATATTTTATGTTACTCACTCTTTCATTTGGGAAAGCAAAGTTCATGAATATATTATTTATAAAGTGAAACTCATACCATTCCATGGGTTGTTTTATTACGATGATTATTATTTGTTCAATGTGGAATTCATGATAATGAAAATGTTATGATGTGATGGGTGCGACCATAATTATATGGTACTCCAACGCATACCGTAATGTGAAAAACCTCATGAGTAATGGGAATTATGTGTTTACATGATGTTATATTTTCTCACAATAATGTGTGCTGGTTATCTATTGAGAAAATATGTATCATTTTAATGAATTTTAAAATTCCATTTTCTTATATATATATTTTGTAATGATTATTCTACCCCCATGTTACATTATATAATGTTATTATATATCATCTTACTAGGATCTTTGATCACCCATTATTATGTATATCCTTAGGTGACAACTTGTACTATAGAGAAGTCATGAGCCTGTAATAATCTACATTAGAAGGAATTAAATAAATGTTTATGTTTTATGTTGCAAAAGAGATATATGGTCGTAGTTTACAAAATACATTAAACCATTGTATCCTTGTGGTGTAATATTTATATGCTCTTTATATAAAATAATTGAAAAATAATGTAAAAAAAGAATGGTGAATTAATTTTATATCTGAGAGTGGTTTAGTTAATTTTGGAATTAGAATTAGAGAAGATTAGTGAAAACCCTGTTATGAGACATATATATGTAAGAATACAAGAAACATTTCCAAAAATAGGGATTTCATAATATATTATTTTAGTGTTAGTTTCACAAAGAAATAAATTATTTATTCAGGAATTTTTTACTGATGTTTTGTTCTATCATTTTCTATTTTATAAAATGGTGGGAACTAAGAGAAACCATACAAACAACCTTTCTGAGGGAAAATCTAGCGATTTCGTGAATGAAATCCCCAATGCCTTAGGAGGTAGAGTTAAAACCTTTATAGAAATGCTTACCCAGTAGTCTCAGATTATGAACAATATCCTGAATAATATAGAATATCCTCCTTTACATAATATGGTGGAACTAGTTATAGAGTGTTTTATAGGACATCCATCACCGACTTTTAGTGGATCTTATAATCCACTAGTTATGGAACAATGGGTCAAATCCATGGAGAATATCTTCTCGGTGCATCAATATTATGAGATGGATGAGGTGATTCTTTCCATTTATCGTCTAGATGGAGAGGCCTATCAATGGTGGGATTTTCTTAAGAACACCAAGCCGACTAAAAAATGGAAGAGGTTGAATGGGAAGAACATAAGATCATATTTCTTAACAAGTAATTCCAATGATTAATTTTTAAAAAGATGGAAATAGAATTCCTAGAGCTTAAGAAAAATGAAGAAGAATATGTCATGGATGATGAATAGAATTTCACAATGCCTTCTAAGTATGTTTCGGGTATTTATATATGTAATTATATCAAAATTGATTGATTATTTAGTGGGTTAAAACCAAACCTTAGAAAGGATCATTAAATTCGAGACATTGGGTGTTATGAAAAATTTGTCAATGTGCACTCAAAGTAGATATGGATTTTGGAGAATGGTCCCACAGATATGTTGATGAGAAATAAAATATGGTGATTCATGCCAGAGGATAAAATTAGAAAGGTGGAAAGAAAACTCAACAACCTACATGTAAAAAATGTGCGAAGAAAAATCACAATAGTTTCCACAATGGGATGGGGAAATGATTCATATTTGGGAAAGAAGGCCACCAAGATCAGGAGTGTTGAAAAAGCATGAGAATGAAAAATAATGTGGTGAAGTAAAGGATAGAACCACCCATGGTCCAACGCAACAACTGTAGGGAGAAGGGAACTATACAAGCTGGTGTACTAAATTTCAAGCACTCGTGGGTAATCAGTGTCAGCAGCAACAACACCAAAAGGAATAAGGGAAGTCTTGCGCCATCAATACTATTTAAATTTAGCATGAAAATAGATTCTTACAAGGTAAAATTCCTATACACCCAATAACAGAAATATTATTATTTGATTACAGTTTTACACATTCCTTTATAACATGAAAATTGTATAGATCTCTGAAATCGATGCCCCAAAACCATGAAGTAGAGAAATATTTAACAATAGTTAGTAGTGAAATCCTTGAAAAACAAGTCTTGGAATTATCACATGTTGGCATATGTGAGAGGATACTTCCAGGGTATCTTTTTCTTCTTCGATTGGTGTAATTCGATGCATTAATGGGAATGGATAGGAAGTTGTTCTATAGGGCACATATCAACTATCAGGAAAATGAATTATTTTTTAATATACCTAAAATTCCTATAAAATTTTAAAAATGATGCGAATATCATGAATCTCTAAAGAAAAAACCATCAACAGTGTGGGTGTTTATTCCTTATAAATACATACCTCCCTAAACAGCTTGAGACAATGTTATGTGTTAACCTTGAGAAAATTCCCATCCTGAGGGAATATAGTGATATATTTCCCGAAGAGTTTCTCTTACTTCTCCTAGATCATTAGGTAGTGTTATCCAAACAACTCATAATGGGAGCTACTCCAATCTCAGTGCGTCCCTATAGTATGGGTCTTATCAAACTGTGGGAGTTAATGAATAAGATTAAAGAACTTTTGGACAATGTTTTTATACTACCTGGTGTATCCCCAAGGCCTGCGCTAGTGCACATAGTAAATAACAAGGACAGACCAATGTAGTTCTGTATCATTTATTAGGAATTTAACAAAATGACCATAAGGAACAAGTATCCTATCCAAAGGAATGGATACTTGTTTTATCAGCTACGAGGAGCTCAATACTTTACAAAGTTGTATGTTTATCCTAGATATCACCATCTAAATGTGATGTAGAAAGATATTAAGAAGACTACCTTCTATGCAAGGTTTTGGAACTATGAGTTTTTGTGGATTCCCATTACACATACTAATGCCTCTGAAATCTCCATGGATTTGATTAATAGATTATTTATACATTACCATGAAAAATTTGTGGAAGTGTTTATCAATGATATTATCATCTACTCTATAAAAACGGAGGATCATTAATAAAATATATTACTTGTGTTGGATACAATGAGAATGGAGATGTTGTACTCCATGTTTATCAAGTGTGAGTTTTTGTTGAAGGAAGTCACATTTTGGGATAGGTGATCCGATGTTAGGGTATTTATGTGAGCCCCTTAAAAAAATGGTGACTAAGAAATAGATCAGACCATCTTATGTCCATGAAATCTATAGTTTTCTTGGATTAGCTAGGTACTACTGACGTTTTTTGAGAAATTTATCCTGATTAACAATCCCAGTATCTATTTTAACAAGGAAAAAAGTAATATATGTCTGGATAGAATAATGTGAGGAAATAATCATGGAGCTAAATATAAGGCTAATCATTGCACCTTTAATCTCATTACCAAAGAGTAGAGAATATTTTCTGTTATACAGTGATGCTTCAAAGAATTTATGGGGTTGTGTACTCATGAAAAATGATAATTTTATATACTAAACCTCATGGAATTTTATGATATATGAAAAGAACTACTTGATACATGATTTGGAGCTAATTACTATTATGTTTTCCTGAAAAATATGGAGGAAGTACCTCTATGGTGAGAAGTTTGACATATATATAGATCACAAGAGTCCACAGTATATATTCACACAAAAGGATCTCAACATGTGTCAAAATAAATTGTTAAATCTAATAAAATTCTATGTTTTCACTATTCATTATCATCATGGAATGGAAAACTAGGTAGGGGATGATCTAAGAAGAATATAACATTCTACTCTATCCACAACACAGATTTATAAAGACCCTATACTGAAGGATTTGAAAAGGATGGATTTTTAAATCAGGACATTAGGGAATGCATCCTACCTTGCCCAAATGATTGCCTAAAAATCTGTCCAAGAGAAGATTAATGAGGCGCAAAGGGATGATCTGGAGTTACAAATTAATGTGAACACTGTAATGGAAGTTAATCTTCATGAGTTCCATATCGACAATGATGGTGTTATTAGGTTTGGAAAATGATTTTGTGTTCCTTCATCACATGGGATAAATAAGGAGAAATTGGACATGCACATAGCTCAACATTCTCTTTCCTTCTTAGTAGCACCAAGATGTACTATGATCTCTAAGAAAAAATTTTGTGTGACAACATGAAGATGGATATTGCTGAATATATATCTTGGTTGTTGATATGTCATCATGTTAAAGAAATGACAAAAGTCCAATGGGATTGTGAAACCATTGTTGAAACAGATGTAGAAATGGGAGAATGTCATAATGGATAAGATCACTGGTCTCTCGAAGATATCCAAGGGAAATAATGAAAAACTTTTTTCGGTTGACTGACTCACCAAGACTTCCTACTTAATCGTGATTTGGGAAGATATCTCTCTTGAACAACTAGAAATGATATACATGAAGTATGTGGTGAGACTACCTGGGATCCCCCTATCTTTTATATCTGATCATGAAACAAGGTTCAGAACTAAATTATTGAAGAGTCTCCAACATGATATCAATACTAAATTAAATTTTTTCATACCCTATCACCCCCAACTGATGGACGATATGAAAGAACTATTTTTACTCATGTTGATATTCAAAGATCATGTTATTTAGAATTCAATGGTTTATGGGATCAACATCTACCATTGGTTGAGTTCTCAGAAAATAATATCTTCTACTCGAGTATTCATATTTCTCTATATGATGTTTTTTATGGAAGGAGATTTATAACACCAACCATTTGGGATGAAGTTGGAGAAAGAATGCTATTTAGACCTAATCATGTGAAATAGATGATAGAGAAGGATCTATTAATCCAAAAACATAACAATGATACTCATATTTACCAGTGTTTCTATGCTGAGAACTGTTGAAGGGAATCAGAGATTGATGTTGGTGGTAAAATCTTCCTTTGAATATCACCATCGAAGGGAGGAATGTAGTATGAAATGAAAGAGAAGTTAATCCCAACAAACATTGTACCCTTTTAGATACTTGAACACATAGGATATCTATCATATCAGCTTTCACTTCCATAAAATATGGATCTACTTCACGATGTGTTTAATGTATAAATTTTGAGGAAGTATATACAGGATCCCTCACATGTACTAAACATGGATGTTATTCAACTGGAAGATGGTCTATCTTATGACGAGAAGCCATTAAATATTATAGACTGAAAAGAAAAGGTTTTATAGAACAATAAAATCCACTATGATAAACTGTTGTGGAGTATCAATAAGAATGTAGAAGCAACTTGGGAACAAGTGGATGTGTTGAAGGGGAGGTACCCTCAACTGTTTATGTAAATGGAATTTTGAGAGAAAAATTTCAATATAGGTGAAGAATGCAATGACCCAAACTTTTATCAATGAAATTTATACATTCTTTTTGTAATTTAAAAATAATATAAAACCAAACTATGAAACACAAAGCCAAATCATGCTTCAATGAACTACTATGTGACAATTAAACATAAATTTTCCACTTTTGTATTTTGAAATTTGAAAATATGACATACACAGATGTGACCAGTAAGATGTTTGGAGTCTAATAGGACTAACATAATTTTTATTGAATAATATCCTTCCCTTTTGAATAGTGACCTACACTTATAGATATTAATATGACTTTTATGAAAAGTAAATCATCAAAAAGAATAATAACATTACCCATGAATGTATATATAAAATTTATCCATCTTATAAGTGACACTATTCCGATAGTAAAAGTATTGGTATTTTTGTAAGTCATAAATAAATAATAAATAATTAATTAATTAATATAAAAAAAATTATTTTTCAAAAATATTGTCATAATTTTTTTATATATATAATCTTGTTTCTAAGATAATTTTATCAGACTATATTTAATTTTTTAAAGAATTATAATATCAGTGTTAATTACCAAATCTGTATTTTTAAATTACATTATGATTTAAAATAAAAAAAATCATATTTGGAAATTTTTTTAAAAAAATTGAGTTCATTTTATGGATTCTACATTATAAAAAATGGTTAGGGTAAATTTTTCGGATTTTTCTAAAATATATGAATTTTTTGTGAAATGTGAAATACATTAATTTGCCATTTAAATGCATTATAATTTAAATTCACAATTCATGACATCAAGAGTGATGTAAGCACAAAAATCTCAAACTCATATAAAATTATTTCTATTATTAGTCACATGAAACTTCACTATTTCTTGTAATGTGATGAAATTATAAATTAAGGACTATAATATTGAGAATATCCCTCTCCCCTACACTATAAATACCACACCTCACAACCTCATTTCCTCACACCGCTCAATCCTTGTGACTTCTCTTAATTCTACTCAAATATATTACCAATATCCTCCTTGTTTTCTAGCAGCCCTTTCTGTCATAAAATGACAAAAACACCTTCCCTAAAGAGGCTCCCAATGATGATATATTCAATAGGTAATTTCTACTCTCTCTTTCTTTTCAAATTCTTTTCAAATTTAATTTCATTTCATCTCTTGACTAGAAATTCATTTTTTTATTGAAAAACATTTAAGGACAATGTGAGAAACGACCACATACAACCAAACCAACAAAATAAAAAAAACCCCAACCATAACCAGGATATGCCTCTCCCCAGGAAATGCATTATGTGAAAAAGCCATCACCAATGCGTGACTAGATGACAAGAAGTCCCATGCAAAGATGAACGAGCACAAAACTGATGTAATAGCCATACACTCTCAATCATCCATTCAACTGACATGCATAAGTGGCGACCGCATTCTTTGAACCTCATCTATCACATATCCAAGTAAAATGATGTGTTCCCAAATAATACCTCCAGACACAAAAATGTTGAACCAAAAGAAAACTAAAAAAAACCAGAATGGTTCTCAAACTAGGACCAAAACCCACTGTGTTAGCAAGGGGAATTAAAAATTAAACTAATATTACCTTCAATTATCTCCCTAAGCAACTTCAATGAGATATGGGTTACTTTTCATGGAGACACTATAATCATATTATCAATATCCGAGACCAACCGGTCCCAAGACTGTATGTACTCCCAAAAGATAATAATCCCTCTATTAAATCCCCAAACAAGAATAATATCTTGTTTGTCAACCCAGGCGTATTGCTCCTCATTAAGGGATGCTCTTAAGGGCCTCTCCATCATTTTTCCAGCCTCCTCTTCAGAGGCATTAATCACTAAGACCTGATCAACCATTTCTTCATCAGAACATAAAAAAAGCTGTAATAATTGCTAAACCTGACCCCCTAGCCTTTGAGGACCCACATACTGACGAAATTCCTTTTTGGTGTTTGCCTTTCTAGCTGATCGGGTCTCCAAAGGTGGAGGTAAAGAAGGGTATTTTTTCCTACACTTCCTCCTTCTGTTAACCCTACTATTTCTTATACTTGAAGCTTCACTAGCTGAGAGGCTGTGATTATCTTCTATGCATTATTCAATGCACCCCCCAAGGGCCTACAATGTGATATCATTAGCATAGCTTAGTCGTACCTCTAGAAGTCATTCAAACTTGTTGCTCAAATGAATTGAGGACTAGTTCCCTGCACCATATCCCCCTAGAATCCAAGATCCGCTGGGTAGGGTTGTGTCCATAATAGGCCCCTACATCCCTTCCCACATATTATCTCTCACCGAGACAGTATCCTCTTGGACTTCCATCCACACCATGGCTAATTCACTTCTGGTAACCTTATGGACAACAAAAACCATGTACTGTTGAATCTATCCTTCCTCAATCACTCCATCATTGCTAGAAGGTGGACCAACCAAAGACTCCCTCAACCAGCTAAAAGCACTTTCAACCATTGGATTGACTTGAGAGACTACCGGAAAACGTACAGAAGTTTCCATACATACTTCTACCTCAATTGGCACATCACACACCCCTGGTGTCCTAACTGATTCACTGTCCTCACTTAATAGACTACCATGTTGTTCTCACCTGCTCAAATTTTTAGTCAAACCTTGAGGCCCCTGCTCTATCCTCTCTACCTCCTCATGAACCTCATACTCTCTTCCTCACCCATAGCATGGCCTCAAGACCTTCAACTCCCTTTGATAGTAGGCCCGTGAATGCCCCAGTCATCTGCATCTAGTACAGAATTCCATCCAACTTTCATAGACCACTCGTTGTTTGTAACGATACTCTTCACCCACCATAATCCACACATAATCAAACAGGACTCTTGAATCATCCATTTAAACACACACACACACACACACACAATTTAATAGAATGGAAATGGGACGTAATGCAGCTTTCAAACACAGATATCTACTAATGAGGTTCTTAGAATGCAAAGAACCACAAGATTTTGAAATGGAAGAGGATGATTTGGAAGGCTAACATAGGTCACCATTGAAGGAAGATCGCACATCATGTGAAAATAAAAGGACAAATGACACAGGATGAATCTGAATCCGTTGAAGCTATGAGGTGCACCTGACCAGGCCAGGATGAGGTCGGCTTCCGAGGCAAAACGAATCATAATTTAACGAATATCTAGAAGGCCCACATTCACCCTATCCTGAAAATACCAAGCGCCAAAGAAATTGATATAAAAGGAGTCAACATAAGGGAAACGTGGATAAAATATATTTACCAAGGTGTGCTTCAGGAGATCTGAGGATTCCAAGAACTCCGCGGTAGACAACATCAGGTTAGGGAAGCCATCGAGCAACTCTAAGCCCTTCAGACCGATTTAGATTTGAGGAAAATGGGGGAATATTCGGGGATCAAAAAGGGTACTAATGAATGGATAGCCCATTTTTTGTACAACATGGGTCCCTCCCCTGGCGGTGGGGGAGTGACTGATGCATCGGCTACCATCGACACGACAGAGGAACCCCTTGGGGTTTTGGGAAACGACGCTCAACACGATGCTCACTTTTCATTTATTCTATTATCCTCAACAGCTTTTATCCAAAACTCATTGTAACTTCATATAATTTATATAATAATATTATATTTTTAATGGATTATTATTAATTATACACCTCACTCAATCATTTTTTATAAAAATAAAATCTTTTCCAATGATGTGTTAATTTACCTACACCAAGAGCGATGCACTTCTATATTCCATGAACTCCTTCAAGGATGTAAATAAAACCATTAAATGTTTGAAAAAATATTTTTATATTTATTTTTTACACATTTTAGGTTCTGTAGAAAAATATTATACATAATGCTAAATGATAAAACACAACATGATCATTGTGATAAAAAAAACCACCCCAAATTAAACAAAAATGATCATCATTAAATTTAAACTAATGATTCATTCACCTGGTATATAAAATAATTAATTAGAAGTCATTTTAAAATAATTAATGATAATTAATAACATGTATTTGAAATGTTTGTATGTTTATACATGTTCTACATGAACATGCATTCATGTGTAGAAGTGAATTGTTTATGAAAACTATGAAAAAGAACACACCTGACCAATGAATTTAAGATATATAACTCTTTAAAAGGTCCATAAATAAATTAATAAAACTATAATGAATTAAAATCATGTATTTAACTCTATTTAATTATAAATTAACTAATCAAATTTCATCATAAATTACTTTAATGTGATAAAAGTGTCCATACACAAGGTAACGGTTAATTCTCAAACCCAACTCTCATTCATTGGATTTTATCTATTCAACCCATTTTCAATATGGTTATTACATAAAAATCTTTTATTCATCATTATCATACTTATTTTTGGATATACATCTTTCCCAATAGAGCTTATGTCAAACACCATGTTTTCCAAAAGTACACGTCTTTAAAAAACATGCATTTTACTTCTTATTGAAGCATGATGGTTCTTGTATCAAATATGTTATTCCCTATTTCATTTGGCTAACAAAATATCCTAAATATATTATTTATTATGATAAAACTATTCAATTCCATGGGGTTTTTTCAATATTGATATATGTTCCATGTTCAATTCATGATAATGTCAATTTATAATGTGATGAGTGCAGCCGTAATTATATAACGCTCTAATGCGTTGTGTAATGTAAATATAATCATGAGTAATGTGAAGTATGAATGAACATGATTATATATTTTTTTAGAAATAATTGTTGTATTAAACAACTAAGACATGTTGATTCATTTTTATAAATTTAAACATTCCTTGATACTATATAAATGATGTTATGATTGTTCTCACCCCATGTTATATTGCTTTATTTTCCTCACTATCATCATTATGTGCTTTTAGATCATGCCTTTTTGATGTATATCCTCTGGTTTTTTATTTTACTATAGATAATTCAAGATCAAATAATAATATATATAATAATGAATTAAATATATTCTTATTTTTTATTTTGTAAAAGTTAGGTATGGACCTAGTTAGACCAAGATACTAAAACATTGGATACGTGGGGTTCAATGTTTTGATGTTGTTTATCATGAAAACAATTAAAATGTAATTTAAGAAAAGAAAGGAATCTATAATTCCTATCATCCACCCTTTTATAACACCTTTTTATGACCCCATACATCTATATATACCCCTTCTGGGCTGGAAATGTTGGATGGGAAATAATTACACTTGATTCCATCTTCCAGTAGGATACATGATGGTTGAAAGAATTGAGCGTATAAAAATAACACACATTGTCACGAACTGAATATCGTTGCCACCAATACCGACAACCAACCTGGCCCATGGAAAAAATGGAGGGCATTCCAAATACCAAAAATATGCCACAAGTTTCCAGGTATAAATAACTATTATTGGGAATGATTTACCCAAGTATGAATGCATAAAACTTTGAAAACAATCCATAATATAAATCTAAATATTTCAATCCATACAGGTATTAAGAAACCACCAAAAATGAATACATTGGTTTAAAGACAATACAAGTGGTATGAATACAAATAAATACATCAGCAAGACAGACCCAAGGAATCCACATGACAAGGGGAGTCACCCATAAGCCGTCTCCAGAACTCCACACCACTGATGGGAACTAACACCTCGATCTGCCACCACCCAAGACCATTTCATTACCAAATTCAGTCATAACAATGTATACATACTCCCAAGGGTTGTAATTAGGGTCTATCCCTAATCCCAATATTATACCACCAATATATTCCAAAATTCATGCAATACAAGGTGAAAAGGAAAGCAGTTTTAATATGCAATGAAAAGAAGTGATAAATTCAAAGAAACATACCTTTCAATTGTAAAATATTTTCAAACTATAACATTCGTAATGTTTCAAAATTTATATAATAAATGTTATATAATGTAATCCACATCTATAATCACCCTAATACTAGAGAAAATACCACAAATCCAATGAGCAACTAAATCACGAACTACTCAGGAACTAGATTGTCTTGGGCCCAATGTACCTCGTACCTCGATGTAAACTAACCCTAGAAAAATACATTCTCAGGAAACAGCCTCTAGTTTGGAAGATACCCATAAATTAGTGGTCCGCAAACATCATATATATAGTTTAGTTATAGTTTTCATTATCCAAATTCTATGTGAAGCAGTGACCAAACTCATTTGGTCCACTAGTCATACTAGTACTAATCCGCCCACCAAGTTACCCAAGATTTCCGCTTTGTTCTCAAACAATTTCAGAAAGATAAATATATCTTTTTTAATATATAACATCAGTAATGGTAACATAAAAACATTAAATTTTCTCTACAAACATTATACCACTTAAATCTCACAAAAAAGTTATTTTCTTTATAAACAACATCACAAAAACTAACAATGCTTTGCACACAAAAATCCCCTTTAACACCCCACATTAAATATGGTGTGCATAATAATATTTTATAAATTATAATTTGAAACACCCATAAAATTTATATAAACCCATTATATGATTTATAAAAAATCCCCAATAAGCATCACATAGAATAACCTTGTAAAACACCCAATTTGACACCAAATTGGTACCCAAAAATCATTTACTTAACAAACATCACCAAACAACAATTTCACAGAAACATAAAAAGGATGAGAACTTTGAAAAAATTATTTTAATCCCTTATATAGTTCAATAAAATACAAAAAATAATTATAGGGAATAATGTATTGAACAAATAAATGATTTATATGAAAAACTGACAATTTTGACCCAAAATTGGCACATAAAATTCAATTTCATTATAATTCCCACTAAACACAACTTTTTCAAAAAATTAAAATTAAATAGACAATATAATACCATAAAAAAATCAGGTAGTTCAAAATTATTGCATACCAAAAGGAATCACCTACCAAATCAAAGGAAACCATTGAATCACAGTGTGAAAATCAAGTCACACCACCACCGCACCAAGAGGGATTTAGATCGAACCTAAAACCACAATAATTGACCAAGAAAACCCAGGGTTAAATACTAGGATCGAAACCATACCCCTTGGGAATTTTTAACTTCTAATAAATTGAATTAAACTTCTTTAAATGGGAGGTACAAAGGAGGAGAGTCACTTACTAGAGATTCATTGAAGTTCCCCCACCAAAGCCCCCTTCAAAATGGGGTTCCAAAGAGGTTTTGAGTGACTTAGATGGATCCAATGTATTTTATGTTCGAAGAGGAGGATGAAGGGTAGAATTAGGAAATTTAATTGAGGAAAAGGAGAATGAATTGAGAGAGTATGAAGGAAGGAAGTTACACATCAAATCTAGAATATTTGAGAAACCCTATGAAGTTATGCACTAATTCGTGATAAATACCAGCTCCAAAGAGGGGAGAAAGACGATGGGCATGCAGCCGGGGTCAGTGGAATTGGGTGATACATTGAATCAATGAAAAATATTTATAATTGAATATGTTATTAATTAATCAATTTATTTTAAAAAATAGGAAATGGGCTTTCGGGCTGGCCCAATTCCTTAAATAAAAACCAAAATCCACCATTATTATGGATTAATAAAGTGTCCAAATTGAAATGGTGGTGATAATAGGTCAGTGGAGGCCATTTAAAAATTGGAATGGGTTCAATATATTAAAAATTAAATAGTTATAATACAATCAAAATTGGTTTGTAGATCTAGAAATGGGCTCACGGTTTGGACCAAATCATGAAAACTCACCCTTTCCTCCAAAAAAGCTTTGGAAACCCCAAAAAAACGAAATAATGGAAGTTAAATGAAGTTTTAATTTAAAATAAGTCATGGATGTGACAATTCTCTCCACCATTAAAGACTTTCTACCCCAGAAAGTCAACCTGATGCTTGGTTGGAAAACAGGAATGGGTACTCTTCATCAACCCATGACTTCTGCTCTCATGTCTCATGTGCATCATTCCCATGATGCCAAAAAACCCATACCAATGGAATGTGAATCTATAGAATCACCTTTTCTGGGGATTCACCTATTTTCACCAGCTTCTCAACAATAGGAAAGTCATGCTCTATCTCTAGTTCTTCCCAGAACAGCAAATGGGACAGATTCTAGTTGTATTTCTTTAACAGGGAAACACGGAAGACATAATGGATAGATGTCAACTGAGAAGGAAAATCAAACCAGTATGACACCTTGACAATATGATTGTTGATCTAAAAGGGACTAACATACTGCGATGTAATCTTCCCCTTCTTCCCTAATCGACGATGGCCCAGACGAGGGGCCACATTCAACAATATCTTTTCAACCCTAGAAAACACCAATTCTCGATGCCTAGGGTAATCATAAGATTTATGGAGACTATGAGATATCAAAAAATGTTTCCTGACCGACTTGACCTTCTCATACGTCTCATGCATCAGACTTGACACCAGTAGTGAGATCTCACATACCTCAGCCCAACATAGGTGGGACCGACAAGGAATACCATTGAGCACCTCAAAAGGATCCATTCGAATCGAGGATGGGTTTTTGTTATTATTGGAAAACTCAACCAACCCCAAATGGTTATCCCAAGAACCTACAATGTCCATGAAACATGTATGGAACATTTCCTCCAAATATAATTCGCTCGCCCTTTCTGGCCATTCGTCTGAGGATGGTAAGCCATACTCATCTTAATCTAAGGCCCCAAGGCCTTTTTATGGACTTCCCATAATAGAGAAGTAAAATGGGGGCTATTTTGTGACAACTATTGATGGAATGCCATGGAGTCTCACTACCTTCTAAAGATACAAACAGCCAAACTAAACCACTTTAGTTTTATCTATGTTCGGAATGAAGTGGGGTTATTTGGACAGACAATTAATCACAACCCAAATGGAATTATTACCAAGAGGTGTACTAGGTAAGACAACAATGATGCCCATGGAAACCTTGTCCCACTTCCAAGTAGGAATGGGTAGTGGATGGAGAAAACGAGAGGGCATTTGATGCTCTATTTTCACCTACTGGAATGTGTATCATGTCAACACAATTTCCTCTATGCTTCATCTCATTCCAGGACATCATTACTGCCGACAGACATCAAAATACATCTTTGTGGCACCCTGATGGGAAACCCCATGAGAATGGTGGTTGTCCTCCATCATCACCTTCCGCATATATAACGACACTAATAAATGTCCCATGTAGCACTTGATATCATCGGGAGATGATGACCAATCAAAGGATGTCTCCCCACTATGAAGAAACTGCTTCGACCACTGAACAAGCTTATCACTAGGTTGTTCCCACAGAATCAACTCCAAAAGAGATGGAGTAAACTATCCGATCTCCAAGAATGAACCTCCATTGTTCTCCCTAGTCTTCATATGCATCTAAGAAACTATCACCATCATTTTACAATCATCATTAGAATTTCTCAAACCCTAAACTAGAACTCATCAGCTCAAAGCATCATCCACTACATTAACCATGCTTAGAGTATAGATAATGTCAAAGTCGAACCCTTGCAAATAATTGATCCAATGATGCTACCTAAAGTTGAGGTCCTACTTCTAGAAGAAATAGTACATGATTTTGTGATCAATTTAGAACAGAAACTTCTCCCCAAATAGGTATTGATTCCACGTCTTCAAAGCATGCATCACCACTGAAAAAATACATGTCATGGGTCGGGTAGTTCTTTAAGTGATGTCAGAGTGGGCGAGAGCCATAGGCCACCATGTGATAATCCTGCATAAGAACTCACCTAAGAACCACACCTGAAGAATCACTATAAAACACATACCTCTTTCCAGCCACTGTCAAAATCAGTATGTAGGCGGTAGTCAACCGCTGCTTTAGCATCTCGAATGATGCCTAACATTCTTGGCCCCAAAAAAACATCACCACTTTTCAAGTGAGTGCGGTCATCAGTGAAGCATGCCGAGAGAAATCCCGAATGAATCGCATGTAATAACTTTCTAGGAAAATGAATCTCTTGATCTTGAAAAAATTATTCACCTTCTCCCCTGACATAACCGCACTAATATTCTAGGGGTCCACTGAAACCCCCTGCTCAGAGATCCCATGCCCGAGAAATATCACTTCCCTGATCCAGAAAGTGCACTTTGACAACTTTTCATATAGGCAGTGATTCTGAAAAGTTACCAATACAATCCTCATTTGATGTTCGTGTTCCTCCTCAGAGCCAGAGTATACAAGAATGTCATCAAGAAACACCACAGTAAAGGAATCGTGATACTGATGGAACACCCCGTTCATGATTCCAATACAGACCGCTGGAGTATTGGTAAATCCGAGGGGCATGACCGATTACTCAATGTGGTTTTACCTGCTTCGAAAGGCTATCTTTGGGATATCTTAATACTTTACCCTTAGTAGATGATACCCCAAAAGGATGTCTATCTTTGAGAACCACTTTCCCCCCTTCAACTGATCGAACAAATCATATATTCTGGGAAAATGGTATTTGTTCTTACCTGGTTACTTATTCAGCTCTTAGTAGTCAATGAAAAACTGTGGAGATCCATCAGCCTTTTTCATGAAAAATATAGGAGTGACCCATTGAGAGATTCTCAGGAGAATAAATTCATTGTATTTTAAGTCTTCCAACTATATCTTTAATTACCTCTACTCGGAGGGGGACATAAGATATGAGGGAAGAGATTTTAGATGTGTTCCTAGCATCTCATCAATCGAAAAACTCCACATCCATCTCTATGGAAAAACATAAAAAGCATATGGGAATACCTCCAAAAACTCATTCACTACATGAGTTAGTGGATATTCCCTAGAAATACCATCATACTCTAGAACGAGTAAAGAGAAAGGGAAGATAATACTTCCCAACTCTGGGAGTGGAGGCCTTATGCGGCCTGACAAGGGATCTCATTATCCATGAAAAACCTGATGATTCCCATCAGGAGCTGTGAAACTCACTTGATGTATGTAGAAACATATGTGTGATTGGATGTGAACTAGCCATTCCATTCCATTTATGAATTCATAATGATCCATGTATATGACTAATAGGTCCCACTCCGTCTCGACCCATGTCAAGGAAAACGCACACGATAGGCTCCTGAGACCCAGCTCCTTATTCATTCCCTACAACGTAACAAAATCCACAAACAAAAAAGAGAAAAATTCATTTCGAATGTTCAGTGTGTTCACAAAATGGGAAGAAATTAATGAAAAACAGGCACTGATATCAAAAAGAATATCAGAAATAGAAGATGTGACCATAAGGGTACCTTGAACTGTTGACGATCCCACCCCTGATATTGCTGGTTCCTTATCCACCACATGGTGATGTCCGATCTATAACTAAGGATGATCATGATTCTATGGTTTTTTTCTAAACTGGCTCTTCCCACTAGATGACCCAAACCAACCACCACGACCACCAAATAGAAATACACCCATCCTCTATGGCTTGGACTGTACTGGCACTCCTCTTTGAATAGTTGACCCTACCCCTCTCGAAAGTGGACGCGCAACATAAAAGAAGCGCTGAAAATGAACTAGACTTCTACATTGGTAACATGTATTTGGGGGAAGTAGAAATTCTAGTCAGATGTGCCCAATTTTCCCACACTAGTGTCACCTGATTGATATCACATTAGATGTCGCAGATGAAAACAGCCTGGAGGAGTGGCAAGAACTACCACCTCCCTTCTTCACCTGATCCTCCTGCTACCTCTTCTTCTCTATGGGGATTCCACTACCCACTACTGATACTATACTAGAAATATATCCCTTCTTTTATGGTCAATATCCACCGTACACGCCTAATGAATGACCTCAGTATAGGTCCTCGTCTTGAATAGGAAGACCTGGGAGTATATCTCTAGTCGCAAGCCTTTCTCAAACCTTTCAGCCTTCAATTGATCATTTGAGACAATATTAGGTGCGTAACGAACCAATTCAGTGAAACAGTTGGAGTACTATATCACAGAACGATTCCCCTAAACAAGTTCGATGAACTCTCGGGACGTGGCATATTCCATGACCTAAGGGAAGTATTTTTCATTGAAGACGACATTGAAATCACCCCAACACATCGACAGGTTATTCCCAGTCTGAAGTAATAGCTACCACACCTTATGGTTGGGACCCTCCAAAATAATGGAAGAACACTTCAACTTACGCTTTTCAGGTGTTTCCAAAAACTCAAACATATGATCGATCTTCTCGAGCCATTCCTCTGCTTCTTGGGGTTCTGAGATGCCTCGTAAGGTAGGAGGCTTGTTTTTCATAATCTCATGATATTAATCTTCCCTAGGACTCATCTCTTCTACCCTAGTATAAATTTGAGTAGGAGTCGATCCCTGCCTTAGAGCCTAGATAGCCCAGACCACATCCTCGACTAGACTCTGATCAATCAGTGTGGGAGAACTCTCTCTGACTTCCTCCTGTGGGTTCGTGGGAGCATTCCAGGGAGGAGTGTTTCTAAAAAATGAAATTTTCAAAAAACTATAATAAATACCATATTTCTAAACATTTTAATCAAATACATCAAATATAAATAATCTAACCACATTCTAATAATAAATGAAATAACTACTCCACCTCCACCTGATGGCCGCGTGTGGTCTGCAGCCCACAGATCTCACCTTGTAGTGATGTAAATCCATAAATTACAACATCCCCTGGGGACTCATGGTATACCATGAGAGGTTCAAGACAAGGACCCTACTCACAACCAAAACCATGAGCCTCTATAGTCCAAGCTCTTGTCTATCCTGACTCATCCCAAAATAGGAATATAAACCAAAAACATTAACCTCCTCTAATACAATTCTGTCATGAAGCAAATCTGGTAGCTAGCAATACTGGCACCAATTCTAGGCCATGGAATGTCATGAAAAGTTTTTTTCTGTCCCCACAGGCTGTATCAAGTGTCCAGGTATCGTTAATTTTGTTTTGGGAACGATTTACCCGATTATGAAAGTACACACCATTAAAAACCATCCATAATATTAATATGAAATTTTCAATCCAAACAAGTATTATAAAAAAACCAAAACTGAATACATTGGATTAAATACAATTCAAGTAGTCCAAATAAAAATAGAGGCATTAGCAAGTCATCACCAAGGACTCCACATAACAAAAGGTCATCACCCACAAGATGTTTCCACAACTCTGCACCAAGGATGGGAACTAACACCCCGAACCACCACCACCCAAAGAATTTTCTTTAATTGAGTCAAACATAGCCAATTATAATAACAACCAAGGGGTGTAAGTAGGGTTTGATCCAAATCCAAATATGATACCACCCAATTATTGAAAAGTTCATGAAATACAAGGTGATAAAGCAAGCAGTTTTAATATGCAATGAAAATTATTGATAAATTCCATGAAATGTAACATTCATTTGAAGACAAGTTTCAAACTAAAATATTCAGATTTTTTATAAATTTAAATAAAATTTATTTATACTGTAATTAAAATCAAAACACACCCTATAAATAATGAAAATACCACAAATACAATCAGAAACCAAATCCTGAACACCCCAAGGCACAAGATTATCTCGGGCCCCATGTATCTCGTACCTCGGTGTAAAGTAACCATAGAAAAATATGTTCATGTGCTCAAGAAACTAGTAGGGAACATAACCATAACCTCATAGACCCTAATAATCATCCATATATATTATTTAGAGTTTTCATTATCCAATTTATATGTGAAATAGGGACAAAACCTATCTGGTTCACTAATCGTACTAGTACAAATCCGTCCACGAAGGTACCCGTGCTCCCCCCTTTGTGCTCACAAAATTTCCAAAAGATACATATTTCACTTTTTTTATTAAACAAAACTACAAGTGTCATAAAAACAGTACAGTATCACTACGCACTTTATACCACTAAAATCACACAAGAAAACATTTTTTTACAAACAACTTACTAAATCTAACAATGATTTACACACAAAATCCCCCTTTAAAAACCAACTTTTGACACTATGTTCTTAATAATAATTTCCAAATAATAATTTCAAAAAACAAAAACATTTATATAAACCCATTACATGTGTCTTAAAACACCCCAAAAAGGATCACGTTGAAAACCCATGTAAAAAACCAAATTTGACACCAAATTGGTACTCAAAAAAATAATTTAATTAACAAATGTCACCCAAAACCAATTTCGTTGAAACAACCAAAGGAAAAGAACATTTATACATTATTTTATACCCTAATAAAGTTAAATAAACTAAAATAAATATATATAGGTTAACCATAATGATCCAAAAAATATTTATATGAAAAACCCTCAATTTCACAAAAAATTGGCACGTAAAATTCATTTGCTTTATAATGTCCACTAAAAGAAATTTTTAAAGAAACATTAAAATTAAATAGACATTCAAATAATATAAAAATGTATCTTAGGTCCCAAATATTTCATACCAAAAGTAATCAACTGCCTAATCAAAGGAAACCCTAAAATCACCATGCAAAAATCAAGTCACACCACCGCTACACCAAGAGGGACGAAGATCAAACCTAAAACCACAATAATTGTCCATGTAAACACAAGTTTAAACCCTTGGTTTTAAACCCTACCCTCTGGTAATTGTTTACTTCCTGGAAGTTTAATGATGATTCATGTAAAGGTGAGGAACTAAGGAGGGGATACACTTACTTGAGATTCTTTGATGTTGCTCCACCAAATCCCCCTTCAAAGTGGGGTTCCCAAGGGGGTGTGAGTTACTTGGAGGGCGAAAATTTATGTTAGGTTCGTAGAGGAGGAGGAAGGGTCGAATAAATAATTTTAATGGAGAAAAAAGATATAGAATTGAAAGAGTAATGAAGGAAGGAAGTTACCACTTCAAATCTCAACGATTTGAGACACCATACGAAGTTCTGCAATATTTCGTGAGAAATACTAGCAACAAAGAGGGGGGAAATATGATGGGAGCACATCTTGGTTTATTGGTATTGGGTGACACATTTAATCACCAAACAATCCTTAAAATTTTAAAAGTTTAATAAATATATATATATTTAAAAAACTGGAAAGGGGCTCTCGGGTTGGCACAATTCCTTATTTAAAAACCCAGATACACCATTATTATGGATTCCAAAAGGTTTCAAATTGAAATGGTGGTGTTAATAGGTCAAGGTTGGATATTTATAATTTGGAATCCGTGAAAAATATTAAAAAAAGAAATTGATATAGAAGAATCAATATAGGTTTTTATATCTGGAAATGGGCTCACGGTTAGGCCCAAATCATGAAAACTCACCCTTTAATCCTAAAGATCTCTGGAAACTCCCAAAACAAAGCATGAATCGATATTAAATTAACTTTTACATTAAAATAAGTCATGTATGTGACACACATGGAATGAATTAAACAACATAATAATATTGAATCATGTGATATATTAGAAAAACAACAATAAAATCCTTTGTATAATATAAATTTAAGCACCAAACCAACCTAGAATTATTGAACAATGTCTACAAAATAATAAAAACGTATCCTAGTAAATTCTAAAATAATATGCCAATATAAGAGGCTCAAAAACTTCTCCAATACCAAAGATAATAATTTCCATCTTAGTCTCATAATATGTCACGGATTCCATGCCAAGATTATATATATATATATATATATATATATATATATTCTTATCAGAACATTTATACATTTTTTTATCATACCAATAGAATCTAGTGATCCAATGCAAAGAGTATACTAATAGTCTATATAAAAAATAAAGGGGCCAAAAATAACCTAAAAATATCATCTAACCATTCCATGAATCATTGTGGATCACTCACCATATCATGATTTCAATATGGTATCATAGTATCAGTAACAGAAATTATGTTACCCCACAGTTGGATCCCCACTATTTTTCTTATCTCTCACAACAACATCAATTTTTTTCTCACTTCCATTTGATAATTATCACAACACTTATCCAACCGTATTAAATGTTGTTCAATTAAAATTGAAACCTATAACATCCAAAATTGGTGTAGCATAATTTTATAGAATCTATCATCATCACATCACATCCTCACTATTTAAATAGGGTCATAGGGTATCTTTTATGTGAAGGAAAAAAATTTAATACCCTAATACTATAATGAAATAACCCTTCCCTTCACATAACATCATCATAATTATGAGATGATCACCAACACCACACCATATGATTACTTGGTAATCTCTATCACCAATCTACATCATCACTACTGAATACTGAGAGAAAATAGGGATTAAATATAAATCTATGTTACCAAAATCATTGATGTTTTGGAAAAAATATGGACCACAAATAAATTGTTAATTGGTAGGGTTAGATAAATTAGTTGGGGAACAATAACAAATATAATAAAATAAAATATTTTTAGATAAAACACAATTCCCAACATATGGGTTGAAATCACTTGCAATATCATATAGAAAAATAATATGATTCCTCCATGAAGCATATTTCAATAATACCACTACCATTTAATTCATAAAACTACACAAGAAAAACCCATATCCTCATAATTAAAATTTTAATTAAATGTCACTAAATTTTCAATATATTAAATGTTTCTACTAACTCAATTTTACTAATAAAATTCATTCATATTTACATATCTCATTCATGATAATTTAATTTATTTATTCAAATTACCATACAACATTACATGACAATTCTTATTTACCTTAGTTTAAAATTTATATTATGTTTTGTTATCATTTTATATATTTTTTTAATTGCATTATTTTATTAATATTCTATATTAATTATAGTATCATGTATTATGAGATCCCAATTTTTTTGTGTTTGTATTGAAATGACTCACGTTTTGAGTAATAAGACATTGGAATATTCATGAGAATATTTCTGAATTCGGGCACTGAGTCGGCATGACATGTCTAAGCCTGGGGAGCCACAATGAAATGTTAATAGAAATATGAAATATATATTTTTTCAAATGGGTGTTGTTTTTATAGGAAAATTAATAAACCCCTTTCAGAGTATCATATAAATTTTATGAGGCCATTGGTGAGTGTGGATTGCTGTTTTTCCCCTAGTCACACCCAGTTATCATTTGCACTGGGAGTTTAGAACATCTATTGTTTTTGTTTAGTGGTGTGAAAGTGGAATTAATTAGTTTAATTTAATCAAAAATAAACCCCCCCTTGAACCTTACACGAAACATGCACCGATAGAATATCACCTCTCCAATCCCCTTTGCTTCCCCTATTCATATGATGTAAAAAAAATGATAAATCGATGAAGCAGAGTGTTTCCAATAACTGTTTCAGACACAAATCATTATCAGATCGAGGATCATCATGATCCACGAATCATCCCTCATCCAAATCATTGGAGTTGATCCAATTAAGTTGTAATAGTTGATTATGGTTACTGATCACATTGTTTATATATTTTATTAAGGTTCTAGTGTCCAATTACAACTGATATATATATCTACTTGGTATATCTACTAATTTTAGGGTAACATGGGAAAATTGGAGGTTTTTGGAGGGGATTACTGACTGGAATCATCATTTACATGGTATTTAGTTCTGTGACACATACTATGTAGATAATCCTATTCTAGGAAGATGTAATATTTTTACTACATTATGTATATAGGTGTGACATGTTGTGTATTACACTACACAAGGTAATTTTGGGATATGGATAGGGTTAGCTATTTAATACTACATGGATGTCTACTAAGACATGCCCGAGGTATAAGAACATGGGGACTGGTACAAGAACATGGGAAAACTACATGGGTAGGTTTCTGTTTATCCTGAACACTCTGTCTAGTATGGGATACACAATGTGTGGGGGACATGGTCGGTCGGTCCATGAAGGAAAGGAACATGGAAAAGTGACGAGTGGTGAGGATAACAACATGTACCTCCATCACATGTCGTGTACCCCTACATGGGTTGGTAAAAATTTTAGTATGTGTACATCACCCGGTTATTAGGTGGTATCAAGTGCTATGTGTGTCCTGGTTCAGGCCATGTAATCTGAGGAGATCCACATAGGATCTTTTGCCTTATATATATATATATTCTTCTATGGTACTTATATATTGTTTTATGAGTAGTCTATCTGATGTGATTTTCTCTATGTAATGTTATTATGGCCTCTATTACGGCTTACGATATAAAAGGTTGAATAGAATGTGAAAATACATGTGTTGTTTTATTGATCCATTGTTGGAGATCCATGTAGTTCATATAGAGATAGGATGGGACTGGTACTCATATGATAGACTAGAGTGCAGGTTTCCCTAACCTCTTTGATTAGGTTTTGATGGGACTCCATAATTATTGTATTGGGGTTTGTTATATTTGGGTAATTTCTTCCATGGGTGTTACTCTACTAATGGTCTAGGGTGAGGGTTTACACATGATATTTGCAAAGATGGATAGTACTCAAATTTTTTTGGAGAATGGGTCCTCCCTATAAGATGTTTAGGTAGAGTGTGTATTGCCCTTCCATGTTAGGACCCGAGTCCTTTATCCTATGAGTTGATACATTTCTATTAAATCATATCACAATTCTTCTATATGTGCTTTTCCTATTGAGTGTGTACTCCTGTTCCATTTTTGGGAGTGGGTCCTTATGCATGGGTTCAGTATGCCCCTACAGTGTCATGGTACTTGTTCCCCATTGTGATTGACTTGGGAGAGTCGGTACTCCCCTATCCTTTAAGGATGAAGGTCCTCTAGAAAATGAGTGGTACTACCCTACATGCGTAGGTTGGGGGTCCTCTATCCATGGAGTGAAAATCCCAAATCGTATTAGGGTGTAGCTCTTCCATTACCTGAGTAGTAAGCCTATATTTAATAACACTTAGGGTTGTCAAATATAGAGTAGAACTTACCCATATCCGAGTTCCAGCGTGGAGTAGGTCCTCCATTAGATTTAGTGATCCCTTATCTATGGAGTATTGTTATGAGGTGAATCCCACTCCAACTTATGTGAATGATACCTGGATCAGAGTTAGTGCACCCTCAATGTATTGAGGCTCTAGTCATTCCATAATGTTGCGACAACAGTTTTGTGGGTTATTTAGGATTTGTGCTCCCTCTACTTTGAGGTAGTAATGATGTGTGGGTACCTATATTCCCTCTCGTTATTGAGGTTTTAAATGATTCATAGTTTGGGGTAGTGATTTTTCAACTATGTACTGTAGTGAATGGAGGTCCTCATTATCTGGGTTTCTCTATCTAATGATGGGCCCATGGTGACGATGAAAATAACATTAGTTCTTGGCACTAGAGATGGGCCTAGAAAGATGTTACTGATGGAGCTCTTTCTCTTGGACATACCATTAGGAATATCAGAGTTGTTCATGATGGAGTGAATCTCTCAAAAGAGTGATTTATGAGATAGTTGTGCCCATGGAGTTTGATATCCTAGATTTGTGTTAAATTTATTTAAATTAAGTGGATCTTTTTTTGGGCTATGAGGTTGGTACCTCATGAGAAATCGAGTCTAAAACGAATATATCGAGGTGATTTTTTTGAGCATGTGCAATTTTGTAAATTTTTGGGGTTGAAACAACTTATCAACCATGATGAAATTTCATGTACAACTTAGTTTTGTTTGAGATGGAGGTTCTCCCTTGATTTTGGTTCCCTCTTGTTGTTAGATAAGAATGTTAACTTTCAGTGGCTCCATTTTTCATTTGGGGGATTTGGGGTTCTAACTGAGTACTTTTATACTCACACAATCAGGGCCTTTCCATGAAAAATGTTTTTTTATACACAACAATACATTCAATTGAGTCCATAGAGTTCCCAAGGAAGTCAAAGCATAATGAACTCGGAAAACTAAGGTGTTCACTGGATTTCAGACTAGGATCTTTCTGATAGTTTTAGTTGATAGAAATCCCCTCATTTTGAGCAGGTTGGATGCTATTTCATTTTAATTTGGTGTTCATTATTTTTAACATATTTCACTTTCATTATTTATAGTGTACTCTTGTAGGGGGATATAGATGTATGCATTCATTGGTTTCTTTCATTTTTACATGTTAGCATTTTTTGAGATTGGAAATGTGTGTATGTGTATAGGTACATAGGTATTGCCTCATTTTTTAGTGATATTCCAACTCAATGCTAGTCATAAACAACTGTCCTACTAGAGGTGGGATGGGGGAATTTGGATTTGGCCTCATCGAGTCGTGTTGTGACAGATTGGTATCAGAGGTAGTTACTTCCAAATGGGATCCTTAGTGTTGTGAGATTAGTTACGTTGCATAGAGATAGTGTTTGGTTGTTTTGAATTCTTATCTAAAGCCAGAGGTTCTAGTGTTGGTTTTGAAGATAACATATATATTTAACGGGGATTTAATAACATAATTTTAAAATAGGTACATAATGACACTGGTCATTGGGAAATAAATGGTACATGCATCATAGGGGACTGTTTTTTTGTTTTTCCTATCATTTTTGAGTTATCTCTCTATATATACTCTTTGACTATATACATCATGATTATATATTAGTATTCATCTGCATTAATATACATACAAGATTCTAAGGAATGATTGTGATGAAAATCTTCCCAATTATGAGGTTTCAGTGTAGGGTGCTAATTCTGATGCGTTACCTTTGGGAGGTGCCCCAGTAGTGAAACTTATTATTGAGCTGCTGGTTTTATGTGTAGTTTCGGACGGGGATGAATGCAAGCTGAATGCACTACACAATAACTGTAAGATGAGACCAGTGAAGTGCCATTGTTTTCTAGAACACTAGAAAATAGATGAATTGATCTATGTAGTCACTTGAGTTTTTCTCTAGTGAGGAAAACTCCTGACCAGATAGTGTTCTTAGCAGTGGGAATTTTTATTTCTTTAGCCATGTGATAGTGGAGTTTGGTGATACAGTCTCTTGATGATCTGACTCACACTTTTCAGAAGTTTGAGAAACTCATCAGTGATGTCTTTTACCCACCAATGTTGAGACTAGTGCGCTTCCAGAAGATTCTATACATTTGTTATGGTATCATGGTAGTGGAAGAGTATTCAAAGAGGTTCATAAACCTATCAATACTCCTTGTATATGGTATTGGATCCATTCTATAGAGAACAAAACATTGAACATGGCTTGCATTAGGATATTAAGGAATTTGAAATCTAATTGTGTAGTACCACATATACTAGAGTGCTTTTGTGAAATCCGATTGTGGAGTGTTTCCTATATGATGAATAGGTGGATTTATACCATAGAATTGGTCATGAGGATGAGACATATACAAAACCTGGATGATTAAATGTCAACGGATCACATCACATGAGGCATACCCATTCTTAGACACATTTTTGTGGGTTTATAGTGCATGAAATGTGTTAAGGATATGATCATCCACAGGAGTGGTAGTGTAATACTAGTGATGGATAGGGTCATCTCGTTTTAGATTTTACGACCCATCATACTACTGATTGGGAGATGGATAACAAGCAACAATGGTAGATAATGATCTTGGAGGAAGCAGTTTTAGGAGGTGGATGATTATTTAGAAAAGATGCAAAAGAATAATGATGTTAAACGATGTTCGACGTGTTGCCACCACCACCCCTAGGCGGTTCTCACCACGTTCAGAGAGTGGGAGGATGTTGGTGAGGAAAGCTACTAGTAAAAAATCTCTTTGACCTAGAAGCTAAAAGGATGAATGTAGGTACTAAATTTTTCCATTTTACTTTTGGAAATAGCAATCGTTTGGAACTATTATGGGTACACTTTCCTTTCTACATATGCTTGCGGTTTAACCATGGTGATGTGGGGCATTAGTTGAACCCCATGGTGGTAGTTGCAATAGAGGGAGAAGTAGGGCCCAATTCTTGTTTGAGTACCCAATAGATATCATGATTACTCACATGTTTTTTGAATCAACATTGTATGTGACACTCTCTAGTAGAATGTGGTTCATTTTGGTGTAGCATTGAACTCAAGAGGAAGGGGAAGGAAGTCCACACTGTGGTGTGTTTTTTATGGGACCAAAACTGTGTGAGTGATTTAGTTAAGCCCAAAGAGGATAATATTGAGGTGTGGCGGATGAGTTTCTTAGATTTTTATTTTTAGTGTGAGGTCAAGGGATAGAGTTTCAGAGTAGGTTCAGGCCTTTCCAATGGAATTTCCATACTCGACCCCATTGTCATGGTGGCCCTGAGTAATGGATATATTTGCGTAAAATAATTACACAATGGTGGAGTTAGATCCTAAAATGTTTATGAAGTGTTTATTGGTTTTCTACCATTCATAATCAGCTGGAATGCAACTAGTGGTTTTAGAGGATTTTCTGTTTTGTTTAGCAATGTTATATTTGGATGTTAGTAGATGAAGGGCATGGTTAACCCCCGTGTTTACTCTTGGGAAACCCTGTTCTGTTTGTGAATACCCTAACTTGCTTGGTTCCAATCTATAACAAAAAATTAATAAGGATGATATTTTATAGATCATCCATGGGTGGATGATACCTATGGGCATCCAATAGTATCAATGTTAGGTTAGCAAGGAGGTTTACTATTAGAACCCTATGACTGTAGATGGATGGTGGTTCTTGGTTTTATCCCACCTATTGCAGAAAACGAGATATGTACATGTCTGTTCCATGATTATATCCTAGAAGGACCTATAAATAAGAGTTGATGGATCTTGGTTGTTCCAATGGGTGTGTTCTTGTAAGAAGCATAATAACCATTGGGGAGATCACTCGCATGGGTGTCAGGTGGGGAGATCAACTTCTTCCCTTGGGTATTGCCTTTTTCTTTTGATTGACCAAAATACATAAAGTTGGGAAAATTGAATGAATTGGGTTTTTACATGTTAGAATTGGAATTTTCTAGAAAACAATTATGATACCGGGTGCTGAGTTGGTGCAGAATGGATAGGCTTGGGGAGCCATGGTGAAATGGTATTAAAAATATTTAATATATTTTTCCATGAATGTGCGTTTTTTCTTGTAACAACAATAAAACACTTATGGAATCTTCGATCATATTTTAGAGGCCTCATTTGAGTTCGTAATGTTTTTTTTACCATAGGTTCAACCTATGGGTGTCCGTTTTAAGAGTTTTGACGAGGGTCAATTTTGGTGACATGGAATTAAAGAGGAAGTAATTGGTCTAATTTAATTAAAAACAATTCCACCCCACCCCAGTCCTTATACATGAAGAACACTAAAGGAGGAGTGACTCTCCTCTCCCTCTCCTCTCAACTCTTTGGTCGAAGGATGGAAATGTGCCAAATCACCAAAGAAAGGTGTTTTTGATATCTGTTTCAGACACATATCATCATCAGATCAATGATTAACACGATCTGGGTGGCATTCCTCGTCCAATTCTTTGGAGTTTCTCCAAACTGTTAGTCGGGTTAGGGTTTTTTTCCAATACCCTTTTTACACATTGATTTAAGTTTCTAGAGCCCAATTTCAAATGCTATAGATCCCTTCAAGGTAGATATGTAGGTTTCATTTTAAAATGAGGAAAATTATAGGATTTAGGAGGTGATTTCTAAATACAATCCATATTTTCAAGGTGCGTAGTTTAGTGGAACATTCCATGTAGAAATCCCTATTTTTGGAAGATGAACTTCTGTGACTACTTGTCGTTTATTGGGGTTAAATGTCGTATAGTACCTATTTTTTTAATATTGGTACATGACTAGGGTTGGGAATGTGAAATTACATTCTTGTGTACATGTATAAGTCCATCGTATATAGAAATGGGTTCAGGTACCCAAACATAGGAAAACTACAAGGGTGGGAAGTTGTTTAGCCTGAACATGTTATTTAGTATGGTATACACTGCTGGTGGGGGGCATGGTCAGTCGGTCCATTTAGAATAGGAAAATGGCTAGGGGAAAAATGATGAGGAACATGGGGTTAACCTCTATCACATGATGTGTACTCCTATATGGGTTGGTAAATCATGTAGATATGTTAAATTGCCATATTCTCATGCAGGATCACAGGCCATGAGTGTCCAAATGCACACCGGGTACTACTAGGAAATCCGTCTAGTATCATATACCTTACATATCATTTAATGTATGCCTTTGATTCCGGCTTGTCAGTAGTCTCTATATATTGATATTAAATGTTGAATGTGATGGTGTCATCCATTATATCTTACTAGATATGAGGTGGTGTAGATCAAGAAATTGGATTCTGAAGTTATACTGAGTTGATATTGGAGATCAGTGTGGTTCTTGTAGAGATACGTTGAGTCTGGTAAAGTTATTATGGAGTATGGTTTGGGTTTCCCTTTCCTATCTTCTTAGGTACATACGGGACTCCCCAGATCATGGGCTTGAGTTCATTACTTTTTGGAACTTCTCTCTAGGGGTGTTTCTCCCCTGATGGACTTGGGTACGAGTTTCCCTGTTATATTCAGGATGATGGATAGTACTCCACCATAGTTCCAAGGAGTAGCTAATCTATATAAGATGTATAGGTAGATTATTTACTACCCTATCCTGTTAGAGAAAAGTTCCTCTATCCTAGGAGTCAGTACTCCCCTGTCGGATCAGGGAGTGGGTCCTCTATATGTGTTTTTCCGACAGAGTCGGTACTCCCCTACCGTGTCCATGAGAAGGCCCGCTAGCCTAGGATTTCTACTCTTCTTTTGTGTTAGGATGTAGGTCCCCCATAGTTAATGAGATGGAAGAGAGGGTACTCTCCTTTCCTACCAGGGTATGGGTCCTCTAACCATGGAGTGGTACTCCAATGCCGGGTTAGGTTGTGCATCCTATCTCATGATGTGAATGATAACTTGATAGGATTTATTGATACCACAATATAATAAGATGTGGGAAACTCCGTATAGGATCACCATAGGTTTCACATGTTATTTAAGAGTATTACCCTCAAGACTACAGGGGAATTGATGAGTTGTGGGTCACTCTGTTCTCAATCATTAGAGGATATTATCATTGTACAAAGTCTAGAGCTATGTTCCCTTGTCTCTGTGAAGTGGTGATGGGGTGGCACTCTTAATTTTGTTTTCCAAATCTTGTGATGGTATCGAGGTGATGACAATGTGAAAATTGGTGATGGGCTCTCGGACTGGACCAGTATGATGTTTCTTATAATGCATGTTCTCTCAGATTTACCAATAGGATTGGTAGAATTGTTGCCGAGAGTACATCTCTCAGACTAGTGGCATCTGAGATTGATGAGCTAATATAATTTGTTCTAATATTTTCATGTTATAGTAATATAAATGAAGTGAATATTATTTCTAGGAATTCAGTTGGTACCACATTACACTTCATGTCGGTGACATAAATATCTGGTGGATTTTTTTTTGGATTCATTTTGGTGTTGTCACATGTTGGGGTTAACACCTATTATCGACTGAGCTGACTTCTCTTGTATAACTACGGATGGTTTTAGATGGATTTTCTCTCTTGATTGGCGTTCCCTCAAGATAGGTCAAGCATATTGTTTCCTTTATATTTATCCCTTTTTATTTTGGGGGATTGGGGCTCCTACTGAGTATTTTTCTACTCACCCCTACATGGGATTTTCTCATACATTTTTTTTGTCTTTTACAAACCATATGGATTTCAAAAAAGTCCCCAATAGACTAATTTTAGTTGTATCTTAATGATCTAGACATGACAACGTGTTTACAAGATTAGTGATATGGAGCCTTCTAGTAGTTTCTATTGACAATGATCCCCTCTTTCTGACCACGTTGGACTCTATTGAAATTTTCGTTGGTGGGCATTTCTCCCACTTATTTCCCTTTTATTACTTCATTTGTAATTTGATTGTGGGATATATATGTATCCATTCATCAATTGCTTTTTTATTTTACATTTTTTCATTTGTGATATTATAGAAGTGTGTGTGTGTGTGTGTGTAGAGGTATATAGGCAATGCCTCCCATTTTAGTGATGTTCCTACTCGGCCCTAGACACCAGCCAATGGCATTTTTGAGGGGGGCTTGGGAGTTATAGTTGGGTGCCCTTCTGGTTGGGATATGACATGTAGCCTAGATAATTGATCTAGTAATCTTGTATTTTATCAATTTAATAATATTAAAAATACTTATCAATGTGATCCCTCTTTTATATCGATATTTTTTCTTGTGAAAGGGAATGTGCATTAGATATTTTATCTGTGAAGGGTAATGGAACCACTAAGATGTCATGAGAGATGGTCTACACCTTTACCATAGTGTTGAATCCATACATAATGTTCCAAATAATAAAAAAAAGAATATTCTTATCTTGAGATAGATTATGCTCAATAAATATATAGTAATTGGTTCTTTGAATGAGTAGGAGTGGAAAATGACATTTTTAAGAAAGATTCAATTCCCTCGATAGGGATTTCACTTATATTTGAAAGAAGTTATTATTGATAAGGATGTTATTAAAATGGATTTAGATAATTTTAAAGATTCTCTAACCTAAATGGATATAAAAATGATATATGTGTATTATATAAGATATAGGGATATATATTTTGAATTACAGAATGTCATTCCCTCATAATAGTGATCATTTCATGGTTAAGGGGTCTCAATTACTTTTGATTATAAATATAGAGGCAAGGATTCCCAATATAATAATGATAAATAAAATTTTCATAAAAATATTATGGAACATGTTTAGTATATACAAGGGTGACAAATATTTCTTGATATACTAGGATTATTAATTCTTATAATTAATTTACATGTATATTAGTTTATATTATAGAGGATTGTTATCAAGAATATGGATGGTGTGTGTAATACCACTTCCAATATTTTGACCATTTTATATGTCATATTTGTATCAATTAGTTTTATTGTTATAGAAAATATAACACAGGGTAGAAAATATGTGGTGAATCTCCTATACAATAATTTACATTATGCACATCCAATTATATTAATGTTGAATCGTATTGTTTTTGGGAATAATTTTTGAGGGATTATGGTAATCTACACTGTACATATATACCTTCATCAAATCATACACCATATGAGGAGCTATATGATGCATCTTCGTAAGATGATGAGATAATTAGGGATTAGACACATCTCATAATTTGATTATATTTTGAAAATGATCCTATAGATAAATAAAATACCATGTATGTGGATATTTAATGGGCTTGCAATGTATAAGAAGAAGTTATGGGTTTTAATCTTGATTAAAAAAATGAGAATACAGATTATGTTACATGTGGGTAACAAACTAATATTGATTGTTTTTTTTTGTAATGTTTCAGGTATTATCATATAATTGGGGGAAACCACTATTATATTAAATCACTCATGATATTCAATAAATCAAAGTTAAATAACTTTCTGTACTATAATGTAATTTTGATGAAAAAATATGCATTAATTATATATAATAATTGTGGTAGAGACTATTAATATGGATATAATAGTTTATTTTATACATATTATGGGTGAAATTATTGAATTTGTTCATCAGTTTAACTATATTCAGACTCCAATTGTAATTAATGTTCATGTTATTATATAATCCTAAAGTATTCTTATAGTAAAGGATGAAAATTACATGTAAACCATGTTATGGAAATGAATCATGTTTCTACAAAAGATAATTGTTTTGATGACAGTGTACTTCAAGTAGAAAATATCATCAATAGACGAGTAACTGAAGGGGGTATATATTATAGGATAAAATTATTCGGGTAAATCCAGTTTCTAGAATAGCTAAAATGTTTCATTCTATGAAATTATAATTTCTCATAGAATTTTTTTAGGAAATAAGTTTATAAATTTAATCTTATGAAATTTTACTACCTAAGACAAATTATATGGAACCAATGATTGAAGAAATGCTATAATATTTTACAGTATATAAATTTCAAGTTATTATCTTAAAATATTCCTCCTTCCATTAAAGACAAAAAAATACTTTTCCCTATAGAATTACATGCTAATAGTGATATATTTTAATAATAATTTATGGTAACTATTAATTTTGATGTCGCTAAACAAATTATATTTTATTTTTTGACCAATAAATTCGAAAAATTCCTAAAAATCCATGTTCAAGTAAAAAAGATTTTTGGATGTTGGTTAAAAATTACATAGTAATGTAATTGTATAATATGTATTTATAAAGATTATATAATATTAACTCTTACTAATATAATTTAGATAAAATAATAAATGACATATCAAAATTATGGGATTATATATTCCATATTCCTTACAATAATATAAATATGACAAAACCTACATGGGAAATATATTCAATCTAGTTTGGTTTATAACAAATCATCATAGAGGTTAAAGTGGTTATACAATAAAAATTAACATAGAACCCAATTCCACTTCCCATATTTAATTTTAATGTGAAAATGTAATTCATGATGAAATAGAATAGTTTTTCCCATGAGATCATCCCAATTACATTAGTGTTATATGTTCTAGTGCCTTTTGATATATGAATATATAAAAATCCATTTTTATATTCATTAAGAAAATATTTCACGTAGTGGGTTTATATTTTCGCTATCTAAATTACAAATAATATTGGATCATTTATGAAAATATAGAAAATTTATTTTGTATATGGCTATATGGTCAATGTTCATTTCAATACTATTTTATATATAGAAACCATTATATTTGAATTAATATGTGGTTTCTAATATATAATTTATTGAATGATTAGTTTAATATGTCCAGATATGATATAAAAAGAACTAATTTCACAAATACCTTTAAATTAAATTTAGAGATTACTATTCATGTTGTTCAAAATTTAAATAATTTTATCTAGAAAAAATATTAATTTTCTTATATTTTCTCTTATGTATTTGTTATACATTGGTTTCATGCAATGGTTATGAAAACATTCCCGAATGAGATCAAATAATTCATGGTTTTTGGAACTCCATTATACTTACTCATCAACATTCATTATACCATAAACTAGGAGATGACACCCCTCTCAACACGTCTTGTATATAGATTTTGTATTTAATAATGGAAATACCCATGTAAATGTCATAGATTTATCATATGGATTGGGGACAGATTAATAATTAGTTTGTGTTTTATTTCTGAATTTACATGTTAATTATGACCTTCTAAATCATTTTGTAATAGATTATGAAACTATTTATTGAAGAAATATATTTACATTTTTGTCATCACATATCATACTAATTTTTTAGTTTATTAATTATTTTTTATTCATAAATATATTCTATAAAATATATTAAATTAATTACTATATAATTTCAAAACAGTATCGACAGATGTAATTATACACCTACCATACTAACATTATATTACTTATTCTTAGAATATTATTATATTCATTTTGTGTCTTTGATTAGATAATTTTTTTTTTCAAAAAGTGGAAAAACTAATATCATCATTTTTTTCTATTATATTAGCATACTTAATAATTTTTTCATGTTTATTTACACATGTATTATAATAACCTTATTTTTTTAATGTAAGGAGGTGGTATAATGTTGATACATGATGGGTAATTAAATTTTAAAGTACTCAAAAAACATGTTTAGTATGGTTTTATTTGGTTAATTAAATGTTAAGAAATTTCTAGCAATATATATATAATACAAGGATTTTACCAATACATAGTCGTATGATCCTAGTCATTCAATGAGAAATATATCATATCAATTATAGAATAAAATCATGATTTTATGAATATAAATGTTCCCTATGAGATATTAAAGGGATTGATAGAATCTAGAGCTTGTTTGAAGTCTAGATCCTTGACCATTGGAGGAAATGGCACATGCGCTTGGTTAGAGTATGTTTAGGGGTAACCGTGCACCTCAAAATGTGAATTCCAGTAAGGTTTCCACATAGATTTTCTGAACTAAGTGAGGGGATTTTGGATTGTATGGGGTTAATACATAGGTTGTGCATGGTAAATGATCTTTTTTACTAAGTGTGCATGTCTAGTTCTAGAGTGTGTACTCTCTACACAATAGGGTGCAAAAAGTTTATTCCTTATTCTGAAAAAAGTGTAGCAAAGTAATGAGTCCACATAAATGTGGGAAATAACATTTTTTCCCTTGATTAATTTTTATCATCACCCTCATTTTTATTCTCCTCCCATGAGAAAAAACCTCATATCTCATGGATGCATCCCTTACAGAAGAAATCATGGATATCATTATTCTTCTTTGTCCAGATTCTATTCTGGCTACTTTCAGTCTCATTGGATAGCCACTAGTAACTTATATATTCCCCTTATGAATTTCATTATTTTTCTTCCTCTTAATCGAGTTATATCAGTGTGAGACCATCTTCCATATTTTTAGGTTGTTTGAATATTTGATTGATTTCTTCCATTCATACCTTGATTATTGCCAACAATGGATCATGATTCAACTACTTAGCTAATTTATGTGGTCTCATTTTTTTTCTTCAAGTTATTGGTATATATATATATATATCTTTGAATAAAATGCCAAATTTTTAGGGTTATTACTAGTAAATAGAATGCTTTTTAAATTAAATGTGTAGACTTGACCTGAATGTATCATGTGAACCACATATATATTATTAAAAGATTGTGATCTTGAATTTAATATCCCCTATGGGTGTGTTGTTGTGGTAGTTATAAATATAGAATGTGACTTGGAAATATGATTAGTATTTTGAGGTATATTCATTTCACATTCTGTTGGGATGTTAAATGAATTAATTAATATGTAAATTTATTTATGTAAAATAGGGAATTTAATACATTTTCTATACGCCTTTTGTTTTTGTCCTTCTTACATAGGATGTAGATTTTTCTTTAATAGAAATTCCCACTGAAGATAAATTGGATGATTCCTGTGATTCATTGTAATCTAATCCTTTTGTTGATTTGATCCACATTTTGAGGTGAGTTAAATGTTTATATAAATTACATGGATAATTGATTAAAATTGAGAAATTAAATTTTATTGTCTGTATTCACACCCATGACCAATCATATTTTCACGTCGAGGGCGAGATACGAGTTCTGACACGGAACTGTATAAATGGACACATCAGAATTGTTAAATTAAATGTTTCTAAACTAATTTCTCATATTCATTGGGTGACATTCAGTTTTTCATATTAACTCCAAGGATGGACCCATTTATAAGTTTTAATATTTCTGTTATAATGATACATTGACTTTTTAAGTGGACTGTTAAGGATGGTCTCAAAGGACAAGTTATTATACATTTTTCAGTGATACTTGGAATCCCTAAATGGATTTCCAAGCATAGGATATGTGCGACGATCATTATATTCCATGAGTAATACATTGGCACCCATTGTGGATCACCAAGGACATACTCAAAGGGGGTGACAATATACCCCACATTGGCCGATATGAAGGTCCATATGAGGAATACCTAGGAGAGGCTTGTAAGTTGATGGGTTTATGTTATGCATAAAGTAATTATCAAGATCCAATTTATTGACACCAATGATGGTATTAGGTTTCTTTAATTTGAATGACCATTCTATCATGACATTAATTCCATGAAAAAACACAATCTTTGATTTAGTTAAAGACTTATATCTTTATGATTGACATATTATACATATCATGATAATATATGAATCAATGGGGACACTTATGATATGATCTATTCTATGAGATTTTATTATAAATTAGATAATTTTTATATATTACTAGATGTATTCTGGATTATACCGATGTTGGTAGTAGAGGATGAGGTTTCCATGGGAATCCATAACTAAGTGTGTTCTTTATATATTGAACGTCATTTTCGAATTTTTGTTTTTACATACAGACTATTATTATATATTCATAGACTTGATGGAATTAGACAACATTGTTGGAGTCCTAATGACTATATCACACACCCTACTAGGTCCCCCAATTGAAGACTATAAGGAATTCATGGATGTATGGGTGGACATGGGAAAACTCTGTGGATGGCAGGGACTTGGCGCTTCAACCTGGTGCACGGGTCGATGGATATTCACATAGGGAAAGAGGGTCCTCGTGCGGTGGTGTGGCTCAGTTTACCGGGTCACCCACTCCCTTTTCAGAATAGGGCATTCCTCAAATTTAATGGTGAATCATTTTGGGGTTTCTTGTGTGTCGACGAATGTACAACAAAGTGAGAGGAGTCCTTGGTCACGCGCATCTGCGTGGATATGGACCTCTCTCTTCCACCTCTGGAAAGCCTTTTCCTGTGAGTCCATGACTTTTTGGTCTAGAAGCTGGACATCCTTTCTCCAGTGTTCCTGAGGTACTCCCCTGTCTGTCCCCTTAAAGGCCATTCTGAAGTCTAGTGTAGGAATTTTCACCCTATTGACCGTGATCCTAAGCCTCAATGTCCGTCGTGAGTTTCAAGGGGGTATGAACATCTTATCACTCCTATCAGCCCCCTGTCAGAGGTCTACAAGGAGTCTAATCAATGTATTGTTTCTTATATTGGCATGGATTCTCCACAAGTTGTTTGACGAGGATCATCATCAGCGGGTCCTCACCATGATGAGTATGCCTCGACTTTCCTTACTTTAGACCCATATAACCAGCAGGTTACTCCGGTCTTGGTGTCATTGTAGCCTCCTTTTGAACCGCTTTTCAGAGCTATCACACTCCGTGAGAACCTCTTGGGTGCTCTGTTTTTTTGAAATGTCTCCTCTCGTGTAGCTAGTCACTCCCTCCCCTTGCCTACTGTGGGGCAGTTACATTCACTCCTACCCTAGTCCTCTAATGGTGACAAGCTTCTGACCTTGGGTCCCCCAAGTTGTGAGGAGAATAGGGTCATGGGTGCCCCCCCTCCAGTGGTTGAGGATGTTTCTCCTCATGGAATGATTTGCAGAGATGGGTAACCTGTCCCCATCATGTTGGTTTTCTCTTCTCAATAGGGGAACCTTCTCCTACCATATCCTTCTTTTATGTGAACAAGATCTAAATTAAGAGGCTTTTCTACTTCCCCATATCCTCTTCCACATGTGCTACGTTCTCCTAGGGCCAAATCCAGGCACCCCCTTTTTTAATGATGTGTATCCTCTCCTAGAACTCCCGTGGCCTAGGGGAATGGGTTAAAACTGACTACATTTTTATAGAGTTGAATAAATGCAGGGCCTCTATTGTCGTGATCCTGGAGCACAACCATGAACATTGCAAAATTTTGGAGTTTTCTAGTAAAATCATGATTCATGGCTTCATGCATGTGAATCCAATTATCCCCCACATCTGGATTTTCTAGAAAAAGGACATCACAATCGAATTACATATTGTGGATGATCAATCAATCATGACCAAATTGGAAATTAGAAATGACTTTCTTTTTTCCTCGTTCATATATGGGAGTTGTGATGCCCACAAAAGGGGATCATTATTGCAGGGGCACCACTCTTTTGACCCGGGTACCTCTCCTTGGTTTGTTGGTGGTGATTTTAATGTCATCGCTGATCCAAATTAGAAGAGGGGGAGAGGTCCCTTCCCCCAAAAGGGGATCTTTGAGATTGTGTAATTCATGGATGGAAAGGCTCTCTCTGACATGGTTTCCTCTGGGGACCGCTTCACATGGTGCAACAACCAAAGAGGAGGACATAGATATTGGAGCCGACTAGATAGGTGCTTGGAAAATATTCATGCCATCTCTGCCTACCCCAATGGTCAGGTAACACATCTTAACTGTAGTGTTTTTGATCACTATCCACTGCTTCTATCCCTATCCTCAATGCAAGAGATCAATAACTATTTCATATTCTCTCACCTCAGGACTCGCATGTAATTCTATACTCAAGTGGTTACAAGCTCATGGGGGTCTCTTTAATGATGCCACATGTGGATTGATCTACACAAGAAACAGAGACACCTAAGGAAAGACATCTTGGTTTGGTTTGAAAAGGTGCCCCAACTGACAAGGATATGGATGGGCTCTTGAAAGTGGTTGAAAATCTAGAATCTAGCCTTGAAAATGGCTGGAATGACGAAGTGTTTGAAGATTTTCTATGAATAAAGACAGCTTGGTAGAATCTCTCTTGACACAAGAGAACCTTTCCCATGAGCAATCAAGGATCCAATGGCTTCGAGAGGGGGATAAAAACACTGCCTATTTCCATGCTTGCATTAAAGTGAAGCGTCATCATCTCAAACCCAACCTGTGACTGGATGATGGATCATACACTGATGACTAGGATTTGGTTGGTGGGTTGGCCTTCTCTTATTTTATGGATCTTATTTCTGGCATTAACCATGGTATGCCTGAGGGATATCCAAGTTTTATGGTGCCTTTCCTCGATGTGATCCCCAGTCAAGTCTCTATCCAAAATAATGTATCCTTTGATGAAATCCCGACTGAGAAAGAGATCCATGATGCCATGATGATTCTTAACCCTGAGAGTGCTCTGGGGCCGGATGTCTTCCCAGGGATATTCTACAAGGAGTCTGGGTCTGTTGTTCTGCATGATGTTGTTCTAGCCATCCAATATTTCATTCTAGGTGGCATCATTCCTCATGTGGCCAGTGAAAATACACTAGTGCATATTCCTAAGATTAAAGACCATATTACTTGAACCATTATAGGCCTATCAGTATGTGCAACATCCTATATAAAATCATCTTATGTATGATAAACAAAAGGTTGTCTTGCTTTCTTCCACAATGGATTTCCTGGGAGCAGCTTGGCTTTGTGAAAGGATGGTCAATCCAAGGGGCTATAGACATGGCCCAAGAGTTTATCTCGAACAATAACATCAAATCCCATGGCTCAAATTTGGCCATAAAATTGGACATGAGAAGGAACTATGATAGAATTTAATGTAGTTTCATCAATTAAGTGTTCACATGTATGAGTTTTTCTCCCCGAGAAACTGACATTATCAATATATTGTTTAGATCTTCATGTCTAGTGGTATCCTTTATGAGGAAGACTCAGGGTTCATTCAAGGCCACCAGAGGTCTCAAGAAGGGGGACCCTCTGTCCCCTACCATTTTCATTATTTCCTAGGACATGCTTAGTTGTTTACATAATAGTTGCAAGAACCAAGGGCAAATTCTTCCATATCAGCGTCGTACACTCCCCTCCAGCATGACTCGCATCAGGTTTGCTGATGACACCTTGGTTTTCTTGAATGAAACCATAAGATCAGTCTGAATCTTCAATAAGATGATGGATGAATATTTCTATTGGAGCGGTCAACTCGTTAACCACTCCAAGAGTAACTTTTTCATATCCAATAAGTGTGAGGCAAGGCGTGTGGTCTCTTTAGAGAATAGTATGGACATCCAAAGAGGTAGATTTATTCTTGATTACCTTGGTGCAGGTATCTCCCCGGAAAGACTCTATATCCATGACTTTGATCTCATTGTGCATAAAATCACGGGTAGAATAATCAATTGGAAGAACAGATTTCTATCCTTCGGAGGCGGGGTCACTCTTATAAATAGTGTGTTTTCTTCTATACCTATTCACGTGATGCCATCAATCAGAGTTTTTAAGGGATTCATTACAAACATTGATAGGATCCTTGCTGGTTTTTTCTGGGATGCCCTCTCTGAATGGAAATGTCACTGGGTCACCTGGAAGAGAATGGCTCAACCAATCTGGGATGGCGTTATCGATGTCAGAAACCTTTTTTACACCATTTAGTGTATGTATCAAAAATTGTCTTGGTAGGATTTAGAGGGTCAGTACTTATGGGGAAGGGTGATGTGCCCTCGATGTAGTGATGCTCCTGCCCCGGGGTATCGTTACAGCTCTCCCCTCTGGTCCCTGATTACTTCAGTCCTTCCCTCCCTCATGCACTTGTCATGCTGGGTCATTGGAAAAGGGGATATCTTGATTTGGCACCATAATTGGGCTGGCTCAATGATTGGTTTTCCTATCTTCCCATCCCCTCAAGTTTCTTTTAGGGATAAAATCATGTTTCCAACCATTATTAGGGCAGTGTAAGCCAAGACCAGCAGGAAATCTATGAGAGCATTGAGCTGAACTTTGAGCCTGACCAGAAAGTTTTCTCTCCTTCAGCTTCATGCTTATTTTCCACTAAAGAGTTTCGGAAAACCCAATATTCTCACGAAAGTCCAGTCCAATGGCATGAGATCATGTGGTGTAGGAAAATTCCCTCCATGTATAATATTCTCTTTTAGTGTATCTAGAACTATGCAGTTCTGACTGATGAAAATATCAAAAAGCATGCCATCCCTACCGTGTCTAGATGTACGTGCTACCATTCATATGAAGAGAGTTCTTTCCACCTTTTCTTTTAAGGGGCATGTGTAAGGACCCAAATCTTGACGTACATGGACATTACATTACTTTCTCATAATACATAATACATGACAAAAACAGATGCCCAAAGACCGTATTAGTTTAGTGTCTTTGAAAACTCAGAACGTAATCTTCTAATCATGGTGAAAGATCTTTAACATGTACCATAAAGATCTTCACCTTTGGTTTTCATACCTAAAACCATTCCTTATATCATGGGGAAAAGAAAAAATAAAAACAGCGAGCCCAAATGCTCAGTAAGGGAAAGCATAGAGAACATAAAACAATCCATAAACATTTGAATGCAAAAACATGAACATAAAATCTAAACATCAAAATCTTGAGCAAAGACATAAATCTTGGATGTACGTAAGGAATATATCATAAAGGAACATAAATCATGATAAATAGCATGGTAATAAAACATGTAATTATGGAAAAACATTAATAACAAGATATGATTTCCATATTAGCCACGGTATTGCTGCCAAGACCATCTTAGTGGACAAAGTCCCTTTCTGAATCGAGTTCACTCCTCGTTCTAGTCCTGTAACACTAAACCAGATTAACATACCATTCCATCCATGTCTATATCATGAGATATTAATATTTACCCAATGCATTAGAGGGAGATATAGGTCCCACCCATCTCATAATAAAATCATTTTTTACTTGTGCCACGCAATAAACATAAATCATTCATCATAACCCAAAAAATAAAATGGGTTTCATAAACATCATCCCATAATAACATAAACCATATAAAACAAATGGATTTCATTTCATCATAAGAAAAGTGAAACCATGTAAATCATACTGACATTATACTTGAAACATACACATATGAAATAATGTCATCTTAGATGGAAGATAGTCTCGATAAAACACTTGAAATGAATTATTGAGAAAAATATCCTTTTCCTTCAAAATAATTTTCTTTTAAAAAAATGCAATAAAATTTTAAAATAAAAGGGTTTTTTTGAAGATATTAATGAAATATTGTAGACTAAAATTCATGAAAATACGGTTTTATAAAACCATAAAAATCTATTCATTCCGAATAAGTTAAAAAAACATTCTTCTCGTACTTTTGCCGAAAAAGTCCAAAAGTACCTCATATGGTAAAGAAAAGAATGATTACTTACATACCATGTGGTAAAAGTAAAAAGTGGTTTAAAAGGACATTAAACATACATGAAACCATTTTTATAAAATAGGGACATGGATGATAAATATAACTCCAATAAATACTTAGGAATAAACAATCTCAGATAAAAACGTGATTGGAAAAGTTATCCCACACCTTATGTCTGATATGCTTCGTACGTATCCGAACATCCTTTATAATGATTTAAATAATGTAATTGACTTATTATAGAATCATATTCATTTCAATGATATCATATATAGATCACTTATGACTTTATATTACCCATTCTTTTGTAAATTCAATGTTAAAGCAATGTTTTGGGTAAAATCGTTTTATTTATCGTACATGTTTGGACCTATTGTTCGTGCTATTATTATTACATATATCATGAATTAATTACTTGAAAAATTTAAATAATGATTTATATATCATATATATTCAGTATATATATATACATAATAGTTAACTAAATGAAATGAAATACACCGTTCATGGAGACGGTAGGCCGTACGTACGCATGAACGTTGTTTTCTTTTCCTTATTGACATGAATGGAAGTAATTAGATGATATATATATATATGTATATCCAGTAGATTTATAACATCATATATTTCATTATTATTCATTATATGTACTTTATAATCATTTTTGAGTGGTTAATATGGAGAATGAATCTAACCGCGCCGTGGAGACGGTAATCCGTACGTACGCACGAGCAATGATATCATTCCCATAATTATTGTATTGAATTGAAGTGGATGATATAATATCTAATAATCAGTATTATGTTATTATAACTATATATAGTTATTCTTTACAAAATTATACCCATCCAAGTAAGGTGGTGGTGGAGAAACAAATTACACCACAGCGTGGAGATGGTATTCCTTACATACGCACGCACGATGATTTCATTTTTTATAGGATATATAGAATGTGAAATAGAGTTGTTTAATATTTATAATAACATATCAGTATATAAGTAACACTGATGTAATTACTTTATAATGAAACAACTAAAGAATAGGAAGTAGAATAAGAAAGAAATTTGAACGAGTTGGTAGAACAGATTACCTCTTCCTCAACACACCTCCTTTAAACTTCTTCTTAGGGCACTAGATATGGTCTTTTGAGAAGACCATAACCTCTATGATATAACTAGAGAAGTTTAGAAGATTAATTTTTCAGGGGTTGGACGAGCTTCAAGGCTCAAAAGGGTGTGAAGAGAAGAGGGAAGGGGTGCCCTTTTTATAAGGGAGGAGAGGGGCACTTTAGGAAAAACATAAAATATTATTTTATAATGAAGTAATATTCGGTTTATAATAGCTCCAAATTGATTTATTTCGAAGATAATGTAATTATGGGTATAACTACTCTCATCCAATAGGTTTTTGACAAGTTTAGGTTACTATTTTAACCTTATCATTTAGATTTAACTCTATGTTAAATAATTTAACTTTTACCGTGTCTTATTGTTTTCTAACACTATATGGTCAATAAACTTACTATAACAGGCCAAAAGAACCCCAAGTGGTTAATTATTAATATATATAACATTATCTATGTAATGTTTCCTAACATTAGATTTTTAGGAATATTATAACAATTAATAATATAATATTTGGTTTAAAAACTATTTTATGTCAATTTGGACACTATTTTGTAATTGATTTTTGTGAAAATCATAACAGTGTGATTAGTTAAAACAAAGTTAATTAACTCAATACTAACATGCCATATTAACCTATAAAATTATTATAATTCATAAATTGTCTCAAATTACATTTATTTGGGTATTTATAATATCAATTATTTTAATATTTCATTATTTAGGTAATTACTGCATCACCATTGTGTCATAAATAAATTAAATTATGTAATATCTAAAAATTAAAAATAAAATACTATTAGGTAGTAAATCATTCTATATTTCTAATTAATATTTATAGTCGAATTTATCTTATGTATAACCCTATATTAAAAATGTTTTAGTTATTAAACATTGATTTTAACTATTTTAACTCTTCTTTAAATAAAATAATAATAAGTGTCCTAATTTAATCCAAGTGGACCTAAAGGGTAATATTTTATTCCTAAGGTTGATTTTGGTCGAATTAAACTTATACAATAGAATTAGGACATGTTTTAGGATAATAATAAAATCATTTTTACCCTTAATTACCTTATTTACTTTTAACCGTGGTAAATAAAAGTAAAATGTTACTATTCACCGAAAATTATTTCTATCTTATTGAACCACAGTTTACCCCTTGATATTAATCGTGTCTCTCGGATTTTCGAAATTCCACTGATAGATGTTGTAAAAATATGTTTTATGTAAATTTTCAAATTCTCTTAGGAGGTGGTTAAATGATGGTGAAAAGTTCCATAAACTTTTTATATATCTAAAATTATTATAAAATGATTCAACTAAATTACATTGAACAAATATAGGAATTATGTATCAATTTTGACCAAAAATAAATTTAAATAAAATAAATAATTATTTAAATAAAATGTCAGTTGTTAAATAGTAACCAAGTGTTTTCACTATTCATCAAAAATTGAACGTTTTCAAAAAAATACCAAATATTCACCCTAAGATAATTTCGATATTCCAAATCCAAAAATGAAGTCCATTTTGAAAGATAAATTTTATAAAATTTTAAAGTGGGTATTATTATTCATAACGGCTTGTTCATAATAATATTATAATAATATCTTCTTTAGTGAAACATAGTATTGTGTAAAACACACGCTATTAAAGAAGGTCTTGATTGCGTTTAATGCAAGCCAAGTCAGGGAAAAATGTAGTGAAAGATCAGTTTGGTGGTGCGTATAACATAATCAAAACTTATTTCATTTATACATTAAACAAAATCTACACTTAATGTTGCATATAATAATTTCCAAAAAAAAAACTTTAAATTGTGTGTAACACGAGCCGAGAATAGTGTTGTATATACTGAAAGATAAAACGGTGTTGTGTATAGTACAAGCTGATCTTGGTGTAGTCTATAATAGAAGAAAACAAAGAAATTAAAAATAATATATCTCATAAAATATCAGGTTGTTACATTCTACCCCCCTTAAAATTAATTTCTCCCTCAAAATTCGTCGGGGTTATAAATGGTTTACTACTTGAATGTTTCTTTAATAAGAAACCCACCTCATAAAAAGGAATTCCAACACTTATCTTTAAAAACTATAATATGAAACGTAATAATTACCCAAATTAACTAATCACTTGTTTCCCACATAGGATAACATAGGTGAAAATATGGATATGGAAGAGAAATCTAACAATCATGTTCAGATGCAGAGTGGTAGAGTACATGGCTATGATAAATCCAACAGTCACAAAGCCATAAATTTGTGATGATCTAAGGTACAATATGATTCATCAGATATGAGGGAACTAGGACAACATTTTTGGCTTTCAAGATCATTTCCCTAATGTTGAATATATTTTTTAATTAAAAGAAATACTTACATGATTTTGGTACAATCTCACTATTTTTTGTTCCTTATACAATTTCCACTGCATATTTAAAGAAATGAAGTTGAATTTGTCTTCTTTGAAGTGTTAGTAGATCATGTGATAAAATGATAGGTCATTCTATCCATATCAAACATAAGTTTAGAAAAAGTTATCAAATATACATAAGTCTATCTATAGTGAGATTAATCGTATATGGTTCCTAAAATGGACTTATACTTCATATATCATACCACTTAATATAATTAAACTAGTTTCTACTAACTAGTGACTTTCTGTAGGCAGTGGTATGAGATAAAGTCCTGTCGCACTTCAGTTGCGGGTTCAATTCCCACAACCTTGTCCGACGCGATGGGTTTTCACCCATCCTGCAGGTTATTATTTTTCTAAAACTACATTATTATAACATTCCATAAATAATATTGAAAAAAGTTCTAGCCTTAAACAATACTAACTTATATCCAACATAATCCATTACAGTATTTAGGCTTATCCCAAATACTTTTGTCCAAGCTCATAGTATAATGAAAACAATTACTAGAAATTTCATCTGTCGAGCATGTGAATACGATCATTTATCCTCCATATATCATAAGATATATCTTTTAGATCACATTCCAATCATGTCAATACCTTAATCTAGTATTCTCTTAAAAAATGAATACCCATTGAACCTTAGAGATAACATGAATTCTGTCAAAAGTTAACTCTTTCCACATTACAAAATCCCAAAAAATCTATGTACTCAAACAATGATATCACTTTTTACTTATATCAGTCATGAGATCATCAATACTATAAAACATCTCATTATCTCCTTATCCCTTCATTATGCGCATATCAGCTACATTCCAAAAATATATGAATTAACCTTTCATGGTTAATGGTACCATTAAACATATACTTTCAAATACTTTTGGAAAAATAATATTGTAACAATCCTTAGATGTGTCTTTATTCCATAGTACCATTACCTATACAACATAACTCTTGATAAACATAAATCATTACACTACCTTTTTAATCCATTGACTAAGCTTCAAAACATATTTCATCTCATATATCATTTGTAGTCTCCTCATCATAATCCACATAAGTACTTCCCATATGACCATGATGATTATCTTCATGTGATTTTCCCTTTGGCCATTGGTTTTCATAATTCCCATAAATTGCACATTTAAAACATCGAATCATTTTTTATGTCATAGGAATACAATTATCCTTCTACATGGTGTAAACTGAACCTTTTCTTTTGCACTTACTGGATTTGTGTCTTTATTTTCCACACCCAAAGCATCTTCCAGTTCCTTTGAATCATTCTCTTTAATACATCCTCCCACATGATTTACATGAGAGAAATTGAACTTTATTTCCTCTATGATCATCATGAAACTCCCTCTTTCTATTATTAGCTGAGTCGGGAAACTTACCAAAGTTGAAAAAATTGATCATATTATGAGATTTCTGATTAGGCATAATAACAATGTTTGGACTTGAAAATCCCATTTCATTTTTTTACTAATGAAGAATATCATTCCATTTTACATCATATCCTCCATTATCGTGAATCTTCCTGTTTCCAGCCATTTTCTAAAACCGAAAAACAATAGTGTGAGATGAAAAAATCATGCTAGGGAAAACAACATAATTGAGGGGGAGTACCGTCAATATCTAACATCTTAGGTTAAATTCTAATAACTTTACCGTAATTCTAGGACTATAACCTATAGGTATAATTATCCTTAGGGACATCCCTATACATACCTTAGAAATATCTCTAGGTACTTCACTAAAGTTTTCACATCCTAGTTTCCAAAGGTTAACTAAACCTTTGCTCTGATATCAACTGTAAATACCCAAAGCTTGACGTACATGGACATTACATTAACTTTTCTGAATACTTATTACGTGAAAAAAACAGATGCACAAAGACCGTATTGGATTAGTGTCTTTGGAAACCTGGAACGTAATCTTCAAATCATGGTGAAAGATATAAAACCATTCATTATATCCTGGGGAAAAGTAAACATAAAATTGGTGAGCTCAAATTCTTGGTAAGGTAAATCATAGAGAACATACGGCAATCCATAAACATTTGAATGAAAAAACTTGAACAAAAAATCTAAACATCAAAATCTTGGGAAAGGAGATAAATCTTGGAAGTACATAAGGAATATATCATATAGAACATCATACATGATAAAATAGCATGGTAATAAAACATGTAATTGTGGAAAACCATTAATCACGTGATATGATATCTATAGTAGCCAAGGCATTGCTGCCAAGACCATCTTAGTGGACAAAGTCCCTTTCTGAATCGAGTTCACTCCTCATTTCAGTCGTGTAACACTGAACCGGATTAACTTACCATTCCATCCATGTCTATCACATGAGATATAAATATTTACCCAATGAAATATAGAGAGATATAGGTCCCACCCATCTCATAATGAAATCATTCTTACTTGTGCCATGAAATAAACATAAATCACTCATCATAACCCAATGAATAAAATGGGGTTTCATAAACATCATACCATCCTAAAATAAACCATATAAAAGAAATGGATTTAATTTCATTAAAAATAACTGTGAAACCATGTAAATAATAGAGACATTATAATTGAAACATACACATATGAAATAATGTCATCATAGATGGAAAATAGTTTTGATAAAACACTTGAAATGAATTCTTGAGGAAAATATCATTTCTTCTTCAAAATCATTTTCTTTTCAGAAAATGCAATAAAATTTTAAAATAAAATCGTTTTTTTGAAAATATTCATGAAATATTGTAGAGGAAACTACATGAAAATAAGGTTTTTTAAAACCGTAAAAATCTGTTCATTCCGTATAAGTTAAGAAAACATTCTTCTCGTACTTTTTCTAGAAAAGTCAATAAGTACCTCGTATGGTAAACAAAAGAAAGATTCCTTACATAAAATTTAGTAAAAGTAAAAAATGGTTAAAAAGGGAATTAAACATAAATGAATCCATTTTTAGAAAACATGGACATGGATGATAAATATAACCCCAAAAAATACTAACAAATAAAAAATCTTGGATAAAAATGAGATTGGAAAAGTTATCCCATACCTTAGGTCCGCTATGATTCGTACATATCTGAACCTCCTGTATAATGATTTAAATAATGATATTGACTTATTACCGAATCATATTCATTGTTATGATATCATATATGGTTCACTTATGACTTTATATTACCCGTTCTTTTGTAAATTCCATGTTAAAGCAGCGTTTTGGTTAAAATCGTTTAATTTATCGCACATGTTTCGACTTGTTGTTCATGATATTATTATTACTTATATCATGGTTTAATTACTTCCAGAATGTAAGTCATGATTTATATAACATATATATATATAATACATAAATAAATGAAATGAAATACACCGTTCATAGAGATGGTAGGCCGTACGTACGAATGAACATGATTTCTTTTCCTTATTGACTTGAATGGAAGTAAGTAGATGAAATAAATATATATATATATATATATATAAAATCCAGTAGATTAATAATGTCATATATTTTATTATTATTAATTATATTTACTTTATAATCATTCTTTAGTGTTTAACATGGAGAATGAATCTAATCGCATTGTGGAGACTGTAATCCGTATGTACACACGAGCGATGATATCGTTCCCATAATTATTGAATTGAATTGGAGTGGATGATATAATATCTCAGAATAAGTATGATGTTATAATAACTATATATAATTATTATTTACACCATTATACCCTTCCATGTAAGGTGGTGGTGGAAAAACAGATTACACCACGGTGTGGAGACAGTATTCGGTACATACACACGCGCGGTGATTTCAATTTCCGTAGGATGGATAGAAGATGAAATAGGGTTGTTTCACATTTATAATAACATATAATTATATAATAAATATTGATGTTATTACTTTATAATGAAACAACTAATGAATAGGAAGTTGAAGAAGAAAGAAACACGAAAGAGTCGGTAGAAGAGGTTACATGTTCCTCAACGCATCTCCTTTAATCTTCTTCTTAGGTCAGTAGAGTTGGACTTTAGAGAAGACCAGAACCTTCATGATACAACTAAAGAGGTTTAGAAGATGAATTGGCAGGGGTTGGCCGATCTTCAAGGCTCAAAAGGGTGTGAAGAGAAGAGGGAAGGGGTGCCCTTTTTATAAGGGAGGAGAGGGGCACTTTAGAAAAAACATAACATGTTATTTTATAATAAAGTCATATTCGGTTTATAATAGCTCCAAATTGATTTATTTAGAATCTAAAGATGGGATGGGTCGAAATTATCTCAACCAATAGGTTTTATAGAATTTTAGGTTAATATTTTAACCTTATCTTTTAGATTTAACTCTAAGTTAAATAATTTAACTTTTACCGTGTATTCTTGTTTTCATACACTATATGGTTAATAAACATACTATAATAAGAAAAATGAAACCCAAGTGGTTAATTATTAATATATATAACCTTATCTAATAAATATTTCTGAACCTATGATTTTTATTAATATTATAACAATTAATAATATAATATTTGTTTTAAAAACTATTTTTTGTCAATTTTGACACTATTTGGTAATTGATTTTTGTAAAACTCATAACATCATGATTAGTTCAAAAAAAGTTAATTATATCAATACTAACATGTCTTATAAACCTAGAAAATTAGTTTAATTCATAAAAAGTCTCAAATTACATTTATTTGGGTATTTATAATATCAATTATTTTAATATTTTATTTTTTATTTAATTACTACATCACCATTGTGTCATAAATAAATAAAATTAATTAATGTATAAAAATTATAATTCAAATACTACTATGTAGGAAATCGTTTTATCTTTCTAATTAATATTTATAGTTGAATATTTATTATTTTTAACCCTATATAAAAAATGTTTTAGTTATTAAACTTTGATTTCAACTATTTTAACTCTTCTTTAAATAAAATAATAATAGGCTTCCTAATCTCATCCAAGTGGACCTAAAGGGTAATATTTTTTTCCTAAGGTTGTTTTTGGTCGAATTAAACTTATCCAATATAATTAGGACATTTTTAGGATAATAATAATATCATTTTTACCCTTAATGACATTTTTTACTTTTAACCATGGTAAATAAAAATAAAAAGTTACTATTCACCAAAAAATATTTTTATCTTATTGAACCACATTTTACTCCTTGATATTAACCGTGTCTCTAGGATTTTAATATTTTCACTCAAAGAAGTGGTAAAATTATGTTTTATGTAAATTTTCAAATTCTCATAGTAGGTGGTTAAAGATGGTGAAATGTTCAATAAAATTATTATATATCAAAAATCATTATAAAATGACTCAAATGATTTACATTGAACTTATATAGTTATTATGTATCAATTTTGACCAAAAATAAATTTAAATAAAATAGATAATTATTTAAATAAAATGTCAGTTTTAAATAGTAACCCAGTGTTTTCACTATTCATAAAAAATTGATTGTTTTCAGAAAAATAGCAAATATTCTCCCTAAGATAATTTCCATATTTGAAATCCAAAAATGAAGTCCATTTTGAAAGATAAATTTTATAAAATTTTAAAAAGTGGGTATTCCTATTCATAACGGCTAGTTCAGAATAATATTATAATAATATCTGGATTAGTGAAACATGGTATTGCGTGCTACAAACGCTATCGAAGAAGGTGTTGATTGTGTGTAATGGAAGCCAAGTCAGGGCTGCGTGTAGTGAAAGATCAGTTTGGTGTTGCGTATAACGTAATCAAAACTTATTTCATTTATACATTAAACAAAATATATACTTAATGTTGCGTAGAATAATTTACACAAAACGAACATGAAATTGTGTGTAACACTAGCCAAGAATATTGTGGTGTATACTGAAAGCTTATACAGTGTTGCATATAATAAATGATGATATTAGTGTAGTGTATAATTGAAGACATCAATGAAATTAAAAATAATATATCTCATAAAATCTCGGGTTGTTACAGCATGGGAACATGCGGTGTGGATTTTCTTTGGTGGTATTATAGCTTATAATGGGAAGACACAATCTGAGGATTCCTTCATGGATCATTGGTGCTAGGGATCATTGGAGCAAAGCTCGGGGAGAAAGTATCGGGCTGCGGTTTTAATCGCCGGGTTTTGCTGCATTTGGCATGCACGGAATAGAGCCAGACATGAAGGAGCTCGCCTGTCTGGGAGGTCTCTCATTATCAGAACCCGAAATCTGCTCATTGACCTCCTTAGGTCTAACAACCATTTGAAGCATACTCCCACGATAAGTCCTCTTCATCTAAACAAAATGGGTGTCACTGGTTCTCTCAATGCTATTACAGTTCGATGGGTATGCTAGAGACCTCCTTCCACGGGTATCAAGCTGAACAATGATGGTTCCTCCCGGTAGGGCCTCATGTGGGATGTAGAGATGGCCCGTGACTCCAAGGGCACTTTCATCCGGATGTTTATAGCACAATATGTGTGTTTCCATTCTCTCTAGGCTGAGGCTTTGGCTATGCTATCTGGTCTCATGCTGTGTTTCCAACAAAATATTCTCATCAGTGAAGCAAAGACATAATGTGTGGTCCTCTTCAATGATATGCAAGGTATAGGTAATACACCTGGTGTATCTCATATGCTATCAGAAGATGCAAAGGTATCCTTACAAGCAATATCAATGTGGATCGCACTTGGCACGAGGGTAACAATGTGGCTGATCATCTATCCTCCATTACATCCCACAATTCGGTCTTTTTGGGCCTCGATGGCAGGATCACTCTCAAGGTTCAGGGAGAGGAACTTGTGATAGGGGATTCCCTTGGCATACATTATTTTAGACACCCATGATCTTCTTTCCCCTTTTCCCCCATTGGTTTTGAATTTCATGATTTTTTCCATTCTTTTTATAAATAAATAATATTGAGATGAAATAAATTAAATTATAAAAGGAAATCATGACTATTAAATGGGGATTCCAATTTTAACATAACAGTTGTTTTCCTCTGTAAATTTATATTGACACTCATTATACCTACAAATTGGACATATAGTAGATATGTTAGTGGAAACCCAGCCACATCACTATGAAGTAGGCGGTGTCTCTTTTATTCCTTATGATTACTAAATTTACTATATATGGAATTATGAGAAGGAGGAGGGGAGTGAATTTTATATAGGGAGGCTTATAGCTATCCTATTCATATTTATGTAATACAAGAAGTTATAAAATCTGTTATTAAGGAATTTTTATTTCATTTATTGAGACATTCCACCACAACAACCTCAATTTGTTCCATAGGAGGGTAGTGATGACCATATAAGGAGATGATAGGCCCTGTGAAATTAATATAACTTTATTTAGTGACTCTTATAGCATCATTAGTTATACCAAATAAGGGTGTTGATTCCCAGTTTCAAGTGGTTTTCTTGTTGTTTATTTAGAATGTTCAGGGAATCCCTTGATGAGCCCAAACAATGGAAGCGTTGTGGTATGCATTTCAGAAGTATTATTCACAAACGTTTTTTTGGGTATGGAGGACTATAGGATGTAGATTCATGGTTATAGGACATGCTATCAGTTTTGTATCAACATGAGACACCTCCCGAGTGGATATTGAAGCTCATAATTTATATTCTATGGGATTTCTCCATGGTATTGTTGGATGTTATTAATTATATATGGATCATCATCAGTATAACGGTTATAGGGATATAAAAACAACTTTCTATGATAATTTGAATTCCAAGACATTATGTTTAGATTGCGTGAGATATGTTATACACATAGAGTATTGTGTTTTATCAGTGAGGGACTATTCTTCCTTTTTCAATGATCTCCATTGTTTCATACATATTCTTTTAGGTGATGAGTGATATAAAGTTATGTGATTTAGGGACATTATCTGGTTATAAATCAAATTTGATGTGAATTTATTTTGGATTACTACTATATCTTGTTTAATGAACCATGAAAATTTCACATAGTGTAACACGAGAGAGGATGAGGATGTGATATAGAGTAGTCTGACACCTATATATGGAACTACATCAAAAAAATATGAATTGGTGTTTAAATATTCTCTATGATGATATTAGTATATATTTTGTGTACTCAGTTAGCCATGTGATGATGGATGATTACTGTAGGCCAATACATATGAAACCCCTTATCTACCAAGGACCAAATCCATTGCTAGTCATATAGAATGATGTTTCATCTCCATTGATTGTACATATTGTTATCCCTAGTAAATAGTGAGAGAGGGTATGCTCCAAATCTAATTTTTTAGAGTGGGGTCCAGAAATTCGCATTAAGTAGGGAGCTGGAGTACATTTGGGTGATTAGGATTAGCTAGATGTCATAGATAAGGTATCATGACACCAAATTTAAAGTGCTCGTAAAGATTAACATATCATTATATAAAAGCTATATATCAAGGTCTTGGATTTTGAATGATATATACAGTGTAGTCAATTCCTAGGTAGTTGAGTACTAGACCTTCTATAGTGATAGATAATATTCTAGTATTATATCTTTTATAATCTGATCATTTTGATAGTGGTCCATTCACAATCTATCACATTTTTCCCTATTCTGGAGATCCATGGGATCGAAATTTAGTTTTATGGTTGGGTCATGATAATTGATATACAATTTTGCAGATACGATCATGGTGTGTACAGTCGGTTAGGGAGTTCCCCATCAAGGTTGGTTGATTTATCATCATATATTAACTATTTTTTCACGATAAGACGTGATATAAAATATTTGTTGGTATGGAATGGTTTGATCCATTCCATGATTATGTTTGCATTTAACATTGATGGGTAACATTAAAAACACCAGAGGTAGGGGGTTTATTCATAAATGTGAATGGGATTTAAAGGTAGAACTATATAGACACGAGCATCATAGTCTTGGAATGATAACATCCTAGATTTCTTGATTATATCTAGATGATCAGGGATCACTTAAAGAATATTTCCCTCCATTGGTATAGCATTATAGGTGACTTTTCTAGTTTTGCAATTCAGGACTACCTTCGGTGATATAGGTATATTTTTTAATCATTCAAGTGCCATGATAATCATCATTATGAATTCATCGTAACATAATGTATACTACTAATTTATGGGAGATCAAGAAGAATCTAGATGATTTGGATGTTATGGGTTTCATATTGATATTTTATTGTTTATGGGGTTATCAGAGTTTTTATCCATGAAGGTGGAAGTAATCCTTAGGGTCTGCATTGATTACCATCAATTAGTCATACCTATAGTTATGAAATACTATCCATTTCCACTTGTATATGTTCACATTGTCCATCTAATGGGGAAATTTTTTTCTCTAAGAATGATCTTATATGGAATTTTCATTAGGTCCATGTTATACTATAAAATATATGACATACTATATATCATTCTAGATATGGATTCTATGATTATTTTTTAATCAATTCGGCCTCATGAATGTGCCACTTGTTTTCATAGAACTGATAAATTGAATTTTAAACAAATATTTAGATTTATTTGTGGTGGTCATTATGAATTCTATCATAGTTTATTCTCATATATGAAAACACCATGTCACATATCTAGAGATAATATTAAATACAATTCTACAGAGTCAATTATATGAAAATATCATAATTTTTCACATTGGGATGGAGAAAAATCACTTCCTTGTATAAATTGCCTCTAATACAAAAGTATCATTTAAACCTAAGAAGTTGAGATCTATATATTCATTTTGACCCAAAACCCCCATTGATATATGAAGTTTTTGGGGATAAATGGTTTTTAGACGTTCTTAATAAAGGATCTTTCATGTATAACATCACCTCTAATGGGATTTAATAAGATGGGTATGATGTTTACATTGTTGGAATCAAGTGATACAACCTTTCCATTGAGAAAATAGAGAATGAAAAAATAACCCTTACTTATTCAGCCACATTTTCAATGAAATTATACAATCTAATCTTATTCATCAAGTATTGGGCTAGGAGTAGTTTTGATATAGGAGGAGGGTGTCGTGGAATGTGGTTCTCCTCAGTTGAGGCCATGTGAGAGGAATTACCTGATACACTATCATAAATTATCCACAATTGTTCATGTATTGATTTGTTGGAGGCATTACATATTATGATATTATTTTGTGGTGTACATGGATAAAATCCTTAAGTACATATTTTAATAATATGATCTTATTATGATGATATTAATGTGTTTTCAATTATAATAGTCTTTGGAATTTGATATTTCTTTTCATCCAAAAAGGGAAATTTAGATTCTGATACTCTACGGTGGTTGACATGAACATAGTCGATTCAGGAGGCCAGTAGTGATTTTATCCTAATCTAATTTTTTTTGATTAATTTAGAGGATTGAAAAAATCATATAATATATTAACTTTAATCATTATTAGTGTCCTCTTAACTTCAAGGGAGAGTAAAGATGATGTAGCTATCATATAATGAGGGTTGGCCCTTTGAGATAATATTACTTGAGATGAACCAAATCCTATTTTTTTGTTGATGAGAATGATATCTTGCACATTTGTCAACAGATCTATGTTTCTATAGATGACCAAGATGATTTTATTCAAGATGAAGTGACATCTATATTTTTTGTGAATACCATTATTACCAGGATGTATCTTTGCTTACGCCATTAATACTGGTGGAATGGTGTGAAAAGAAATATCACTTAATTTGATAAATGTTATTCCACCTATCAATAGGTAAAGGTGGAATACTAAAAACTAGTGAAAATTTTACATCAATTGACTATTCCTTAGTGAAAATGGGATGATATCACCATTGATTTCATAACGAGATTTCCATGATCCCATTAGGGAATTGATTCTATATGGGTGATCATTGAAAATTTGAGAAAGGTAACCCATTTCATATCTTATTGAGAGGATTCTAAAATTGAATATCATGAAAGGCTCCATGTTTATGAACTCATAAACCCCCATGTGGTTACACCTTCTATCGTATCATATTGTGATGATATTATCACACCATATTTATGGAAGGGGTTATGTAGGATATGCAATTATAGGTACTATGGATTACATCATTTCACCCATATATTAATAGTCAGTATAAGAATAAGGTATAGGATTTGGAGGAAATTAACTATTAATGCTTTATTGTGTTCCTAGGTTCCTTGGAGATACATGTATCTCTCACTGAGATGATTATAATAATTTTTTTAAAATGAACATAGATATTGATCCCTATGAGGCCATATACGCTATGTCATTTCATTCACCTGAATGGTGGTTATAGGTAGGATAGGAAGCAATACTAGTTCCTCATCTCATTTAGGATACATTAAATAGGTCTATCTTATTTGGAAGTGGTTTTCTACATCTCAATCTAGGTAAAATTGATACACCAATCATCACCATTCACCACTGGAGTCTGAGGTGGGGAGTTGGGTTATCATATATGTTTCATGTAGATAGGGACATAAATTTATTTTTTATATGAAATTATCTCCATATTGTGTCAATCCATTTTGGAATCAGGAGATAGTCGAGAAAGAATCCTTTTGATTTATGTTACCTCATATGTATCGAAAAATGCATGTTGTCCTGCATGTAAATTTTCATGAATGTTATTATTCAAATCTATCATATATTATTCATCATGAGGAGGTTCAGTTAGAGGTTTCTTCACCCTTTAAGGATAATCCAAACTATATTATTGATAGAGGTATATATGTTCATCTTTATGGTTCAGTTCCTCTTGTATGGGAGTTTCGGTAGCATGGTTGTGTATAGGAAAAAACATGATAATGGGAGGACAAAGTATGTTCCTTGTCAGTAAAGTTATTCTCATATAATGTATTACCATCCTTTGAACATCAAAATTGGAATAAGTTTACTACGAAATATTGAAAGATACTAGTATTTATATGACAAACGTATCATTCATATTTTGACTTAAAATATTCATTTTATCCTTACAAATGTTCCCTATGGGTTATGAAGTTGTTAAGGATAATTTGGGGCTTATTCAAATCCTGGAGCTTTAGATATTAGAGGAATCCTTAGATGATCAAGGTTAGTGCACAATTATCCCTAACCGTTCAGACCAAATTGGGTGCTACATGGTTATTATATAAAATGAGATGGGTGTTTTGAATATGTAACATTGAGACTCAGGGTGCATTTCTGGGGAACCTCACCCAAATAACCACTCAATCTAGATCTTGTCTAACATCTACAAATAGTCGAGGGGTGTTCTCCATCCCCTTTTCATGAGTAATATCTCAAAGAAATTATGAAAATTCATGGATATGATTTCACCCAAATAGAAGTAGATAATTTAATATATATATATATATATCAACATAATGAAACATGAGGAAAAATAACAATATGTATGTCCACATAGATAGAGATCCACAGATGTGATACTACTAATACTATAAAAAATATATTTCAAATTTCATAATAGAATGTATTAAAAACAATATACTTACTCCAACATTATCCAGGTAAAATCCAAAAAAATCCCACCACATCACAATCCAGCAACCAAATTACTGCCAATTGAAAACCTTACCACCTCACAACAGATCCCTGAAATTCCCTATATAAAAAGGCATAACATGGTTTGTGCACTACTGAAGGGGTTTTCATGGTGTGAGATATTATGATCACTATGGTACCACCTAGGTCATTCATGAAAAATACATTGTACACTATTCCACAATTTCATAACTATAATTAAAATATACATGATATATAGTTTAGGATTTATGTATCAAAATCATGGAAAAACAATTCAATTTCATTTTTTCAACATTTACAAGTAATAAAGCTAATAAATATTTAAATAATCTCATATACATATATCGAAATATGCATATTTAATTAAATTTAATAATGAATCAAATATCATCTAAAAAACCCAGTTGTACAACTAAAATCATACAAACCAAAACAATCCAAATTAGCCAAGTAAAAGAACATTTAATATGACACCAAGAATGACTATATTCTAGGATAGTTATGAAACTCATAACTAAACATATATAATCACTCACATCAAACCACTTTTCACCTGAATCAATAATAGAGATTATAGGAACACCCCAGCTACTAAACCAACAACATGTATAACATGTTCCTAGAACAAAATTCATATGGAGTAGAGGAACACTCGATGAATAAACCCACAAACAGTGGACTAATAATATAACTACACATTCCTCCTATGTAACCAATTCTTCTTATGTGATATATTTTAATAACCATTCATCAACCCATTTCATCATATTATTCAATCAAAACCAATTAATAAATAAAATTCATATCGCTTTGAAAACCCCTTTTCATTTACCAAAACCATGGTAAATCATTCTTTTATAAAAATAAATTTCCACACATAGATGTAAATTAATTAAATCATTCCAATTAATTTAAAAAAATAACCATAACCTTGATGAATACAGTTTACCTCCATAATATAGGGACAAGACCATTGACCAATAATCATGGCTCAAACACACCTATAATGGTAACCACCAAACAAATGAACAAATCCATTAAAACAGATGCCCTAGAATCAACATAGACATATTATAATGAACTCAACTTAGAAAAATGGTTGTTAAATATTAAAAACTACCATACCTCATGTAAACACAAATTTTTCAAGAAAACCTACAATGAATCATTTATCAAAACCAGATCACATCACCTATCATGAATTAAAAAAGTTGAAAAATCAAGACAGGATAAGGTATCTCATAACAGAAAAAATCACTAATCTGATAAAATTAAATTAATAATAAGTATTAGTATACTTAATGAGACCCCATTATCAACCATCAATTAATAATTTCGAATGAATTGATCTGAAGGATGGGAATTTTCACAAATTATCAAAGAATTATCTTAGATCACGAGGTAAGGGGGATGTGGAATGAAAAAATAAGGAGAATCTACCCAAAACCATTAATACATGAATCATGATCATTAAATAGAATTAAATACATTTACGCATTTTTTAATCCATTGGGTACATGTACATTGATAAAACAGCCACCATTTATTGAAACCCCAATTTTTATTATTATAATGTGTGAAACAATTTCACAGTGTGTACAATTTCATGTTGTGTTTACAGCTTATGACATGATCATGGGGATAAAATTTATAATTTTTAGGCTAGTTAAATGTTATGTAATCACCTGGTAGATAAACAATATAATAAAAACATTAATTAAAACCCAAACCACCTCATGAATTGTACAATATCAAGGAGATCCATCTTTTTCATAACATGTTTAAACTCATAATCCTTTAATTCGAACAAACATGCATCCCCAAATATTAGTATGTTTCTTAAAAAAATATATGCTTGGGTGACCCCAAAATCACATATTAAAAAAAATAAGTAAATATAATGAAATTAACATAATAACAGTAATGTGATGTTATAAACTCCCCAACATAATTATTTCTATCCTCTATAAGTCATGTGTACAAATAAATTATGGAAGATAACTGAGTCCATTAATCCCTAAAAAAAATCACTCTCCTATGTCTCATAATAATTTCATCCAAGCCTACTGAATAGTCTAAATAAAAAAATTCATCTTCGCCCCAAGACATTCACTTGAGAGTAAACGATCTCCACATGCTCCACCACAATAGAAACATCTCACTATAACATAGTGTCTTCCCATCATAGAATGTGAGAGGGATGAAGATGTTGTTTATTAATTAATAATATTTATAAAGTGAAATTAATTCATTTAAACAGATTTAGATTTTCCAACTAATAAGAACCCTTCCAGAACTTCATAGTGACCTCAAATAGTCTATCATATATTGGATCCAACTATCAAATTTTTGAAGGATGTGGTGACCCAAACATGTAGAAACATTGATAAAAACATTGTCTCTAATAAAAAAAATACAAATTATAATTTCAATTATCCACATATTATTTAGTATGAATCTATGATGTAACATGAAACCAACATATATAATGAGTCCTTCCAAATGTATCAAGAACCAAAATTATTCCAATCAAAGGGGTCTTTCCAACCTCTTCTGAAAGAAATGTTTATATACATGGGAGAATATACAAATCCTAAAAATGATATATTTTGATTAATAACTAATAATGTTTTATATGAAAAATCAAATGTTCAATAAGAAGATCAAATGATACACCAAAATCCATAATAAATAAATGAATCATGTCCTCCAAAATCTAAATTACAAGATACATATGACCATCTATCTCTGGATGGTAAGCTTTAGTCAACCTAAACAGATTCCCCTTTACCTCATTGAGACTCCTATATAACCAGGATGTAATACTAGAATACTAGTTTTCAATAATAATAGAATTAACCCAATGTGGCCACAAAATCTCTGGAACATATAGCATACCATATATATTCAACTATTTGAGTGTCCCTAGTTGGAAAAAATGATCTATTCGATAAATTGATCAATCAACACATGACTAGTATTAATTCATCATGGAGTATGTGGTAATCCACCAAAATATTCTATGGAATCCTCATCCCATTTTCAAATTGGCACAATAAATGGATGGAGAAAACCAGAATATTTTAGATGGTATGAACTTCTCTATTGAAAGGTGTAACAGTTTTATAATTAACAAGAAATGTAACTCTTTATTCTTGTCCAGCAGAATCATCTTTACATTTCATATTAAATCATCATAGAGCCCTAATGAAGGAAAAAAAATTACTAAAAAATTAAAATAACTGATATACTCACCAATCATGGGATGAAATTTGATCCCTAAAATGGAGAATAACATATAAATAGATAGACCATCCAGAAACAGTATCCTCACCATATATGAATTATTCAATTACTCTATAATCGTCATCCTCTTGATTCAACTATATAATAAACTCAATTATATATGTTGATAAATGAAAAATGATCAGAACCATATCTGAAACATCCTCATGAGTATCTAGGTGAAACAGATCACGAATCTCCAAAATCGGCCACTCTTTCTTCGAATACTAAATAACTAGTGATGGAAATTTACCTCTAATGGAATAGAAAATAACCATACCCTTATCTAGGGTGTAGGTTATTTCTTTTTCAAACAACTGGTGTTATTACACCTATCATATATTTATGATATTCAAGACATTTTAAAGAAGATATAAGCCAAAATATTTTGTTCTTAAACTACAATGAAACTATGCTGAATAATATAGTGTTTCTAATAAATAATCGCATGCATAACTCCAGCATGCATTGAATATTAAGTGGGGTAATTCTTTTCATGTGCTTAATGATGAAAAGATCTATATCCTACCATAAGATCATACAACATTAGAATAAAAAAAACAATTACATACTCATCAAATAAAACCACAAACTACATACAAGTTTTATGGAAGACCAAAATTGGTGCGCTGGATTGAATTCATTTCATCTCATCAACAGAATACTAACACTTTTCATCCAATGTGAAATTAACCCATTTCCTAGTAAGAGCAGTCACTGGTTATAAAAGAATTCAAGAATCCTTTAAAAACATCGACAATATCCAATATGACCAATTAATCTTCAATGCTCAAAGGAATTATGTTTTTCTTCCCATGAAAAGACATCCTTTACCTTCTAAAGATCAATTAAGAATCCATGAATATAAATCACATTCTAAAATAACATCACTTATTAGATGTGGAAATTACATGTTGGAATATATCTATAATAATTGTTAGGCCTTAGAATTACCATGAAAAAAATGATATGGTGATAATGCACACAATGGAAAAATAATAATCTTGAATAACTTCCATTAAAACTACCAGAAAATTGTTAAGATACATATGTAATATTTAATACATCAAAGCCATAAAAACTACATGATCATTAGTCAATCCAAAAGGCCTCAAAATATATTTAAAATGGCCATACCAACTCCAGAGTGTTTCCTTTTGTACATCACACAGACAAAATTTTATAATATGATGACCTAAAAGAATAAATATTTTAAAAAACCACATATTCCACTTTTACTATGAAAAAAATCATCCACACATGGAATTTGATATTTATTTGAAACATTTGCCTCATTAAATATTTGACGGTCCATAAACAATTAATGTGTACCATATAATGTTTTTTAAATGAGAACTGAGGCTCCCAAAGATGAAAAAATCTAGTGGAATTGTCATAAACCAAGACTGGTCGCCATCCAACCCGGGGCCCGATTCGGTCTGCGTCATGGCCCGAAGGCCGTTCCCGATCCCCACGGGCTGGAACAAGTGCCCGGGTATTAAAACAAGCACATGGGAATGATTTAACCGAAATGGTAAACACAAAACAACTAATAAGATAAACGAGCCAAAACTGAAAAACAGAAAACCAAACCAAAATCAAGTCCAAAGGATTACATCTAGAATTAATATCCAAAAATAAACGACATCAAAAGAAACAAAAACTGCAACTCAAACCTCCAAACAACCGTAGTGGTAAAGTATCCAAACTCATCAACAACAACCTGCACGAGAAGACCATTAACGACCAAAACCACCATCGCTGAGAATGATGTCAAAACTTGGAATACACAAGAAACAAAGTCTATATACACCCAAAGTTGTATGTAGGGAGTGAGACAAAATCCTTGTAGTAAATCACCCCAAAAAAAAGGTTCCATGTATAAACATTACTCGACAAATACATTTGAATGCTAAATAAATGAAACTGCACTAAAACATAAAAAACTTTATAGAAACAGTTTCTATAAAGAACACACATTTAAAGAAAACAACTTAATTAAAATAAAACACCCTTGCATATAAGAAAAACCCACACCTTTAAAAAACCCAAAAGTAGCACCGTATGCCAATGGTGAGTTTATAGTAGTCCAGGAGCACCAAAAGTGGAAGAGGCCCTACATGTACCTGCAAAAGGAATGGGACCCTAGAACATTGCGTCTCGGTGAACAGTAGCATAGGAATCACAAAAAATACATTCTCGTGCACAAGCCACTAGTAGGGAAACACATCAAAAACCTAGTGGTCTCCAAGCATTATCCATTGTTTAGTTAGTTTTGTAATTGTCAAACCAGCTAAGTGAAATCGGGCCATAGCCACTTCTAAATCACTAGCATGCTAGATCTAGTCTTCCCACATATTACCCAGGCTACCCCTTTTTGTGATCATATTGTTCCAATTTCACATTTCATGTCAAACTCAAACAAATAAAACAAATATGTTGTAACATAAACCTAGCGCCACACATTCACACACACAGAAATCCATTTGACAAAGTACACATGCCAAAAGGATTTACCCAACTCAATTCAAACAATTTTTTCATTGCTAATAATTGTTTATTGATAACATATTAAATTTTTATTTTTAATAATTTTATTAAATCCTATTAAATATTTTGTAAACAAATTATTTACAAAGAAACTTAGCACGTCTTTGTGATACAAAACCAACACATCCCTCCTCCCTGACGAAACATACCTGACACCACATCCAGAACACAACCTACACCACTACATCAATTAATGACCCAACCGTACTATTAAAAGAAACATTTTACTGAATCAACAAAACACTAGAAATTTTATGAAGAAAATCCCGAGGATAAAACATGAATTTAAACACCGAAGACCAACTCAAATTCCATTTGGAAAAAATTCATATGAAAGAAACACCAGAACCTAAACTACCCACCTTGCACGTTTTCAAAGAACATACAAAAAATTTATTAAAAACTAGCAGATAGTTCTGTGTGGGTTTTCACAGAAACAACTCATTCAAACAACAAAACAGCCCCGCTAATGACCAAACACATGAAACAACGTGTCGAAAACACATTTAACACCACTTTCACAACTAAAAAAATAACTAATGATATTATTAAACACAAACGATAGACTAAAAACAAGTGTCCAAAAAAAATAACATACCTGCACCAGATAAACATATTGATAAAGAAATATAATGAATATAAAAACATCAAGATAATCAATTCTTCACCATTAAGAATTAATCAAGTAATATTAAAAAATAACTGAGAAAGAAAATTAATTTATCAGATAATGTTTAGACGTGGAACCACCTACCTCGGTTGTACCAGACTTCACAAACATCGTGTGAAAAAACCGCTGCATGCCAACCGCACCTCCAAAAACCTCGTGCCAATCCAAAACAAGGAAAATCCCCCAAATTATACCAATTAAAACACCAAAATCAGACCTCATACTCACATAAAATAAATCAAAAACTCAAATAATAAAAAAAACTTATTAGAATGTGTACAACGAATCTGCAAGGAGAGAAAAATGCCATTGGGGGAGCTGGAGAGGTGTTGTCTAGAAAGGGGGAGTCGCGTCGGACCAGTCCATGGCTAGTAGGAGAGGCGTGTCGGCCGGGGTCTCACCAGAAGGGGGAAGCATTGTGCATCAGAGAAGGTAGGGCGTTCAATGGTGGAAGGACGAGGGGTTGTGTGGGTGGCCGAACGGGAGGGGTAGGGTGGTCGGGGCAGCGGTCAGGACGGCGTTCGTCAGGCGAAGCAGAAACATGGGTGGTGTCGGCTTGGAAGAGGGTGTGCTGGCAGGGTGGTGTGGCGCTGGATAGAGGAGGGGAAGCGGGGTGGCAATCACCGGATGAAGTATAGGTCAGAGAATTTCTGTGGTTGCGGAGCGACGGGAGGAAGTGTATGTATTGGGGGACTTTCAGATGTGGCTGAGCGACGCTTCAAACTAGGTTGGGTGTCTGATGTGGAATAAGAGAGGGAGATGTAGGGGCGGCCAGCATCGTGTAGGGATCCTGCAACGCAACAGGTGGAAAACCGAGGAAATGGGGGGGGGGGGGGGTGCCACGATGGGGAGAATAAAGAAAGGGGTGTGGCACATGTAAGTGATCCAGGAGGAGGGGGAGCTGGGAGGTGGGGGGGGAGGGGTGCACTGAAGAAAAAAATGAATGGGGGTGAAACCCTAATCAAAAGAAACATTTAAAAAATATAAGATAAATATATAAAAATTAAATGAATAATAATAATGAAGATAATAACTAATAATAGAGGTAGTAATAATAAATAAAAAAACCTAATTATTTTATCTAATATTAATAATAATAATACTCAATAATAATTAATAATATCCTCATTATTTTTATGATTATCGGTAAAACAATTCATCGAATTTTATCTCTCTTCTTATTTTATTTATTTATTTATTTTTTCTTACCACTCATTTAATTTTATATCTTCATTATTAATTAATTTTATTTTATTCCTTGACCATCGGCAGGTCACCCGGTGTACCCTGAGAGGCCGCACAGTTTCAAAATTATGCCTCACCCGAGGCTGCGTGGTCTCAATTTTCATTGTATTCTCCTCTTATTATCCATCGCATACTTTTCATCTGCCTTGAACATCAGGACGGTTGTGAGGTGAACCATGCGATGTCACATTGAGACCCAAGCGAGGTTGCGCGGCTTCGACCACGGAGCGTTGGACACAACCAAGTGAAAAACATGCATTTTAAAATAAGAATTTAAAATTTTAACATGGGATTCAACCCGAACCACCCGAGGTCCAAAATTTTAATGAAATAAAAAAAAAGATTAAACATGATGGGTGTGACAATTTTCCCCATCATAAAGCTTTCCATCCCTTGAAATCCACAACTAGAACCAAACCCCAAACCAGAAAACCACACTATTTTCAGGATCAATGGGGGGTGCCCAAAAACATCAAGAAAAGACAGTCAAAAGCATCGTTCATAGAGAGAGTGGCTCATTGAAAACATCAAGAAACTCATAAAAAGACTATCTGATATGTGTTGCCCACCCCAAAGAGCTAAAACACCACCAGTTGACTGATCACGGAAAAGAACTCTCGCACCCACAGAAACCAACTTCAGAAGCTGAGACATCTTTAGCACTATTAAATGAAAACCACATCATTTGGATAGAATTAAAAAACAAGATCAAACCACGTCCATGGAACACTCCTATCAGTTATCACCAAGCTATATTTAGAAACATATCCAAACAGCCAATATGGGGAAGCCCAAGGGGCTCCCCACCATTAAGAACCTACAAACGCCCAAGGCCTGACTAGAACACCGAAACGGGGAGGTCCGAGCGGACATCGATTCATTCAGGAGAAATTTGTGTGAGAGGCAACATGGGTCTCCCCACCATTATAACTAAAAGAAAATACAGAACATTGAAAATTTATTGATGGTGGACAAACACCCCACCACAAGGGGCGGGGAGGGAGGGGCCCGACTACCGTGTTGTCAAAAGAATGACATAAGACAAACCAACATTTCTACATTTATGGATGAGCACCATTAAAAATTGTGACCAATTCTCCCAGAAAGACCCCATAAGGACCTCTAAAAGCGATTACATCCTGTGGGATTCAACCCCCATGATGTTAAGGCAACGAGATAAACGTGCCTTCACATAGTCACGAAAACCATATGCAAATAGACAGTGCGTTCAGAATTGAAGAACCTCATAAAACAATTTAAACTATCTTTAATCTCAACACCGGTGAAAGAAATAATGTTGGGATTCCAAACACTACTGGGGTTCCAGACCACGTGCCAGCTTCACTCTGAGGCCTCTGGTAGGAGCCCTGATGTTTGAAGCATCTCCTGCCTCACAATCAGGTATTAAAGACTCTCGAACAGAGTTTCTCCTTTTAGGTTTTGCATGCAACCAGACTAAAACTGAGGAAACACCAGCAACCACAACAAATTACGACATCCAACTGATCATACAAGGAACATTAAACAACACAAGAGATGAAATGGTGCATGCGCATCAGCCTTTGTCACACTGAATGAGAACACGACACCACAAATCATTACCTTATCAGGACCATTGTTGTAGAGGGTAACATTATACAGAGAGGGACTTCAAAATGAGTCTTAAACAACACATGATTCTTGCAATCGATTGTAGCATCCCCATGTGATTGGGTCTTCCACACTAATGGACTAACATATACAATTTCTTAAACGAAACCAACAAAGGACCAAAGGTCATTTAGAATGGTGGCCCTCACTGACCACTCTAGGATTCTTCCACCTTTCCCCCTAGAATCTCCTTCACTATTTCCAAATAGAGCATTCATATTAATGAAGTCAAACATCACCCTTGACAATAAAAGAGAAATCACACTGCAAGACATCACCAAACATGACCCTTACAGCAGATGAAAGTACTAAAAATCCCATCAAGACACTGGTCAACCCTGATAATTCTGAACCACCTTCAACTTTCCCCACTGGAATTCGTTTCATCGTTTCCCGGGAGACCTTCAGACACAACGGTGTCAAACCTCATACCTGATTAATTGGACAACTAAAATGTCCAAAACACCGTTCAACTCCCCTCACATCTGTAAGCCCACTGTGAGAGGATCCACTGAGTTATAAAAAGTAGATGTGAGTTAAATTCTATAATTCAAGAAGAGATTCCATTGATCCAATGGAGGGCCGAACAATGGAGAATTGCTTGTGGCCACACTTCAATTTCATGTTAACGCTTCATGGGGGTGTGCACTTGTCAGGAACGGGAACCATAGACCCAATAACATAGGTCCAATGGCATAGAAATGTTGCAATAAAATGCTAAACATGCTGGGGAAAACACTGTAAGGGCTTCCCAAAGCACTTTTCAAAAGAGACCATTAACCACACGCTTTCACACCAACTGACCAAAAAGAATTCAAACTCAAGACACAAATCATTCAGAAAGGATACTCGGCTCAAAACACATCACATCCAACATCTCAAAAACAAAAGGACACACCACACATTCACCGTTTTCTAAAACACCAAATTCTTATTTAACAAAACTTTTTGAAAATAAGAAAAGAAAGTGGGTTACACAAACACCAATGGTGTCCCATGGGCCTCACACGCATGTTCCTGTACCACACCAACATCCACATCATATCCATCCAGGAACTCATCCGCTTGTGCCATTAACCCTTTATCTTTCCATATACACTCATGTATGTGGCTTCCCATGAGAACACCAAGGATCAAAACCAAACCATTCCATTTTTCAAAACCAAAACATCCTACCCACACTTTTCATACCTCATTTTATTTTTAAAGTGCTTTATTTTAAAATATTTCCAAAATAATTTCAAAGACCAAATCAATTTTACATAAAAACCAAATGTCCACAATTCCAAAACAAAGAAATGAAGAACGGTTCAAGAGAAAATAGTGTCAGTGAGTGACTGGAACATATGGTTGGCGACCATACGCCAATCACGCCACTACCACAGAGGGTATTCTACGACAACGTCCCCGGATCTACATGGCTTTCCAGACCCTACAATCTCACTAGGACAACGGAACCTACTCTCTTTTTCATTTCCCTTAAACAATATTAACAATGTGGATCAAAGACTCGGACAAAACTCAACTACTTCTGGTAACTCGAATCCCACCACAAGGTGTGCTGGCCAGGCACCTTACTCGTATCCAAGACGTCAAGTCCCGACAACCTTAACTCAAATCTACAATGACTCTAACACAAAATAACACAACCTAAGGAGTAATCCCCCTTTGATACCATTTTGTGATGAACCAAGCTGGGTCGCCATCTCAACCGGTGCCTGACCCAGTCCATGACATGGCTCGAAGGGAGTTCTTGATCCCCACAGGCAGGCACAAGTGCCCGAGTATCAAAACTAGCACATGGGAACAATTTACATGAAATGGTAAACAAAAAAAACTAATAATATAAACGAACCAAAAATGAAAAATAGAAAACCAAACAAAAATCAAATCCAATGGTTTACATCTAGAATCAATATCCAAAAATAAACGACATCAAAAGAACAAAAACTCCACCTCAAACCTTCAAACGACCACAGTGGTAAAGCATCCACACTCCTCAACACCAATCTGCACGAGAAGACCATTAACGACCAAAACCACCATCACTGAGCATGATGTCACAAACTGGAATACATAAGAAACAAGGTCTACATACACACAAAGTTGTATGTAGGGTGTGAGTCAAAATCCCAATAGGTCGTCACCCAAATAAAAAGTTTCCACATATAAACATTAAATGACAAATACATTTGCAGGCTAAATTAATGAAAGGGCACCAAAACTTAAACAACTTTAAAGAAATTGTTTCTATAAAGAAAACACTTTTAAAGAAAACAACTTAAATAAAAGAAAACACCCTAGCATATAAGAAAAAGACAATCCTTCAAAAAATCCCAAAAGATGCACCATATGCCGACAGTGAGTGTATAGTAGTCCAGGAGCACGAAAAGTAGGAGAGGCCCTACAGGTACTAGCAAAAGGAATGGGACCCTAGAACATCACGTCTCAGTGAGCAGTATCATATGAATGAAAAAAATTCATTCTCGTGGATGAGCCACTAGTAGGGAAAAACATCTATAACCTAGTATTCTCCAACCATCATCCAATGTTTAGTTAGTGTTGTAATCGTCAAACCAGCTATGTGAAACCAGGCCATAGCCGCTTCCAAATCACTAGCATGCTATTTCTAGTCTGCCCACCTAGTACCCGAGCTTCCCCTTTTTGTGCTCACATTGTTCCAATTTCACATTTCATGTCAAAATCAAAAAAATAAAACAAAAATGGTGTAACATAAACCAAATTCCACACTTTCAAACACAAATAAAACCATTTGAAAATGTATTCATGCCAAAAGACTTTAACTAACTCAATTAAATCAATTTCTACATTGCAAATAATTTTATATTGAAAACATATTAAATTTTTATCGTTAATAATTTTATTAAATCATATTAAATTTATTGTAAACAAATTATTTAAAAAAACGTTACACGGAATTAAGATGAAAAACCAACTCAACCCTCATCCCAGACCAAACATACCCGACACCACATCAATAACACAACCTACACCACTTGCATCAAATAATGACCCAACCACACTATTAAAAGAAACAATTTAACGATTCAAAAAAACACTAGAAATTTTATTAAGAATATCCAGAAGATAAAACATGACCTTAAACACCAAAGAACCACTCAAATTACCTTTGGAAAAAACCCCATATGAAAGCTACACTACATCCTAAACTATGCACCTTGCACATTTTCACAAAACATACACAAAATTTATAAAACTCTAGTAGATAGTTTAGTGTGGGTTTGCATAGAAACATATCATTCAATCCACACAAAACCCTCCCGTATGAACAAAATCATGCAACAACATGTCGAAAACACATTTAACACCACATGCACTGCGGAAAAACTAACTGCACATATTATTAAACACTAACAATAGACTAAAAACCAGTTTCCAAAAAAAGAACTTACCTGCACCAGATAAACATACTGCTAAACAAATACAATGCATACAGAAACTTCAAGATAATCAAATCCTCACCCATAAGAACTAATCAAGTAATATTATAAATTAATTAAGAAAGAAAATTAACTTATCAGATAATGTTTAAACGTAGAACCACCTACCTCGGGTGTAGAAGACTTCATAAACATGGTGTGCAACGACCGCCACATGCCAACCGCACGTCCAAAAACATAGCGCAAACCCAAAACATGGCAAATTCACCAATGACTACCAAATTGAACCCCAAAATCAGCCCTCATACTTGTTGAAAATAAACCAAAACTCAAATAATAAAAAAAACCCTTATATTAAGGTTTACAACGCATGTGGAAGGAGTAAAAAATGCTGGTGGGGGAGCCGGAGTGGTGTCGCCTAGATAGGGGGAGGCACGCCAGACCAGTCTGCGGCTAGTAGGAGAGGCGCGTTGGCCTGGGTCTCTCCGGAAGGGGGAAACACTATGCATCGGAAAAGGTAGGCGTTGCAACGGTGGAAGGACGAGGGGATGTGCGGGTGGTCGGACGAGAGGGTCAGGGCGGTCTGGATGATAGTCATCAGGCGAAGTAGAAATAAGGGCATCTTCGGCTTGGAAGAGGGTACACCGGTAGGGTGGTGTGGCGCTGAATGGAGCAAGGGAAGCGGGGGTGGCGGTCACAGGATTAAGTAGAGGTAGGCGGATGGTTGTGGTTGCGGCACGATGGGAGGAAGAGTAGGGAGATGGGGGTACTGCCGGAGGACACTGTGTGGGGCTTCAAACTAGGTGGTGGTGTCCGATGTGGAAGTAGAGAGGGAGATGTAGGGGGCGGCTAGCAGTGCGAAGGGAGCCTGCAACGCAACAGGGGGGGAACGGTGGAAATGGGAGGGGTTGCCGCGATGGGGAGAAGAGGGAAAGGGGCGCAGTGTATGTAGGTGATCCGGGAGGGGGGGTGGAGTAGGGTGGTGACCATGTCATATGGGTTAGTGGGGCGCTGAAGAAAAAAAAGAAGGGGTGAAACCCTAATCAAAAGAAACAATAAATAAAAAAATATAAGATAATGATATAAAACTAAAACTAAGAATAATAATAAAGATAATAATGAATAATAAAAGTAGTAAAAATAAATAAAATAACTTAATTATCTACTCTAATATAAATAATAATAATACTCAATAATAATAAATAATATCCTTGGTATTTTTATTATTATCATAAAAACTATTCATTGAATTTTATCACTCTTAGTATTTTTTTTATTACCACTAATTTAATTTTATATCTTCATTATTAAATCATTTTATTTAATTACTTGACCATCGGCAGGTCACTCGGTGTACAAGGAGAGGTCGCACAGTTTCAAAATTAGGCCACGCGCTAGGCCGCGCGGTCTCAATTTTCATTGTATTTTCATCTTATTATCCATCACATAATTTTAATTTTCTTTGAACATCGGTCAGGCTGTGAGGTGAACCGAGTGTGGTAACGCATCGACCCATGCAAGGATGCACGGCTTCAACTATGGTGCGCTTGATGCAAACAAGTGCAAAACACACGTTTTAAAATAAGAATTCATAATTTTAACTCTGGTTTCAACCCGAACCACCCGATGTCCAAAAATTTAAAGAAATAAAAAAAATATTTAACATGACGAGTGTGACCGGAATAACCCTTCTTTAACACATAATCTAATTGAATCTTGAGCTCCTATATCATTTCTGGATCCATATTTTAATATGGTAGAAAAATATTATGCAAACCTAGCACTAGGTCAATCCTAAACACAACTCACCATTCAGGAGGAATCCTATAGAGATATTTTGTGTAACTATAAAGAAAAAACAAGGAAATAGTGGATGATCAATAATCAAAAAACCACATCTAGGTTAACTGCTAAAGTAGACAAAAACAAATGAACTCTAAGAAGAAATCCATACATATCTTGAACTCAGATCCAACTCTCACAAAAACACCAATGAGATCCCATCAGTTGCATCAAATGAGACATGCAGATGATAATATCAAACTCAGAATGATGTCAAACAAGATAATCCGTCATGATGATGACATAAAACTAATCAATATTACGAACAATAAAATCATAGACTGTCATTGTATCATCTATTGATAGAATAGATGAAGAACATTGAAACCAATGATAATTCCTGTTCCTTAGAGGTTTCATAAACTCCATAAAAAAGAACATGACATTATTGGATGTTTGAGAATATAAAAAAACAGATAATGATGATTGGGAATCACCAATATCAAATAAATAAATCATTAGGGAATATGAAATAAAGATGGTACCTATCATTTTTGTTGGACCTGCATCTAGTTAGACTAGAAAATCATTTATAGTGTGATAGTTATCCAGTCCTCTGATTTTGGGAATAGATCAGTTTGTTATTTAAATCATCTTAATGCTCCAAAGCTACGTTTTGAGCTAATTATCGCTTCCCATATTGAGGATTAGACATATCTTGACAGAAACACTAAATATGAAAATAACATAAACTACTATTTCACTTCCTTATAGGTGAATAACATGATAACCGTGTGTTTCTAACCATCCCAAACTGAAAGGAATACAAATTCCATATACTTGAAATGGATAGAGATGATGAAGAGGCTTTCTAATGTGGACCCCATCCAATACTCATATGTTATCATTTCCATATCCTCATTTTCCAAAGGACACCATTTTTGTTACCATTGTATAGAAGATAAGGGGTAGAATATCCATCCATGTATTCCTTGTAAATAATTTCCATCATAAAACTATCTAATAAATATTCAGAGGTAAAAACATCATCATAAATACCTATGATTTGATATCTAGTTTAAATCCATATAGCTACTTCTGAGCTTTCAACATGTCATTCTTTTCAACATCTGGTGAAAAACTAACCAACTCACAAAAATTATTAGTATATGATGACACTGAACAATATCCATACTAAAAAATTGAGGATTTCCTGAAATTATTCCGTAATTGGATAATATAGATAAGGAATATCGAGGAAGAGTGTCTTGAAACACTTCCAGTCCAAATCCACATTCATATCCACCATACAACATAATCCAAAAACTCTTTCCTAGACATTCTTGTCTGAATTTTATTACCTTCAACATTTTACACTCATGTTTATCCCATTATTCAAAAATAAAATCAATTAATTCTCTCAAGTCCCCCACATCATGACGTTCACTCCTACCTTTAATGGATTGTTGCCTCTTATAAAAGAATGAAAATTGTAAATATTTATCTTATATAACTACCGACTCTACCTCAATGAATGCATTATGTTCATGTGGTACATTATGTTTGACAGAAAGAACTGCTCGTGTGATAGCCTCAATAAAATTATAATCTATACGATGAATATGTTGAGGTGGAACAGTTCGATCATTCTGAGGAACTCACGAACGACATCTCATAGCCATACTATTGCACTCTAAAACAAAAGAAATTATAAGAAAATAGGAAAAATCATAGTTCAAACCTAAAAACTGATAACAATATACAATGTTCAAATACAATAACTCAAACCAGAAGTCACACAACCCAACATACTCTAGGAACTAGAGTCTCGTAATAAAATTTGTTATCCAAGAACTCAATACAATATAACTCTCTTGTACCAAAATCATATCTATAGACATATTAGCATCCAAAGAGATTTACTATCGACAAAAGCCATCCTTTAATACAAAAAAGGGATGAATCAGCCACTAATACGCTCTGAAACTGGATCCCGAACAAAACTTTCACATAAAAAAGGGAAATTCCTAATCCTTGTAGGATAAATTTGATTACCCATGTGTCAAAAAAATTTGAGGAAATGATTTCTCAAAACCTAAAATATATAATCTTAAAATAATATATATATATATATATAATAAGAAAACTTAAATTATATATATATATATATATTTATATTAAATAACAGATAATGAAAAATGGATGGGATAATACTGAAAATATAGAAAAAAATCTCTAAGAAACAATTCAAACCACACAGGTTGAAAGAATGAAAAAAGTATAGAAACTGTCTCCTTGTGGTATCTTGGGAAAACACCCACCATCTCATCGTCCATTTATCAAAACCCAGTTGGGATAAAGCCTCACCACTTCATTGCGGTTCTTTCAATTTTTCTTATATAGAAAGACAAATCAAGGTCTATTCACCACCAAAGGGGTGCACAAGGTGAGACCTAACAAGCTCAATAGGGTACTACCCAGGTGGTTTATAAATATTTTCAATATAATAATCCATTCCTCATAAACATTAATGGAAAAATAAATGATGTGAAATTTAATATAATTATATGAAAAATAGGGTAAAATAATTAAATTTCCCTTTTTTCTACATTTTCATAAAATCTAGGTAAATCAATTTCAAATAATTTCTTATAAATATATAACAAAATATATATCAAAACTATTGAAAAAATTTATTGCATATCATCTCCAAAACGTGGAAGTACATCTAAAATAGTAAATAACTAAACACCCCAAATTGTGCAAATAAAAGCACATGTAACATAATTCTAAGGTTGACACTAGGACAAGATATTTTATGACCTCGTACCTAATAATATAAATTAATGTGGGAATCAATCCTGTAGACATATGAATCAACTCTATAGAGTATAAGAAGACCCAAGAATGTAAAATCCCCAATAGTTCTAAAATATCCATATAACAAAATATCTAGGGAGTGGATGAAGTCCTCATTAATAATCTCCATGAGTGTGGATAATTCCTTACACTACACATTCTACGTTATAACTTATGTCTTCCCATATTCTCTATTTTCTTACCAATTTCATCAAACCATTTAATTAGTTAAATAATTTAAAAAAATGCATAAAAACGATCATAAACTATTAAAACCCTTTGTAATTTAACAAAAAGGGGAAGAAAATATTTTATAAAAAACTACTTCCACACACATAGATGAAATCCTTCTGTAATTAAAATTTATTTGAAAATAATTTGTCAAAAAATAGAGCAATAAAGTTCACCAAAATATGCTAGAGACAAAACCACATACCTCCAAACTCTGAACACACATGTTTGTAATTTGATACCCAAATAAGAAGAATACAACACAAAAAATGGAGGAACTGTAATTAATTTACACAACGTTGAATTGATTAATACTAGGAAAATTATTTATGAAGAGTAATAATAATCCTTATATGATTAACTCAAACCTTCCACCCCATAACCAATAATGTATTTTCTTGTACAGCCGGATCCAATGAATTACCTCGAAGGGAAAAATATAAATTATCATTAAATACCAAATAATACCATAAAAATGTAAAAATTCCACTTTGATTAAAGTATATTAATACGTAGAATAATTGTCTTACCCTAAGAGACACATTACACAACCATGGTGATAAAACCCTGAATGAATTGATCTGTAAGGAGATGGGGTTACCAAAATCACTATATAATTCTCATAGAATTATAGTGAATGGGTTTTCAGAATATTGATTCAAGAATCATCTATCTAAAACACTTAATCAACATCCCACAAAATTACATGGTGTTTAATCCCTTTAAAAGTAATATAACACATGTGGTCTATATGTGGTGAAAATTTCTTTCTTTTTAACTCAATATTTATCAATACAAGCTATTTACTCTTTCATGCTGTATACAGAGCTCATGGCATGATCTTGGTGATCAAATAAATGTTGTGGAAACCAGATACATGGAATATAAGCTCTTAGAATACTAAGAAATAGTCAATACATGACAAAAATCACAAACATCTTTGATTGTTCTATAAACTCAGGGAGATCCCTCATAAGTCATACCACAATTATACATGGTCTCAATTAATTCAATAAAATATACATATATAAAATCTATGTCATTTTCTAGAAAAAAATCTCTTCATCTATATGATTCTAAGGATACACAAAATTAAATATGAAAATAGATAATAGTAGAGAATTAAATAAAATAAGATAAAGGTATGGTTCATAAAGGGTTTTACACAATTTTTATATCCATGTTATACATTCCATGTGCAGTCTATCCTTTCGACTTTGGCTGTGGATAGTTGGTGTATGGATTGGAAAAATATATTTATAAATGGTGTGATAGAAAAAATGTGTTGACATTTTCATTTTAACGTTGATTCTTTTAATCCCTAGCCCCTCAATTTTCTTATCTTCATATGCATTTGATCCTCCTATCCAATGAATTCTACCCATAAAACCCAAATCCAGTATTTAATGAATCATCCCAATCTAGACATTTATCTAGCCACTATTAGTGTTGTTGGAAATCTGTCTGTGAGATCTCTTTTCTGATTTCACCAATTATTCATTGTATTCCTCTTGATGGATTTATTTTGGAGCAATATCATATTCCATATTTTTAGTTTGTTTGTATATCGTGTAAATTTCAATTAATCTACCCCAAATTAGAGCCCAACAACAAATGGTGAGTAAACTAACATTCCGATTTATATGTAATCATAAATTTTTTCCACAGTATTTTTGTTTATATATATGTTGTTGTGACACATGCTATATTTTCCAAGTGGATTCTATTAAATTGCATGATTATAAAATTATATGAGAGTGATTTACCTATGTTTCTCATGGGAAATTTTTATATATCATTAATATTCAATGTCTGTGAATTTAACCTCCCCTTTGGGTTTGTTTCTAATGTTGTTAAAACCACTGTGGGTGACCTTTGAATTTTATTATCCTTTTATGGTATGTTATTTTCACCATGATTTTCGATGTTATGTGAAATAATTAAAGTATAAATTAAATTTAATAAAATTGGGAATAAAGGACCATATTTGCACACCTTTGGGGTTTTCCATCTTGTATAGGCTGGTGAGGCTCATTAAATTAAAATACCTTATAAAGATGGGTGGGAGGATTCATTTGATTATATTCCTTATAAGACTATTATTTATATGATCCACATTCTAAGTCGAGATAAATTTTTATAATAATATTATATCCAATTTAATTAAAATGTGATCAGCTATCTTATGGTTAGTCATTGGGCCCATGAATATTAATATTTTTATATTCAGAGTTTGAGTCAGGTTCTAACTCAGAATTCCATAAATTATCTCATCATACATATTTAACTAAATGATTATTATTTTATTTTTAATGTACCTTGGGTCACATGTGGATTATCACATTAACACCTTGGAAAAACTCATTTACTAGAAAGAATATTTTTTCCATGAGTGATATATAGACTCCTAATGTAAATTTCTAAGGATGGAATCATTGGGATGATTATTATATAAAACTGATTAATACATGGGATCCCTAAATGGCTACTAATTATAGACATTGTTTGATGATTATTATAGGCACACGTTAAATTTGGGATGCTTTTGGGGACTGCTAATGATTTTCAGAAAGAGCGGTGATGTTATAAGACACATAAACCAATACCAAGGGTACTGTGAGTAATTACTAGAATGTTCTTATAAGGTAATGGGTTAATTTTATTCCTAGCTCATATCTTGAATTTAATTTAGGAAATCCATGGATGGAATCAGGATGTTTATAATTACAATTAAATGATTATTATGATGCATCTACCCACACAAATTAAACACTTCTATTGGGTTGGATACTTATATCTTTATGATGAACTTATTATATGTATCATACAAATATATGATTCATGGGGTAATAATGGGATATGATCCAGGTCCCATGAATTTTTATAAATGAAATCATGAATGAATAATTACGCGGAGACATTCCAGCTATGGCTGAAGAATGTAGTAAAGGAAGGGTGTTACAGGGGAACCCAGACCATTGTAGATTATTTATATAGAAAAAGTCACTTAAATGTTTGATAATTAAATGAAAAATGTTATTATATATTCACAAACTGGAATTCACTACACACTATTGTTGGTGGCATGTTGAGATTCTCTCCAACATGGCTCGAGAAACAGATTGGTACCTAGAAACACTTCATGGATGTATGTAGGGCCAAGGGAATGTTATAAGATTGTAATAAATAATTTTATTGTAACATGGGAGGGGTTCATATGATCGATCCATGGTTCATGATGTTATATGGAGAGAGTGGTTATGATATTTTTGTTTATTTTTGGTATACATGTATGTTTGTTTACCTACATCCATGCCTACCAATATTATTATTTTTTTTAGAATGGCTTGATCATAATTTTGTATCAGACTTTGATGGTTTAGATTCCATGGTTTTTTATATGATATATTTTTATTATTAAACTATTAATATAACATTGTTTTTTCAATATTGATCATTATAATTATACTTATATCCTACACTCAGATCGTGAGGATATAGTCCCTCCACTATTCCACTGGGGATCCTCCCCCATTGTCATCTGTCTTTGGAATATGGGTTAGTTGTCTTTAAGTCATATAAAAAATGGGGTTCGGTTACTATTGGGTGTACCTAGTCTGTGATTTCATAATATTGAAAATTTTTATTCTTTTGTAACGCCTAGATGACCATTAAAAAATGTCGTTTACAAGGTAATACATTTATTGATTTTAAAACGATATTATCATGAAAATAAAAATAATATATGTTTATAATTCTTGTCATTGGTTTCTTATGAGTTATTCATTTAGTTAATAAAGAATTAAATTAAATTATATTGATAAACCGAATAAACTCAACCACATTATTTAACTATTTCAACTAGGAACATTTTTTTCTTGAAAATGTATCTTTCCGTAAAGAATCATATTTGATTGATCTATACAATTGAAGTGGATTTGTTGTCAACCCAATATACCCATACTAAAAACATTATAATGTTGTGAATATCTCAATACTATAATTTTTATAAAGTGTTAACAAGATCAAAAAAAATTATTCCAAGTGGCCTTTTGGTGATAGTAAGTGATTTCAATTATTATATAATAAAATTTTAATTTAATATTATCAATATTCCCAAAAAGACATTAAATGGAAATAATATCTATGATTAAATAGAAAATATTTTGGATGTGAAATTATATATGTTTCTCAAACTGAGGTGACGACTAATTATTTTTATTAAAAATGTAATTTATGAAAGGAGTTTCTAATAAATAAAATGAAGAAATCAAAATCAAAATACATCAAGTCCAATATTGAAGTATATTGCGACATATTAGATGAAAAATTATTTTTTTAAAAAAATTACAAAATTGAAGTTATACTATATTTCATATATAACAAACTTGGGTTGTTCGATATTGATGAATAAAATATACAACTCCTTGGCCATAATCATCAAGAGAAATTAATATGAAACTACTATAATAAATTTAATTTTATCCAACTCATTATATATTAGTAATATATAGTTATAATAAATATTTTATATACTATTTTATTTTGGTATATTTTAATATGGTGTTTTAAAATTATCCATTATTAACAAATTACTTTTTATTCATCCCCTCACATAAGTGGTGGTGTTTCAAATCCTAGAGAAGCACATATTGCGCATACGTCCCACATGGATTTAATTAGATTCAATGAATCATAAAAAATGATTAGGACATGAATGTAATGATGGAAAAAATTTCCTTGAATTTTTATTATTATTTATCAAATATAAGGGATATTCTCTATAACTAAAAATTTATTACTAATTTAGTAGAACAGAAACACCCATCATCATAAGATCTTTCTTTGATAATTTTCATGATCTTATGGGATTTGTTTTGTTCTTTTTTTATTTATGTTTTTAAAAATTAGATCCCCAGTAACAATAATACATATGTTCTTCATTGACATCAAAATATCATCTATGGAACCCCATGTGAAAATAAACTAATAATAATCATTTTATATCTCTCCCTTTATTGGAAACATGATTGATTCGAACTAGAAAGGGACATTTTTTTGACATATTTATCTTCAATGAAATAATGGAATATGTATTCTATTGATATCAAGATAAAAACCTAGGAATTTTCTAGGTTGAGATAGAATTATATATAGAGATTACTGTTATGCACACAAACCAAAAAGGTCACAATACTATCAATTCTCTTTTTATATACACATTGTTATGGTTTCAACATAATTAATTATATAAATATAAATAATAATATATTATACAGGATAAGGTCCCCATGAAATGTGAAATAATAGTATTATTATTATTATATATCATGTCTTGCACTAACCAAAAATATGATAATGATTATTTAAATTTTTTTAAATAATTATTTTTCAATTGGCTAATATGTGGGTCTGATCATCCTCTATTAAATTTAATGAATTTTTAAATAAATTTCATAAATTAATATTACATCCATGGTATGGAGAATAATTTAAAAAAAATTAATTTAATAAAACATTTCTTTATTATCATACAAATATAACTGATCAATGTCCTATAGTCAAAAAAATATTTTATTCACACTATAGTGAATAAAATGTTTATTTTTATATTCACAATACTAAATAAAATATTTATCTATTAATAAATAATAATTTATTTCATTTCATATAATAAGAGATAAATTTATATTATATATTATTAAAATTATATAACAAAATTGAGAATAAATATAAATTTAACAGTTATAATCATTCAAAAATTCATGAATACATATTAATTCACAAAAGAGGGATTAGTTTTTATTCAAATTATTAATTAATATATTATTTTAGTATGGCTAAAGAAAACACTTTATGTCTTGCCATCTAGGCCGTTTCCATAGTGGGATTAATTACACTTACCTAGATTCTTATATTACGTTCTAACAATGGGGAATAATGGTCATAGGGGAATATCATATGTTATGATGAAAAAAAACATATGAATACTCAATGTCTAATATTATCTTTGTTTTGATAAAATATTTAATAGTTTTCACAATAGTTTCATCAATATAAATTGATAATATGCAGTTATTTTACTATATGAAATAATCTTATCAATACACCAAAAACATGGAATTTAATTTCTTGATTCCATATCAATAAACATGATGGGATATCAACATCCATAAAGATTTACTAGAAAAATTCTTCCCTAGCATATTAATCAACAACACATCATTTATGACCCAACTAATATACAGAACTTCCCCCATGAACTATATCATAATGGTTTAAGAAAAAATTTCAATGTATGAAAGTCAGGAGATTATATTATAAAATTAAATTTTAATGAGCATTTCACATTCTTATGGATAGAAATAGAAAATAAATCATATATAATTTCTTCTGGAAGGTCTCTTCTCATTACCTTATGTCCTAGATATTACCCAGAGAATATATAATGAAGTATATCCTCATATGATTATGAGTTATGACACTTGATATTCATGATATTGTGTGAACCATCTTAGAATAATATCTTAAAATTTCAAAATATTATATAATATCATCATGGAACTTCATGGTTCACATCATAGTGGGAACCTTCAACAATATTTTTAATAAAATGGATATTATATGAAATTATCACATTAATTTTATGTATATGAAAAAATATTTGATAAGTTATTATTATTCATATCCCCAAATACATAGGCAATAAAATATATAATTTAGTTAGTTCTAAGATTAAAACTCCAACAAACATATAATTTGAACATAGATTATAGTTAATGACTACTTTATTTTCACATATCAAACATTCTTCAACTAGGTTTGGCTATTGGTTTTTTTTCATACGACATTTCTATGAGTTGTGTTGGTAATGCAACTTGTCTTTGTGGAAAATCAGATTACTGTGACATCAATAACCTGTGAAAACCCCTTAATAGCGATATAAATAAATCTACTTGAATTTTATACATAAAGAATAATGATATATCAATTAATTTAATATTAAATTACAATGATACTAATGATATATTCTTTGACTTTTATCATATCCCAACATAATAATTTGATGTTTATGAAATCATGGACTCTAGAAATCAAGGAAAAATAGTTATAATAGATTATTGGTTTAATTTAAAAGTGTTCCCAAATGATAGATTGGTCTATTAGTATTCGATGAAAAAATACATAAAAATAATAAATTTTAAAACATATAATAAAATATGATCATTTTTCGAAAAAAAAAAGAATATATGTTCCATTAGATCAATCAAAATTACACATAATCCTCCTGTATGTTTCTATTGGAAATGAAAATAAAAAATTTGATCTAAGATTATTAGTAAGGTGTAACATAAAGTGGAAGATTACATAACATTATCATGGAATAAGAGATCCAAAAAGAATAAATGGAAACTCTATATCTATAACCTGCTAAAACTAAGGGAACATTATACACATGAAAATAAATTATTTATTAGACAAAAATAATCAGTAATCACATACTAATGGAATATATAATGATGTAGAAGAATGAAAATATCATGAACTTTTTCTAAGACACATTAATATCATTATAAGTGGAATACACAACAAACCAAAACTTTTTTTCTCTTGATAAATGTCAATGCATCTATAGACAATTTAATATCATTAAACACCAATAACCTGATTATGTACAACAAATTTACCATAAAGAATCATCATGAAAATACTTTTCATTCCTTGAGTAATTACAAAAAAAATAAAACAACGCTATCTATATATTGGGAAATAAGAAGAAACAGAATTTCATATTCAATAGAATATATTTGTTCTCTAGGGGAACATCCTTTAATCAATTTGGTTGTTGTGATGTATCGTCAAAGTACTGTTAAGTACCCTTCTCCATGAAATATATAAGTATGGTTACCTTTATTGTGTCAGGATATCCATGGATGATATTATTTTTTTAATATATTTAAATTTATGGAGACCTATGATATGATAGGTAACATCATTTATCATTATTCATTAAAAGAATTTGAATATTACAATACAAACCCCCTGGAGTCTCTTGCATGGTGTGTAGTCTTGATCCCACTCATCATGTATATGTGTGATGATATAGTCAATTATAAAACAAACCATTTATGGGGATTAACCCATGGTAGATGTTTACAATAGAAACATCAACATTCCAATATAATTCTAGAGAAGTATTTTTTGGGAATCTAAAGACACTTTTTTCTTTTATAGAAATATATGAATATTATATGATTATAAAGATAAATCTTGAATCAAAATATTTTGTTAGGAATAAAAAAAATATATAATCCATAAAATATGATGGGTAATATAAAATAATTATTCAATGAAAATTTATGGGCCACAAATGAAAAATTAGCTTTTGGTTATAACATGAGTCTCAATTACTGAAAATTGAGATAGGAAACTCCAAATTTTGTATTGGGTAACAATTTAATCATTTAATCATGAATTATATAGCATAAAATTAATATTAAAATAATTTTATTAATGTAATATCAAAATATAACTTTTCTAATCGGTATTGTGTATAACATATAATAGAAATCAGATGTATAATATGAAATATGCCTCAATGAAAGGAATTTGATATAATAAACCCTTAAACATTGTCTTGACGTTTACATACATATAATTAATTCATGTATCATAAATGTAAATATCATAATAACTCAATTTATTACCTTCAAAAAAAAACATTCATTTTTTACTATTCAAAAATATTCCTTTTCTAGTTGAGTTATTCTATTTTATCACATATATTTTTATCTTTTTGGTCATTTTTACTAATTTCATAACTAATGTTTTCGTATACATTTTTATTAATAATACAATTATTTATAGGTAGTGAATGTTATTTTTATGGATGATTTATAATAATCTATGATGATGTAAATTTATTTCTCTAATGTTTTAGAGCCACTTATTGAACATGATGTTGACTATAAACTTGTGTTGAATATTATTTTTTATCAACTCATGCTTTGTTAGTAGGTTATTTTTATATTGATATTTTTATCAATAGATATAATAAAAATTCAATTTTAAAGTTTTTAATATAATAATGCACTTAAAAATAGGTTTTCAAAAAATTCTATGACATAATTACAATGTATTGTTCTGGAAAGATATTAAAGAAACACAAACATGAAGATACCAAGATTAAATGAATTATTATGGGACTGTTTTGATGTAATATCCTTATATTAGAAGAATAAGGATTGTATTTTTTGTTAATTAGTGAAATTTATTAATTGGATTGAATTTAATGAATATGTAATTGAGATTAAATCATTACACCAATTAAATTAACGATTATCTTTATAGTACAAATATATTAGAATGATAAAATTAATGATGATAATTTGTTCATCATATCATTATATGGTTCCATAATTTCCCAAATCATAACATTTAGGATATTAACAACTTATTATTTATAATCAAATACAATCCTTATTTCCATCTCAATAATGTGGAAGGGTAAAAAACTCATTAATTTATCAAGGTAGTTGTCTATACATTGAACAAGTTATTTTTTGATAATGGATGGGGTATATGAATAAGTAGTGATAATATCATTAAATATGTAACATTATAGCATATAAATGATGATAATTTTATTGTAATAGTGTTCTTATAATAAATATTTCTGCATATAATTATGAAAAAAACCATGTAGTTGATATTACTAATTTTGGGGGCTTGAATGTTACATCAAATAATTCTTATATTTGATTTGATTAGTATAACTTTGTATTTACATGATATTATACTGGAGGGAAATGGTTCATGGTAGAGTAAAACTGCAAATTACAAATAATAAATTCCAATGGGAGTTGAATCTAGATATGTTAACAATATTATAAATTTATATGTAACAACCCATGACATTATGAAATATTTTTATACAAATAATCTAAAATTATTATATAGATTGTGTTATGTAAAAAACTGTGAATTAAAAATCCTAAATATGTCATTATTATTTTTTTAAAAAAATATCTATAATAACAAAGCCTTTAAATTTGAGGTATGAAAAGGTTGAACTAAATTAAAAAAATTATTTTTTATACGTTAATAAATTAATTTTAGTTGTTATCAAATGATTAAAAATGAAAACCAAAATAATCTGATTGTAAATGAAATGATTTTCTGAACAAAAAAATTAGTTCTTATGAAAATTAAGTGTTTTATGTAAATAAATTATATTAGTCACTATTAGATAATTATTATAATAATATTTTTATAGTATATATTCAATAAAAAATTATATTTCATCTAATATTTTTCTAATAATGAAATATTAGTATGTCTAGTTTTATGTTTATTAAATGCATAAATTTTAAAAAGTTGTTTCATCTCTCTATTCAATCTTATATTAAAACCAATTTTTTCAAATTTTATAAAAATTAATTTTAAAAATTAATTACATTTTTGAAATAATAATATAAATATTATCTTTGATTTTAATTTTTTTTATTTTTTTATGATAATATTTTTGACTAATACTGAAAATTAATCAATTTTTATGAAAAAAGAATCATTTCATATAAACAATTAATAATGTTAAATTGTTTTTTTAAAATTTGATTAAAAGTTAAAATAGTTAAAGTATATTATTTTTTATGAACGATATTTCATTTTACATAATTTTATGATATTATTTTTATATTAAAATATTTATATATAAAAAAATTACATAGATAAAATATTTTTTATCGGTTCTACATATTTAATTTTAATGTAAATTACACTGCTTATGGGATTTTATTTTGATAAAATGGATTTCCAAATTTTAATAAGAATAAATAATATAATTCTATGATTTCATCTTACGTTGAGTTCATAATGAATAGAAAAAATAATAAAAAATTTATTACCATGATTATAGTTAAAAACGAGTCTACGAGTGTGTTAAACCAAAAGATTTGGGTAAGATTACTGATAAAAAATTTTATATCCTATTTTGTAGCCATATTGAAAACATAAAATCTCCTTATTTATAATATATGTATTTTTGAAGGAATTTTTTATTACAGAATTTTTAATTTTACATTATATTTGAAGGATTCCAAGTAGCTTCCAAATGGATTCATTTCCCATATTATAAAAATATGTCCCATATACATTCCACTCAACAATCGATGAACCTTTATATCGTAAAATACCTCAAAAAATAAATTTATTAAATCCCATAATATGTCATGGGGTCCTTGTTTTTATTAAAAATCCCTCTTAAGAAGTGTTTTAGTATTAACATAATTACGTTTTTCAAAAAATTGGTATCCTTATTAAATGATATTTTCTATTTCATTTTTTTAATAATAAATGAAATATTATTAAAATTAGATAAAATAGTAAAATTGTAATATATCATAATATTTTATTATATTATATTAATATAATAACAAATATCACATTTTGTTCACTAAAATGGGAAATGAACATGTCGATTGTGTTCATGGTGGACTACACCTCAGGAACCAAGGTACTTCATTTTACATCACTACCTTTCACGGGTGGGGTATAACAATGGATTAAAATTATATATATTATATTTAAAACATAAATATTCAATTCTTATTTTATAATCACACTTACTTTCTAAACATTCAATACATTTGAAAATGGAAATATTGCTCTTGTATATTTGTGGACCACCACCCTAACATAGTTATGTGGTACAATTTCCTTTTTATTTTCACATGAATGTGAATGTGGAAATATTTAATGAATATGCATGTTATATATAAAATTAAAATGATTATTTAATATATATTTATATAACCTTTACCATTCTTTCATTCTTCTTATCTGGAAAATGGAAATAGTGTCCATTCGTACGTACAACAAAATGCCTCTATATAAAATGTAATTCATTATATATCTCTAATATTAATTAATTACAGTAAATATATTTTTAATGATTATGTTATATTTCTAAAAAGTTAAATATTATATATATAATGGAAACATGACTAAGTTAAATTGATTGGAAATACCATAAAAAAGTATACATGAAAAAGTAATAAGTTTGTAAAGAACAAAATGTTGACATACATGGACATTACATTACTTATGTGAAAAACATAATACATAACAAAAACAGACACACAAGGACCGTAATAGTTTAGTTTCTTTGGAATCTTGGAATATAATCTTATAATCACAGGGAATGATCTTCAACATCTCCCATAAAGATCGTACCCTTTTGTTTTCTAACCTAAAACCTTTCTTTAATTCACGGGGAAAAGAAAACATATAAAGGGTTATCTCAAATGCTCTGTAAGGGTATTCTTGGAGAAAATAGAACAAATCCTATACATTTAAACATAAAAAAATGAACATAATGTTTAAACATCAAAATCTTGATCAATGACATAAAACATGGCAGTATATAAGGCATAGATCATAAAGAAACATTAATCATGATAAAATAGCCTCGAAATAAAACATGTAATTGTGGAAACCATTAAGCACATGTTATGATTTCCACATTTTCCATGGCATTACTTCCAAGTCTATCTTAGTGGACAATGTCCTTTTCCGAATCGAGTTCACTCCTCGTTCTAGTCTTGTATCACTGAACCAGATTAACTTGTCGTTCCAGCCATGTCTATATCATGAGATATAAGTCATTACCCATGCATTAGAGGGAGATATAGGTCCCACTCATCTCATAATGAAATCATTTTTATGTGTGCCACAACATAAACATAAATCATTCATCATAACAAAAAAATAAAATGGGTTTCATAAACACCATTCCATCAAAACATAATTCATATAAAACAAATGGATATCATTTAATCATAAGAAAATTGAAACCATATATATCATAGAGAAATTATACATCAAACATAATCATACTAAATAATTTCATCTTCGATGGAAAATAATTTTAACAAAACACTTGAAATGAATTCTTGATGAAAATATGATTTCTTCATCAAAATCATTTTCTATTCCAAAAATTCCATGATATATTAAAAGAAAATGATTTTGTTGAAAATAATAATGAAATATTGTAGAATAGTCTTCATGAATATTAGGTGTTATGAAACCGTAAAAATCTGTTCAAGTCGTATAAGTAAAAAAAATTCTTCACGTACTTTTTCCAGAATGGTCAAAAAGTACCTCATATGGTAAAAAAATAACAATTCCATACATACCGTGCAGAAAAAGTACAAAATGGGTAAGAATCACTTTAAACATACTTGAAAAAAAATTATAAAACAGGTACATGGATGATAAATAAAACCCCAGTAAATACTTACGAATAAACAATCTGGATAAAATGAGATTGGACAAGTTATCCTTTACCTTATGTACAATATGCTTCGTATGTATCCAAACCTCATGTATAACGATTTAAATAATTTCATTGACTTATTACAAAATCATATTAATTGTTATGATATCATATATGGTTCACTTATGACTTTATATTACCCGTTCTTTTGTAAATTCATGTTAAAGTAGCTTTTTGGGTAAACTTATTTCATTTATCGTTCGTGTTTTGACTTGTAATTATTCATATGATTACATAGATCATGATTAATTACATCCAAAATGTAAAAAATGATTTATATATAATATATATTCAGAATATACATATATATAATAGATCGATAAATGGAAAGAAATACACTGTTAATGGAGACGGTATGTCGTACGTACCCATGAACGATGCTTTTGTTTGTTTATTAAATTTAATGGAAGTAAGTAAATAACATAAAAATAAGTCCAGTAACATTAATATTTCATATATTTCATGATTATTTAATATATATACTTTATAATCATTCTTTAATGGTTAACTTTGAAAATGAATCACATCGCGTCGTGGAGACGGTAATCCTTACGTACGCACGAGCGATGATAACGTTCCCATAATTATTGAATGAAATTAGATTGGATGATATAATATATCAGTATTAGTATAATATTATAATAACCATTTATATTTTTATTCTTTACACCATTATACCGATCCATGTAAGGTGGTGGGGGGAAAACAGATTACACAACGGCGTGGAGAAGGTATTCCGTACTTACGCACGCGCGGTGATTTCATTTTTCGTAGGATGTATAGAAGGTGAAATGGGGTTGTTTAATATTTATAATAATAGATAAGTATATTATTGAAACTGATGTTATTACTTTATAATGAAACAAATAATGAAGAAGATGTTGAAGAAGAAAGAAACTTGAAAGAATTGGTAGAAGTGATTACCACTTCTTCGACACACCTCTTTGAAGCTTCCTCTAAAGGCACTAGTGTTGATCTTTTAAAAAGACAAGAACCTCCAGAATTTTTCTGGAGAAGCGGAGAAGAGAAAATGTCAGGGTTTTGAAGATCATGAAGGCTCAAATTGTTGTGAAGACGAGAGGAAGGAGGTTCCCTTTTTTAAGGGAGGAGAGGGGCACCTTTAGAAACCTCAAAAAATTTAATTTATAATAAATCAAAACCAACAAAAGAACTTACAAATTGACTCAAATACAAATATTAGATTAGATAAGGTTGTTATCTCTTCATCTAATAAAATTTATACATGTTGGGAATTTATTTTAAACCTTATCAATTTTATTTATCCTTATTTAATTTATTTAATCTTATTTGTGGAAAAAATATTCTAGATTTTAAATTGTTAAAATAATTACGTATGTGTTTTGAATTATCCATAATTGGGTACTTTATGAAATTTTAGACTATATAAATTTCAACTAATAATTTTTAAATTATATGTGATTTTTATTCAATTTAATAATATGTTATTTTTATAAAATAATAGTAGTGTTAATTTTGACACTATTCATAAAATTGTATATAAATAAAATCCACACAGAGGATATATTCGAACCAAAATGTTTAATAGATTCCTAAAATGTCATATTCATCTAAAAAAATTGTTTAGAACATTAATTATTTCATATAATTTTTAATTTAATATTTATATAACCATTTATTTGATATTTATCTTAATAAAACAATTGCTGCATCATTTTTGTACAATCATTTAATATAATTATTAGTTTCACAAAAATAAAAAATAAAAACATATGATGAAGATAAATATAATACCTTTCATAATAATATTTTTACTCGAATTTAACATCTTAATATCACGACATTTAAATTTCTATATTTATTAATTTATGAAGGTGACATCTCTGACATCATTTAAAATAAAATAATATAAATTTCCTAATTTGTTTTATAAGGATCCAAATGGTCAAAAAAGAGACCCTTGGATGATTAGGGTATATATATACTTTACTATTAAGGTTTGGTCAATTTTATGGTCTTTTTTATAGGTATTATTATTTTAATAAATAATATATTATTAATTTTTCATTAAATATATAATTTCTACATCATTAATGTATAAGTTATTAAGGTAAATACATATTTCATAAAAATTAATAATAAATTACCATGATAAATAAACACATATCAGCTTTCAAATGAGTATTTATAATCTATTTTATCTTCTATATAACTATATATTAAAAATAATCAAATTATTAAAGTTTGAGTGAGACATTTTACTTTCTTTTAAATAAACTAAATAAAAGGTCTTAATCAAATACAAGTGGGTTCCATTAGATTCCATTTTGACCCGAGTATGATTTAGGGTAAAATATAATCATCCAATTATATGAAAACAAGTTTTAGGGTTATTTTATAATATTATAGTTTCCCTTCATTTCCTAATTTACCTTTAACTATGGTAAATAAAATTTACCGTACTTACAATTCATAATTTCTAAAAATAAAAAGTATCTTATTAACATAATTTTTACCTACTGATTCCAAATATGGAATCCATATTTCCAAATTAAAATCACAAAAGTTTGAGAAATTAATTTAAAATTAATCCCGTTGTTAGGAAAACGATTTTTAAAAGTTAAAACATTGCAAAAGATTAAAATGATTTTACCTATGAATTCAATGTAAAATAAATGATAATGACATAAATTATATTAAATGGTAAAAATATATTCTATTTATACTTAAAACCATTAAATATTTTAATTTAACCATATAAATTATTACGATTAAAAAATTTGTTATTAATTAAAATACATCGTGTTTTTACTATTCATTAAAATATAAAAGTTATTAGAATATTATTTAAAATCTATACAAAGTAAATTTTTATATCCTGATTCCAAAGTTAAATTTTATTTTGTCAAATTGAACTTATAAACATGTAAAAATAATATTTAATGTGGGTGCGCCCTCAAAAGTCGGCAAAACTGCACTTTTTGAAAAATACTTATTTTACTCGAAAAATTTATTTTGTTCTCACACGATGTTCTAGAAAATATGTAAGATGAAATAATAAGGTTATAAAATTCCATATGTAGATAATACTATTCATAACAGCTAGTTCATAATAATATTATAACCATATATTTTTGTGTAGTGAAACCCGGTATTGTGTACAACACACGCTATCGAGGAAGGTCGCGATTGCGTGTAATGCAGGCCATGTCAGGGTTGCGTGTAGTGAAAGACTCCTTAGTTGTTTCATATAACAAAATCCAACCATATTTCATTTATACATTAAATATATATATATATACTCAATTTTGAGTAGAATAACTACTATCAAACAAACGTGAAATTGTGTGTAACATGATCCAAGAATAGTGTTGCGTATACTGCAAACTAATACGGTGTTGCGTATAGCACAAGATACTTTTTGTGTAACGTAAAACACAAGACATCAATGAAATTAAAAGAATATTTTTCATAAAATCTCAGGGTGTTACATTCTACCCCCCTTAAAATGAATTTCACCCTCGAAATTCATCAGGGTTATAAATGGTTTACGACTTGAATGTTTCTTTAACAGGAACCCACATCGTAAAAAGGCATACAAAAACTGAACGTTAAATATTAAATTATTAAATGTAATTGTCACCCAAATTAACTAATCACTGGGTTTCCATATATGAAATCATAGGTGAAAATATGGATATGGAAGAGAAATATAAACATCATGTTTTGATGGAGAGTGGTAGAGAACATGGCTATGAAAAAGACTACAATCACAAAGCCATAAATGTGTGATGATCTAAGGTACCTTATGATTCATCGTATATGAGGGAACTAGGATAACACTTTTGGTTTTCAAGATCATTTCCCTAATGTTGAATAATTTGAATTACAATAATTGCTTATTTTATTTTGGTACAACATCACCGTCTCTCATGCCTCAAACAATTTCAACTTCATCTCTTAAAGAAACGAAGTTGAATTTGTATTTTGCGATGTTTTAGAAGATCATTTGATTGAATGATAGGTCATTCCATCTATCTCAAACATAATGTTAGAAAAAGTGATATACATAAGTCCATCTATGGTGAGATTAATCGTATATGATTCCTAAAATGGACATATAATTTATATATCATACCACATTTTAAATTAAAACTAATTTATACTAACTAGGGACATACCGTAGGCCAGTGGTAGGCGATAAAGGCATGTCTCACTTCGGTTGTGGGATCGATTCACACAACCTTGTCCAACGCGACGGGTTTTCGATCGTCCTATATGTTTTCCTTTTTCTAAAATGATACGATTATAACATTCCAGAAATAATATCGAAAAAAGGTTCTATCCTTAAACAATACAATCTAATGTCCAACTTAATCCATTCCAACCATTAGGCATATCAAAAATATTTCTATCCGATCTCATAGTATAAATAAAATGACTACTAGAAAGGTCATTTAACAATCATTGAATACCATCATTTATACCCCATATATCCGAAGATATATCTTATTTGTCACATACCAAATATGTGAATTCCTTAATAATGTACCCTCCTGAAACATTAATTACCAAATAATCTTTGTGAAAACATGAATGCTGTCAAAAGTGAACTCTTTCCACATACCAAAAGCCCAAAATTTTGATATACTAAATCCATGATATCACTTTGTCCTTATATTAGTCGTGAGCTCATTAATACCATCAAACATCTCATTATCTCATTATCCCTTCATTATGCTCATATCATCTACTTTCCAAAAATATCTGAATAACCTTTCATGGTTATCGGTACCATTAAACATATAATTTCGAAAACATAAGGAAAAACTTTAGTGTAACAATCCATAGATGCCTATTTATTTCATAGTACCATGAGATTAATTATACAACATTACTCTAGATAAAAATGTAATCATTCCACTACCTTCTTAAACCTTTGACCGATATTGAAAAATTATTTCAACTCACATATAATTTGAAGTATCTTCATCATCATCAACATAAATACTACCCATATAACCATGTTTATTCTCTTTATGAGACTTTCCCTTAGGGAATTGGTTTGCATAATTCTCGTACATTCCACATTTAAAACATTTAACTGTTGTTGATGTCTTAGCAATACCATTATCCTTGTCCATGGTGTTAACTGAACCTTTTCCTTCTCAATTACTGGCTTTGTGTCCTTCTTTTCCACACCTAAATCATTTTCCAGTTCTTTTGAAACATTCTCCCTGATGCCTATTCCCACATGATTTACATGAGGGAAATTGAACTTTCATTCCTCTATGATCATCATTAAACTCCATATTTCTCTTATTATCTGAGTCCGGAAACTTTTTAATGTTGAGATTATTGATCATATTATGATATTGATGATTAGGAATAATAACTATATGTGGACCTCCAGATCCAATTTAATTTGGTGGCTCATGAAGAATATCATTCCGCTGTCCATCATATCCTCTATTATCATGAATCTTCCTGTTCCAAGCCATTTTCTAAAACCAAAAAAAAATAGTGTGAGCGGAACAAATCGTAATCAAGAGGGAGTACATTCAATATCAAACATCATATGTTTATTTATAATATCATTACCGGAAATCTAGGACTATAATCTATACTTATAAATATCCTTAGAGACATCCCTAGACATACATTAGAAATATCTCTAGGGATTTTACTAATGTTTTCGCATCCTAGTTTCCAAAGGTTGACATATCATTTCCTCTGATACCAAATATAGAGACCCAAAGCTTGAAGTACATGGACATTACATTACTTTTGCGTGATACTTAATACATAAAAAAACAAACACATAAGGACCATAATAGTTTAGTGTCATTGGAAACTCGGAATATAATCGTCTAATCGTGGTGAAAGATCTTCAAAATCTCCGATAAAGATCTTCCCCTTTTGTTTTCTTACCTAAAACCATTATTTAAATCATGGGGAAAAGAAAACATATAAAGGGTGAGCTCAAATGATCAATAAGGGTAATCATGGAGAAAATAGAACAAATCATATACATTTGAACTTAAAAAAATGAAAATAATGTTTGAACATCAAAATATTAAGAAATGACATAAAACATAGCCGTATGTATGGTATAGATCATCAAGAAACATTAATCATGATAAAATATCCTGTAAATAAAACATGTAATTGTGGTAACCATTAATCACTTTTTATGATTTCCAAAGTAGCAAAGGCATTACTGCCAAGACCATCTTAGTGGAAAAAGTCCCTTTCTGAATCTAGTTCACCCCTTGTTCCAGTCCTGTAACACTGAACCAGATTAACTTTCCACATTATCCATGTCTATCTCTTGACATATAAATCATTACCAAATGAATTGGAGGGAGATATAGGTCCCATCCTTCTCATAATGAAATCATTTTTACTTGTTCCATGAAATAAACATAAATCATTCATCATAACCCATAGAATAAAATGGGTTTCACAAACAACATCCCATCATAACATAATCCATATAAAAAATGGATATAATTTCATCATAATAAAATTGAAACCATGTAAATCATAGAGGCATTATACTTGAAACATATTCATACTAAATAGTGTCATCTTAGAAAGAAAATTGTTTTGACAAATCACTTGAAATGAATTATTGATGAAAATATCTTGTCTTCTTCAAAATTATTTTCTTTTCACAAAATTCCAGGAAATTTTAAAAGAAAATGAATTTTTTGAAAATAATAATGAAATATTATAGAGGAATATTCATGAAAATTAGGCGTTATGAAACCTTAAAAATCCATTCATACTGTATAAGTTAAAAAAAACTTTCTTCTCGTACTTTTTCCAAAAAGGTCAAAAAGTACCTCATATGGTAAAAAAAAGAAATATTCCATAAATTCCATGTACTATAAGTCAAAAATGGGTAAAAATGACTTTAAACATATATGAAGAAATTTTTACAAAACAGTGACATGGATGACAAATATAACCCATTAAATATGTACGAATAAATAATCTGGGATAAAAACAAGATTGGAAAAGTTATCCCTTACCTTATGTTCGATATGCTTCATAGGTATCCGAACATCCTGTATAATGATTTAAATAATGTCATTGACTTATTACAGAATCATATTCAAAGTTATGATATCATATATGGTTCACTTATTACTTTATATTACCTGTTCATTTGTAAATTCGTGTTAAAGTAGCAGTTTGGGTAAAATCGTTTCATTTATCGTTCGTGTTTTGAATTGTAATTATTTATATGATTAATTAGATCCTTATTACTTATATCCAGAATGTAAAACATGATTTATATATTATATATATTCAGAATATATATATATATATATAAAAGATCGATAAATGGAAATAAATATACCATTCATGGAGACGTTAGGTCGTACGTATGCACGAACGTTGTTTTTGTTTCCTTATTAAATTGAATGGAAGTAAGTAAATAACATATATATAAGTCCAGTATCATTAATATTTCATATTTTTCATGATTAATTAATATATATTCTTTATAATCATTCTTGAATGGTTTACTTAGAGAATGAATCTTATCGCGTCGTGGAGACGGTAATCCGTAGTTACGCACGAGTGATGATATCGTTCCATTAATTATTGAATGGAATTAGATTGGATGATATAATATCTCAGAATTAGTATCATGTTATAATAACGATATATATAGTTAATCTTTACACCATTATACCCATCCAAGTAAGGTGGTTGTGGAAAAATAGATAACACCACAGCATGGAGACGGTATTCTATACGTACGCACGCGCGGTGATTTCGTTTTCCATAGTAAGGATAGAAGGTGAAATGGGGTTGTTTCATATTTAAAATAACATATCAGTATATTATTGATTCTTATGTTATTAATTTATAATGAAACAACTATAGAAGAATATGTGGAAGAAGAAATTAACTTGAATAAATCAGTAGAAGAGATTACATCTTCTTCGACGCACCTCTTTTAAGCTTCCTCTTAAGGCACTAGAGTTGGTATTTTGAGAAGAAAAGAACCTCCAAAATGTTTCTAGGGAAGGTGAGAAGTGAAAAGGGCTGAGTTTTGACAAGATTTAAGGCTCAATGTGTTGTGAAGAGGAGAGGAAGAAGTGACCTTTTATAAGGGAGTAGAGGGGCCCCTTTGGAAACCTCAAAAATATTAATTTATAATAAATCAAACCTTCCTTAAAAACTTCCAAAATGACTAAAATAAAAATATTAGATTATATATGGTTGTAATCACATCATCCAATAAAATTTAGATATGTTTGGAATTTATTTTAAACCTTATCAATTTGTTTTATCCTTATTCAATGTATTTAATCTTATTTGTGGTAATAATATTCTAGATTTTAAATTGTTATAAATAATTACTTATGTGTTGTGAATTATCTATAATCAGGTACGTTATGAAAATTCTGACCATATAAATTTCAATTTATTATTTTTAAATTTTTATGTGATTTTTATTCAATTTAATAATATGTTATTTTTATAAAATAACAATAGTGTTAATTTTGACACTATTCATTTATTTGAATTTAAATAAAATCCACAAAAATAATATATTCAAAACAAAATGTTTAATAGATTCCTAAAATATCATATGAATCTTGAAAATTTGTGTAGAACATTAATTAGTTCATATAATGTTTATTTTAAAATTTATAAAACCATTTATTTGATATTTCTCTTAATAAAACAATTACTACATCATTTTTTTATAATCATTTAATATAATTATTATTTGCATAAAAATTACAAATAAAATACTATGATGAAGAGAAATATAATAAATCTCATAATAATATATTTAATCGAATTTATCATCTTAAAATCATGACATTTAAATTGTTATATTTATTAAATTATGAAGGTGACATCATTGACATCATTTAAAATAAAATTATATAAATGTCCTGATCTGTTTTATAAGGCTCCAAATGGTCCCACAAGAGACCGTTGGAAGATTATGGTATATATATACTCGAAAAAAAGGTTTGGTAATGTTTTTGGTCTTTTTGATAGTTATTATTATTTTAATAAAAACTATATTATTGATTTTTCACTAAATAAATAATTTCTACATCATTAATGTATAAGATATTAAGGTAAATAAATATTTCTTAAGAATTAATAAATAATTACCATGATAAAGAAAATATTTTTATATTTAAAATGATTATTTATAATCGAATTTATGTTCTGTATAACTATATATTAAAAATAATCTAATTATTAAAGTTGGAGTGAGACACATTACTTTCATTTAAATAAACTATATAAAAGAACTTAATCAAATACAAGTGGGTTCCATTAGATTCAATTTCGACCCAAGTATGATTTAGGGTAAAATATAATCATCCAATTTTATTAGAAAAAGTGTTAGAGTAATTTTATAATATTATATTTACCGTTAATTTGCCGATTTACCTTTAACTATGGTAAATAAAATTTACCGTAGTTATTATTCATAATGAATAAAAATAAAAAGTGTATAATTAACATAATTTGGACCTACATATTCCAAATATGGAATCTATTTTTCCAAATTCAAATCACAGAAGTTGGAGAAATTAATTTAAAATTAATCCCTTTGTTAATAAAACGAGTTTTAAAAATTAAACATTGCAAAAGATTGAAATGATTTTAACTATAAATTAAACGTAAAATCAATGCTAAAAATATAAATTATATTAAACGGTAAAAATATATTCTATTTATACTTTAAAACCATTCAATATTATAATTTAACCATATATAGTATTACGATGAAAAAATTTGTTTTTAATTAAAATATAGCGTGTTTTTACTATTCATTAAAATATGAAAGTTATCAGAATAATATGAAAATTTTATCCCAAGTAAATTTTTATATCCTGATTCCAAAGAAATATTTTATTTTTTCAAATTCAACTTATAAAATTTCAAGAACAAGATTTAATGTCAGTGCGCCAACAAAAGGCGGCAAAACAACATTTTTTGAAAAATACATATTTTACTCGAAAATTTTATTTTTTCCTCACACGATGTTCTTGAAAATATGTAAGATGAAATAATAATGTTATAACATACAAAATGTAGTTAATATTATTCATAACGGCTAGTTCATAATAATATTATAACCATATATCGTTGTTTAGTGAAACCCGGTATTATGTACAACACACGCTATTGAGGAAGGTCGTGATTGCGTGTAATGCTAGCCAAGTCAGGGTTGCATGTAGTGAAAGACTCCTTTGTTGTTGTGTATAACAAAATCCAATCATATTTCATTTATACATTTATTATATATATATATACACTAAATGTTGCTTATAATAACTATTATAAAACAAGTTTGAAATTGTGTGTAACATGATCCAAGAATATTGTTTCGTATACTGCAAGATAATACGTTTCTGCGTATAACACGAGATAATTTTGTTGTAACGTAAAACACAAGACATCAATGAAATTAAATGAATATTTTTCATAAAATATCAGGGTGTTACAAAGTTATTATCCGGAACAAGAAGTTAACATCGAATTGTTAATAAATTTTTTAAAAAAATCCATAATTAAATCATTTATGATATGATATATTTTATTATGGTTAATGAATATATTTATGATTAAACTATATTTATTATATAGGGGATTTGAATTCAATTTATGAAATTCAAGACATGAGGTCAATGATTTCTAGTCCCTCATTTATTTATTGGAGGCACAAGCCATCTTTATCGCTGAAATATTTAATATGGGGAATATAATACATCATTTAAAGTTAATATCTTGAATTTATTTATTATATTGGTAGATAATGTTTCATATAAAATTAATCTTTAATCGGGCTTATGAATCAATATTTACCTACATGGTAAGGTATTTTTGTCTAACATTTTTTTGTGAGACAAATACAATATTCACCACATATTTACATTATTTTGTTTTTATAATTCCCATGAATTTATTTTATGATGGTTAGTATCTATGATATAGGCTTTTAAATATCATTATAACTGTATCATCTTATAATGGAAATGTAATATATTTGGATGTTATATGAATTGATTTTGAGACCAAGCACTAAGACAAGGTGCGATTCTGAGGCGTGGTGTGCCCAGAATAGTTGTTTGAAAAATATTAACCACTTAATATCATTCATGAAAAGGTTTCCTCAAAATTGTAATAAATTTTAAACATTTTATTTTATATGAAATATTTGGAAAATATTGATTTTAGTGTACTGAATTTACCCTCTGTCTGGCATAATTTTTGTCAGTGTGAGTCATCTATAGAAAAAGTCACGGAGGGTATAACGGTAAAATTAATATTATTAAATAAAAATTATTTTTTGATGAGATGACATTTATTTTACTAAGTCGTTGTCAGATATTCAGGGTTATCCTCATATCACAAAACATTCTCTAGATACATGGGGAATGAACCTCTAGAAAAACCATTGGAGAATGATGACATATCGATCGAATGATGCACCTCAGATTGGATGAATCAAGGATCGATGACAATGCAACAACCATTATTCATCAGTAACCAACCCAAATTGAGGTAGGGAAGTTGTTTCATTGTTCTTTCACCATTATTGATTTACTTAAAGAACACGTGTCAATACCAGAATAGATTGATCCATGGTTTGATCTTTGTGCGACTGATTACAATTGCGGGGATTATTTTGTTAGTTTTCTTGATTTGGTTCATCGTTATTTGATCTAAAAGAAATATATTGATGTTGACATGAACATAGGCCAAGGTTAATTCTTCATGGTGATCTTTTTTTACTTTTCCCATTTATTTTCCTTCATCACCGTTCGATCACTATGGTCATGGGTCAACTTTTCGGGTGTCTCTGAATTCCATTGGACCCCTGATTTGATGAAACTAGAAAAAAGTGTCCGGTTTTGTGTAGATCCGGTCCCAAGGATCTCAATTCTATGACTGTATTGAATTACGGGCATTGGAGGTGGCTCGACGGTTTGAGGAAGGGAACACTATTGTAGGTATAGTGTTGTGGTTTCGTGAGGTGAGATTGCGGGGACAATAACCCGAGGTAGCGGTGATCAGAGGTAGTGGTGTTGGATACATAGAGAATGGTGGATGAACGCTTTGATCAAAGGCCATGGAAATGTCCATGAAGTTTGTGTATATGGGCTCAGGTGGCCCACACATGAATTTGTTGGGCCGAGGAAGATGGTTTGGCCCATGCAGAGTGGGTCTTCCTGACTGGACTGGGCCATGTGGGCCGGTCCAAGATGCTAGGTTTTTTGGAGACTAGGATCGAGACGAGGCATGTTCTACCACCATGGTTGATCATGATCCACAAAAAATACAGCTTCCACACAACCACAAAAGTTGTGTGGGAGGCCCATCCGAGCAATCAACCCTAGCGGTCAACTAGCATAGTCAGTCTATAGGCAGAGTGACCCTTCTTTTTGAAATTTTGAACTGCTATATGCTTCAAATGTTACAGCCATTTGATGATCCATTTGCAGATTTGGGGTCCTATCGATGAGACAACAATTATTTTTATTTTGTAGAGTTTTTTTTGGAATGTAAAGAATGAGATTGATTCCCTTGGTCATTCCCCCAATGTTTAAGTACAGAATTATGTCCACATCATTGGACTATAATTACCTCTAAAGGAAGAGTCACCGGTAGAGTCCGGTATCCATCCCTAAGACAAGATTGTGATCCTATATCGCCCCTAGTGGAGTTGTGTAATCATGTTAACCTCAAAGAACATGGTGTTGGTCCCACTTTTATCGGGACACATTGTTGGGTACATAGTATCCCCCAATGATTATGGGCACAATATTTGGAATCCTCATGTTCATTCTGGGTGTGATATTCTATATTGTTAGTTGATCCTAGTTAGTAATGTGGTATCCCATGGTCAGTTTGGGGAATGATCTATGGTTCCCAATGATTAGTTCTGGGTGTGACACCTCTACTCTATGTATCAATGATTTTATTACATAATACATTCTCATTTGGTTAGAGCTGAAATGAGCTACACCACATCATGAGTGCCTCTAATGATGTCAAGGCTTGAGGAGTGAGCTCATATAATTATAATTCTTCAAGATTAATCCTATGGATGGTAATTAGTTTTGGCTTACCTCTAGACTCGGTTTCTTGGAATGAGCGTTTCTTGATATTTTTGATAAATATGTTTTATACCTATACATTTGTGGAGTTGAATGTATTTCCATTGTGGTAATATTTATTTCATTGTGGAAATCCATTATGGTATTACTTTGTGGTATTCCTTTGTTTTAATACTCTATGGTATTCCTTCATAGTAATCCATTGTGGTATTCCATTTTGGAAGTCATCTGCGGTTATCATGTGTGGCATTCCTCTGTGGTAATCCTTTTTTGGGAATCATGTGTGGTATTATATCATGGTAATCATATGTGGTATTCCTTTGGGGTAATCCATTATGGTAATCATGTGCGGTGTTCCTTTGTGGCAATGGTGTGTGGTATTCCATTGTGGTAATCCTCTGTAGTAATCATTTGTAGTATTCTTATTTGGTATTAATTTTTTGTAATCCTGTGTGGTATTACATTGTGGTAATCATTTCTGGTAATAATTTTTTATCATTATTTGTGTTAATCCTTTTTTGTATTCCTTTTTTGTTATCCTTTTTGGTAACCATGTGTGGTATTCATTTGTGTAATTAATTTTTGGTATTCCATTGTCGTATTCATTAATGCTATTATTTTTTGGTTTTCCTATGTGGTCTTTCTTTGTTGTTTCAGGGTGTCCTACTGAGTATAGTTATAGTCATCATTGGATGGGACTTTCATGAACATGTCGTTTCTTGTGAACATTGTTTACCCTTTTGATGGTGTCCTAGGCAAACCCAGACTAGATAATTCTAAACAAGACTAAATAGCCCGAGCTCTATTCCTATGGACATAGATTGTAATCCCATTACCTCTTTCCATACAGGTTTCTCTTGTGGTTATATAATATTTTATGTTGGATTATATTCAGTACCAATTTACATTTTTGGTATTTCATTGTTGTACTCAGTTGAAAGATCTTAATTGTATGCATGATTTTTTTAGATAGTGGTTTTACATTGTAGCATTTTGTGCCTTAGAGAAGTGTGAGTGTGGAAAGGTATATAGGTTAATTCATCCCATTTTTAGGTTATTCCTAATCAGTTCTAGTGTCTAGTCTATATAATATTGGAGAAGAGAATGGGGAAGTCACAGAACATGTCTCTCTAGGACGGTTCAGGACAAAATGGTATTAGAGGGAGGTCTTTGTGGTGCAATAGTGATAGCTGTTTGGATTTTAGATTTCAGGACAAGGTCACATTTTTGGTGTGGCGGCTTATGAATACAATCAAAACAAATCTAATTACTTTATCTTTGACTCGGTACAAGAAAACACTTGTTAGGGAAAAATAATAGTGCATTCATCATATAAGAATAGTTGTGTTTTCCATTTCCTTTTTTGAGTAATATCTCTAGATAAACACTATTGACTACAGAACATATTATTTTATGTAAGGATTTATCCACATATACAAACATCCAGGACTCTTCTGGATGATCATGAGGCTGAACTGCCTAGTTAAGATGCATTAGTACAGGGGCAAGTCCCACAGATAACACCTCTAGGTTCTTAACCAGCTATACCACAACCTATTGAGCATATGATTCTACCAGATCTACAATTTTATGATTACCGCAGGCTTTGTACATTACACAATTTTTAGTGGGAGTGACCACCCAACATTCAGGGTAATCTAGAACCCCAATTGTGCTATGATTGGATATAAGTAGTCACTTATGTTTTATGCCTTCAAAGGATGCCTACTGACCTGATGGAAATCCTCACTCATCTCTTCTTCTCGGAACCATGGGGAGGTAGTGGATATAGGATACCTAGTCGCACATAGATGAATATATCTCCTATGACAACATCAGGTGTCTCTTCAAAGAGGAGTTCTATCCACCAACATTGTGGTAAGTAAACCTGCAAGAGATTCTACATGTGTCGCAGGGCAATATGATAGTGGACGTGTATTCTACGATGATTACTAATATTTTAACTACTATATGGACATGGTAAGATACTAGTTCATTAGGGATCATACCATCAGCATGAGAATAAACTAGGAAATCAAGGAATCATATTTATCACATAGAATTTGTATATATAATGGGGTGCTGGAGAAAACATTGGTGTTTGTACATTTCATGGATAAGAAGATACGTCCAGTAATTATTAGTAGTGGGAATGTAGGATAAAGGACCTCATAAGTAGTGAGAAAAAAACAGTCATAAGTACACAAATGTGCAATAAATTTAAAGAAGTGGTTCTATGATAGAGGATCTATAGTTTGGGGATCACAAGGTTGGTCCAGTCTACTTAGAGAGATGTGGTGGTTTTCATGTGATGACATGAGATTTGTCCCCCAAGATTTTACACCCAATCATAATATTGATTGGGAGAATGTAGATGAACCACTAAGGTAGAAACATTGATAGGAAAAGAAATATATATATATATATATGGTAGTGGATGTGTCATAAAAGCTGGGAGACCAACATGAGGTAGTTAACATTTTGACATGTAACCACCACCACCTCCATGTGGTCCACACGAGACTCATGGAACTAGAAGACATGGGAGGGGAAACTGGCATACAGTCGAGGCTTAGGGAACATGGCTCCAAATATGAATCGAGGTATGATATTTATCTTTTATACATTACCTACTGTATTGACTGACATATGTTCTAGTCATTATTTTATTTCCATAAATCTTTTTTGAGACGCAATGATTCTGATTAAACAGATGAAGCTACCCTCAAACATAGAGACTCATATCGAAGGAGAGCAATCAATCATGAACTTGTGCCAATAGTTTATCATGACTCTTAGTGGTTAGTGTTTTGGTTGGGATCACTTGGTAGTGGTGTTGAGGCGATATGACATCATTCTTGTTATAGATTGTTTGTCCATTGTAATTCTTAGATTGACTATTTTAGGAGAAGAGTGTGGTGTGTCCAGAGTGGTGGAATGAGGTTTTTCTTTGTTATCCAAAATGAAATACAGGTAGCATAATATATACAAACACATAGGAGGGGTTGGCTAATTACTCAACAATTGGTTATCCTAACCCTCTGTGTTGTGGATTTTTTTATTCCTCTATTTTCTATAGGTGTGACAGAGTTGAAGTGGATCTGTCGATGTTTGATACTGAGGTGTTGGACATAGTTCCTCTAGAACTATGACTTTGAGATTGTGTACACTCTTATAAAGGAGAACGTTCTTGCTAATTCTCTCAAAAAGAGATCTAGATTTTTTTTGTTGAATGAGTTGTTAGATAATTCAACCTTGTTATAGTTATCCTTTTTTGATAGGTATGTAGAAATGTACCTATGGTCAATAATTGTCACATTCCACTGTTACATATTTTTTGGGAGGAAAATCAAGGGGATTCCGACTATGAGACCCAACATGCTTAGATATCAATAGGGCATGATCTAGATAGATATTGGAATGGTGGATATCACATCATTATTTTTAGAGGACGAACAATTGTTCTAGTGTATTTTGGGGAGGATGTTTCTATAGAGTTTCATACATCCCATTTTTCAATAAATCATTGTGTGGAGAAGTTGTACTAAGACCTATGACATTAGTTTTGGTTTATAGAGATAAAGAAAGGAGTTGCAGAGTTTCTCTCTCGATTCCTTACTTATCAGAAGGTGAATGCTAAGCACCAGGTTCCAGTAGGTTTAGCTTAACCCCTTGAGGATCTGATATGGGAGTGGGATATGATATGGATGGAATTATTGATGAGTTAACCAAGTACTCATAAGGGAATCAAAGCCATATGGGTGATTCTTGACCGACTCACCATTTCGGGCCACTTCCTAACTATATCCAAGATTCATCTTCCCTCTATATATATGACATAGATTTGGGGAGGTGTCATATCACTTGGTTCTATAACCACATATTTATTCGGTACAAGACATCTTACATGTGTCTTGAGAGAGGAGATACATACACGATCCATCACACATCATCTATTGGGGCGAGTAGTGTAACAACCCAAATATAAATTAATGAAAATTCCTCTCAATCTAATTACATTCCTTATTATGGTTATATAAATTGTAAACATCAGTATTTTTATTTTTCAAGATTTTGAAATACAGTTATGAATTGTGACCATTTATAATATATATGTTGAACAGTAATCACATGATTAGTATAAATATATTGCTTTAACAAATCCAATTTACTCTGATAAAAGAAGTGATGTCCTCATCTAGTAGACATTCCCTGTACGAAGCCCATTTGATGGAGCTCAGAAAGGATGTGGCGTTATTTGGCTTCGCTCTTGACCAGGCCCAAGCTGAGCTTAAACACGTTAATCTTGAACGGAATCGAATACAGGAGAAGTGGAAGTTGATAGATATTACCAGCTAAGTGATGTTATCGGAGCCACACCAAGAGTCTACCACCATCACACACCTTATACTTCAGTCTTATGTGGGTGTTATAAGGTTCTATGTAAGAAGACTCTAGAACTATGAGTGTTTAGAATATTTTTTTATAAATATTGTTCATTCATTTTATTATTTTTACATTGTAAATAGTTTTTAAAGCACAAATAGTATTTTTTTAATATTCAAATAAGAAATATATTTTGTTGAATTAATGGAAATTTGAAATAAAAAAAATTCTAATAAAATATAATTATTAAATTACTATTTACTAAATATAAATGATCATATAATTTTATATATGCAATTGTAATTTTTATTATGGTTTGAAAGCTATTTTTGTCAAAACCCATGAATTTTTAATAAATGCTTATTCTTATTTTAAAATTAAAAAATCATATATTTAGACAATTATTTAGATAAAATTAATATTATTTTTGGAATCAGGACATCAAAATTATCAAATAGTGAATTGTTCATAATTTTTTGAGATAGTCGAATTTTTGGGTAAAAATTATATACCGTTTAAATATATAATGAGTTTTATGACAACATAAGGACCCAATAGTGCTGTAATAAAATTATATAAACATTATTTTCTGCCAATATATGTTTTACAATTAAAATAATGTGATTTTGGGTTTGTTTGATTTATATTTCAATGCTTTTATGGACCCTCCAAGACATATAAAACATTTTCACTTTTTGAATTGTTTTCCTTAGGAGTGTGACTCACCCCCACTTAAGAGACACTATTATTTTAATAATATCTTCCATAGGCCTTATAAAATATTTTTTTCCACTCTTCTTTGTAAAAAACCATTGGCAAAACCATGGGCTGGTATTTCGTTTTAATTAGTTTAATGTGAGGTGTCCCAAAACTAAATAATAATGAATTCCCTCTCATTTCCTATGTACACCCAAACACCTTCCCACTTCCTCTTCACTAATCGACTTCGGAGTTTGACCAATACATTACCTAATATCTCTATAGTCCCACAAGGTGCCCTAAGCTCCCATGAAGCCTCTCACAAGCCACTCCCAAGCCTTTGGTATCACACATCCAAGTAAGGGATTTCATCCTTTATCATTTTTGTCCAATTTTCATTAAGTTGGTGTTCCCTTTTCATATGAATTAAAATTGTTGGGGTATGATTTATCCCCTCCCTCATATAACCCTATTATTGTTTGGATGATGGGATACCCCTTTATCTGTCATTAATTCCACCCATGTACACCTGTTACCATGCGGAAATTTCATGAGGGATTTCACTCTTCTCTTTTACATCCAAGTAATTCTCTTTTATTATACATCTAAATTCCAATACATTTGATGGGACATGAATCTATATTAACCCTTTACTGTCCATTTCATGTACATATGATGAGACATCATTTTATCTCTCATCAATGATTTTCATGAATCCTTATGTCATGTCGTTATCTAACAAAATTTCACCGTGTTTTTTCAAGCCAAGATCATTGTGTAGGGAATACCATACCCATGTCTCTGTCAAGTGTATTCACCTTTATGAACATATATGTATTGAATGGTAATTTAATGTATTTATTTCCTATTACTTAATATTAGAATAACATATTATGTTGATTGATTCCATGTTATATAATCCATGTGGTACACTTATGAATGAAATGAAAAGTTTAAGAGGGGTGCACATTGATAGCGCACCATATCATTGGTTAAAGTATTGTGTGATGATACATCATGTGCAATGGGTGATGACTCATGCTAATTAAAGTGCAACGAGGTTCTAATCGTGCTTCATATGCAATTAGGTTTTACTCATTCTCCATGTGCAGTGAGCCTTGGCTCATGCTAATTCTATGTTAAGTGATGTTTCCACATTTCCATGTTTTGATTATCATTCTTTATCATGACTTTATGTTCATATTTCTCTTGTTCTCCATTTATATTCCCATTTTCTTACATGTATTGTATTCCTCATGTTATATCATGTTTATTCCCTTACTGGGCTTTATATCTCACCTTTTTCTTATGCACGTCCTCAGGTTATCCCATGCAATTCTAAGTACGAGGGAATTTAGTGATCATTTAAAGGAAGTTCTCAATAATGATTTTGCGTGTTTAATGTTATAAGTTTTATGTAATTTTCCTAAGCCCCAAAGAAACTATACATATAGATGTACTATGTTGTATCATGTGATGATTTTATACAATAAATCATTGTTATGTTTGTAATAAAATTAGGGCTATTATAGTTGGTATCAGAGAATTTGTTTAGTTATTTTTTGGATTAGGATTAGAAAACCCGAGTGAAGACTTAGAGACAAGAATATGTATAGTAATAACATCCATATGTATTGGTGAGTATTGATAAAGTAGTTTATCAAGAAAATATATCACATTCTGGATACGATCAGGTAGAGGCGACTCTGGCACAGATGTATCCTTGGGGTAAAAATCAAAAACACTATTTTGAGCTAGACTCGAATGAGAACTGGTGCACAAAAACAGGCCTTGCTGCACTCTTGGTTACCACACTCCCAGTGGATATGCTTTGGAAAATTCACAATCTTAGTATGAACCCGTATTAAGGGAAATAAAAAAAGCCCCTAATAATATATGTTAGAAAGTTAATCATGAATATGTAACACCCCAAGTATCCATAGTATGCTTCTCTTTGAATAATACAATAGCGCGTGTTGTATGCAAATTCGAATCTAACAAATATAATCCAATCAAACTTGCAGTTTTCAGTAGTAATACACAATTTTTGAAATTTTATAAATTCTATATTTCAAAATGGAATTCATTTTTTGATTCAAAATATCAAAATTAGCTTAGGGTGAATTTTTGGTATTTTTTCTGAAAACATTCAATTTCTGATGATTAGTGAGAAACACTTAGTTATAATTTTAAACCCAATTATTATATAAATAATAATTTATTTTATTAAAATTTATTTTATCTCAAAATAGATAAATAATACCAATATAACTTCAATGTAATTCATAGGAGTCAGTTTATAATAATTTTAGATATATAAATTTTTTTGAACTTTTTACCGTCTTTAACCCAACTCCTAGGACCATTTAAAAATTTATTTAAAACATAATTTTACCACTTCTGTGAGTTTAATTTCAAAAATCATAGTGAAACTATTGATATCATTATATAAAATGTTGTTTAATAAGATGAAAATAATTTTTGGTGAATAGTAACTTTTTGCTTTTATTTACCGCGGTTAAAAGTAAATAGGGAAATTAAGGGTAAAAATTATATTATTATTACCCAAAAACATGCCCTAATTCTCTTGGACAAGTATAATTTGACCAAAAACAACCTTATTAATAAAATATGAACCACTTTGGTCTACATGGATTAGATTAGGACATTTATTATTATTTTATTTAAATAAGTGTTAAAAGAGTTAAATTCAATGTTTAATAACCAAACCATTTTTAATATAGGGATACACACAATATAAAATCGACTATAAATATTCATTATAAATAAAAAACAATTTAATAAAAAATGATATCTTATTTATAATTTTTAGACATTAACTAGTTTAATTTATTTATGAAACAATGCTCATGACGAAATTACCTAATTAATGAAATATTAAAATAAATGATATTATAAATATCAAAATAAATGTATTATGATACATTTAATGGATTACAAAATCTTTATATGATAATATGACATGTTAGGGTTGTTTAGATTAATGTCTTTCAATGTAATAATGCTTTTATGATTTTAGCAAAAACAAAATACCAAATAGTGTCAAAATTAACATAAAAGAGTTCCTAAAACAAATATTATATTATTAATTGATATAATATTCCTAAAAAATATATGAATCGGAAAAATGTCTTAAATAATATTATATATGTCATTAATTACCCACTTGAGGTTCCCTTGGAAGTTTATAGTAGGTTTATTAACCATATAATATAACAATACAATGATTCATGGTAAATGTCAAACTATTTAACTGAGAGTTAAATCCATAAGATAAAGTTAATATAGTGATGAAAACATATCTAAAACCTATTGGTTGAGTGGTTATCGACCCATACCCACATTATCCTTTAAATAATTCATTTTGTATCCCTTAGAAACCGAAAATTATTTTATTATGAAATAATATTTCTAGCATTTCCTAAGGTGCCCCTCACCCCTATTATAAAAGGGAAATTCCCGTTCTATCTAATTCACACATTCAAAGCCATTTGGCTCAGCCAACCCCTGACAAAATACCTTTTCAACTGTCCTCAGTTCATCCTATATGCCTTCCTTTTGTCAAAAATCCAACCTAAGGAGCCCTTGTGATCAAATCAAAAGGAAGAACCCGAAGAAGAGATAATATTTTATCACCTCTTTGAAGTTCCTTTCTTCCTACACTTCCTCTTTCTTTGATGTTTCCATTATAATAACTATAGTATATTCTATATACTATGATGTTATTATAAATATTTTACAACCATATTCATTATTATATCCATCATTTTAATGATATGTCACCATACATGTGTACGTACAACTTACTGTCTCCACGTCGTGGTTCAACTATTATTCAATACATTATTATTTGGATGGGTAAATAATGGTGTTTAATTAATGTAAATAATAAATATAGAATGATAATTATTCTGTATATATTATATACCATCAAATTATATACTATTTTAAAATAAAAAAATTATATTGTCGCTTGAGCTTACGTACAAATTACTATATCCACGAACACGATGAGATTCATTCCCTATCATATAAATTCCAGAATAATTTTCATTAGATGATTAAAAATAATGTATAAATACTTAATATCATTCTGAATATTACTAAGATACATCCTATCCATAACAAAAATTACTTAAATAACAAGCCATATAAAGGAAAACAAAATAGTTAACACCGGAAACGATGATACTACTGAAATATTATTATCAAAGCAATATTAAAAGATAATATATGATATCATATTAATTAATTTTATTATTTTATAACTTAATCACAATTATTTCACCACTATACATGAGGTTAACCTACCCTCTACCAAGGAAAAGTACAAGATAAGGTTCAATTTCACAATCACTTTATTATCTGATATTGTTTTTGAGTAAATATCTATAGGGACCTCTTTATCATCCACATCCATGTTTCTTGAAAACGTATTCCAAATTTTTTTACTATTTACTGTACAATGGATTAAAGTCATTTATACCTTTTTTAACTTTTTGTTAAATGGTTTTAATGGAATCTTTCTGTCATTTTCCAAACAAGGTAATTTTTGAACTTTCTGTCATATTTAATGTAAGAATTTTTTTAACTTATACGGCGGGTGCAGAGATTTTTCCCCATTATAAAATTGTCAAAGCATCCTTTAAAAACTTATAATAATATTTTCATAATAATTTTTTTCTTAAATTATTTCAAAATAGAAACAGATATTTCTATAAAAAATTATTTTATATCAACTATGTCAAAATCCTTTGGTGGATTTTAAACTTATTTGAAGCTGATTTATTATGATACAAAACATCGATATTGTATTGAATTTTTTTTGATATATTTGATAGTTGATGGGTTATTTTTTCACCATTCATGTTTTCGAGAAAAATTGTTGACATTTCATATGCTATTTTTAATACGAAAGTTTATGTTATATTTAATCTTTTTCATATGAGGAATGTATTGGACTTAGTAAATGACTGGTGGAGCCCGCTATAGCTCCTCAATGAATCTGTAGGTATCATTAGACAAACTACTGTCTTGGCATAAGGCTTTGACAAAATATTATTTGTATTCTTGGTACAAAGACTTGATTATGTAGTTATGAATTCTGGCGTTATGCATTCCATTATTATAAAAGTGGCTGTTGATATTGCATGTGATTATTCAACTAGTAGAACATCCATGTGAATAAGTAAATGAATTATTTGATTTTATCTATTACATATTATGATAAAGGTCAAGATTAAAAGGCTTTTGTTTTTTTTCATATAAAATTCCTTAAATTTTTATGCTTATTTATGAAAGTTTCTGCTATATTGTTATCCTTACTGAGCATCTCAACTCACCCCTTTCTTTGATTTATTTTTCCCTGGATGCAAAGAAGTATTTTATAACATTCTTGTAGGGATAGTCTATGGGGATATGAGTGTGGTCTATGAAAACTATGTTGTTTTAATTTTTCATTTTATGATGTGATGTATTAATTAAGAATGTATCTTGTATTTCCAAGGCTACTAAACTAATCGGTCTTTCGTGACACAATTTCCTTGTATCATGCCAATGTTATGTAATAATGCTTAGAATCTGGGTAATTGGGGTCAGGGAGTTACATTTGGTATTCAAGTAAGTGTAATACAAACAATGGAAACTAGATTTAGGTAAACTCTTATTAGAGCACATAGCATTAAGATTGACTTTGAATATTACTTAAGAAGAACTTCCTAGAATTTTGGTATTATACCAATTTTGTGAGTTTTCAAAGCAATACATCCCTATCTGGATAAGAGAAGGTAGACGCGGCTCTGGAACAGATATACCTAGGGGTAAAATAAGAAAACACCACATTGAGCTAGACTCTAATGGGAACTAGTGCACGACAATGGGCCATGCTGCACTATTGGTTACGACACTCCCGGGGGATATGCTTAAGATAATTCTCATTTTCATTAAAAACCATTATGAAGTGTTTATGAGTATATACATCCTCAAAAAAGATCATTTTTATGATTATGTATTATATCCATAAACTATTAAATTTATGTTAAGTGTTTTTCTAGTATGTAATTATGTATTTCGATTAACAAACTAATCTAGTTTATGAATTTGTTTATAAATAGCGCCTATTGGAAAGAATAGAAATCCTATCAAATCACGTAATCTATGTAGGTATTTCCCTCTTAATCAAGATAATTATAGTGGAGTGGGTGAAGCAGCTGGTGCTGATCATCTTATCACCATACTAGGATGACTTACTCAGGTTATGAATAATAACCTTACTCGTATGGAGCACCCTGATCCACAGTGTAGAGGATCAATGTTAAATCTCTTCATGAGGCAAAAAGCACCAACATTTAATGGGAGTAAAAATAAATTGGTATCCGAGGAATGGATAATTTACTTAGTGAAAATATTTCATTCTTTGGTGAGTAGCTAAAGGGAAAAATTTGTCATGGTAGTTTACCGCATAACTGGAGATGCTGATCTATGGTGGTGATTGATTCAAAACACAATGGAAGATGATGAAGTATCAAATATGGAATGGATGGTGTTTAAAGAGATTTTCATAGAAAACTACTTTCCTTGTGATCATCAACAAGATATGGAATGTCAATTTCAGAGTCTGAGGGAAAATGAGGATGAGAATGTCACATTGTATGAAGCTAATTTTTTAAGGTTAGAAAGGCATGCAACAAATTATATACGTAACCTAAGAAGTAAGAGTGATGATTTTGTTGATGGGTTAAGACCATTTATCCATCAATAATTAGTCTCATGATCCATCTCATCATATGAAGATACTGTCTCATGTGCTATCAAGATAGAAAAAGAAGTATCTATGTCTTATGAATTTAATGTAAATAAATAGAAGAAGAAATCTTCTGAACAGTCTTGAAATAGAAATAAAGGGAATAAGGGAAAAGTTGAATATCCATCCTTCAGTAAATGTGGGAAGAAACACACTGCTACTTTCCTTAATGGAATGGGAGTCTGTTAGAAGTGTGGTGAAAAAGGCCACAAAGTTCATGATTTCAAGGGGAAGAAAGAGGTTGTTAATGTTGAATTCCACAATTTTAGAGAATGGGGACATTAGGAAAATGAATGTCCTAAGTGTTAGGGGATCTTACATCAGAAAATGCCAAGGGATCAAGGACAAGCTTATGCTATCACAACTACTGAGGTTGATGCACTGAAAGACGTATTTACATGTAATTTAATGGTTTTCTGAAGTATATCCAATTCTTTATTTGATTCTAGGTCATCACATTGTTTCATATCTTCCATGTTTTCTAAGAAAAATAGATATTTCCAACTTGATTTAACAAGGGAGTTTTTAGTCAAAACTCCTATGGGAAGTATCATTGCAACAATGTTTTGTGAATTAGTTCCTCTTAAGGCACATAAACGTTATTTATCTCATAAAATCATCTTCATACCCATGATTGAATTTGATATAATCCTTGGTATGTATTGGATTTTCGACCATGATATGAAAATTTATTTTAAGAAGAAGGAGGTTAAAATTTTTTATGATGATAAAGAGTACCATATCTTTAGAGCAGAAACATCACCACCTAATTCTTCTCTAGATCCACCCATAGTAGCTCAACTAAATTCAATTATTATAGAGGAAGAGAATTAAATATATGTGGGTGAGGAAATGAATTTTCAAATATAGGATATACCTATTGTGCAAGAATATGTTGATGTGTTTCTAGAGGATTTACCTGGACATCCTCTAGAATGAGAAATTTAGATTTCCATTGACTTAATTCCTAGTTTAATTCCCTTATCGAAGACACCTTGTAGAGTAGACACTGTGGAATTAGTGGAAATAAAGAAACAATTAGATGAATTGAGTAATAAGGGATTTATTTTCCCTATTTCTTCTCCACAGGGAGCCCCTGTTCTTTTTTTAATACTAATTATGGATCTATGAGGTTGTGCATTGACTACAGGGATATCAATTCTATAACAATAAAGAAAAAATATCCCCTACCTCATATTGATGATTTATTTTTCCAACATCATGGAGAAAAATACTTTTCCAAGATTTCCCTTCGATTTCTATAACATCAGTTGTGTGTGAAGAAGGAAGACATTACGAAAACAACGTTTCAAACCAGGTATGGGAAAAAAAGTTTACAGTAATGCATTTTTTATTGACTAATGCACCCTCTGTCTTCATGGATATAATGAATAGAGTTTTCAAGGAATATCTTGAGGGATTTTCAATGTTATTTATTATTGATATCATTGTATACTTCAAAATCTATGAATATCATAAAAATCACTGGCGCATTATTCAAAAGACTCATAGAAGACATGAATTATATGGGATGTTTAGAAAGTGTGAATTTTGGCTTCAAGAGATATATTTTCTTGGGCATATTGTCTCCAAGGATGGAATCTCTTTTGATCCATCTAACACCAAGGCAATCCAAGAAATTCCAGCATGGATGATTATAACTAAGGTACACAGTTTTATTGGTTTAGCAGGTTATTATGGGCATTTCATCCAGAATTTTTCCCTGTTGTCTAACCCATTAAAAAATATCACATGAAAAGGGGTTAAATTTGTTTGGAAAAAAGAGTTTAAAGAATGTTTTGATGAATTTTATAAATTATTAGTCAATTCTCATGTAATGAATCTCTCATCAGGGAATAATGGGTTTGTTATGTAGTGTGATGCATCAAAGAAATGACTTGGTTGTGTCCTTTTGCTGAATGATAGGGTTATTCATTATGTTCCATGGAAACTAAAAATTCGTGAACAAAACTATCCTACTCATGATCTTGAGTTGGCACCTGTAATCTTTTATTTTACGATACAGAGACCCTATCTATATGTTGAAAAATGTGAGATTTATTTTGATCAAAAGAGTTTGAAGTATATTTTCTCACAAAATGAACTCAACATGAGGAAAAGGTGATGGATTGAACTACCCAAGGATTTTTATTTCAATATACACTACCACTCGATGAAGGAAAATAAGGTGGTAGATGCTTTGATCAGATAGGGTTCATAGAGTTTTGGACAAGATGAGAGTTGAAAAGGAACCTATTTACAAGGATCTAGTAATGTTGGACATGGGGATAACCACAGAAGGCGAAACATCAATAATTTATCAAATGGTTTCCAAACCATCTTTATTAGAAAAAATAAAAAGTTCTCAAGCTGATGATGAGGAGTCTAAAAAGAAGATTAAAGCTGTGAATAACCGGAGATTGGGATACTTCGTATATGAAGATGGAATTTAAAAATTTCGGAAAAGACTTTGTTTTCCTGATATACCTGATCTAAAAAGAGAATTTTTGGATGATGCTCATTGCTCTAATTTATCTATACACCCTGGGAGCACAAAAATGTATAGAAATTTGAAGAAAATTTTTGGTGGGACAACATGAAGAGGGAGATTTCTGATTTTGTGTTAAGATGTATGGTTTGTCAACAAGTTAAAGCTAGAAGGTAACAGCCTGGAGGAGTCATGAAACCTCTTCCATACCTGAGTGGAAATGGGATTATATCGAGATGGACTTATTCAGGGTGCTACCAAAGACTCCTAGAAAGATTGCTGCAATATGGGTCATTGTTGATCGTCTTATAAAGTCATCACATTTTCTTGCTATAAGAGAAGATTTACCACTTGAATGTTTATCAAGACAATATATTAATGAATTTTTAAACCTTCATGGAGTACCATTATCAATTTTTTCTGAACATGATCTCCGTTTTACATCAAGATTTTGGAAACGTTTTCAGAAAACCCTTGATACTGAACTTTGTTTGAGCACTTCCTACAACACTCAAACTGTTGGAAAATCTGAATTGACTATTCAAACCTTTGAAGCCATGTTGAGATCTTTCTCACCTAACTTTCAAGGTATGTGTGATCAATATTTACCTCTGATAGAATTTTCCTATAACAATAGCCTCCATTCATGTATCTAGATGTCACCATATTAAGGATTATATTGAACGATATGTCGCACACCAACGTGTTGGGATGATGCTGGTGAAAGAAAACTCATTTACCCAGAACAAGTTAAGGAAATGATGGAAATGGTGAAGGTTATCCCAACCCATATCAAAGAATCAGAAAGTAGGAAGAATATCTATGCCAATAACCGAAGGAAGGATTACGAATTTCAGGTAGGAGATCATGTTTTCTTGAAGGTATCTCCATGGAAGGGAGTTATTCAATTTATTAATAAGGGTAAATTGAGTTCCATGTACGTCAGACCTTTCGATATTCTAGAATGAATTGGGGACGTAGCTTACAGTTTGGCAATGCCGCCAAGTCTCTACGAAGATCACAATGTGTTCCATGTATCACTATTGAGAAAATACATGCCTGACCCAATGGATGTACTCACATATGAGGAATTAGAACTAGAAAATAATCTTTCTTATTGCGAAGAGCCTATCACGGTTCTCGATACAAGAGAACAAGTGATGAGAAACCGGATGACTCGTCTGGTAAATGTTCTTTGAAAAAACCATAATATGGAAGAAGCAACGTTTGAAACCGAGGAACTTATGATGAAGAACAACCCATCTCTTTTTATGCAGTTGTTGGTGCTCCTTTTCATCACATTGTCTAAAGGAATGGAAAGGGAAATGACTTAGCACAAATTGACTCATCTTTTGAAGAAAACATCAAAAATCGAAAAAATAATGAAAAAGGAGTCAAATGCACATGTTCCGCACAAGTTCCCTCATGGTCGCACAAGTACACTTGTGCGCCACCTAATGGTCACGTGAGTGACTTGCGCGCCATCTTTTGAAACTGCCCAGGGTCTCTTCTAGCCTATAAATACCCCCGGTGGGCCCCCCATTTTGAGGAGGAATTTTCCAGAATTCAGTTACAGAGCTCTGAACGCCCAAGTCTCTTCTTCAAGTCTTCCAAACACTTCTAAGGTAATTCTTTACCTAGAATAGAAGGTTTATACAAGAGGAATAAGGTCAAAGTTTTAGATATCACAAAAACTTGCACGCCTAAGTGTTTTTCCCTTAAGGGAAATGAACACACTTGCACGCCTCCTTACCTATTCATTAAAACTTGCACGCCACTCCTGGAAGTAACTTGGGATAATTATAAATGATTTGGTCAAGGATCACACAAGTATTACCCTGATTCATAACAATTGCGCATGTACCCATGTTCCGTGCATGTATACCTGCGCACCCATGACTTGCACGCCCACGGAGTACTTGTGCTCCTGCCAGGACTTGTGCGCCACTATCTTTTTCGGTGCCCTGCCTACCCATTTCACCTTTCTTATTTCATTCCACCTCTCCTATTCAAGATTCAGTCTTCAAGACACTCTTCAAAGTCATTTATGGCATGTTTTCTTGAATGACATCCTTATCTGAAAGGAATTCTGTGGAACATCTCTCCAAACCTAGTGATTTACATATCTTTATGTCACTAAAGATTGAGATGTCATTCATTCAACCTCATCCTTTAAGACGAGAGAACCCCTTAACATGGGCCTCCTTTTCAGGAGTAAGCCCCAGTCCTCAATAATTTGGGCATCCTCCTTAGTAGTATGCCCAATGTTCCCAAAAATCATAATTCCCAAAATATGTGCATCCTCATTAGGAATAAGCCCCAAGTCCCCTTATTTGGGCATCCTCCACAGGAGTAAGCCCCAAACATAATTCATTTTTAACCTGGGATTCCTTTTCAAGAATAAACCCCATTTTCAAATCTAAAAATACGGGCATCCTCATTAGAAGTAAGCCCCAAGTCCTCATTAATTTGGTCATCCACCTCAGGAGTGACCCCAAGTCCCTTAATTTCTCAATGTTCCTTAACCTGGGCCTCCTTCTCAGGAGTAAACCCTAGTCTTAATTTTTCTTCACCAGTCCAAATTTAATTTCGATCCGGGATTCCTTCTCAAGAGTAAAACCCAATCATATGTCCTCTCCTAACTTGGGCTTCTTCCTTAGGACTAAGTCCCATGATTAGAGTATTCAAATCTCCGTAAAGTACATATACCTTTATGGACCCTGATCCTGGATTTATTCCCCGAAGTAAATCTTAAATCTTCTTCTGTTTGGGCAGTCATACAAAACATAAGCCCCACATCATTTCTTATTATTTCATCTTTCATGGCACAATTTTCTAGTTTTACCAATACCTCTTTATTCTCACACCGAGCATGACTCACGCGAGCCTAGAGTGTAAATGTAATTATGACATCTTTCATTGAGCCATCAATCATACATAAACATCATACTCCCTTACTCAAACTACGTGGGTTCTGAATACTTTTCTAAACAAAGGATACATAGGTAGCCCATTTTCGGGATCGATCCCAACTCTGAAATAATCCATGTCCTTCTGAATGAAAATAAACGTCAAGCGCCCCACTGAGTGGCTTTAAAACTAGTATGGTCATCATAATGACCAAGAGACTTTTATGTATTGAAGGATACCATTGACCAATAATCTCTAACAAATATAGATGATTCTCTATTGATGATGAACCTTGAATACAGATAAATGATTCTCTAAATTTCCGACACATCAATAATTGATTGTCAGATTTAAAGGAAATCTCATTTTATAATTGGTAATTTAATAAGGATTCACGAATATAACTTAAATATTTAAAGAGTGTCTCGGAGTAGACAATAACTCCCCTAAAAAAGGTGTGATGAGTCCGACCTCCCATCCTCTCAACCAATGAAAATTCCTAAGCCTCATCAGTCAACAACTATTGAGAACCTAACTTTGGAATGTAGGTCAAAATGGATATGGAATCATTGGATGTTTCCGGTTCTATGAACAAACCTGTTAGAAACCGATTGGATTGTTTGAACCTTCAATCAACGCGGTCATACCCAATTCCAAAGAAAACAAAAAATGGTGAACCCGACGTGAATCCTTAACCAAGTCAAAATGATGTTTTTATTATTTGTTAGGACCCTATTTAAAACTCAATGAGACGGACAACAAGACAATCAATAACATATTTTCTCATACAAAATATGTAGTGGCTGGACTTATCTTTATTATGTATGTTATATCAAACAGGAACTCTTTTCCAAGATCTTCTGCATTTCCTGAATGGCTTCTCTTAAGTTCACATCTGTGAATACATCTGCTGTGAAAACATCTGCTGCAAATTCCAATGCTTCTACTCCTACTGGATCATCATCCACTCTGAGGACGATATCACCAACTCATCATCTTCAATTCTAGGTATCAAACATTCTGGTTAAGGAGTACCGTCAACACGGTACCATTCCAACTCTGGAGGCTGCCCAACAAGCCCTCCAAGTGAACAACTCACAGCAGTCATCCAAACAACGATGACCAGTGATCAAGAAGCAGGCGGTGCTAACCGCACTCTCCGACCATTTCGGTTTGTTATCCCCAGAACACAATCACCATTCACACCCATATTATGAGGAGGTTAATGAGCATGCCCCTCAGGGCCTTAATTCATGGAGACCAGAGTCATTGCCAAGGGCTCCTATAAAAAATCTCTGCCAGACTCCTGCATCAGTGTGCCCTCAACATGATGATGGCATCGAATCCAGGCATTCGACTCAGGTTCCTCAAACCCGAGAAGGAAAGATGAATCACCAGAGGAGAAATCCGGTTAACAGTGAGCAGGATCACATCTCTGCCATCTCCGGAGAGGTACACCAACCTAACTTGGTGGAAAGAAATGAGTGGGCACACACACCCATCTATTTTAATTCTGATGTCCAGCAGACTCATCTGGCAGCATCACACCAATCCCAGTAGGCAATTCCAACAGAGTATTATAGACAAGAACATACACCTAATTATAAATCATCATCTAGTCAGCAGACTCGTCTGACTACATACGATGGATTCTTCCAACCCAATGTATTGACCACTGGTAAACAGGCACATACACATGCTTACACTCATCAATCCTGCCAGCATCCTTATCATTCAGTGTTGAAGGAAGTTTGTCAACCACGTTTGGCGGAGTGAAATCATCAAGCACATACACTTGCTAGTATTGATCAAGCCTAACAATAGTCTCATTTGGTAGCACTAGGAGAGGTCAGTCGAAAAACTCCGGCGACAACCAAGAGGCAGACTCATCTCTCTGCCCCCACACTGGAGTACTTTCAGAATTCACTGACAAGAAAAGGATGATAGGAGTAGGCACATACACCTACTCCAAGCACAGAATGGACGTATATCCCAGTTCCGACAGCTGAATCCACAAAGCATATTCTATTAATGGTGAAAGAGTAGAAGAAATTCAATGGTCATGTTCTGGATGCCTTCCAGGTTGTTATAACAGCTTCAACAGCATCTTAGGGAAAGACACATAAATCCATCCCTACCAGTGAAGTGACACGTTAACAGTTCTCTCCGGAACCGACACACACATCTGTTCCAGTCCAAGAGGATTGTGGGGCCTACTCCCACATATCATACAGACATCCATGTCAGGAACATATACCTTATTTGAGAGGAGATAATCAGCCTAACCTGATCATTTCTCTTGAACAGGCACACACACCTATCAAATTGGTTAAGAAGGTGTCTAAGATGAAGAACCGCCCAACACAGTCATGAAATCAAGGGCCAATCTATAACAAGGCCTTACTTGATGCTAGAGTTCTTGATGTACTCAAAAAACTATCTGTTGCAACTCAAGATTCTTCTCTTTCAGTTCCCTATAGTGGGAACATTAATTCTGAAGGTCTTCAATAGACACTTCCTCATGAAGGCTTCTTTCATGACAGTTTGGCCGATCTTGAAGTTTCATCTTCAAATGAGAGCCACAGAACCCTGTGTGTGGTCAGAAGACCATAAAGAAAGAGATCTCATCTTTTGTTGTAACCCACCATGGTGATCCTCCCCATGATGATGAATTTTTCTGTGAAATTCCTCTCCACAGTAGTGATGCCCATTGCCCAGAAAATGCTCTAGTGGAAAATATAGTGCCGAGAAAGCCCTATTTTCTTGAGGCACTTGCAAATGAGAAACTATTCATGTCTGATGCTTCATCGCTAGCAGGTGAAATAATTTCTCAATCAGAAGATATCCATGTGTGTAGGTCATTCTCCGAACCACCTCTAGGTCATGCATCTTCTAGTTTAATCCGTGATATATCTCCCAATATTTTTGAATCCAATGAAGCAACAAGGAAGCACCAGCTCTGGTCAAATCAGGTAGATCAATCTTCATTGAATGATAAAAAGGAAATGATTAACATGAAAAAACAACTAGCGAAAGGTGATGTGCCTGTCATGTTTTGGCCTCTGGCTGACTCTTATTATGACATTCCAGAGATGTTGACGGAATATGGAATTCATGATATTCATCTCAACTTATGGAAAACACTTTTTCAGTTGAAAATGAAAGTATTATCTTATGATGAATATGAAAATCATGTTATGATAATATAAAGGGTTACAACATCATGTTGATTTGGAATCTCTATCAGTCTCTTCATATCTGAAGGCTGAAAAACTACAGAGAGCTCTTCAAGGTTCATGCCTTGGTGCACTAAGAAAATTGTGCCAGTTAATTTCCAATTCAACATCTGTTATTCATATCAAAGGATGGGGTGTTCATGGAGCACTACATTTCATTGTACTCTCCATTCAGCAAAGGCCACCGAAAATGGTCTCATGTAATGTTATTTCCCATGGCCGTCCAAAGTCAATGGGCTTTTTTTGTAATCAAAATATTTCCCAAGAAAAGGCTTCAACTAGTTCCTCTCAAAATCAAGCATACATAGATCAAGTTGTTGAATTACTCATGCATCAAACAAATGAGAATATTAAACAAGCCTCTCGTTTGGAGAAAGCACATCACCAAGTCACAGAAGTGTCAGAAATCATCCAATGGTCTTTTGAACAGGGTGATAAAAGTGGATGTCGATTGATGCATCCTACTAATTTCAGGACTAAGGTATGAAAGATCAGGATAGCTTTCAAGAATGTCTCAGACGTAGCATGTCAAGAGACACCCCATCTTGGCAGACTGGGGACTCTTTTAAACCAACCCTCAGAATCAAGAAATACGATTCGAGGAGTTGAGTGTGAATAGCAGGAACAACCCCAATCCAACAGACTAGGGACTTTTTCAAATTATCAATCCCCTCCTCAGCAAATGTTGGTCTTCTCTCGACTGGGAAAGAAGCCACAGGAGGAACGAAGATCCAAATTATCAGGAAATTCTCTCCAAATTACAGTTCGTCAAGATGTTCAGGAGGGATCGAATCAACAAAAGGCAATGTCTCATCAAAGACATGGAAGAAGACAATATCACATAAATGATGATAGAAGGGATGTGATGGATTATTCATTAATTAATGTCATTAATGTCATTGTTGCTGATCCTCCAGAACATGAGGCTCACTCAGGGGACTCAGATGAAGAGGTTCATGCTCCAGAAGATGTACGAATAGACACAAATGAAGAAGGTGTGCGTACACGAAATAAAAGGATTACTCAGAACTTAGGAAATCCTTCAATTAACCCACTTCCCTCTTTCCAAAAAGTATCCAAAAAAGGGAGGGGAAGGAATCAGGTTACATATCCTTCCTCTGGAGAAGGCCAATCGCTCTCACTAGAGAAAATATTTGCACAACAATAGGAAGAAATGAAGGAATTAAGGAAGATGAATGCAGAACTACATCATGGTAGTCTTTTTCCTAAGCGTACTGGAGTCAGCCAGCCAAGGGAATTTGTTGTTGCTACGGAGATGGATCAAGAATATTCTCCTCTATCAATACACCCTCATAGGTCTAATCCTATGGGTCAAGTGCAACAACAATTGGCGGTGCTACCATCAGTTGAAACACCAGCTTCCACATCTGTACCAGCTCCAATCATTACATCTGTTCAGGTCCAAGTTCAACCATATATTTCTCAAAAGTAAATAACTACCATTGAGTCATTAACAGCTCGGTTAGAGACTATGGAAGGGAAGCGTGCGCAGCTTCAATTAGAAAAGAGAGTTTACCCTAAATGGGTAGATTCAATCCCTCCCCCATCAAGTTTTGGGAACCATGTATTCCATATTTTCAATGGATCAGGAAATATTAAACATCACTTGATGCATTATGTGTCTCTTCTTGATCCTATGATGGGAACTCCAGAACAGCAAGAAGTAGTGAAACTCAGATGCTTCATGCGAACCTTGAAAGGACCGGATTTTGTTTGGTATAAAAGATTGCAATCCCAATCAATTACCTGGTGGGAGGATCTTCGCCAAAAATTCCTTCTTCAGTTAAGATCAACATTCCCAAGGACAATAGTTTTTGATCTTACAAAATTTAAGAAAAGTTAGAATGGAAGGGTCTCAGATTTCATTGCTCACTGGAAGGGATTAACATATTCCCTATGCTTCGAACTCCCTCAAGAGGAACTGTTGCCAATCTGTGTGGAAAATATGTGTGATAAATTACACATTCCATTGATCCATGTGAAATAAACATGAGGGTTTCGAGACCGTACTTCAATCGTTCAGTAGATCGAAGATTCTCTTATACAGGCTAAGGCAAAGATCAGGTAATTCCATCAGCTCCAAGAAGAAGAACCTGCTTCTACTTCAAAACCTTCATCTTCTCGAAGGAATCCACCTTTTGAGTGACATAAACAAAGGCTATTTCATCAAGATGATCAAAGAGATCAAAGACAGAAAAAATTTGAGGATCTAAAGAGCGAAGTTTACACTTTCTGAAATGAACAAGTTCCTGGCTACTTCATTTTGGCTCTAGAAAATAATTTAGTTCTGCTGCCAAGGCACAAAAGGCCAAACAAGGAAGGAGATGAAGACCGTCCCAATTATTTTCCCTTTCATCAAATGTTGGGGCATCCCATCCAGGAGTGTTTTGTTTTTAAAGACCTCTTAGAAAAGATGGTCGAATCGGGACATGTCAAACTAAAAGGCTCTTCAGCCCAGGTAGTATGTGTTACTACTACAGTTCCAAAGGAAGAAGGAGAATGGAAAGAAGTCAAAAGAAAAAATGCAAAGAAATAAAATGACTGGATAGTCAGAAAAACGATCAAACGAACTCATGATATTTTGTCAACACAATTGAAGAATAAAATTGTGTCTTCTGCTATGAATGCCACAGAAAAACCCACTTCATCAGAGGGAACATCCTAAAAAGTGCGGCATACTTTGAAGAAATAAAAACAATCAGAGGAAGATGAAATTGTGTCAAAGCCCATGCCGTCTTTGACTCTAGAAGATTTCATGCCATCTACATCAAAACAACGGGCACCGCCCCACCAAATGTCACATCCTAAACAGGCTAATCAGGAAGAGTCTTCATCGGATGAAGAGTTGATCTTCAGTTCTGTTAATATGATTCTATGAACAGATCCATATGCCAATCACAGTTTTGATTTTGATGAGCTTGAATTCTCTGTATCAAACAGAGGAATTAGAGGGAGTTCCAGAGGCTTAGGGTACATGGGAAGACATAGATCTTTCATAGGCCACTATTCAAATTCTACTCCTTCTAGAACTATGTATGCGGCAGAAACTCATGGTAGAGCCCTTCAGTGAGCTCAACAAGAACAAGTAAGTTCTTCCACCAATAGAAAACACAGTCCTGGAATAGTTATATTGGAAGATCCGTTGAAGGTTCCATCTTCTTCTTCTCAATAGGTAAATAGACTTAATCATTCTAATCTTCCAAAGCCGGGAGTGTTATCAACTCCTTCCCCGATACAAGATGCATCAACTTCTATGGAACCTGCTAAACCACATGTTCCAATTTGGAAACATAGACCTTTGGATCAAAAGTATAACATATTGAAACACCTGGCCCACGTACCAGCCAAGATATCAATTCTGGATGACTTCAATTTATCAAAGGATCTTTGGGAGGCACTCATTGAGACTTTGTCTTGTCCTCAGGAGTATAAAACTGAAATTGATGTAGTTAAAGTCTACCATGTAGAGAATAATCCTGCAGAATTCCATGAAGTGATATCTGTCACAGATGAAGATGAAGATGATATCGTTAATGGACACATTAGACCATTGTATTTATCTGGAAAGGTCAATGGTGTAGACATCATAAGGGATTTCATTGATAATGGATCAGGATTCAACCTCATCCCCATTCGCACACTTCATCGGTTGGGCCTCAAGGTATCTAATTTATCTCCATTTACTATGATGTTACAAGGATATGATAAAAATGAATAGGAAACACTGGGCGCGATTACACTCAGAACTTAGTTTGGAGATCTTGTATCTAGTTCAGATTTCATGGTTGTTGATCACGAATCATCCTTCAACATCATGCTTGGAAGACCCTAGCTACATCAACATGCGACTATCCCTTCATCATACCTTCAATGTCTCAAATATTGTTTCGATGGTCAAGTTGGGACATTGTATGGTGATAAGGCCTCGTTCAAGACATGTGAATCTCAATATATTTAGGCGGAATTCTATCACATGAAGGGAATGTAGAAATCCACAATAAGGAAGCTTACCAAAGTTAATGCTCCATATGGTTTGGAGAAGATTCAAGTAAATCCATTTGCACATGTGAGTAAAGATTATGTGTTGCCTATTAGTCAAATTGACAAGATAGACCCAAATAAAAATACTCTTATGGAAAGATCCATAATGTCAATTTCAGCAATTGAGCCAGACAACAAGGGAGAAATTGGTGATCCACCAAGTAGTGATGAAAGCCCAAATAGAGATGTATTAATTTCATCTGCTCAAATTCATTGAGTCTATACATCGTCAATCAGGCCAAAAGAAGTTATCAAAATGTCAAAGGTGAACGATGATGTCGATTCTAAATACATCATCTCCTCTATATTACCCAAGGAAGACCCTTCATCATCAATTGGGTCGGAAATGGAATCTTCTTCTTCAAGATGTTCAAATTTTAACATCTCTTCTGATCATGGAAATTCTTCTTCATCATCCACTATGCAAGTAGAAATAGAAGAAATAACACTTGTTGAAGAAGAAGTGGAAGATCTTAGGGATGCTCCTCCAGCATTTGAAGAGGGTATCTCTACCACCGTGGATAAACTCAGAGAAATAAATATGGGTAAAAAATAATATCCACACCACAATTTAATTAGTGCGGTCATGACTCTTGAAGAGAAAGAGATGTATATTTCCCTTCTAAAGAAAAAATCGATATATATTTTCTTGGAACCATACATAGATTCCGGTTCTTGATCCTGATGTTTCCACTCATCATGTGGGTTTTCTAGAAGAACATCGAGATTTCGAACAAGCTACTAGAAGAACACACCCAACCTATGCTTCCAAAATTGAAGCCGATCTGGATAAGATCATCAAAGCAAACTTTGTCAGAGAAGTTCAATATCCCAAATGGTTGGTTAATATTGTTCCAATGAAAAAGAAGAATGGGCATATTAGAGTTTGCATTGATTTCAGATATCTTAATCGGCATTCTCCTAAGGATGATTTTCCTGTTCTGATTACAGAACTATTAATTGATGAAATAGCTGGAAATGAAGAACATTCCATCATGGGTGGATATTACAGATATAATCAAATCTGAATGGCTCTAGAAGATGAATAATAGATAGCCTTCAGAGCCCCTCATGTTGTGTTTTTTCTATCCGGTAGTGCCCTTTGGCCTAAAGAATGCAGGCGCAACATATCAGTGTGCCATGCATCGTATCTTTAAACCTTTTTTTGGGGAAGTTCATTGAATGTTATGTGGATGATTTGGTGGTCAAATAAAAACAACATTCTAATCTCTTGGCTGATTTGGAAGTCATATTCTGCAAGTTTCGACAACATAATTTGAAGATGAATCCCATAAAATATTCTTTTGGGGTAACCTCAGGAAAATTTCTCTGCTTCATCGTATGCCATCGTGGTATTGAAGTAGATCTTGAGAAGACTAAGTCAATCCATCTAAGGATACCTCCTCAAAATTTCAAAAAAATTAAGAGGACTTCAAGGACACATAGCATATATTTTCAATTTTATCGCCAATTTGGCAAGAAAAAGTTTACCCTTCGCCAAATTGATGAAGAAGGGAGTCACATAAAAGTGGACTGAAGAATGTCAAGAAGAATTAGATATTCTCAAGAAGTATCTCTTGAGTCCATCGGTACTTATACAACCTGCTGAAGGAAGGCCGCTTATCCGCTACGTGACAGCCTTAGAACGATCACCGGATGCCTTTCTTGCTCAGAAGAATGATTATGGGAATGAAAACAGCCTATACTATCTCAGTCGGACTATTCTTGAAGTAGAAACTCAGTATTCAAATATTGATAAGTGTTTCCTGGCATTAATATTTGTTGTTCAGAAGTTGAGACACTACCTTCAACATCATGAGGTCCAATTGGTATCTCATAATAACCCGATCAAATTCATCCTTAGTCGTCCAATTCTTACAGGACGTCTGGCAAGGTGGGCAGTTATTTTGTAGTAGTTAGACATTCAGTATGTGTCTCAAAAGGCAATAAAGGTCCAAGCTCTGGCTGATTTCCTTGCTGAACATCCTTCAGTAGAAGATATATCTTTAGATATTGAAGTCCCTAATGAGGAAGTCTTCTCTATTCAGGATAGTCCTCATGTATGGGAAATTTATTTTGATGGTGCTTCCAGAAGTCCAACAGTGAAGAAAATGGAAGATCCTAAATTCAACAAGGTTGGATTAGGAGTTATTCTTATTTCCCCAGAAAAGGTAGTGTTACCTTATTCCTTCTCATTATAGGGAGGCGGAAAAAACAATGGAGAAAAATACCAAGCTCTCATTGAAGGATTGGAATTAGCGCTTCAAGCACAAGTGAGTCACTTATGGGTGAAAGGTGATTCAGACATGGTAATCAAAGAATTCAATGGAAATTATGCCATCAGAAAAGAAGAATTAATCCATTTGTATGATTATGTAAGAGAATTAGTGGCGGAATTTCCTGTAGAACCGACATTTTCTTTTTTCCCATGATCACAAAATGCTCAAGCGAATTCACTGGTTAATATAGCCCCACCTCCAGTAGATCTAAATCGGGATGAGACATCCATCAGTATTGCCCACTGTCGTACAATTTCACCTTATGATCGAGCCAGGATTGAGGAGATCAATGATATTAGTCCCATTCTTGAACCGTATGGTCATACTACATGATGGATGAATCCTATCAGGAAATATATTCAAAATGGAACACTTCCACCTAGTAGAGCCAGGAAAGAACAAGTCTGGAGACGTGTTGTCAATTTCACTCATTGTGATAGACCAGATCACATAGAGAATGTTCTCTACATAAGGGTTTTTTATGGAGTTATCTTTAGATGCATTGATGGTGAAGAGACAATGGCTGTCATGAAAAAAGTGAATGCAAGAGTTTGGGGTGCCCAACAGTCTGGACATAGACTGTCTGATCAGTTTCGAAGGCTTGGATACATTTGGCCTTCAATGATACAAGACTGTGTTGATTTCACAAAGAAGTGTCATTCATTCCAAGTACATTCCAACTTCATTCATCAACCTCCACATTAGCTTCATACAGCTAAATACTCATGGCCATTTTCTACATGGGGAATGGATGTGGTGGGACCTTACCCTTCAGCTACGACAAAGAAGTTTAAATATATTCTTACTGCTACTGACTTCTATTCCAAATAGGAAGAGGAAATACCTCTCAAAGAATTTAGTTCTAAATGCATTGTTAGATTCATCAAGTCTAACATCATTACAAGATTTGGTGTCCCTCATACCATATTGAAGAAAAATGGAACCAACTTCTGTTCATCCGAGGTGAAGAAGTTGTATCAAGAATACAACGTCAAATCCAACCATTCATCTTTGTATAATGCAGTGACCAATGGACAAATAGAATCCTTCAACAAGACTCTATTAAATATAATACAAAAATGGTGGATAAAGATATGAAGTCATGGCCTGATAAACTCTTTCATGCTTTACGGGCTTATCGGACCACCACCAGCACTGCAAAGCGGTCAACTCCATATTCATTGGTATATGGAACAGAAGTAGTATTGCCCATTGAAATTAAATTCCCTTTTCTTAGAGTAACCATTTTTGATCATTAATATACATATAAACAATCTCAAAAGTGATTGGATGAATTGTAACGGTTAGATGAGAAAATATTGTGCAAACTGCACCACTTGGAAGTCTAGAAGAATCGAATAGCAAGAGCTTTCCACAAAATAGTTCGTCTTCGTTCATTCGTTCAGGGAGAATTGGTATTAGTTCTCAACACTATAATGATACCAGGAAGGAAACCTCCCAAGCTTGAACCAAAGTGGGAAGGACCTTATTCAATACATAAGGTCTACTCCAATGGAGCTTATTCATTAATCTCAATGGATGGAGATCTCATCACTACTCCAACCAATGCTAGATTTCTGAAGAGGTATTCTGTATAAACACAAAATACACCATCCAAGGTCCATCCATATGACCCTAAACTATTTTCAAGCCCCTTACATCAAGCAAGATGTTAAAATGAATCATCCACGGTCCATGGATATGACCTTAAATTGTTGGAACTTTCATCCAACATGACGCTAAACTGTATAGTCCTTTTTTCATCCAACTTGACGTTAAACTGTGAAAAAGTCTCGAATACATCCAACCTTACATTAAAATATGTGTTCTTTTGTCCTTACTACATGACATTAAACTACGCAGTCCCCTTTTTCATCCAAATTGAAGTTAAACTGTATTGTCCCCATCGTCTTAGCTACAGGACACTAAACTGTACGGCACCCTTATTGTCCAACATGACATCAAACTGTATTTTTTCCCTGCTATATAACACTAAACTGTGAAGCACCAATATTCCTAACTGCAAAACTTTAAACTGCATAGTCCCTTCATATGTCCTACATGACATTAAACTGTGCATCGTTATGGTTTTTGTTACCTCTTGTTTCTCACACCGAGTATGACTCATGTGAGTTTAGAGAAAACTTCGACCATAACACCCTCTCTGGGCTGCTAACCATGTGTAAGTCCTGACACCATTTTTAGGTCGTTTTCTCCAAGAACAACTTGATTTCTTATTCATTCTATAATTAAACTACGCGGACTTTGATCCTTGCCTTCTAGGCTGGGTACGTAGGCAACCTCCTGAGGTTCAACCCAAAACCAATATCTTCACATCAGTTCACCATCATCTTGTACGATGTTGATACCTGAAACTGCCCCCAGAATCAATATCTTTACATTGGTTCACTTTCGTCCTTTCTATTTGAAGTTAAACTATACAACATTTCTGTCCTATATGACAATAAACAATAACATTATATGATACCCTCACCTGAGAGGGAATCATAATTTACATTGATTTTCAATCATGTTATATTCCAAAGACTACGTGCATACATGGAAATGCCCAAACCTTTTATCTTGGGTTAAACCATCATTGCACTATAATCCCCTTTCACCCTTCACATGTACGAACCAAATTTGAATAGAGGGTATTTATAGAACTACATGGGCTTGATTCCCATCCTTATGGGATACGTAGTAACGTTTGAGTGTCCCTTGAATCCATACCCAAGCCTTTTGGGCCTAACCCCAAATTCTAGTTTCAGTCCCCTGGCTGAAAAGTCCCCATGAAAACATGCACTGTGTATTTCTTATAACGGTTCGATCTCTATGACCCTAAACTAACATCTCCCATACTCTAGTCCCACACGAAATTAAACTATATTTCAAGAACTATGTATGGATCGATTCCCATCCTTATGGGGTACGTAGTGAAGTCTAATATTTCAATTCAAGACCTAGCCATAATGTGATTATGGTTAGCATTGATCTATGTATCGTTACATACATTGAACAATACCCATTTTTATGTGTCATAATCCTATCCATAAATATTTTCATATTTCATAACACATTTTCCTGACTTCTAATCAAAAAATGTCCAAATTAAGATAATTCATTTGCCTGACCATGCAACACGTGCTCTTAGGTGGCCTTGCATAAACAGTCTACAAAACAGACCTGTCATCCAGAGGATGATATTCTTTGACTATGCACCCAATTCCCTTAGGTGGCCCTGCATAATTCAACCCCCTAACGGGTTTGTTAAATAATGGTAACTTCATTATTAGTACAAAAAACTCGTTTTTGTCCTTAGTTGCCTCTACAACGATATGTAGGGATCCAAAAATATATCCATTCTTTACATATTTATCTCATACACTTTTATGATCTGAAAATATTCAAGTCTATGATTTATATTTCTCTTCCTTACATTTGGGTCAGACCTTCGTAGGAGTGTCATTCATCCAGTTCTTGGATAATCTTGTTTGTAAATATCTTCTCCATATTCAAGTACCTCTTTCCACACAGGAAACTCTATACATTGGAAAAGATGAATCCCCATAAACTTTCCCTGGCTTTTAGCAGTAGAAAGGTAAATTTCTGAGAGTTCTTTTGGCTTACTATACAGCATGTGCCTTTAGGCGGCCTTGCATAAATAGTCCACATAACAGACTTGTCATCCAAAAGATATGATTATTTGAATATGCAGCCAATGCCCTTAGGTTTCCCTACATAATTCAACCCCATAACGGGTTTGTTAAATAATATTAACTTCATTATTGGTAACTACTTCTTCTAATGCCTTTTAGACCTTTTTCATATCATTCCTCAGATTCAAAATTTATTAAGTCATGGTTTAGATTTTTACCTCATACTTGAGTGTGGTAATATGTTTTCAGATAAATTTTCAAAGAATTGAGTCAATTCTAATTCATTCTGTCAAAGATATTTCGACCTTAAACATTAGCCTTTTTATGTCTGATGTGCATGAATTTAAATTGCCCACAAAATATAAGGGAAATCTGAATAAAAGTCAAGTTCCCGCTTACTAAACATACATTTTGTATGATTTAGGTAATATTGAGCAATTAAACGATTCAATGATAGTAGGGTTATTTATATTAATCCTAGTAAAAATCAAATTATGCTTACTAGGCCCATTGAATTAGGTAAAAATTTAAAGCAAGTAGTAGGAAAATACATGCACAAGTGGTTGATGATTAAAGCATTCTTTTCATTTGATTCACATGAATTAGAAAGACATCCACATATTGGAGTCTCTTCTCTTTTCTAAGAAATTAAAAAAGGCAGTCAACATAAGTCTTCAATTGATGAACAACATCCCGAGCTTCATCAGCAGCTACTTGAAGCTCATGCACCCGACCAACTTCACTTTTTTCAACCTGAAGGAGTGCTTTCTTGGGATCCACAATGGCCTTCATACCATTTTTTTGAGCTCCCTTCAATGAATTATTGAGTTGTTCAGGTTCCCCAGAAACAGCATCTAACTTTTTCTGTAGGTGCATCTGCTGGATGACTTTATCTTTGATTTTATGCTTCAGCTCCTTCATTTTGGCAGCATAGTCTGCCTCATCTTGGGATACCGCAACCCCAAATTCACTGATGTTGGCTGACAGCTTCACACTGGACAGATCTTCACGACACTTTTTCTCCTGTTCCATTTTTAAAATTACTTGTTTCACCGTGGCATGGATCTTTTCATGTCCAAAACTGCCAAGCCCTCGCATGACGAATAGGGATGACAATCGAGAAATCATTGATGGCATCTCTTCAAGAGGCACCTCAGATATGACATTCCATATGTTGTTCCATGCCTTGCGTCATGAAAATCTGAGCGCCTTAAGATCATTTGGGTTTCATTCGACATCATTATCACAGGGGGTGCATGTAATCTTGGATTGATGCACTTAACGAAGTGCCTATTATGCTCCTCCGCCCATGACATGTGCTTCTTCACTTTCAATTCTTGTTGGGTCAGAGGCTGAGGACTCACCTCCAGTTCTAGACACTATAATTGATGGACCTGCATAATTAATTGAAAGCATTGGCTAGTTTCATAGGATAACAAAAAATTGGTTGTCTTGAAAATTAAGTATAATCACAAATATTGTTATTCATTAACCAATGGTAGATTAGAAACCTGAGAAGACTCCTCCCCATCTTACCCAGTCTCAACAGGATCTCCAAGATGGGTCTCAAGATGGTTTAATGGGTTTAGCTCCACTTGAGATAATGTTTCTTCAATGGTAGGGATGACATCAATGTCCACACCCTCTTCAGGCATGGGTAGTTTAGCAGCTTGCTCAGACAAAACTACACATTTGAACAAATCATGATTGGACATGTAATAAGAAGTTATTCTTAATAGGACGAATGATTACAGTCATGTACATAATCATCAAAACTACATTGTAATTTAACATGATTTATAAAATCTATGAAAGATGTTCCAAGTTCCATCATATCACTTAATGTCATATTAGAATCCTGGTTACTCTCACAAGTGGGAGCATTTGATGTGTCTTCATGGTGATCATCATCCTGAAGTCCCTAACCCTGGACAACGTCTTCGGATAAAATCACAGCCTCAGTTGCAATAGCCTCCAGAATCCCTAATGCAGGAGTTGAACCTGAAATATCACAGAATGAAAGTCAGTCGGTGTTTCATTCAACATTTTATGAAGCATTGTTAACTTACCAGAAGCACGTTCTTCTCTTCTTTCAAGAGTAGCAGGAGGGATACTAGGAACAGATGTTGACTCATCTCCCGGAGCAGCCAAGTCAGCCAGAATTTTTTATTGTTCCACAGCACCCTCTGTGGTCCTCAATGGAGGATTGTACATTCCCTCAGAGGGGAAATTGATGAATCCCATGAAATCTCAAAGAGGATGAACAATATTTTCATGGTTTAAAACTCATGATTATCCAAGGGACATACCACTACTAATGAAGCGTTTATCTATGGAATTCATCCTTCGTTTCTTTTGATTCCATGGATTTTTGGGAGTGTCGGCAGTCTCCATCATAGGTACCTGGATTAGAGAATGAAAAACCATTGTTAGCTCTTCATCCATGGCCTGCTGGCCTGAAGATATCTCACCCAATTCGCGAGCAGATTCAGGAGAAACCCTGATGGCAGTATCACCAGGGATATATTGTGGCGAAGGAACCTCGATGGTTTATTTCTTTGCAAGCTGTAAGATAAAGAAAATAGTTTTCTTTAGTAACAAAGATTTGAATTAAGTGAAGTTTCAAAGAAAATAAGGAAAGAAAACTTACATCTTCAGGGGCCACGTAATCGTGTTAGTCCTCATCAGTCCCCTCAATGACGCCACAATCAATCATTTTCTTCACCCGCTTGGTTATAGGAATTTAATCATCAGTTGCATATATGAGCATTTCTAGCTCTCTGATATAAGCTCTCACTTCATCGGGGCTATCTTCGATATTAATATCGGTAGAAGCCAGAAGAGTCCCTATTCCAGGGAGATGTAGCCCCTCGAATAAATCCAGCCAGGTAGTTTCAATACCACAGTATAAACTCTGCCATGTCTAGACAGCCTCTGGTCATATATATTCGGTGCATGCACCAGAAGGCTGTGAGGAAGGTCCTATAATCTTCGACTTCAATTTCATCCCAGCTCCTGCTACTACAGATAGATAATAAGAAAAGAAGACTTATTTATTTATAAAGTGATAGTGATTAAATTACCACAATGAATTAACTCACCAGGAGTTGATGGTCTAGGTCTTTTGATTTCGACTGTAGAATTATATCGGGCACGAGGCCTCTTTTCCAGTTGGTGTGTCTCATCATCCCCATCATAGGAATCCGGTGAATCAGTCCAAGAGGAGGAATCTGGAGAATCAGCTACATGTGGGGAGGCATCACCTTCACGAGGAAGGGTTTCATTCTCTACAGTCTTATTCCTTTTCCCCACCTAATAAAATGGGTGATTCATCACCCCTTTAGGGTATGATTCTATCCAGTGCTCGACATACCATGTTGTCAAGTTATGTGTCAGTCATTCAACTGGTAGATCAAACACCTCGCCAGTCTTTTCCCTAGACGTCAGCAACCATAGTTGTCGAGCAACCGTCAGATGTTTCTCTAACCTGATATATACTGGGGGAGATATAGCATTTTGTTGCAAGCACTTAAATTGGCATGAAAAAATATATAAATTATAGGCCTCACATATAATCTCTCCGTCAATCCTGGCGACCAGCACACCATCTCTGCAGGCCAGCATATATTCCCTCAAATCCAAGTGGGTTGTTCCATCATCAAAAAACCTCCCAGTTGGAGGATTTCTATAATGAAAGTGGTTGAATTCCTTAAACATTCTCAACCACACATTCATTTCATAAGAATTAAGATCTAATGGAGCAATTCTAAATAATGCTTCCACTGATGGCCTGAAAGAACTTCCAGGAATTTGTACTCCATTTTGTACATTATAAGTCGTGAAGTGAGTGGATATCCATCCCCATAAAACATGGAATGGTCCCACTATTATCAAAGGAGATTTACCCATGAAGACATGAAGTAAACTCTTGTGAATTTTTTCTAAAATGCGGGTAGCCAACCCAGCCATTTTTCCCTCATCCAACTTTGTTGTAATGACGAAGGTCCTTTGCTTGACGCCTCCCTTCGAGTCCCTGACCGACAAGAGATAAATGTTGAGCCACAAAGCGAAGAAGCCTGCCAGAAGAGTCTTATTTTGGATCCTTTGATTCACCTCATATCCCCATTTCTCAAACTATCATGCTTCTAGAGTTGTCCAGAATGTTCCAGGAGCACCCCTCTTCTCAGTTTTTGGGCAGGTGGTAGGACGAGTGGGCCTCTTATCCTTGGATTTACTTTTCTTGGATCCTTTCTCCTTCGGATCCTTATCATTTGGATTCATCTCTTTCTTCTCAATAAGAAATATATTCATCCACTCTTCTAGATGAATATCCTTTATATAATGAGTTAAGAAGGTCTCTGAACTCTTGAGCCTGTGGAATATTTTAAATAATTCCCATGATAAAGTAGGAGTCTTCTCTAAATCATTCCAAGTCACCTTGAGAGGGATGAATTCATCATACATGTCGCCCCAAATTAGAGCCCCTAAGATCCTATGGACATCCCACAGACCGATGCCTACTTATCCATGAGTCAGATGGAAAGAATTGGTTTCTGGTGTCCAGTGGCTGAAAATATCCGGCATGATGTTATCATGTCTGTAAACATATATTTCCCCAACCTAGACAGGTTCGTATATTGCAACTCCTTCCAAATCCGCAACAAAATCTGCACAGGTTTGTCACACCCAGTATGGCCACATCCAAGTTGCCTTAATACCTCCACCAGGATGGAAGTCCCAACTTTTCTTCCAGCCTTTGGATTGATCAATCTGAACATTTTGGAAGATTGATGGTTGACAATGTTGTTGCAGCACAGGCTTATGAAGTTTCATATCTGGCGTACAAGGGCTATGATGCATCATGTGGGCCTTCTCCACTGTTCCATCATTTAAAAATCCTCCTCCACATGAAATATTTGTTGAAGCAAAGTTGGTGTAATTCTGAAACCACGAAATTGGGAGATAATTCATTGCTTCTGGAATTGTGATCTCTCACAGATGGCCATAACTGTATAAAGGGAGATAAGTGATTTGTGGGAAGCCAAAGTGATATTTCGTCAAATACTTGGCCAAATCCGGAAGAGTTCTATCACAAACAGTATAATAATCATGTCTAATGATGTTCATCATATCATCAAGATGTTTTCTTTCCAGTTCATCAGTTGTTCCGATTCTTTTTGGAGCCATTGATTCTACACAAATGTTGAATAAATTAACTCAAAAATGGGTTTATATTTCAAAAAATTTGTGAAGGAATTTGAAAAAAATGGAAAAGTCATTAAGGCGCGTAAGTCTAATCTTGGCGCGCAAGTGTGGATGTGTTGTGCAAGTATAATGTGCCACACAAGTTTTTGACGTGCAAGTATCACCGTGCAAGTCCAAATAACATGACAACAACACGACATGGAAGAAAAGAGAAAAAAGAGCAACATGCACGGTGAAGGTGACCTGCGCGGCGAGAGTTTGAAAATCCGAAAGTCAGGTGCTATGAGCGACAAATGGTTGCATATTTATAGGCAAGGATTCAAACCGGCGAGCCTATAGCGAGCGTGCTCCAGCCCGGCGCAACTCGCACCTTCACGAGGAGTGTTGCACACTGAACACTTGTGCGCCTCTTTCCCTTTGGTTTTCTTATTTTCCTCAGAGTTAAATCCTCATTTTTTTCGAATCCAACTCTGAGGGGGGACTTTTTCTGACAGTCCTTTTCATCACATTGTCTAAAGGAATAGAAAGGGAACTGAATTAGAACAAATTGATTCATCTTTTGAAGAAAACATAAAAAATCGCCAAAGTAATGAAAAACGAGTCAAATGCAAATGTGCCGCACAAGTTCCCTCATGGTCGCGCAAGTACACTTTCATACTTCTTAATGGTCACGCAAGTGACTTGCACGACCTCTTTGAAAACTGCCCAGGGTCTCCTCTGGCCTATAAATACCCCCGGTGGGCCCCCCATTTTGAGGAGGATTTTTTCTAGAATTAATATACAGAGCTCTGAACGCCCAATTATCTTCTTCAAGTCTTCCAAACACTTATAAGGAAATTCGTTACCTAGAATGGAAGGTTTATACAAGAGGAATACAGTCTAAGTGTTAGAAATCACTACCACTTGCGAGCCTAAGTGTTTTGACCTTAATGAAAATGAACACACTTGGGCGCCTCCTTACCTATTCATTAAAACTTGTGTGCCACTCTTCTGGAAGTACCTCAGGATAATTCTAATGGATTTGGTCAAGGATCACCCAAGTATTACCCTACTTCTTAACAATCGTGCAAGTACCCATGTGTCGCGCAGGTATACCTGCGCGCCCATGACTTGCGTGCCCACGCAATACTTGTGAACCTTCCAAGAATTGTGCACCCCTATCTTTTTGGGTTCCCTTCATACCCATTTCACCATTATTATTTCATTCCACCTCTCCTATTCAATATTCATTATTCAATATACTCTCAAAGTCATTTATGTCATTTTTTATTGATTGACATCCTTATCCGAAAAGGAATTCCGTGGAATATCTCTCAAAACCTAGTGATTTAAATATATTCATGTTAGTGAAGATTGAGATGTCATTCATTCAGCCTCATCATCTAAGATGATAGAACCCCGTAACCTTGGCCTCCATTTCAAGTGTAAGCCCCAGTCATAATTCCCATTGAGTTTGGGCGTCTTTTTTAGGAGTAAGCCCCATTCCACATTAATTTGTGCATCCTCCTAAGGAGTAAGCCCCATGTTCCCAAAAAACATAATTCCCAAAATATGGGCATCCCCTTTAGGAATAAGCCCCAAGTCCTTTAATTTGGGAATCCCCCTCAGGAGTAAGCCCCAACCATAATTCATTTTTAACATGGGATTCCTTTTCAAAAATAAACCCCATTTTTAAATCTACAAATACGGGCATCGTCTTTAGGAGTAATCCCCAAGTCCCTTAATTTGTCAAAGTTCCTTAACCTAGGCCTCCTTCTCAATAGTAAGCACCATTCTTAATTTCTCTTAACCAGTTCTAATTTACTTTTGATCTGGGCTTCCTTCTCAGTAGTAAAACCCAATCATATGTCCTCTCCTAACATGGGCTTCTTCATTTGGAGTAAGTCCCAATATTAGAGTATTCAAATCTCCGTAAAGTATATATAACTTTATGGACCCTGATCCTGGATTTCTTCCCTGAAGTAAATCTTAGATCTTCATCTATTTGGGCAGTCATACATAACATAAGCCCCACATCATTTCTTATGATTGCATCTTTTATGGAAAAATTGACTAGATTTACCAATAATTCTTATTTCTCACACCGAGCATGACTCACGTGAGCTTAGAGTGTAAAAATAATTATGACATCTTTCTTTGAGGGATCAATCATACATAAAAATCATACTCGCTTACTCGAACTACATGGGTTTTGATTCCTTTTCTAAACAAAAGATACGTAGGTATCCCATCTGCGGGTTCGATCCCAACTCTGAAATAATCCATGCCCTTCTGAATGATAATAAACTTCAAGTTCCCCATTGAGTGGCTTTAAAACCAGTATGGTCATCATAATGACCAAGAGACTTTTATGTATTGAAGGATACCATTTACCAAGAATCTCTAAAAAATACAAATGATTCTCTACTGATGAAGAACCTCGAATACATATAAAAGATTCTCTAAATTTCCTACACATCAATCATTGATTGTCAAATTTAAAGGAAATCTTATTTTATACTTGGTAATGTAATAAGGATTCACAAACATAACTTAAATCTATAAAGAGAGTACCGGAGTAGACAATAATTCCCCTCAAAAAGGTGTGATGAGTCCGACCTCCCATCCTATCGACAAATAAAAATTCCTAAGCCTCATCAGTCCATAACTAATGAGAACATACCTTTGGAAAGTAGGTCCAAATGGATATGTAATCATTGGATGTTTCTGGTTCTATAAAAAATCCTGTTAGAAACAGATTGGAATGTTTGAACCTTCAATCAATGAGGTCATCCCCAATTCCAGTGGAAACATTAGTAATATTCTAGAAATTTAGATGATGAAATTATTTGAAGGAGGTGAGAATGTAACATCCCAAGCTTCCAAGGTATTCTTCTCTTTGAGAAATATAATAGCATGTGTTGTACACTATTTCGAGTTATAACACCCCACAACCAATCAAACTAGATGTTATGAATAGTAAAACCCAGTTTTTAATTTTTTTAAAATTTTATCTTTCAAAATGGACATCATTTTTTGATTAGGATTATCAAAATTGTCTTAGGGTGAATTTTTTGTATTTTTCTAAAAACATTCAATTTTTGACGAATAGTGAAAAACACTGAGTTATAGTTTAAAACCAAATTTTTATGTAAATAATAATATATTTCGGGTAAAAATAGATACATAATACCTATATAAGTTCAATTTAATTCATTCGAGTCAGTTTATAAAAAAATATATATATATATATATATTTGAACTTTTTACCCTCTTTTACCCACCTCCTTGGAACATTTGCAAATTTACCTAAAACATAATTTTACCACTTATGTGAGTTGAATTTCAAATATCAATGAGACACGAATGATATAAGTATGTAAAATGTGGTTTAATTAGATGAAAATAATTTTTTTTGAATAGTAACTTTTTACTTTTATTTACCATGGTTTAAAGAAAATAGGATAATTAAGGGTAAAAAAGATATTATTATTACACTAACACATGTCCTAATTCTACTGGATATGTATATTCGACCAAAAACAGCCTTATTAATAAAATATGAACCTAATTGGTCCACTTAGATTACATTATGACATTTATTATTATTTCATTTAAAGAAGAGTTAAAAGAGTTAAATTCAATGTTTAATAACTAAACCATATTTAATACAGTGTTACACACAATATAAAATTGACTATAAATATTAATTAGAAAGATAAAAATATTTCATAAATAAAAATATTTTATTTATTATTTTTACACATTAAATAACATAATATATTTATGACACAATGATGATGCAATAATTTCCTAATTAATGAAATATTATAATAATTGTTATTATGAATATCCAAATAAATGTAATTTGAGACTTTTTATGTATTAAAATAATTTTCTAGGTTAATATGACATTTTAGGGTTGGTTAGATTAATTTTTTTTGAAGTAATAATGCTGTTATGATTTTAGCAAAAACAAAATACCAAATAGTGTCAAAATTGACATAAAAGAGTTATAAAAACAAATACTATATTATTAATGTATATTCTATTTCTAAAAATATAAAGTTCTATAAAAGGTCATAAATAATATTATATATTTCATTAATGAACTACTTGAGGTTCTCTTGGAATTTTATAGTATGTTTATTAACCATATAATATTAAAATACAAGGAGACATGGTAATATTAAACTATTTAACAAAGAGTTAATCTAAAAGATAAAGTTAATATAGTGACCCAAACCTGTATAAAACCTATTGGTTAAGTGTTTATCGACCCATCCCACATTATCCTTTAAATAATTCATTTTTTATCAATTTTAATACAAAAATTATTTTATTATAATATAATATTTCTAGCTTTTCCTAAGGTTTCCCTCACCCCACTTATAAAAGGGAACTTCCCATTCTCTCTAATTCACACCATCAAAGCCATTTGGGTTGGCCAAACCCTCCCCAAATACCCTATAAACTATCCTAAAGTAATCTTTTATAACATAATTTAGTCAGAAGGACAACCTATGGATCCCTTTGGATTAAATCAAAAGGAATAACCCGAAGAAGTGGAAAATATTCCATCACCTATTTCATGTTCTTTTCTTCTTCCACTTCCTGTTTATTTGTTGATTCCATTATAAAATTGTAACTCAAGTATCTTCTATATAATGTGATGTTATTTTAAATATTGTACAACCATATTCATTATTCTATCCATATTTTGAATGACATGTCACCATCCATGCGTACGTACGATTTACTGTGTGCACGTCACTGTGTAGTTGTTATTCAATACATTATTATTTTTATGGGTATAATAATGAAGAGTAATTAATGTAAATGATAAATATAACATGATACAGATTCTGTATATATGATATATCATCCAGTTATATATGATTTTAATATAAAAATAATGATATTGTCACTCGTCCGTACGTACGGATTACCGTCTACACGAACGCGATGAGATTAATTTCCTATCGTATCCATTCAAGAATAATTTTCATTAGATGATTAAAAATTATTTTTAAATTCTTAATATCCTTCTGAATTTGTATAATATACATCCCATCCATAACAAATATTACTTACATAACAAATCATATAAAGTAAAACGAATCAGTTAACCCCCGAAACGATGATACTACAGAAATATTTTTAACAAAGAAATATTAAAAATTTATAAATGATATAATATTAATGTATATGATTATTTTATAATTTAATAACAATTATATCACTATTATACAAGAGGTTACCCTACCCTCTACCAAGTAAAATTACATGGTAAGAGTTAATTTCACAATCTCTTTATTTTCCATGATTGTTTTTACATAAGTATCTACTGAGACCTCTTTATAATCGACATCCATGTTTCATAAAAATGTATTCCAATTTTTATACTATTTACAAGTCTATGGTTTAATTTCATTAATACCATTGTTTTAATTTTTATAAAATGTTTTGAAATGAATCTTTCTGTTGTTTTCCAAACAAGGTAATTTTGACCTTTTCGACCAATTTAAGGTAAGAATTTTTTTATAACATATATGGCAAGTGAGTCTATTTTCCACCGTTATAACATCATCGAATTTTCCCTTACAATCTTATAAGAATATTTTCAAAATAATTTTTTTCTAAAATTATTTAAAAATAAAAAAAAATATATTTCTTTAAAAAATATTTTGATTTCATCTATGTCAATATCCTTTGATGGATTTTATACATATTTGAAGTTGCTTTATTATGATACAAAACTTACATATAATATTGAAGGTTTCTTGATATGTTTGACTGTGATTGTTTAACTTTTTCACCATTCATGGTTTATGGATAATGTATTGAAATTTCGTATGCTAGTTTTAATACGAATTTTTATGCCATGTTTAAACCTTTTCATATGAGGAATGCATTGGACATAGTATGTGACGGGTAGAGCCCGCTATAGATCCTCGATGCATCGATAGGTCTAATGAGGCAAACTATTTTCTTGGAACAAGGCCTTGAAAAAATCTTATTTTTAGTCTTGGTAGAATGCCTTGACAATGTGGCTATGAAGTCTGGCATTATGCATTACACCATTATGAAAATGTCTATTGATATTGCATGTGATTATTAGACTAGTATAACATCCATGTGAATAAGTAAATGGAATTACTTGATTCTATATTTTCCATATTATTCTAGATTTTATGTTTAAAAGGATTTTGTTTTTGTCATATACATTGCCTAAATTGTTTATGATTATTTATGAATGTTTCCACTATATTGTTTTCCTTACCGAGCATCCGATCTCAATCCTTTCTATGGTTTATTTTTCCTAGGATGTGAAGAATTATTTTATGACTAACTTGTAGGGATATTCTGAGGGGATATGAGTGTGGTCTATGGAAAAAATATTGTTGTAGTTTTTCATTTTATAATGTAGTGTAAATCTTATGAATATATCAAGTATTTACAAGGATGCTAAACTAATCAGTCTTTTGGGACATGATTTATTTGTATCATGCCAATGTTATATAGTAATGTACCGACTCTGTGTAAATGGGGTCCAGTCATTACAAAATATTAGATATTGAAACCTATGGATTCATAAGTGAATTAAATAAATGTTATTTATAAGTCATTAAATTTCTCCTTGGATTACCCATTATGTTTTAACCCTAAATTTCCTTTTATTCCAGCCAATGGCTAGTAATTGGAGGACACATGCTAAAAACCGATGTGAAGATCAATGTAATGATTGTGCTAATGAGATTCACAATCTGATGGAAGGGGGAATCACGAAATATATCATGATTCTCTATTAGTTAACTGAATATTTGAATAGAAACATGGGTCGAGTGGGACGTTCAACCCCCCTATGAAAGAACATGTCATCATCGAGTTATTCCTGAGACAAAGGCCTCCTACTTTTAATGGATCACCTAATACCTCAATCATCGAACAATGTATTAACTCCATTGAAATGATTATATCCATTATTCAATGTTCTGAACAAGAGAAGGTTCTCCTGGCTACTTATCATATGAATGGTGAAGCTGATCAATGGTGGACGTGGATCAAAAATATGAATCATGAGGATGAGATCTAGGTATTGGAATGGAAGGATTTCCAGAAGATTTTTTTAATAAATATTTTTTGCGCACCCTCCTGATCTAGATTTAATGTGACTTAGTTTATCTCAAGAAAAAAGATGACGAATATGTCGGAGTGTACAAGGAAAACATCACAAGGCTTTCATGATATGCCTCTGGCTTTGTCATTACCCTAGAATGCAAGGTTGATTGGTTCCATGGGGGAATGAAACCTAGCCTACGGAATGTGCTGGCGATCCGTGGATTTGAAAGCTTGGGGGAAATTCTCCAATGTTCCCTCAAGGTCGAAATGGAGTTTTGAGAATCTCAGGGGTATCATGGGGATAAGAAGCGCAAGATGGACTTCAATGTAAGAGGTCTGATGGATAAATCTAATGGTTCTACGAAGATCCAACACCCCACTTTCCAAATGTGCGAAATGAGGAATTCTGAAAATTGCCTAATGTGGATGAAGAAATGCTTTAGGTGTGGAAGAGAAGGGCACCTAGCTGTTAACTTCTGATAAGAAAAACCCACGACTACAACAGAGGAGAGGAACTCTCTGTTCGAACCTCAACGCATTGTTCATTGCTACATCTACAAAGAACCAGGGCATCTTGCAAGTCAGTGCACTATGCCAAGGGGTTTGGAGGCAACCAATAACCTCCAAGGCAGCAAGGGAGAGCTTTTCTCCAGCACTACTACCAAAGTGAACCCCGACAATGAAGTGGTGACAATTAAGCTAGTTGTTCATTCAAAAATAGCAAACATAATTTTTGATTTAGGTACAATTAATTCTTTTATATCCCAAAATATAAGAAGAAAAATCTCCGTACCACAAAAAATTATGGAAGTAATGATGTCGGTAAGTACAAAAAATGGGGTAATCATTACATCCCATGAATATAACTACACCACATTCATAATCTGTGGATTGAATTTCCTGGTGAACCTTTTCATACTCCCTCTGGTATAATTTTATGCAATTATTGGAATAGATTTTATTTCCTCATATAGAGCAAACATAAATTTCCATGAGAGAGAAATCACTCTCCATATGGAGAATCGACCCCCGATTCAATACAAGTGCAAGGTGGAAGATAAATCTTCTTTATCTCCATCATCTCAAGCGTGGATATTACTGCCCTTTGAGCATGTGTGTCTAGATCAGATGATTGATTCTAAGGAGGAAACCATTTTGAAGAATGTCGATTATGAGAGAATTCACTGAAGTGATTCCTGAGGAATTGTCTTGACTTCCTCCTGGAAGAGATGTTGAATTCTCAATTGATCAAATACTTGGAGAATTTCCAATATCCAAGACTCCATATATAATGCTATTCAAGAGCATGAGGAGATGGAGAAACAGCTATAGGAGAGTCTGGATAATGGTTTGATACACCCAAGTGCTTCACCATGGGGTGCACTAGTCCTCTTTGTCAAGAAGAAGGATGGTTCAATGCGCCTTTGCATCGATTATCATCAGCATAACAAAATCGTAATAAACAAAAAGTATCATCTCCCATGAATTGATGAATTGTTCGATCAGTTGGGTGGAGCACAATACATTTCCAAGGAAGATTTTCGGTCAGGATATTATCATGTAAGGGTAAAGAAGGAATATATTCTCAAGACTGCTTTTTGTACAAGATACCACAGTACTGGAATGTGGGTTTTTCCCCACAGTTACATACCAACGGTTTGATAGAACCATTGGTAAATGATTAAAATAGAGGTTTTTCCCAACGGTTTCTTAGAACCGTTAGGATAGCTTGGTTTGGGGGAGTTTTTCCCAACGGTTCCCTAGAACCGTTGGGATAGGCCTTGTTTTGGGGAGTTTTTCCCAACGGTTCCTTAGAACCGTTGGGGTAGGCCTTGTTTTGGGGAGTTTTTCCCAACGGTTCTAAGGAACCATTGGGATAGACCTTGTTTTGGGGAGTGTTTCCCAACGGTTCTAAGGAACCGTTGGGATAGGCCTTGTTTTGGGGAGATATGCCAACGGTTTTAAAAAACCGTTGGCAAAGGTTTTCCCCAAATCCCCAGCAGCTCGTTCTCTCCCCCATTCGTGTTACAGAGCCCTAACGGGAGCAGCAGCAGGCGATTTTGGAGTACTGCCGGCCGGACCTTGAAGCTCTTCTTCAGGTTCTTCTTCTTCTTTATCTCAAAAGGTATTCAAATGTTTGGATAGTATTGAAACTTATTTTTTCTTTTCCCTTCAGTTTAGACGATTTTGGAGCTACTGCCGGCGCCTAAGGGTGAGTTTTCTTGAAAATTCCTTTTTGGATTTTACCCTTTGAACATGGGATGTCATTTGTGAAAGGTTATATAAATCGAATTTATTGTTCGATTTATGAATTGAATTGTAAATTAAATTAATTAAGGGTATTTTATGGTTTGCATTCCCCTTTAACACTTATATTTTATGTTACCATGTTAGATATGTTATAACTAATGCATGTGATATCTTTATAGTCTTGTTAGGAGTGTTATATAAAAAATTCCCATGTGAGTGCTTGAATTTTCATTGAATTTCTAGCCATTATGAGTTATGTTGAGACCATCATATGGAATTGATTGATTAAGCAAGAGAATATCATTATCTTGTCATTACAACATGAGTAAATGAAGCTTCATTCTTTTCAGGTTATTATTTGATTGAGTCGCCATTTTGAGGTGAGTTGTATTAAATACCTTTGTTTTTGACCTTGGTATGTTTAATGAATTGTTTAAATGAAATGAAATTCATTAAATTATTAATAGTAAATAGTGATACATGGATTCTATTAGGATGTCAGGTATATAATCTTGTTTCTATTAACTTATATGCTTTATGTGATAAATGGATTCACAGTGGAATTCCACGGATAGACTCATTTCTTTGAATATTGATTAAGCCATTGGAGATACATGGATCCAAGGGAGGGATTCCATAGTTAGACTTATTGAATGTAGAATTATATTCCAATTGATACATGGATTCTTATGATAATTCCATAGATAGACTTATTGAATGTAGAATTATATTCCAATGATATGTGTCTTGTGTGGTGGTGGTGTGGTTTATGTGTTTTATGGTAGTTAATGTGAACCCATAGGTTGAGTATTTTGTTCTATCTATATATCATGTATTTTTATGTTATTTCTACACATTCCCAACCAGAGTTGGATAAACTTACCAACGATCAGAGGTTTTGAGTTATGGGTATTTTTTCTAATATCTAGGATGGTGGTTATATGTTTGGATAGCTACCATGTCTTCCCTAATCTTCCTTAAAAATTGATTGACCATGTGTTTTTAGGCAAGATGCGATGTGATTGTCCATGTGTCTTCAGGTGAGATGTACTATGATTTCCCTAGTGTTTTTCGGTGAGGTGTGATGTGATAAGGCTATAATAAGATGTGGCATGTGGTTGGGGTCATGTATGGTAGGAGGATGGCACAAGGTTGATGTTATTCATGTTCATGATACCCTACTAATATGGTTATGGGATGAGTCATGCTGTTATGTGATATAACACATTAAGTTCTTGTTGGTTTTACATTTTTTCAATAACACATTTGTATGTTTTTTTGACATGTGTAGTTGATACCTTGATTATTTTCTTCCTGTATCGTTTACTTAAATGTATTTTCTATTATAGTTAATTCCTATTGAATTGTTTATGACAAAATGACTTATATAAATTCTTTTTACAGAATGGACAGAAGTTGGATGTATGAAACCGATCGGATCTCAGAAGATTTTCAAAACAATTTGGAGATCTTTATAGATTTTTCATTTCACAATGCTTCAGATAGTGGTCGCATACACTGCCCATGTTCCAATTGTGTTGGTAGTCCTTGGTTGAGCCGTGAAGAAGTCAGCTACCACATAACCAAAAATGGGTTTCAAGCAAACTACTTTCTGTGGTATCACAATGGGGAGAAAACAAAATCTCAAATTGGTGATGATCGAAATGAAAAGACTGGAATGGAGAATTTGTTAGATGATCGGTTTCTGTTTATTCGTCATCATGAAAAAGAAAGGATTTCGACTCAAGAAGACTTCGATATGAAGACAGCTGATGCATCTAGTGAAAATGATGATATTGATAGGGTGAAAAAATTGAATGATGCTGCCACGACTCCAGTATATCGACAATGCGATAAAATGAAAAAGCTGGAATTTTTAATCCGATTATTTCATGGGAAAACTATGTATGGGATTTCTAATACAGCAATCGATTACATTCTTACCCTCTTGAAGGATTTACTTCCAGATGATGCAGATATTCCCTCAAACCACTATATGGCATGGAAGTTAGTTGAGGAACTTGGATTTTCAAGAAACAAAATTCATGCTTGCCCGAAAGATTGCAGTTTATTCTGGGAGGAAACCGCTGAACGAAATGAATGTATAAAATGTGGCACGTCCCGCTGGAAGTCAAAATCTGATGGAACACCATCCCGCGTTCCACAGAAAGTAATGTGGCACTTTCCATTGATCCCCAGACTCCAGAATCTTTTTATGTCTGATGACATATCAATAAAAATGAGATGGCATGATACCGAGAGAAAGAAGACTGATGATGAGTTGGTTCATCCTGCAGATGGATTTGCATGGAAGAGATTTGATGCTCGACATCCTGATTTTGCAGCTGACGTGCGTAATGTGAGGCTGGGTCTTTCATGCGACGGTTTTAATCCATTTGGGCAGATGCTTAATTCGCACAGCACATGGCCCGTTTTTATGCACATTTATAATCTTCCCCCATGGTTGTGTATGAAAAAATCTTTCACTTTCATGAGTATACTCATATCTAGTCCTTCTGATCCCGGCATTGATATTGATGTATACATGCAACCTTTAATAAAAGAGTTGAAGCTTCTTTGGTATGTGGGTGTGCGCACATATGATGCATGTTCGAAAGACATATTTCATATGTGTGCTGCGCTTATGTGGACAATCAATGATTTTCCGGCTTATGCAATGATGTCTGGATGGAGCACGAAGGGGAAACTGTCATGTCCAGTTTGTATGAAGAATACACGATCCAGAAGACTGAAACATCGTTGTAGTTTCAGTTTTATGGGACATCGACGATTTTTTCCAAAGGATCATCCATATAGAATGAATCGTCGAAGATTTGATAATACTATAGAGACCGATGATCCACCTCAGTGTATGTCTGGAACTGATGTGCTTAATGAATTGAAAGATTTTAGTTTTTCGTTCGGGAAGGGTCAAATGAAATCTTGAAAGAGAAAGAATGTTTCCACAGAAACCTGTTACAATTGGAGGAAGAGGAGTATCTTTTTTGATTTGCCTTATTGGTCAACCAATTTGCTACGTCATTGCTTAGACGTAATGCATATTGAAAAGAATATATGTGAAATGTTGCTTTCAGTTCTTCTAAATGTCAAGGGGAAGACAAAAGATGATTTACGATCTCGACGTGACTTGGTGGATTGGGGCATCAGACCAGAATTGCATCCTGTGCGTATCAGTGAAAATAAATGGAAACTTCCATGTGCTTCTTATGTGATGACACCTACTGAAAAAAAAACAATTTTTGGAAGTATTAGAGACTATTAGAGTTCCTGATGGCTATTCAAGCAACATATCTAAACGGTTCAATAGAAGAGATTTGAAGCTAAAATCTTTGAAGACTCATGATTATCACGTTCTACTGCATGAGTTGCTTCCAATAGCAATCCGTCATCTTTTGTCCAATAATGTAAGGGTGGGTGTTATTCGGTTGTGCCATTTGTTTAGAGATCTTTGTGCTAAGAAGTTTTCCAAGTCTTTCTTGCAAAAAATGTTGACAGATGCCCCATTAATTTTGTGTGAGTTGGAGAAAATATTTCCCCCATCATTTTTCACATGCATGCTGCATCTGACTGTCCATATTCCAACTGAAATACTTCTCGGAGGACCTGTTTCTTTTCGTAGGATGTATCCAACTGAAAGAAATATGTTCACATTAAAGTCTTATGTTCGAAACAAGAATCATCCCGAAGGTTCTATCGTGAACGATTACTTAGCTCAAGAATGTATGGATTTCTGTTCAATGTATTTGTCTAATCTTACTACAAGAATGAACAGACCAATGAGAAATGAAGAAGAACAATATGAGAAAATTGAACCCAGTTTTCCATCACTTCCTCAAACAGGAGGAATTCCTGGATCATATACATTGAAGACATTAAGCCATGAAGAGCGGGAGATGGCACATCGCACAGTTTTGTTCAACTGTGATTTGTTCGATGACTATATCAGGGAACAAAATTGAATATGTATATATCTTACATATATATCTGTTAAACTATTCATATTTTTTTATCTACAGGGAACATAAAACAATGATAAATACGAAGCATCGTTCTTTATCTTTGAGAAGGAGAGAGACTTTGCATAGCAAAGAGTTTTCTGCTTGGTTAAAATTGAAGGTAAAAATATTACTGTTTAAATTAATTATTTCAATATTTACTTAAGTTTAACTGTCATTTATATTGCAGGTATTGAGTTTGACTGCTGACTCTGTCTCTGAGGAAATAAGAGCTTTGGCTTTTGGTCCTAATACCGTGGTTCGTGACTGTAAATCAATTGTTATCAATGGGTACCGATTTATTGTCACTGAACGAGCCAAAAACATGAGAACACAACATGATGGTATTATGGTTACTGCCACAACAGATTGTTATGCCAGTGCATCAGATAGTAGACCGCGACTTGAAAATGTGGGTTATTATGGAGTCGTTGAGAAAATAATAATATTGGATTATTACTCTCATGGACGAGTCACAATGATGAAATGCCATTGGTTTGATTCGATGACGAGACATGGCACATTTATTGATGATTGTGGATTTCGAGTAATTAATATGACCCGCACTCTTGCAACTGAAGAACCATATGTGTTGGAATCAATGGCTAAACAAGTTTTTTATGTCAACGATCAACTTCAACCAGAATTTGGTGTCGTAGTTGAAGTAATTCCAAGACATATTTTTGATGATGCTGATGATGGAATTGACACTGTCCCTATTGCCATTGGAACCAATCCATTTATTTCTTTTGATGAATCCAATAGCTCAATTGTCAGAGTTGATTGTAAACCTGAAGTTGTGGTTGGAAATATATAGAATCATTCATCCATGTTCTCAATTCTTTTGGTTTACCTCGAGTTGGGTTGTTAAGGTTGGTAATATTCATATTTATTTAGTATTGATCACAAATATGTTTTAGCTGACTTGACCGTTATGTGAATTTTCAATGTTTATTGGTTGCTGTTTTATTTGAATTGCATTTTCTAATTTGGAATTGAACTGTATTCAAACCAAATCAAACAATATTTCTAACATGGTGAACATTACAACTTGTATGTTTTATTAAATTCATTCAAGCTCTTCTAAAACAATTGATAGCTAAATTACCAATGAATCCCCTCATTCCCTCATATATTTAGTTTTTTGGTTTACACATTAATTTTCTTTTTCTAATTAATTACATATTTGTTTTCCAATGCAGGAAATGAAGCCAATTGAAGAGAGACGAAGAAAAAAAATGGCGGAGAACAATCGTCGGATGGAGGAGATGGGCATTCCACCATTAGTGCCTACAGTGAGTACTTTATTTCAAATATATATATATATATTTACAGAATATATAATGTCATCTGATTAATTTTTTTTGTAATCTTTTTTGTAGGATCCACCATTACGTCGACAGTTATTCGACGAGGAGCCTAGTACTGGTCCTAGTACTCAGGCCGGTGGTACGAGGAGGGTTCGTACCAGAGGTGAACATAGAGCTGCGCGTGCCCGACTAGACCCTGCCCCTCCCACTGACATTTCAGCCTTCCCACATTCTGATCCCGGTGTGTCGTTAGGGACACACGGGATATTTAGACCTCCCATGTTTTCGCTACCTTCTGCATCTTCTGCCCCATCATTTTCACATCCCATGATGATTCCCACTCCCCAGTCAGCATCAGGTCATACAGTTGTTCCATCTTCTTTTCCTTCTACTTCTGTCTCTCCGAGCTTTTATATTCCATCTTCTTCGACTCCTGTTCCACCATAGGGTGTTCCACGGTGGTTTCGGGTGAATCTATGGTCGTCCGCTATGAATTTGACCGTTTAACGCCCGTTTTGGCCGTTTATGACACCCGAACTGCGTTCTCGGTCACCGCGGGCACAGGTCATGTCCGATTGATGTTCCGTCTGCTCGACCACTTCAGAAATCACTCACCCGTATTTGTCGTCTGATTTCAGGTCATTCCGACATTGTTCGGCCCGTTTGGACCCCCCTCACGCGCGTTTACGAAGCGCGCGCATCACTTAAAACAAGAATATTGAGCCGTACCGGGCAAACCGCACGTCCGATTGACGTTCCGTATGCGCGTACACGTCACAAATAATAATTAGAATGTTTCACGGTGGTTTCGGGTGAATCCGTGGTCGTCCGCTATGAATTTGACCGTTGGACGCCCGTTTTGGCCGTTTATGACACCATAACTGCGTTGTCGGTCACCGCGGGCACACGGCACGTCCGATTGACGTTCCGTCTGCGTGTACACGTCAAGAATAATAATTAGAATGTTTCACGGTGGTTTCGGGTGAATCCGTGGTCGTCCGCTATGAATTTGACCGTTGGACGCCCGTTTTGGCCGTTTATGACACCATAACTGCGTTATCGGTCACCGCGGGCACACGGCACGTCCGATTGACGTGCCGTCTGCGTGTACACGTCAAAAATAATAATTAGAATGATTCACTGTGGTTTCGGGTGAATTCGTGGTCGTCCGCTATGAATTTGACCATTGGACGCCCGTTTTGGCCGTTTATGACACCATAACTGCGTTGTCGGTCACCGCGGGCACACGGCACGTCCGATTGACGTGCTGTCTGCTCGACCACTTCATAAATCACTCACCCGTATTTGTCGTCTGATTTCAGGCCATTCCGACATCGTTCGGCCCGTTTGGACCCCCCTCACGCGCGTTTCGAAGCATGCGCATCACTTAAAACACGAATATTGAGCCGTACCGGGCAAACCGCACGTCCGATTGATGTGCCGTCTGCGCGTACACGTCACAAATAATAATTATAATGTTTCACGGTGGTTTCGGGTGAATCTCTAGTCGTCCGCTATGAATTTGACCGTTTAACGCCCGTTTTGGCCGTTTATGACACCCGAACTGCGTTCTCGGTCACCGCGGGCACAGGTCATGTCCGATTGATGTGCCGTCTGCTCGAACACTTCATAAATCATTCACCCGTATTTGTCGTCTGATTTCAGGCCATTCCGACATCGTTCGGCCCGTTTGGACCCCCCTCACGCGCGTTTACGAAGCGCACGCATCACTTAAAACAAGAATATTGAGCCGTACCGGGCAAACCGCACGTCCGATTGACGTGCCGTCTACGCGTACACGTCACAAATAATAATTAGAATGTTTCACGGTAGTTTCGGGTGAATCTGTGGTTGTCCGCTATGAATTTTACCGTTGGACGCCCGTTTTGGCCGTTTGTGAGACCATAACTGCGTTGTCGGTCACCGCGGGCACACGGCACGTCCGATTGACGTGCCGTCTGCGCGTACAAGTCACGGATAATAATTAGAATGTTTCACGGTGGTTTCAGCTCAATCCGAGGTCGTACGCTATGAATTTGACCGTTGGACGCCCGTTTTGGCCGTTTATGACACCATAACTGCGTTGTCGGTCACCGCGGGCACACGACAAGTCCGATTGACGTGCCGTCTACTCGACCACTTCATAAATCACTCACCCGTATTTGTCGTCTAATTTCAGGCCATTCCGACATCGTTCGGCCCGTTTGGACCCCCCTCACGCGCGTTTACGAAGCGCGCGCATCACTTAAAACACGAATATTGAGCCGTACCGTGCAAACCGCATGTCCGATTGACGTGCCGTCTGCACGTACACGTCACGAATAATAATTAGAATGTTTCACGGTGGTTTCGGGTGAATCCGTGGTCGTCCGCTATGAATTTGACCGTTGGACGCCCGTTTTGGCCGTTTATGCAACCATAACTGCGTTGTCGGTCACTGCAGGCACACGGCACGTCCGATTGACGTGTTGTCTTCTTGACCACTTCATAAATCACTCACCCGTATTTTTCGTCTGATTTCAGGCCATTCCGACATCGTTCGGCCCATTTGGACCCCCCTCACGCGCGTTTCGAAGCGTGCACATCACTTAAAAAACACGAATATTGAGCCGTACCGGGCAAACCGCAAGTCCGATTGACGTTCCGTCTGCGCGTACACATCACAAATAATAATTAGAATGTTGCACGGTGGTTTCAGGTGAATCTCTGGTCGTCTGCTATGAATTTGACCGTTTAACGCCCGTTTTGGCCGTTTATGACACCCGAACAGCGTTCTCGGCCACCGCGGGCACAGGTCATGTCCGATTGATGTGTCGTCTACTCGACCACTTCATAAATCACTCACCCGTATTTGTCGTCTGATTTCAGGCCATTCCGACATCGTTCGGCCCGTTTGGACCCCCCTCACGCGCGTTTACGAAGCGCGCGCATCACTTAAAACAAGAATATTGAGCCGTACCGGGCAAACCGCACGTCCGATTGACGTGCCGTCTGCGCGTACACGTCACGAATAATAATTAGAATGTTTTTCGGTGGTTTCAGCTCAATACGAGGTCGTCCGCTATGAATTTGACCGTTGGACGCCCGTTTTGGCCGTTTATGACACCAGAACTGCGTTGTCGGTCACCGCGGGCACACGGCACGTCCGATTGACGTGCCGTCTGCGCGTACACGTCACGAATAATAATTAGAATGTTGCACGGTGGTTTCATCTCAATCTGGAGACGCGGTGTGGCCGGCACCACTCAAAGTGTCCGTCTTTTGTTTCAAAAGGACGTCATTTTAAGTGAAAAGCATCAACTGGCATACGGAAAACCGACCAAACGCATTCCGAATCTGTTGATAATTTATCCCAACAATCCATGGGTCATATGTGACGTGTACGAGCCAACCCGGGATGAATCCGAGTCGCGGTGTGGCCGGGATAAGTCTAAGTGGCTCTCTTTTGTTTAAAATGAACACCATTTTAAGTACATACGGAAAAACGAGCAAACAGATTCGGTTTCCATTGAAACTTTAGGAGAACGATCCATGGGTCATATGTGACGTGTACGAATCAACCCCGCCACAATCGGAGACGCGGTGTGGCTGACACCACACAAAGTGTCGGTCTTTTGTTTCAAAAAGACGTCATTTTAAGTGAAAATCATCAAGTGACATACCAAAAACTGACCAAAGGCATTCGGACAATGTCGATACTTTAGCACAAGGATCCATGGGTCGTATGTGATGTGTACGAGTCAATCCCGCCTCAATCCGAGGAGCGGTGTGGCCGACACCGTTCTAACTGTGTATCTTTTGTTTAAAATGGACAGGATTATAAGTGAAATGAACAACTGGCATACGCAAAACCGACCAAACACATTCCGAATCTGTTGATAATTTATCACAACGATCCATCAGTCATATGTGACATGTACGAGCCCACTCGGGCTCAATCCGAGTCGCGGTGTGGCCGAGATCAGTCTAAGTGGATCTCTTTTGATTAAAATGGACATCATTTTAAGTACATACGGAAAACCGACCAAACGCATTCTGTTTCTGTTGAAAATTTAGGAGAACGATCCATGGGTCATATGTGAGGTGTGCGAGTCATCCCCGACTCAATCTGAGGCGCGGTGTGGTCAACACCGCTCTAACTGTGTCTGTTTTGTTTAAAATGGGTAGGATTATAAGTGAAAAGAACTGGCATACGCAAAACCGACCAAACGCATTCGGTTTCCATTGAAACTTTAGGAGAAAGATCCATGGTTCATATGTGACGTGTACCAATCATCCCCGTCTCAATCGGATTCCACATATAATTGTCATCTAAATTTTAAATTGAATTATATATGAATTATGTATGTTTATGAATTGTAAATTAATTATGGATGTGTATAGTTTCAGGATCCATTATATGTTAAATGTGTATGAATATGTTTGTAATTGTATATGTATGTTTTAGTTTATTACAGGTACAATAGTTGGATCGAAAATGAGGTGAGAATGAGGCCTGATGAGATGAGAGGTGGCTGATGTACAGAGGGGCTGTGCAAATTGCAGGCTGCTGCAATTTGCAGCCTAGGGTATGCCAACGGTTTTAAACCGTTGGCATAGAATCTTAAAAATATGTTTTTACCAACGGTTCATTGAACCGTTGGTAATAACTCTTTTCCCAACGGTTTAGAACCGTTGGGAAAGAGTTCATCCAAATGTATATTTAGTTTTCCCAACGGTTTGGGAGTTGGGAAAAACTATTGATTTTTCCCAACGGTTTTTGAAAACCGTTGGGAAAAACAGTGTTCTGAGTTTTGCCAACGGTTTGACAACCGTTGGGAATCTTTTTTAGTATTTTTCTCCACCTATACCAACGGTTCACTGTAAACCGTTGGGAAAAGTTTTTCCCAACGGCTTACTTGCCTACGGTTGGAAGAACCGTTGGTATAACATATACCAATGGTTCCTCAGCCTTTCCCAACAGTTCTAAACCGTTGGGACATCCTCTATTTCCAGTAGTGCCAGAATTATGAATTCATAGTAATTCATTTAAGGCTCATTAATGATCCAGAAATCAGCATGGACTTGATTAATATAGTATTTTTGGATTAAATGAAAAAAATTGGTAGTCATTATAAAAGATATTATGATATACTCTAAAACCAAGGTTGATCATGAGGAGTATCTGAGAACTGTAATAGAGAATTTTCAGAAGTAGAAACTCTATGCAATGTACAACAACTATGAGTTCTAGTTGAAGGAGGTCTCATTCTTGGGCCATATCATCACATGCAATGGGATGTCTGTGGATCCCTATAAAATAGATCTAATTGAGAGATGGACGAGACCAACATCGGTAACAGATATCCATAGCTTTTTGGGGTTACCTGGATATTATCGATGATCTGTGAGAAATATATCACAATTTTCTAACCCTCTTACCATGATAATACGGAAGTGAGTAAAGTTTTATTAGAGTGATAAACATGAAGAAATCTTCAAGGAGTTGAAAAGGAGTTTTATCACTAGGCTCGTCCTCACTTTACCGACAATTTGAGAACATTTTGTGGTATTCAGTGATGCTTCAAAGAAGGTCCTAGGTTGTGTGTTGATTCAAAATGACAAAGTCTTTACCTATGGTTCCTGTGAATTGAATTTTCCTGAGATGAATTATACCACACATGACTTGGAGTTGGCTGCGGTGATGTTTTCATTAAAAATATTGCAGAATTATCTCGTTGGGGAGATGTGTAAAATATATACAGACCACAAAAGCCTCAAGTATATATTCACACAGATATAGTTGAACATGAAGCAAAGAATATTGTATGATATGATCAATGACTATGATTGTTGAATTCATAACCACCCTGGGAAATCAAACAAGGGGGCAGATGTTATAGGTAGAAAGAACCCAATAATTCCTTCAGTGATGAGAATTGAGAAGGATCCAATCTTCTTAGACATGATGAAGATGGACATGGGAATAAAAAATAATGGAACTTCATCAATCCTTTTCCAAATGAATTATCAACCATATATTTTGGAAATGATAATGGATGCTCAAAAGGATGATGTAGGAATTCAGAAGAAAGTGGAAGCTACCAAAAAAGGGAAATCCTTGGAGTAAAATGTTAGTGAAGAAAGAATTGTGAGATTAGGGAATAGACTATGTGTTCCACCAAGTCCAGAGCTGAAGAAGGAACTATTTGATGATGCGCATAGCACAAATTCATTTATTCACCCAGGAAACACAAATATGTATCAAGATCTCCGAGATCATTATTGATAGGATAATATGAAGAAGGAGATTGCTGAATTTACATCAAAGTGCCTAGTGTGTTAGCATGTGAAGGCTGAGAGACAGAAGTCTAAGGGGATGATTCAACCATTACCCATACCATTATAGATATGGGATAACATCACAATGGATGTTGTTACCGAACTTCCGATGACATCCGATGGCAACAATTCAATCTGGGTTATTTTAGATCATCTTACAAACTATAAACACTTCATTGTAATTCGGGAGGATTTATCATTTGATCAACTGGCACAGATAAATATCCAGGAAGTGGTAAGGCTGCTTGGAGTACCACTATCTATTTTTTCCGATCGAGATCCATGATTCACCTCTATATTTTGGAAGAATCTTCCACATGCTATAGATTCTGAACTGAACTTCTGTACGGCCTATCATGCTCAAATTGTTGAAAAATATGAGCGAACTATTCAGACACTAGAAGATATGATAAGATAATGTTCAATGAAATTTAAAGAAGGTTGGTACAAACATCTTCCTCTGGTTGAACTCTCCTACAAATAACAATTTCCACTCGATCATCTGAATGGAACCTTATGATGCCCTGTTCGGGAAGAGGTGCAGAGCAACGACATGGTGGGATGAAGTCAGTGAGCATAAGCTGTTAGGAACATAAATGGATGACAAAATGGTGGAGAAGGTGAAAACCATTCAGCAACATATCAAGGCAGCCAAGAGTCGACAGAAGAGTTATATAGATAACCGTCGATGAGACCTTGAGTTTAAAGTCAGAGACTTATTATTTCTACTCAAATACCCATGAAGGATGGTCATGAGGTTCATAAAGAAAGGGAATTTAATTCCTATGTATATCGTCCCCTTCATGATTCTAGATCATGTCGGGGTTGTGGCCTATTGACTAGCAGTTCCACCAACCATGGAGAAAGTAAATGATGTCTTTCATGTATCCCTCTTAATGAAGTTCATACTAGACCCTTCACATGTACCCTCTTCAGAGGTAGTACAACTAGGGGATGATCTTTCTTATGAGGAGAAACTGGTGAAGATCATAGATAGTGGAGAAAAAGTTCTACGAAATAACATAATGCCTCTAGTCCAGTTGTTGTGGAAAAACCACAAGTTTGATGAAGCGATGTGTAAATTAGAGGAAGTTATTAAGAAAAGTTACCCATATTTGTTTTATAGTGTAGAAATGAAATTTCGAGGGCGAATTTTATTAAATGGGGAATATTGTAATGACCGAAATTTTCATTAATTAAAATTCATCTTGATCTAATTAAATGTCTTATTATAGTTATATAAAATTTAAACTTCATTGGTTTTATGATTATGTATTTAAAAACACCGTAACAAATTTTTATCGTTTCTAATATAGCTTTTGAACAGTGATCACATGATTAGTATGAATATCTGTATTTAATAATCCCAATTTACTCAGAAAAATGAAGTGATGGAATCATCTAGTAGACTTAACCATTTGAAGCACATTCTTCAGAGCTCGAAAAGGAGGTGGCGTCGTTGGGCAGCGCTCTTGATGAAGCCCTAGTCAAGCTTGAACACGTTAAGATTTAACGGAACCGACTACAATAGAAGTGGATGTTAATAGAGATTACCACCGGAGTTATGTTATCTGAGCCACCCCAAGAATCTGTCACCATCACACACCTTACCCTTCGGTCTTATCTGGGTGTTATAAGGAGTTATGTAATAAGACCCTAGAACTATGATTATGTAAATTATTTTTGTGAAATGAATGTGCATTCATTTTATTATTGTTACTTTGTAAATATTTTTTAAAGAACAAATAGCATTTTTAGTTAATATTCAACAAAGAAACCTATTTTGATGTATTAAAGGATTTTTTATTTAAATAATATTCTAATAAAATATTATTATTAAATTACTTTTTATGAAATATAAATGATCATATTATTTTATTATTGCAATTGTAATTTTTAATAAGGTTTGAAATCAATTTTTTCAAAACCCATGAATTTTCGATAAATGTAGAATATTTATTTTAAACATAAAAATTCACATATTTAGAAAACTATTTGGATAAAATGAATATTGTTTTTGGAATCAAGATATAGAAATTTTCTAATGGTGAATTTTTCTTAATTTTCTGAAGGAGTCGAATTTTTGGGTAAAAATTAAATACCATTTAAATATATAATGTGTTTTATTACATCGTAATGACACAATAGAGATGTAATAAAATAATATAAAAACAATGTTCAAACAATATCTATTTTTCTATTAAAATAATTTGATTTTGGGGTTGTTTGATTTATTTTACAAAGCATTAGTGGACCCTCCATGACTTATAATACATTTTGACTTTTTAAATTTTTTTCCTTAAGAGTCTGACAAACCTAAACATAATAAACCCTATTAAATTAATTATTTTGGACATTGGACTTATAAGATATTGTTCTCTACTCCCCTTTAGAAAAAACTATGGCCTGGTTTGTGGTTTTTATCAGTTTAATGTTTGGTGTCCCAAACCTAATTAATAAAGAATTCCCTCTCCTTTCTTATACAAACCAACCCATGATCCCACATAATCTTCAGGGAAATCATTTAGAGTTAGAAAAACCCCAGAAATCCTATCTCTATAATCATCCCAAATTTCTCTAATCTCCCTCAAAAGCCTCTCTCAAGCCTCTCCCAAGCATTTAGGATCACACTTCCAAGTAAGGGATTTCTTCCATTCTCATTTTTGTCCAATTTTCTTTAAGTTGTTATCACCTTTTTTTTCAATTACAAATGTTGGGTTATGATTTCACACCACTCCCATACTGACCTCTATATATATAGATGATGGGAGACCCCTTTCTGTCTTGTTAATGCCGCCCATGTACACCTGTTACCATGCCGGAATTCCATGAGGGATTTCTCTCTCCTCTTTTACATCCAAGTAATTATTTTTCATTATGCATCTAAATTCCATTATGTATGTTCGGACATGTATCTATATGACCCCTTATTGTCCATTTTATGTAAATATTATGATACACCCTTTTCTCTCTCATCAACCATTTTCATGAATCCTTATGTCATGCCGTTATGCTGCCGAAATTGGACTGTGTTTTTCCAAGCCAAGATCATTGTGTTGTGAATACCACAGTAATGTCTCTATAAAGGGTATTCAACTTTATGAATGTATACATATTGAATGGTAAATTCATGTAATTAATAAATGTAACTTAATCATGGAATAACTTATGGTGTTGATTTATTCCAGGTTATATGATCCATGTGGCACACTTTTGCATGAAATGAAATGTTTAAGAAGGGTGCGACCTGATAGTGCTTCAATGCATTTGGTAAAGTATATTATCAGGATACATCATGGAAAATGGGTGTTGAATCCTGATAAATCAATTGAATGAGGTTTTACTTGTTCTTCATGTGCAATGAGGGTTTACTCATGCTTTATTTACAATGATCCTGGGATCCGGAAAATTCCATGTTAAGTGTTGTTGCCACATTTCCATGTAATTATTATCATTCTTTATCACACCTTTATGTTCATGTTTCTCTTTTTATCTATTGGTATGTCCATTTTATGACATTTATTGTATTCCTCATGTTAATCCATATTCATTCCCTTACTGGGCTTTATAGATAACCCTTTTCTTATGCATGTCCTCAGGTTATCTCAAAAAAGCTAAGTACGAGGGAATATAGTGGTCAAGTAATGGATGTTTTCCATAATGATGTTGTGTGTCTTATGTTCTAAGATATTATTTAATGTTCTTATTCCCTAATAAACTATACCCCTCGATCATCTATGTTGTATGAAGTGATGATTTTATGTAACAAATCTGGTTTAAGTTTGTAATAAAAGCAGGGCTGTTATAAATGGTACATTGAAGATGGTGTGACATTTCCTAACAACCCAGGGGAGATCGAGTATTGATAGGAAAGTTTCCTTAGAGGGTGATAAACTCTCATTGTATGGTTCAAATGGTATCTCAAGAATCACTCAGAGAGACCATCGGGGTGGGACGCTCATATTCATTCTAAGTACCCTCATATGATTGAGTAGCATTTGTTTTGGATTTTGAGGATCTAAATCCCCATGTTGAGGAGAATAAAACATCTCACATCTTCCATGTACTATTTTTATATATTAAATTGACATACTGAGGTGCAGGGTGCTAATATAATGTGCAATTATGAGGCCCAGTAATCAAAGAACATTTATTTGAAAAATATTTACATTAATAGCACCAACATGAGGTTTTGCTAAAAAAAGGGCATTAAATATTGGACGGTTGAACATATAAAAAATATTAAGTCCTTGTTTTGTACATATAAGTGAATCTACCATATGAACAACATAACATTTGATGATGTTTTTTTTAAATAATTCATGGATGGTTTAATTGTATATAAAATAATTTTATATTTTTTTTAATGCAGTGACATCCCATTTTAAAAAATATTTGTCAGAAATTAAAGTTCAGCCTCACAAACCTGAAATGTCATTGGAGACATGGAAGAATAAATTCAAGAGACCCCATTGGTTAATGATGATTGATCGACTAAATGATGCCCCTGATATTCGATGAATCGTGGATCGATGATGACTCAATGACCATTATTCATCAGTGACTAATCGAAATCAAGGAATGGAGGTTGTTTCTTTTTTACCCATTATTTATTTTCATGATGAATGCATGTCAATCTAGAAACACAATGATACGCATTTCAATTGTTTTAGGATAGTTTATAATTGAAAGAATTATATTGGGAGTTTCCTTGATTTGATTCTTCTTTCTAGGTTCTAATAGAAATGGATTGAGGACAAAAAGAAAAAAGAACTAGGTTAATTCCACATAGATTTCTTTGGGTATTTCATTTCCCCTTTTGTTTGCATACATCATCATTGGATCCATAGTAGTCAGCCGCAACAGCCACTGGGTTTTCGATCTACGAGTTAGACCACCACGTTTGGTTTATTAAGCATTTAGTTATTTCATAGGCCTAGTGACCACCTTTTTGAAATCTCAATCTACCATTACATTCAAATGGTACGTTCATTTGACAAGATGCATGTGGAATTGGAAACAAATAAATGAGACGGTCATTTTGGGACATGTCATGAGTTTTCAGTATGGACCAGTATTGGTTGACCGCATTTACCATAGTAATTTACATGAGGGTTTGGTATGGTATTACTTCCACATCATTGGACTGCAATCCCCTCTCAAGGCCGAGTCTCAAATAGGGTTTGGTTTCCTTCCCTAAGACTAGACCGTGGTCCTCTATCAACCCTATAATTTTTGTTGAATTGGTGTAACCTCTGAGAGTGGGGTGTTGGTACTCCTTCTAGATGAACACATCATATGGTTTTTTGTTACACATAGTAAGTCTAGGAATGATCTGTGGCATCCGCTGGTTTGTTTTGAGCCCGATCCCCTGTGTAGAGGGTTGATCCAGATTGGGTATGTGGTATCCCCTGGTCAGTTCTATGTGGGATTTTTGGGGTCCTTCAGTCAATTGTAGTTGTGACCCCCACTATGTGGATCATAGTCTCCCATGAACAGTATGTTCTAATTTGGGTTGGGACCAAATAATATTTACCTCTTTATGACTGTCTCTGATGTTGTGTTGGATCTATTAGTGAGTTCTCTACAAAAGAGAATGCATCAAGCAGAATCTTATGGACGATAATTGGTTATAGATTTCATATATACTATGTCTCCTAGATTGAGTAGATCAAGACATTCCAGATACTTGTGTTGTAGATATATACTTGTGTGGAGATGAATGCTATTTTTGTTATAATAACCATATGTGGTATTCCTTTTTGGAAATACTATTTGGTAATCATGTATGGTATTAATTTTTTCTGATTATGTGTGGTATTCCTTTTTAGAATTACTTTGTGGAAATCATATATGGTATTACTTTGTGTCAATCCCTCATAGTAATCATGTGTGGTATTCCTTCATGGAAATCATGTGTGGAATTTCATTGTGATAATCAGTTTTCTTAATATTGTGTGGTATTAAATTGTGGTGATATTTTTTGTATTACATTGCTGTAATAATATGTGTTCTTATTAAATGGTAATGTTGTGTGGTATTCTTTTATAGGTAATCAATTTTTTTAATCATGTGGGGTATTCATTTAGGAGAATCCTGGGTGGTATTCCTTTTTGGTAATCCTTTTTGGATATCGAATGTTGTATTCGATTGTGGTAATCCTTTTTGGTATTCCATTTTGGTATTCCATTGAGGTTGTCCTTTATGTTTTTCCTTACTATATTTTCTTTTCGGTTTTGGGATGTCATACTGAGCATTATTACATTCACCCATGCATGGGAATTTCTCACACGTGTCATGTCTTGTGCAAATGATCAATCCTTTTGACGGATTCCAAGGTGGACCATGACAAGATGGTGCTTAGTCTTACTGGATATACTGAGGTGTGTTCCATAAAATTAATTCAGTAGTCCCAATACCTATATTATTAAATTTTGGACATGTGGTTACAAACTCTTTTTGGGGTGATTGATGTTTTTCCCTGCATACATAACTATAATTTTACTGTCATACTCTATTGAGAGATCAGAGTGGTATGCAAACATTTTTTACATAGTGTCCTTATATTTCTACATTTTGTGTCCCAGAGAGGTTGACTGTATATAGGTACTTTGGAAAATGACTCACATTTGTGGGATATTCCTACTTGGTGATAGTTACTAGCCCCTGGTCTATTGCAGGTAGTCTTGGGGTAGTCACGGTACGGTCTCCTCTAGGATGGGTCTTGATAATAATGGTCATTCTTTATTGGTGTTTTTAAATTTTAAATTATCTATGTGGAAAGGGTATAATTTTATAATCTCATTTTTTATCTAGATGGTTTATTATTATACAGCTAGGGTTGAAATAATATGACTTACCTCTATGAAAAATAATTAAATTTATTATCCACTAGCTATTTGCTAATAATTCAATTTTTCGCTTCCCATTGTCCCCACTTTATGATATAACAAGGGAAAATGAATCTTTTTTATTTAAAATATACATTATTTCCCTATTCAATTGAAACCCTTTTTTTTCAAAATACATATTTTCAAAGAGAATCATGGCTATTTAAATTTTATTTTTATGTAATTTTTACCCGTGATTGGATTTTTTTAAAAAAAAAAATTAAATGAATCTTTATATTATTTTCCAAACAAGGTAGTTTTGTACATTTCATACAAAAATGTTAATGGAATATTTGTTTTAACATGTATGAATGAAATATATTTCATTCCATTATACATGGTCAATCATCTAAATAATCATGTTTAATGTTTTCATGGTTGTTTTAAAAACTATGGTTTCTTTAATAATCCTAATTTTTTTTATTTTAAATAATTTATTAGAATGTGAGAAGGATATTTTCCACATGAAATGTTCCAAGTGTACATTTAATATATTTTTCCATCTAAGAAAAATTTTAGGATTTTACATAATATTTACAAAGGATATGATCAAATGATACCATCCTTATTGTTTATCTATATGGTTTATTTTTATATTAATGACACAAATTCTTTTTCAATAGGTAATTCTTTGAAATGATGATGAAATTTATATGAAACCAATTTATTTTTCATGGTTTGTGATTTGATGATATTTTTTTCGAAAAAAATTATTTTCCTGTATTATAATATGTTGAATGTTTTAATATATAATGGCACATATATTTTTGATTGTCATTATAGGATATGTATGGCCTATTCCTCTTTCACATTCATTGTGTAATGAATAATAACACATGTGTAAATATTTCATGGATGAACCATATTTCATGATCACAATTTCATGTGTGGACTTTTTTTCATATGAAAATATATTAAGAATATACCTATAATTCATTTTTATAAGGTTATATGCGGACCTATTTTCATGTTCATATGTTTATGTGTGTATATAGTTTTAATCCATACGATTTTTTTGGTTATAGTTTCATTTAAATAAGATTATGCATGGACCTAGGTTTCAAGTTCATATATATATAAGGGTTCGACATAACATCGATAACATAATGAGTGATTATGTTTTAATTTATATATATTCACTAAGGTATCTAATTTTGTTTTCGCACATTCTTTTCACAACATAATTATATAATGTCCTAGGTTATTTTATTCAATTTTTATTCATATCTTATGAAATTACATGGTTAATTCCATGACTCCAAATTATAATAATAATTATGTAGGTTATGGTGTTCATATTTTATGATCATGTTATCCTAGAATTATTAAAATTTTATTCCTTTGTGATCATGGATGATTATTTAATCTATATATAGAGAGAATCTAAGATCAGCCTTTATTATATTTAATTTTTCTAGTACATGATGAAATGATTAATGTATTGTATATATAAGAAGAGTAATGTGTAGAAAGGTAATTATGTGAGATGTCAATGGTTAATCAAGAAAAAAGTAGTTTCAATATCTAGTCTCCAAAATATAGTAAACCATTATGGTCTACCTATATGATTATATAGAATGAAATGTGTATTGATCAAAAAACATAAAATATTTATATATGAAAATTATAGGTCGTTATAGTTGGTACTATAAGAAAAAATTTGTTAACATTTAGAAACATGGATGAGAAACATAGAGTGAGATACCTAACAATTTTTATATCAATAAGTGTATATATAGGTATATGTATTAGAAAATATCATAGGTTTTTGGTTAACAAGAAATAAATTTTTTTCCAACAAGTTACATCCCCATCTAGATAAAACACCTATATTTCACTCTGAAATTTTTTTACGTATAGGTAATAACTATAAAATGGGTGCATTAGAATTTTCATTATGATCACTTGGTACATGAATACAAGCCTTACTTCACACGTAGTTTTTCTATCCTGTGGGATTTTTTTTTAAATTCAGTATATCATCATGAACTACCATGAAGTATTGACATTGAAAATGAATATGAATAAATAGATTAAATGTAAGGGTTTATAGTTGGAAAAAAAGTTTTCAAAAATTTAAACATCCTATAAATGAATTTTCTTTATTTTTTAGTTTCCCACAATTTCTATTACAACTCCCCTACACATTATTAAACACATAAACATGATTTATTACATAAACATGCACATCAAAAACTCTAAGGATCGAGAGGTATAATGTCTTTGGAAATAAGAACCATTATATAAAAACTGAGAACATAAAACACAACATATTTATTGATAACTTCTTTTACAATACCACAAAATTCCATTGTAGTTAGCATTTCATGGGATAACCTATTGACATGGATAAGAAAAGGGTGAGATATAAAGCTCAGTAAGGGAAAAAAGGCATAAATGATGAATACAATACATGTAAGGAAATAGGAATATCAATGGAGAAAAAGAGAAACATGAACATAAATGTATGATATTGCATTATTATCATATCATGAAAATTTGGAAACAACATATTACATGATATTAACATGATCCAGGGCTCATTACACATGTAGCATTAGTAAAACTGAATTGAACTTGAATTAGAATGATTAAACACTCATTTCACTTAAATTGTCATGAGTAAGCCCTCATTGAACATGGTGTATCGTTATACTATTCATTAACAAAAGTATTTGAACACTATTAGGGAAACCCATTATAAACATTTCATTTCATTCATATGTATGACACATGGATCATAGAACATGGATTGATTAAACATTATAATTTATTACAAAAATAAGAGATGTGTAATACATAAATTTAATCCCTAAATCAACAAGTATGTGTGCATAAAGGTGAATACCATTGATAGAGAAATGGGTAAGGTATTCACAAAACCCATGATTTTGGAATGGGAAATTTTGGTGTAACTTCTCCAGCATAACGACGTCAAATAGAAATCTTAATATGGATTGATAAGAGATAAATAGGTTTTTACTCATTTATTCATGAAATGGAATGTAAGGTGGTTATGTAATGTAATATGCCAACATATGTAATGTGCTTTAGATGTGTAATATAAAAACACTTCATGAATTTAAATGAGAAGAGTGAAATTCCTTACGGAATTTCAGAATGGAATTTTGTGTACATTGGAGGAAATAATGAAAGATAATGAGGTGTCTCATCATTAAAACATATGGAGGGAAGTATGGGGGTGTTTCAAAATCATACCCCAACATTTATAATGGAAAATAAAACAAGATATAAATATAATGAAACGTAAAAAAAATAGAATAGAAGAAATCCCTAAAATGGAAATGTGATCCCAATGGCTTGGGGGAGGATTAATAAAGGCTTACAGGGAGATTGGGGAGCCTTCATAGGATTATATAGAAATGAGGGTTGATTTTGGCCGAGCTCCAAAGGTTATTAGGGAAAATTAATGTGAGATTGAGTGGGTTGATATAGGAAAATAGAGGGAATTCATTATTATTTAGGTTTTGTACACTATAAATTAAACTAATCAAATCCATAAACCACCCCATGGTTTATTTCCCATGTTTTATTCCTAATGGAAATGTAAAAAAATTATTTTATATCTAAAAATTACAAAATTATGAAAATATTAGTCTTTCTTATGTGGAGGTGAGTCACACTCTCTAGGAACTCATTCAAAGAGTTATAATGTTTTATAAATTTTTTAGGGTCCACTATGGAACTATAAAATTAATCAAACAAATATAAAATCACATTATTTAAAATGTAAAACATATATTGTCTTAACATACCTTTTATACTATTTTATTACATCACTATTAGGGGTTTATGAAGTCATAAAACACGTTATATATTAAATGGTAATAATTTTGTAACCAAATATTCAACGGTCTTAGAAAACATTGAAAATATCACCATTAGATAGTTTTGACCTCTTGAATCCAAAAATGGTATTCATTTTATCGAAATAATTTTCTAAATATATGAATTTTTTCTTTTAAAATAAAAAATGTCATTTATCAAAAATTTATTGGTTTTGATAAAAACAGTTTTCAAAGCTTAATAAAAATTTCAATTGTAATCATAATTTTTTTTCAATCATTTATATTTAATAAAAATTATTTTAGTAATAATATTTTATTAAAATATAATTTAATTCAAAAATTAAAAAATTCATCAAAATCTGTTTTTTAATTGTATATTAACTAAAAATACTTTTTGTTATTTCAAAACCATTTACAAGTGAACAATAATAAAATGAATATATATTATTTACTACATAAATACATAATTCACAAAGTCATAGTCCTAGGTTCTTGTAACATAGAACATTATAACACCTACAGAAGACCTAAGGGTATGGTTTGTGATGGTGATAAACTCTTTGGATGGCTTAGATAACAACACTCGGGATTGTAATATCTATTAACATCCACTTATCCCATAGGCAGTTCATTTCATGCTTAACGTGTTGAATTTTGGCATGGGCATGGTCAATAGAAAATCCCAGTCATGTTATCGCCTTTCCACACTCTGAAAATGGGTTTTTTTATAGAGAAATTATACTGGATGAGTCCATTGTTTCCTTTGTATGAGTTACTTGGATTTGTTAAAGCCCTATTGTTATTCTAATCATGTTATAACTATTCAACATCTATATTAGAAACAATAACATTTCCCTATTGTATTTTGAATACAAAAACAAAAAACCAAGGAAGTTAATATGTTAAAGAACAAAATTGTATAATAATAAAATTAATTAGATCAAGATGAATATTCCTTAATAAAAGTTTGTGTCATTACAATATTCCCCCTTAATTAAATTTTCCCTCAAAATTTTGTTTTCCCACACTAAAATATATGAGGGTAACTCTACTTTATCACTTCATCTGAATCCCATGTTTCTTTTTCAAACTTTTGGTTTCACTACAATACCATGATAACGGGAATTTTCTTATTTCATAGAAATTTTTTCCTCCGATCTAATATAGTAACAGTCTTTTCTTTATAGGATAAGTAATTCTCTATTATTACAACATATTTTCTGAGTACATGCAATGGGTCAGGTATATACATCCTAAAGAGTGATACATGGAATACATCATGTACTTGAGATAGGTTCTGTGGGAGTGCTAGTCGATAGGCCAATCCTCCAATGTGATCAAGAATCTCAAAATGGATGATTTAACCTGGAATAAGATGTCCCTTCTTCCCAAATCTCACAACTCTCTTCCAAAATTATATAAAGTGGAATACCATGTCTCCAAAACTAAGCTCTAGGTCTCATCGACGGTTATTAACATATCTCCTTTTGTCATTTCTGAGCATCTTTAATGTGCTTCTAGAAGGTCATAACCTTCCCCACCATTTCTTCGACCATTTTAGGAAGTAACAGTTTTCTCTCACCAACATCATCCCAACATGCCGGTGTTCTACACCACTTCAAATAAAGGGGTTCATAAGGATCTGTTTGGACTTGTGAGTGGATACATCTAATTTAAGATAATTTAACTAGAGGAAGTTTTTGATCCCAATATCCTTTGAATTTCACTGAACATGCTCTCAACATTCACTGTACTGTTGTCATATTTCACTCAAATTCTACACCAGTTTGAGGATAATAACCCTTACTGATGTTCCGCTCAGTATTCAGAGCATGTTGGGGACTCTTCCAGAACATAGGGGTGAATCTTTGTGGTCAATCAGATAAAATATTTAATGGTACTTCATTCAGGCTTAAGACATCTCTGATGTATATATGTTCCAGTTGATCCAATGAAAAATCCTCCCAAATTACAATGAAGTGTGATGTTTTTTTAAGATAATCCACAACAACCCAGATATCATTATTTCCTTTAGATCTATTTGGATGTCTGATGACAAATTCTATGGTGATGGTCTTCCATTTCCATGTTGTTATGGGTAATAGTTCATCACACCCTATGTCTTCTGCCTCTCAGCCATCACTTACTAACATACCAGGCATTATGATGTATACTCAATGATCTCTTTCTTCATTTTATCCCACCAATAATGCTATCAATGATTTGGATAAATCATTTTTATTACTATGTTATTGGAGAAATTAAAACTATGTGACTCATAATTTTTTTAGTATTTAACTCCATATTTGATAGAACCAGTAGTTTTTTCCCAAATATTAGAATTCCATCTTCATTAGCATTTAACTCTGAGAATTTACCTGTTCTAATGGTTTCCACTTTCTTTTTAATTCCCAAATCATCCTTTTGAGCATCCTTTTACCATTCAAAAGAAAATTTTGGGAAATCATTTATGAATGGATTGATAATGTTCCGTTCTTTATGATTCCCATGTCCGTCTTCATCTAATATAAGAAGATTTCATCCTTTTTAATTCCCAGTAATGATAGAATAATTGGGTCATATCTACATAGAGTATGTCCCACCTTGTTTGCATTCCATGGGTGGTAATGGATTGGGAAGTCATAGTTGTTGATCATCTCTAACCATCTTCATTCTGGCATATTTATCTCATTCTGTGTAAATATATACTTGAGACTTTTTTGATTTGTATATATTTCTAACTTTACCCCAAATAGGTAATGTTGCTAAATTTTTAAGATAAATATTACTATATCCTACTCTAGATCATGTGTTGGATAGTTTTTCTCATAAAATTTCAATTGCATTGAAAGATAAGAAATGAGTTTGTCATTTTTCATGAACAGAAATCCCAATCCCTTCTTCGAAGTATCACTAAATTCAAAATGATGTTCTCCACATGTGGAAAGTGTGATCACAGGAACAGTGATAAAACTCCTTTAAAACTACTTAAATCTATCTTCACATTCATCACTCCATCAAAAAATTACTCCCATACAGGTTTTAAATGTAAGAGGGTTGGAAAATTGTAAGAAATTTTTCATAAAACGTTGGTAATATTTAGAAAACCCTAGGAATCCATGGATATCAATCTATGATGTTGGCCTAGTCCATCCCTCAATTTTTGCTATTTTGGATAGATCCACATATTTAAAATTTCTTGGGATGATATGACCAAACAATGAGACCTCCTTCAACTAGAACTCAGACTTTATGTAGTTTTCATAGAGCTTCTCCCATCACATGGTCTATAGTACAGTTCCTAGATGCTCCCTATACTCCTCCTTGGTTTTGGAGTTTATTAGAATAATATCTATGAAGCCTACCACAAATTTTCTTGGTGATCTCTAAAGATTCTATCTATCATGTACATGAAGATTAATGGAGCACTAGTGAGTCTAAAAATAATTACATTGAATTCATAGTTCTCATACCTTGTACGAATAGCAGTCTTGGGGATATCCCCCTTCTTCACCCTTACATGGTAACATCCTGACAGCAAGTCCACCCTGGAGAAGTATTGTGCTCCATGCATCTGATCAAAAAAGTCATCCCCATAGGGTGGAGGATACATGTTCTTTATCATCGTTTTTTGATCTCATGATAATCAATGAAATGGAAAATTACACTATCCTTCTTCTTGTTGAAGAGGATTGTGCACCCTAGGGTGAATCACTTAGGTGTATAAACCCTCTATCCCAATTCTCTTATATTTGTTTATTTATCTCCTCATGATTCAAAAAATCCATTCTATATGGAGTCTTTGATATTGAAAATTCCTTAGGTATAAGATCAATTGAGAATCCAACATCGCTTCTATGAAGAAGACATGTAAATTTCTCAGGAAAACACTTTAGCGAATTCCATCACAATAGCCATTTAATCAAGGATGGATACTTATTTAGAATAAATCAATTGAGCATGATATGCGTGATCTTAGGGTATTAATATCCACTCTTGAGATGATGGTTCTAAATAAGATTCATCCTCCTCCTTGAACATGTACAGAATCAGGGGTCGATTCCGAATATGGAGAGTGATTTCCCTCTCACGGAAATTTATATAGGCTCTAAATAGCGAAGGCCAATATCATCCAATAATTTCATCAAATACTAGAAGATGGAGTATAACAATGTTCTCCTAAAATTTCAATCCACAAATTTTGATAGGGGAAGAGGTATATCATGGGTTTCAATGATTTCTCCATTTTCTGTTCATACTGAGATCTTTACATCACTGATTTCTTGTGGTGTTGGGATTGTCCTACTAAACACTTAGTATATAAAACATGCATATAACCAGAATCAAAAATATTATGGTTGATATTTTTTAATGAATAACTATCATACTTATCACCACTTCATTTTATAGGTTATCTGCAGTGTTAGTGATGGAAAAAGTTCACCCTTACTACCTTGTAGGTTGTTGGTTGCCTCTTAAAACCCATGGCTTATGGTAGCAGTTTGAATATTTCCCCAGTTCTTTATAGTTGAATCAATGAACAATGCGTTGAGGGTGGAATGGAGTGTTCCTCTCATGTACCTCATCATCGATTTTTACATGTCAGAAATCAATGGACAGGTGTCTTTTTCATCCACAAATAAAGCATTACCACATCCGCTTTAGGCAATTTATGGGGTGCTTCTTTATGCACCTTTGGAAAGTGGGGTTCTTGAATTTATTATTACTGATGGATTCATCCATCAGACCACTATATTTAATGATCACATTCCACTTCACATCCCCATGATACCCCAAATATTCACTAATCCCCATTTCAATTTTTTGGTCACATCAGAAAATTTCCTCATAGCTATTAATGTCACTTATTTCTATTGATTTCTGTATACTAGGTGCTAGCCTATAAAATAAGTGGTCAACCTTTCATTTAGGGGAATTAACAAAGTCGATGGTGTATTTTGAAAAACATGTGATGTTTTCCACATATGATCTAATGGATTCATCATCTTTTTTTAGGTCAAGGAAGTCCCTTTCCATCTTAAGTTGGAGGGTGCATGTAAAATATTTATCAAAAAACATTTTCTAGAAATCATTGAATTCCAACGCCTCCATCACATCCCTAGAATTTTTTTGACCAATTTCCACCATTTATAATCTTCACCCTCTATATGATAATAATCCAAAAGACCATTATCTTTTTCAGAACATTAAATTATTTAGAGGATCTTTTCAGCGGAGTTGATCCATTATTCGGGAATTAAGGGATCAAATTATTCATTAAATGTAGGATACATTTGTATCAAGAACCTCTGGATTGCGGATTGTTCTTTATTGGGGGAAGGATGTTGACAATTATCTTGAACCATGTTTATATTCAAAATATGAGTTAATTGAGAGAGCATCGTAACAATGTTCATGATTCATTCTCCCATTATATTGCGTATTTCATTAGAACAATCAGTACATTGATCTTCGCATCGGTTGTTAGCCCATGTCATCCAATTACAATCCATTAGTTGGGATAAAAGGGTATATAGGTGTAACACATAAAGGGCATTCAAAAGAAAAAATAGATAACTTATAAATTACTTATATTTCCTTAACATATAAATTTAGAATATTTAATCTATGTTATCCTTGACCTACTTCCAAACATATAATCTTAGGGGAGTTTTTTATTCACCTAATAAAAGTTCATATTAATATTCTGAATTTACCAAAGCATATACCCCGAGAGTGTCATAACCAATAGTGCATCAAGGACCATTGTCGTGCACCAGTTCTTGTTCGTGTCTTTCTCAAAGCGGTGTTTTCATGTTTTACCCCTAGATACATTTGGGCCAAATACACCTCTATTTGTTTGTATCCAGACATGGATGCATTTTCTTGATAATAAACTTACTCTATATTAATAAAAATTTTGTGATTTTTTATTATACTTAGTCTTATCCCAAAGTAATACACAAGGGTTTTGTAATCCTAATCCCAAAATAACTAAACCTATACTTCAATTCCAACTATAACAACCTGGATCTTTTTTACACACTTAAAAATTAATTATTACATAAACATGACCATTTTAAAACCCTGAGGTTCAAGAGGTCGAGTGTCTTGGAAATAATAAACATTACATAACAACATAGAACAAAAAACACAACATCATTTTTGAAAACTCCTTTCATATGACCACAACATTCTGCCGTACTTATCATTGCATGGGATAACCTGAGGACATTCATAATAAAATGGTGAGATATAAAACTTATTAAGGGAGATAATAGGTCATAACATGATGAATACATTACATGTTAGGAAATAGTAATATTAATGGATTATAAGACAAACATAAACATAAAAAATGATATTGTATGATTATAATAAAATGGAAATGTGGAAACAACATTTAACATGACATTAGCATGATCCAAGGTTCTTTACACATGGATCATGAGTAAAACCTTATTGAACTTTGATTAGAATGAGTAAACCCTAATTTTACATGGAGTATCATGATAATATTTTTTATCCAACGCATTGGATCTCTATTAGGGATGAGTCGATTTAAACATATCATTTCATTCATAAGTGTTCCATATAGATCATACAACATAGATTCATTAAACATCATAATTTATTCGATGCATAAGAGATATTTAATACATAAATGTATTTCCTGAATAAACAAGTACATGTCTATAAAGGAGAATAACCTTGATAGGGAAATGGTTATCGTATTCACTTACAAGATGATTTTGGCATTGTATATTTTTTATTAACTTCGGTAGCATATCGATGTCAAATAGAAATCCTAAAATGGTTTGATGAGAGATAAAGGGGTATCTCATAATTTATACATTAAATGAAAATTAATTCGGTCATATAACATAATAAACCAAAATATGTAATGCAATTTAGATTCTTAATATAAAAGATTTTATTGAATGTAAATGAGAGGAGAGAAATTACTTACAGAATTTCGGCATTGTAACAAGTGTACATGGAAGTCATTAATGATAGAAAAAGAGGTATATCATCATTCAAACATAATGAGGGAAGCACGAGGGAGGTTTATAATAATACAAAAACATTTATAATTGAAAATACAATGTGATAACTATATATTGAATCTAGGAAAAAAATGAGAAGGGAAGAAATATCATACTTGGAAGTGTGATCCCAAAGCCTTGTGAGATACCTGAGAGAGGATTATAGGGAGATTGGGGCACCATTGTATGATTCTAGAATGAGATATGAGGGTAGAGTTTGGTTGAGATCAAATGGTTTTGAGTGAAGAGGAATGGGATATTGAGTGGGATTAAATAGGAAAGGAGAGTGAATTCTTTTCTATTTAGGTTTTGGACACTACACATTAAAATAATCAAAACCACAAACCATCCCATGGTTTCTGCCCATGGATTTTGAAAAAGGGGAGTGGAAAACATAATTTTATATGTAAAATGGAATAATTTAAGAAAATATTAGGATAGGTTATGTGGAGGAGAGTCACACTCTCTGGGAAATAATTTTAAAAACATTAAATGATTTATATGTCTTGGAGGGTCCCTAAAGCACCAAATAATTAATAAATCATATCTAAAATCACATTATTTTAAAGATAAAACATATATCATCCAAAAATCCCATTTATTGTTTTTTTAAATCACTATTGGGTTATTATGATGTCATAAAACACATTATATATTAAATGATATTTAATTTTTACCCAAATATTCGACAGTCTCAGAAAATTATGAAAAATTCATCGTTAGATAATTTCAATATCCTGATTCCAAAAATGATATTAATTTTATCTAAATATCTTTATATATATATATGAATTTTTTCGTTAAAATTAAAACTGACATTTATAAAAAATTCACGGGTTTTGACAAAAAATGTTTCTTAACGTTAATTAAAACATCAATGGTATTAATAATAATTATATAGTTATTTATATTTAATAAAAATTAATTTATTAATAATAAATTATTAAAATATTATTTAATTAAAAAATCAATTATTTCATAAAAATAGATTTTCTAATTCAATATTAAATAAAAATACTATTTATGCTTTAAAACCCATTTACAACGTAAAAATAATAAAATGAATGTATCTTATTTGTTATATAAAATCACATTAAAAATAACCATAGTGGTAGGGTCTTGTTAGATAACCCCTTATAACACCTTCATATGACCCATGGGTAAGGAGTGCGATGGTGACAGACTCTTGAGGTGGATAAGATAACATCTCTCGGGTGGTAATCTCAATTAACTTCCACTTCCCCTAGAGGCAGTTACATTCAAGAATAATGTGTGTATTCTTAGCTTGGGCTTGGTCAAGAGTGAATTCCAATGATGATACCCCCTTTCTGCACTCCGAAAAAATTTCTTTGTATGGAGTAATTCTACTGGATGGGGTCATCTCATTCTTTACCTGAGTAAATTTAATTTGTTAAATCCCTATATTTATACTTATCATGTGATCACTATTCAATAGATAAATTATCAACGATAACAATTATTAATGTTATTTTATTATCCAAAAAAATTAAACCATTGAATTGATATTTTTATGTAACAATTTTATATAATAAGATATTTAATTACACCAAGGGGAATTTCTGTAAAAAAATTTGGTTCATTACATCTATTTTTGGACAAACTATTTTTTGGGTGCACTAAATGGATGCAACATGAAGGAATAATGTGAAAAAAATTTAATATCTATTGCTATGAAAATATTCATGAGAAACCAAATGTCGTAAATTCTTGGGAGAAATATATTTTGATTATTTTCAATCAAAACTATCATGTTTTATGTGGTAACAAGTTTCATGTTATACATTTGAATTTACCATGGAGGGAGAAAAATAACATTGAATATTTTATGTTGAAACATCCACTCTCCATCTATGGGAATTATATTCTTATTCTTTTTGATATATTGATCAATGTAATAGAAATTTAATTTTTTTTAATCAGTTCTAGTACCTTGAAATTATGGTCCTCTCCATTTCTCATTTGGAAGGTGATGAAGCTTAATTGTAGTGTATTATTTAAAATACCATAAAAGGTGATGAGATATACTCCATGTAATGGGATTCATATGATGTAATCTTTCTTGGTAGAACTTCCCTCGTATTCTATTTTCAAGAAATGGATTAAAATTTAATAACGATTAAGAAAATGGTTGCTAAATATATTTGTACCTATAAGGGACTTTTTACAATACATTCTAGGTGTAATTTAGGTTTAATAATTAGAATATAGAAAAAAATTGATCGATTATTTTTTTCTCTAAAAACCATGTATTCAATAAAATTTATTCACAAGGGAGTTTAGAGTCATTGATGAAATAGTTCTCTGTGCACTAAAGGATGAAAATGTATGCTAGAAATCTTCATGGTTCTTGTGAAAAGAATGCGAATATGGGGTATAATATAATCACTAATGGATATTAATATAGTGCTAAAAAATTTTCTACTTCATGCTCTCTAAGATTGACGGAAGGATAACATGGGTGAATTCCTAAAAGGAATATGGAATTGTTTGTAGTGTGGGTAGAATTACCATCGAGTGAAAGCATATAGAAGTTATATGAAGAGTCATGTTAATGAAATGAATAGAGAGAGATCATAACATAATACCCAAATCACTATTCAGTTATATGAATTTAATTGGAGTGTAATTATCTGAATAAAAACCATAATCCAAGGTAAAATGATAAGAATAAACCATAAAACCCATTGAAGTCAAAGGAAAAATTGAATGCTGAAGAAATCACAATAGTTGAAGTGAATCATTAATGTTAGGGAACACCCATCCTTCAATATATAATTATAGAATCTATATTCTTTTTTATTGAATAACATAATATAAAATTCCCTCATGTATAAAAATGTGATGTGATTCTTAAAATTGATGAAATCCCCTAAAAATGATTCAATAAAAATTTACTGAATAATGAAACAATTCATGATAGACATAATCAATCGATGTTTTTCTAAAACTTCTAATATAAATATTACTTTCTAATATAATATATTTTTTAAAGAATAATTGTTTAAATATCATTTTGGATCATATTTCACATATTTTATGTAAAAATATTAGGGAATTTAAATCATTATTTGGGAAATTATATGTGAATAAATTTTTTTTAACACAAATTACTATGTTTATCACCATGTTATGTGAGATCAAGTCATTCCACTAATTGTGATTCAATTTTTTGTAGAATTATTTTTGATCATTAGGGTCTACTATTAATGGAATTTTATATTTTTGACATTGAATGTTATTGTTGATGTTTTAGGAGCTAATGATTTTTTCATATACATATTACATAACTTGTGATAAAAATATTGGTTTTCCAAATATATATAATTTGGTGGATTAAAATAACATATTTATGGATCATATGATAAAATAAAAGTTAATTTTAGCGAATGAGACAATGAAAAAATAATTCATTTTGATATATCATTCTTGGAGTAAGATTTGAAATGTAAATTGATATAATCTAAAAAAAATTAGAGAATATTTTTATGAAATTTAATGAAATTAAATATTTATATATAATAATTAAAATTACTCATCATTTTGAAATGAATCTCTAAATAAAAACATATATTTTCATTAATTTATCATGAATGAATGGTCTTTTCACCCATAACATATTTCTGTATTTTTTGTGATTAAAATTATATTTACCATGTTCCATATCACATTATATTTTTATATGGACAATATTTTTCTCTTCCATGTCTATACATTCACTTCCCATGAATTCTCTCTTATTTATAAACAAATCAATTTTATATTTGAGATAAAAATAATAATTTGGTTTCCATCCTTTCTTGAAGTCGTTTTATTTAACCTTTATAGGATGTTTGTTTTTTATTAATTAATTTTTAAATATGTAACCTATCTAGAAGAAGTTAAAATTGGGTGAATGAAATTTATTAAAGGGCATGCAATTTAAAAAATAATTTTTTATGATTTTTTATAAATATATACAAATTCATCTTATATTGGGCTATATGAAGAACCTAGTATTAGAGAACCACTATATACTATTAACATTATTATTTATAATAAACCGTCATAACATAGCCTTTTAATTTGGTGGTACAATTAGAATTAACTAATTATTTAAATCACATGGTTTATAGAAGAATAACATATATTCACATGCTATCATTTTTTTATAAATTAAAATTAAAATATTTTTAATGTAAATGATATTTTGTTTTCTGAAATTTCTTTTATACACATGAAAAATTATATATATATATATATATATATATATATATTTAATTGATAATTATTGAAAAATAATTTTAATGAATTTTATTAATTTTATATTTTATATAAAATATCATTTGTATAATATATTTACTATGAAAGGGAAAATAAATTATTTAGTTTAAATGTTAATAAATATATTTATTCTAAAAAGTGGTCTTCTCTGGTGCTGTGCACTTATTTGAAAACTGTTTTTTAGAATATTTAGAAATCATATTTGATAAAATTATATTAATTTTTTAAATCAAAAATTAAAAATTATTGGTGATTCAATTTTTCTATTTTTTATTAAATGTTTTTATGAATAGTGAAGAAATTGATACTTATTAAAACCTCCCTTTTATTTTAAATTTTTTTAATGAAAAATTATATTTTAATAATGCTTAAAATGTTATTTATGGAAAATTATAATATTAATATTAAAATTTGGATTAATGGAATAAATATATTGTTAAAGTTTTATATAAATACATTTATAACTAAAGAAATACATTAGTTAAAAAATAATCCTTTCATCAATTCTTCTTGTTTAATTTTAAATTAAATTCATACAATTATTAGAAGTGATTTTCGTAAAATGGATTCTATATTGTAATAAATAATTATTAATATTACATAATAAAATCATCTTTATTTTTTTTTCATAATGATTAATCAGGGAAACAAAAAATCAATTACAACGATTAATGAGAAAATGGGTTTATTGAGAGAGAAACAAAAGATAACAGTAAGTTACCCATTAAAAAATACTAAATAATTTTTTTGGACATATTAAAACTTTATCCTATCCCATTATATATATTGTTTCATTTGGAATCGTATTTATTATTAAGGATCTTATCATTTTAGATTCTTTGAGAAAATTTCCATGTAGTTGTTAGGTGGGATCCATTCCCCACACATAGAAGGACATATCATTTCCACTACTCGCCACACAAAACGATCCTTTTGGTTAGTACTATAAATAAAAATATACATTCCCTACTTTAAAAAACACATCTTATATTAATTTGTTCATTATTTATATTTCTTATGAAGGTTGTTGCTGCTAAGAAGAAGTGGTTGTCCAAATAAGTGTTATCCTTGTTAACAATGTTTTTAATTTTATTTATTCTTCATCATTCTAATAATATTATCCAAATATGATGATATAATAAAAATTTTATATCCCATATACTGAGAAGTTATAATATTAATCTAATAACTATTATCAATATCAACTTCTATAAAGTGGGAAATGAAAGTGTTGATCTTGTGTTTGAGGTACTACCTCCCACAAACAGATGTAGTTTATTTTCTATCAACACCAATAACAACATTATTTAATGATGGATTAAAAGTAAATTTTATTTATTTTTCATATATTTAAAATTATTTGTCTATAATATCACACATATTTTCTTACATTCTAATATATAGGATAATGATATTGTAGCTCACACGTGTGGGTATACTACCACCTCCTCAATGTGGGGTGAAGATTTTTTATTTTTATTTTTATATTATTGGTAGTGAGGGTATCTTAAATGAACATTATATATATATATATTATTTATTAATGATTATATAATGGTTATTTAGTAATTTCTTTTCATTCTTCTATCCAACATGAAATCAGAAATACTGGCATGCCTAAGTACAACCAAGAGTCACCATGAATAATGTAATTGATTGTATTTATCTATATTTCATATGTTACTATAAATTCATATATATTAAATATATTATATTTATATCATGTTTAAAAATTTTAAAATTATTGAACAATGATAAAGGAAAATGGACCATAAATACCAAACCAAAATATACATTAAAAAAGTTACATTTATGACCTAAAATATAAATTTAACTGAGAATTATTACTAACCAGATAATAAAATGACATAAGTAAATCATATATATAATTATATAAATTATTATCCTTCAAGAAATTATTTAAAAAATAATAATTTTTTTATAAAAGTGTTTCAAGCATGTATGAATAATTTCATGAAGTGAGGTAAGGGAAATATATTCACTCTTTTATTTCACAGCGACCCATGACATATTCACCAATCGTTTTAGTTTTTTGTGGATATTATTGTACATTAAAATTTTATGTAATGAATTTTTATATTTTCAGGATATTTTCTGTTCAATTAAAATTAATTTTTCCATATGGAATAAGATCTAATAGTTTCCAAAGGGGCGATCGATTTTTATTTGAATTCTGTTTCTAGGAGACACATTATATAGTTACCACTTATTTATTTTATATTGATTATATTCATCCCATTAATATATTTGATAATTAATAATATAAATTATATTTTTATCAAAATATCTATATATTATTCTTTCATCCATGGATATTATGATTCCAAAGTAATCAAATGGGTATGGACTTCATTTAAAAATCACACACTTTGTCAATATTATTAATGATTTTGATTTCAATAATGAAATATAATGAAATATCATTAATTATAATCATGAATTATATTTTCCTATTATTATTTATGAATAATAAATTTCGTGATTTAATTTTCCTCTAAATATGATCTCACAAACCATTGAATGTTTTTAGGAAAATATTTTATATAACTCTCTTCAGTTGATAACTCTTTTATTCCATTATGATGTTTTCAAAATATATTTTAAATAATTTATCAATATGATTATTGAAATTAAAAATTTAAATTATTTTATTTTTTTAATTTTTTTTAAAACAATATTCTTTTAATTTTACATATAAGATATTTCTTTAATTTTCATACAAAAATGTGAAAGGATATTTTATATATCATGTACGACATTAATGGAATTTAACTCCATAATAAGAAATAAATGATTCAAATAATCATTTATATATTTCAAATTTCACTTTTAAAGAAATTTTTTCCATTCATATATTATAAAAGTTTATATATTTAATATGTTCTTTGAAAGCAATAATTTGACTTTCATTATGAAATTTTTTTAGGAATTGGTAATGATCATTGTAAATCTATGATGACATACATTGATATTAATTATGTTTCACTAGGCATATAATACAATGATACTATCCTTTTTATTTCTCTAGATTTCTTATGTTTACATTGAAACTACATTTATAAAACCTATTCCACTTATATGGGTTATTTAATGATTAAATAATAAGGTTTTTATGAATCATGATTATTTTCCATGGGGATTATTATGATTAAATGTTTATAAAAACGATTTATTATCTTGTATTTCATATGGTGAATGTGTTATGATATTTTTGACCGCATGTGTATGATTTTCATATATTTAATATCCCATATAAATATCTCCCACTATTTCCTTAAGTAAATATGGAAAATTCATGAGTGAAAACATTACGCATGAACCAAATTTCATTTTAAAAATTTCAGGTATGAAATTAGTTGTTATCTGAAATTTATCAACGGTGGTCCATGTTTTCATGTCCATAAGGTTATAGGTGTACTTAGTTTGTTTCCTATTAGGTTATGGTTGGACCTATTTTTCTGTATGTCTAGATATTAGTAGACCTGAATTCATTTCCATAAGATTATGTGTAGTTAAAATATTGAATTCCATAATTTTTTGAGATTTTTTGAATACATTTCCATAACAAAATGAGTGAAAAAAAATATATTTATATATATTTAAAATTTTATTATATACTATTTTCATAAATTCTTATGTTTGTATTGTTAACTCATAACTTGTGTTAGTTGATTCTGTTAATATTCTTGTCTTATGAACTACCACAATTTATATCATGACTCAATATTGAGATCTTTGTTATTTGTGTTAAAGATTTCACATTTTAATCTCCTGTTCTCATCCCTTATTATTATCTTATACCAATGTGATAAATGATTTCTCCCTTTTTAACCTTATTTATCATTTGATCTAATCCATTATTATGTTTTCTTTCCCATGTATATGATGAATGGTTTTATATATGGGATTACTTGGATGATTACTAGGTGGTAAGATCCTTAAATAAGATGTTTAATATCATTGATGAAATAAAAAGATTTTGTATTTAGTCACCAAATTCATTAATCATTTATGGTCCAAAGCTATCTTTTTTAGAATGAAAGGAATAGTAATAAAAAATGATGTATAATTCGTGAATAGAAATTCATGATAGATATATTATATGTGAAGGGAATTATTTTTGGTAGTTACCAATATACTTTTATTAATGTAAGGATACTATTCCAGTTTCTATGTCCAAAATATCAAAATTATTTTAGGGGAAAAATATATTTGTTGATATAATCAAAACCGTAGAATTCTATGAATGTATTTTTAATTTTATTTGGACTTTTATAGAAGGATAAACTCAATTTACACTATTATCTTTTACTCTACACATTCATTTTTAACCATCATAATTAATTTTAATTTCAATAAATATGATATGTCTTTTTTACTTAATTGGATACATGTATATTCAAAAATATATAATTTTTTAAAAAAAACTATAAATATGTGAAAAGATAATTTCTAACAAAATACACTTAAATGAATATAATTATTTTTGGATATAAATAATTTTTTTGAATAAAATTTATTTATATAATAAAATTTTATTAGATACTAAATTTAATAACCTAAATTATTCTTCAACAAAAAATAAACGATGCTTTCTAAAAAGGAAAAAATAAAAAAAGCATTGAAAATAAATGATATATAGAATATAATAAAACCAATATTTTATTTAAATAAAATTTTTATTAGTTATAAAAACATTTATAATATGATTTATAAATTAAAATAAAATAAAAAGTGTATATTTATATTACATAAATTCATATTATATTTACTAAAATAATTTAGAAACATATAATTAATTCATATATTACATTACAAGTTAAAAAATTATAAGTATAATGAAACTTGGAATTTTAATTGATCACCATCCATTTGATGAATTAGAAAAAAAATACTATGCTTATTTTAGATAATAATTTCAAAAACAATATTGGGTTTTAAATTTAAATAAGAAAAAAAATTATTTTTTAAAATATATTGAATAATGTCTCATGATTAGGTACATTTTTGGTAGTTTAGTAGATTGCATCTATATTAGAGTCTGCAGTCTTTCTCCCCCCACCCTCCCCACCAAATAATTTCTTCCTTAAAATTTTCTTATATTTAACTTTTCAAAAAAAATGTTGACACTCCTTCCATATAACAACTTCAATCTCCGAGGTTTCATTTTATAGTTTGTAATTTTTCTATTGTAAATTTACCAACCAAGTTTTATAACAACACAATACATTTTATATAGTGTCATGAACATAAATAAGACCCTCATTATAATAAATGTTAAAAAATGAATTTATTTTATAATATATGGGTACATGTATTGGATTTAGTACCCATTTCCTCTATAAGGTTATAAGTAATACATTCTTTACTTCATAAAATTTCTGAGGAATGGACTATTGTAAATATATAGGCCCACATAATTATATTATTTCAAAATTATTAATGAACCTATTGATTTAGTTCCCATTTTTATAAAATCAATAAACTACATTCCATGGTAAAACATGGAATAATACAAGATCCTTGACTTAAAATTACATCTATTTACATTAATTATAAAGACAGAAAATTAATCATCTTTGTGATAAATAAATTTGATCCGAAATAGTCTATAAATCCATAGATGTCTCATCGACAAACTCAATTCGAACATTCATTACTTCTCCTATTTCCTCCCCATATTATGGATTATTACAGTGATTAACATATATTGCTTCATATGGTTCTATATAGATGAATGAATAAAGGATTATATTTTATAAAACATTAACCAATGTTAGATATTATCCCACAATCCTTGGAAGACAAGTGAACATGTTCTTATCATGTCTTCAATTGTCATGAGTATTTTTTTCATAGTTCTTATTTGTGCATGAATGATAGGAAAATCTGAAATGAATATCAATTTTGATATCCATTTGATGAAACATCCATAATTTTTATTTTATCTGATGCTTATGATTAGATACAGTCAATTGAGGTTACTCATAATGCCTTGAAAATTAATTAATATATATCTTGGAAGGTTCTCAAGTGGTATATCTTCCCTTATTCTTATCAAATGTATATAATTCATTATATTATTAATGATAAATAATTTAGAATCATTTTTACATGGTTTATTTGAGAGTGTTGAGAAATATTCAATTGTAATATTTAAAAAAATACATTTATGTGTATGAAAATATTGTATAATTCCCATAGATGTATATTTTCAAAATTTACCTACTAGAATACTAATCCTCTAAAAACATAGTCTAATTTTTTTACATTAAACCATCCAAAAAGAAATTTTATTTTATATCTCTTATAATAATTGTTATACCATGGTGAATAATGAAATTTGATCTATATGCCTCATTTAGAAGTTCGATTTTTAATTATGTTATGAATCAAACACATATGCTATTCTGAAACATCATTTCTCCACCATTAAAGATGAAAACTATCAATTTCCCATCATTTAATATTTTAATCATCTGATGAATGTTAACATAATACAAATAGGAATTATATATCCTTCCTTGTAATGATGGTTGGGAAATTTTTTAGAAATGTATTGGTTGAACAATTTTCCAAGAAATTAAAATATTTATCCCTACAAGAAATTTCTATATGGGATCTTTACCGACCCTCATCATTGTTTAAAATTAATTGCCTCTCCAAACATAATGTGTTATCCACCATGTATTTAATATAAGGATTCTAGTTTATCTAGTAAACATAGTCCTTGAATCGATTTAACCATATTCTTTTCCATATGTTGAGTTCCACATAATAGAAAGAATACCTCCAACTATGGTGGTTAATATATATATTATGTTTTTTATTTAGATGTTGTGTATCCAAATTGAAAATAATGGATTATAATTTCTATATCAAGGCCATGATTTGGATAGTATAGCTTGTGGTTTTTCAACTACCATTACTCATTTTCAGTCACATTATCACTCTTCATAAGGACATGAACATGTCCTTTATTCAACACAATACTATAAATTACCAATCCATTGTAACCTATTTGTAATATAAATATTTCCATGTTAAAAATCCTATATTTAGATCATCAAAACATTTTAATATTCTCTTTAACCATTTTATTTAAAAATATTTACACGTTAACATTGTAAATGTGCTTTCGAAATATAAAATATTTTTAAAAAACTGCCGATAGTAAGCTTCTATAAATGGGAATAATATTATCTATATTATGATTAATAGTGTAGCCCGATCAGTGACTAATTTTTTTTTATGGAAAATAGAAATTCAATCAAGGGATAAAATATTTCCCTGAATAGAAAAATCATGGAAACAAAATTCAAACATACTTAAATTCCCACATAATAACTTTTTCCTGTGGGTGTGGTGATTTATATTATGAGAGTAGTTATTCTCTTAATAGATCATACAATGTATGAACATAAGGATAATTAATACCATCAAAAAGATATAATTGTATTACTTGACATCCATATTAATTAAATCTAAAAGAAATTTGGTTTATTAGTCAATCCAAAATTCATTACCATGAGTTGATAACCTCCATACCTTGTTTGAAATTTAATCCCATGTATAAAATCCTTCTACACCCTTAGTTGAGTATAACAGGAGAAGAGAAATCTTTTTAAACATATTAAAGACCCATGAGGTTAAACAAATAATTCATCAATTTTTGGGAAATGATACTTATTATTTACAATAATATAATATATCTCCCATTAATGGATGATCAATATCTAGGATCCATACTTGTTTAGCATTAATAAAATCGTGTCTCCCAATAGAGAAGAAATGTTGTGTGTAAATATTTTATCAGTCAAATAATGAAACGCTTTCTTCAAATCCAAAAATCCTATAGTGTAATTCATTATGAATTTATAAATTTATTCCTTCAATGAGGAATGAGTTTGTCATAGCCATAATCATCACAACTTTGTGTATGATGAGTTAATTATTCTAGAAAAACATCAAGGATTTTTGGCACCAAAGCTATATTATCAATTGTGATGATATATTCCACATCCATCTATGATACATTATGTGAATCTCTACCAATAATTTCACTACATAGTTATACTGGGGGAAGATTCATACAAGATTTAATTGAATATGTCTCCACTCAAATGATAAGTGATTCCCCATCACCTTGTAAAATTATAATCTCATTCTCTTAAAAATATATTCTTGAAATGTAAATTGATATCCAATATGAAAAATGGGTCATATTAATGTCAACCATTGGTATTATAACTATATTTTTTATAGTGTTTTCCCATGAATCATAGAATATTATTTTTCTAAAACTATTACTAAAACAAGGATATGGAACATAATGACACCTGATATAAAAGTTAATATATGATAATTATTGCATATAAGTTAATTTATAGATATTTATTCAATCAATAATGGAGGAAATATGAATAAATTTCTTCTTAAAAATATAATAATTAGATGAAAATATTTAAATGTTGTTTAATAAAACAAGATTATATGATTTCCCTTAAAATTAACTTAAATATAAACAATTTAAAAAAATGTAGATAGTAACATAATGGCTTTTCTACAGTTATAACTCATCAAACAAAAGACCCATGAAATATTAAAATCATATAATACATTAAATATCATGAAGATAATGATATTAATGATATAAAAAATTATATCATATTATATACACCACATTAAGGAATATATCTTTAAATCATAAATATATGTCTCAAAGAAATTAAATCTAAGATGAATAATACTTAAAAAAATCATACCATTGATTTTTATAATTATTGAAGAAATAAATTATGTTTTCAATTTAAATTCACAAAAAAATTTAGACATAAAACATAAGATAATATAAATTCATTAAAATCAAAATCATTGAATAAAAAATATAATTAATAATTAATGTAACTAAATGAAAAAATATTGAGTAATGTAATTCATTACCTATTGGAATCATTGAAGTAAAATTAATATGAATGTAATAATTCTAATTAAATATTTAAATACCATTATTATTTAGTATTAATGATATTAAATGTAATATGGGATGTATATAAACCACAATATATAAATATGTGGTGAAAATAGAACATGTCTTATTGAAATAAAAAGTGAGACCAGAAAACCATACTTTGAGTCTAGAGTTTCCTTGTATGTCCATTAAATCATATATAATAAGCTTAAATAAATTTTTTTATTTATTTTTACATTTTTATAGGTTTATTATTTTATACTTACATAATTTATTTATTTTTTTAATGAAATATTGAAATAAATATTCAGTTAGTTCCACATTGGGTGTTTTGAGCACCTTCGGTTCATTGTTTCAAAATGGATTTGGTGTGTTTACCCTGGTCAATGAGATCATCATTAAAAATATAAATAATAATTATAATTACCGAAATGACATATTTATTTATCCATTAATTTTTCATAAATCCTTCATGAATGATAGTTATTATAATTAACTATCTTACGATCAATGATACAATATTCCATACATATGCTTGAATAACATTACCGTTTTTCATTGATCATTATTTAAAGAATGTATGTGGTTTTTTTTCATTAAATAATGATAATAATATTATAAATATGATATTATTTATTTAGATATTCATATATATAATTATTACATGTAATTTTGTGATGGAAAAAGAATCACTTCGCTTTGTGGAGGTTGTAATCCACATGTCCACAAATGATGTAACAATTTTTCAGTGTAAGGAATAAAATGATATATTATCTTTCTGGAATGATAAATATTTAATTTTCATAAACAATATTTCAAATATATAACATATATAAATTAAATTCATCCTTATTACCTCTCGTGTAATGTTTTATTGAAAAATTAATAATATTTCTTAACGAGCTAGTATTCAGTCGTACACACGAGTGATGTTATCAAAACAAATGGAGAATGGAATTTCAGAAGTTATATGTGAAATAATAAGTCCATATGTATATATATGTAAAAATTTAAAATTTAAAATTTAAATAAATAATTAAAACAATACATAGAAGTTGAAAATAGATAACAATGGGAATCAATTATTGGGGTGGTAGACTACCTTACACATGACTGATGATTTCATAATCCAATTTATTGAAGTTGATATGGACATATGTATTTACATTAAAAAAATAAAATATTAGTTTTTAATATATATATTAGATATTATATAATCATAATTGAAGATGTTTTGAAGTATTTTGAAGATGAAATAAAATAAACATTCTTGGGTAAGAACAATAAATCTTCTTCGGGAAACATCCTTTGGTTAACACAAAAATAATTCTTATGAAGAATTAGGGATCAAAAATAAGGATATAGATATTTTAAATATATTTACTGATGATATTTGTGTATTTCATGGAATATAAAAATGTATTTTAATGTGTGAAGGTGGGATGGGTGGCCTTTAATTTGTAAGGTGAGTGAAACACTTGAATTTTTTGACAAGAAAAAGGTGTGCCCATGATATTTACATGAAAAAAGGATCCAAAATGAGAAATTATTTAGACTCAAAAATATTATAATATAATTGTGACAATAAAATATATTTTAGTAAATGTTTATGGTCACTTTTTCCTTTATTACTTAACTTAACCCCTGATAAATATGGTCTTACCTTAACTATTATAATTAATTTTTTGTGTTTTCTCAGTTAATTACAATTAATAACTATGTATAGAATATTATATAAAATAAATTATCATTTTTCCAATAATGAATAACTTTTATTAAATTCAATTCACATAAATGGAATATTTTAAATTGAATCAAATCCCATAGACATGATAAAAAAGATGATTTAAAGAAGAGTATTTTTTGAGTAAAAGATGTATTTATATTTTTTTATGAATATTAGTAATAATATTTTTATGAATTTAAATTAATAATTATTGATAAATTATATATAAATTTCAATTAAAAATTTACTAATTATGGATTATCCTAAGAAATTAATGGGGGTAAACATTATGCATTTTGAAAGAGTTCTCGAAGAAATCCCATTTTTAAACAAATAAACAAACGTATACTAATATATAATATGATGAAGACATGAATATAATAATGTGTATTAAATTCATATAAGTTATACTTATTTATCTTTAAATTATATTAAAACCATTATGAAACATTTAATTAACTTAATTTATAAAAAATAAATTACATTTTTACAATAATTATCATATTTCATTAATCATTGAAAAATAAAAAAATTACAAAAAATACACAATTACACACAATGTTAATTTTTATATTCTATTTTATTCTGATTTTTAAATTAATTTTTAAAATCATCCACAAATTAATTATATTTTTTTAAAAAATAACAATAAAAAAATTTTGAAGAATTTTTTTTGAAGATTAAAATAACATTAAAAAAATTGATTGATATATTAATAAAAATTTATCATAATTTAAATTAAGGTGGATAAATATATATATACATATATCATAAATTACTTACTAATATTTATACCAAATAATTTAACAACTTTATTAGAACATTTATATATTTCATGGGTCATTTAATCTTGGTGTTGTGTGTCGAATAAGATATCAAATATAACGATATTATATTAAAATCACGAGGAGTTGTAGTGTTCTTGGGACTAAAATAATATCATTTGATGAATATTATGATATTTATAATTAATGTTAATGTAATCCCTAGATATATCCTTTCAAGTGTGATTATTGATCTCAATAGTATGGTAGCTTATCATATGGATGTTCCCCTAAAACCCTCCAAAGTTTAAGATGTGTTCTATATATGTATGATGATAATGTACATTCTAGATCATTCCCACATATATGACCAAGAGGTTATAACATTACAGAATGATCCTTTTATAAAGAACAATAATTATTAATCATGTATTATTGATATAATGTGTTATGAAACAATAAACACACCTGTTTGTGGTTCCATAAAGGAAAAAATAATTTAAAGATGATACATGGGAGCCTAGGGATGTGATGATTCAATTGCTCCATTAATTTTTTCTTTTGAAGTGAATGAATTTCAAAGGTGAAATTCTTATCAATGTGTATATTATAACACCCTGCGATTTTGGAAAAGAGATTCCATTAATAAAAAAACATGTTAGATTACCTATGTACATGAAACTGTAAAATTATGTGAATAATTTTTATACAGTTTAATGTTATGAAAAATATATTATATTTAAATTAGATGTAATTATCAAAAAAATCAATATCATTAAATAAAAATTATAAATCCAAAAGTGATATTGTTATTTATTTTATTTATGACTATTGTTTATGTTATATTTGATTTTTTGAACTAATAAATTCATAGTATTAAACATATGAAAAAGTTATATTATCAAAAAATATATATGAATTCATTACTTATGAGTTATTTATAAGTGAAATTAATGGAATTTTAAGTTACAAATAGATGCTTCCCTAAAAACTAATTTCAGATATATAATGTTTTTTATATTAATTAATCAAATTAACCAAAATATATGGATAATTTAAATGAAATATTTAGATAATATATTAAATAAAATGTTTTCAAATTAATTATATAGTTGTTACAAGTAAAAAATGATTAAAAATTTTATTTTATACATGAAAATAATTATTTTAAAAATCTTTTTTCATTTCATTTGGAAGATTATTAAAAAACAAATTTCTTAAAAATTAAAAAATTAAAAATAATAAAATGGTGAAATTTATTGAAATTATTTTCTTTGAATTTTATAAATAGGACAATTTTAATAGTCATAATGAATAATGACTATAGTAAATATTTTTCACCATTGTTATCATTAATAAGAGTTAACAACAGGGTATGACCAAAATATAAAGATAAAATTCCCCTTTAAAAATGTATAAATTTGATGGGATAATTCTATTTTCTCCATATTATGTCATATATAATAATTTATCCTTCCATGGATCTACTTTAACTTGAAAATGAAGTTATTAAATTTTAATGTTTTGTTTATTTACATGTATTCCACCAGCTATTTTTATAAAAGGATACCTCCTTTACTCTCTTATTCACATCTTATTCATCCACCAAGACAAAACAATATACCAATTTTTATTTGAACAGATACCAATACATTTCTTGGAAGTCATGGGATTCATAAAAGTCCAACATAAGGGTCTTTATGATGTGATCCAAATGAGGTTTCTAAAAGAAGAGGTAACTTTATTTAACAAATACTTTTATGTAATTTTTTTCTTCTAAATAATACAATTCATTTATAACAATTATATAATGATAAAATAATATTCATTAATATATTTTAATTTATTTATAGTCCTAACCATTTTATACCCACATAGATCACATGAGAAATGATAAAGTTGTTCAGGCGTACATTTGGAAAACAACCTCTATGAAACGTCGTAATTCATTTTCCATTTCCTCTATAAATGGATGGAAATATGGATCAATTTAATAAGTATATATGATATATATATATATATATTATATTATTAATATTATTTAAATATATATTATTATATGTCTTTCATTCATACAACATGTTTGAAAATCGAATCATTACTCATAGGGACGTACGGGCTGCTAACATCATCAATTGATGTAGTTATTTTTTCATCACCTCCAAATATGAATGTTAATAAAACAATATATGATTATTTTTTTATAATTATAAATTTTTTATAATTTTATAGATGATTAAAATTCGAAAAATTTGTACTGACCAGAATGGTTGTGTAGAAACATGAATGAAAAACATCACAGTTTTCATTAAAATGGAGACATTAAAGTGGAATTTCTAATAAATTGGTAATTTGAAATTATAAGTAAATATTATATTGTTTTATAATAGGTACTGTAATTAAATTATACATATATTATTAATAAATATATTTTATTTAAGAAATTAATAGTGCATATCAATAAAGTTCATATTTGAGTAAACAGTTAATATTATAATCTAATTTTTAATAACATTGTTTTAAAATTGATTATATTATGGGGGAATTATATGATCCATATATACTAAAATCCAATTATGGTCTTATAATATGGTTATTTAAAGTGTTTTCATGTTTTCATATAATTTTCATCTCTTTCATAATTATAAATATCAAGAACGTTTTTTTATTGAAATGTAGACTTGTTTCCACTTTGGTTGATAGAGTTTTTGTTCCATGTACATTATATTTATAATTATTTCAAGAATATTATTTTCTATATTAAAATGATTATTTAAAGTCACTTTAAACCATATTTGAATATATTTTCAATATTTTGAATGTAATCTTTTGGTTAATTACCAGAGAAGGTAAATTGTGACTTTTCACAAATAGTGTGAAAGGGGTATTTATTTTGAAATTTTCCAGAAAAATGGACTATACTATTATCCTATTAGTTATTTATTTTAATTATTTCATTAAAAGTTTGATTCAAACAATTTTTTCAGGGTGTATTATTGTCCCCCCGCCTAGCATCTGTCACAATGATTCCTTCTTTCCCAGTATTCCCACAATCCAAAGGTGGGTCGATTTTACAAAATTTGTCAATGATGTATGCTCCTTGATTAGAAAAGGATGATGGGATATCAGTTAAACCATCCTTGGATTCATCCTAGGATCTCGTCTCGTAGTTGTTTTCTCTCTCATATATTTAATTCATGTTCATGAAAATCATTCTAAAAGTCATTTTGAGGTGGAAAATAGTTAATTATGATAAATATATCTTGAATGAGTAGTGAACTTATATTTGGAGAGGTATTATGATTGGGATAGTTGGGAATGTATGGAAATTTTGTAGATCATGATCCTTTTCATAATTCCCCTTTTGTTGGGTATCTCAAGTCTGAGAAATCTTAGGTGTCGAACTGAAGGTATCCCATGTCGATCATGAAATATTCATTTTAGGTGAGTAAGACTTCCGAAGATTAATTTCCATTGGAATAACATGTTTTTTTATATTGTTTAGCGATTATGCACAATGGAAAAGTTTTAAAATCTTTTGGAGATGAGAACATGTTTAACATCATGTAGAGACTGATAAAGTCAATGGTTTAATGTTTTTTGTTGGAATATGGAGCACTATGTACCTATGAGGGAATATTTTATACTTGATAATGGAGTATGTCACCCCCAAGGAGTATTATTTTACAATTGTATTGTTGGAGCTTGTCCCCCCATGTGGGATAATTTCACGCAAGGATAATGGATTGTTTCCCCCAAAGGGGATAATTTAAAACTGTATGTATATATTGTCTCCCCAAGGGGGACGATTTCACATTGTATGGTGTTAGTATTGAAACATATGGAGTTTTACTATGTTACCAATTTAAGAGAAAAGGATCAAAACCCATGTAGTTTGATTCTATAATTTAAGTTCATGTGGCAGGGACACTTCATGTAGATTAAAATTATTTTGTATGGTTTTTCATGTCACAGAAGTAGAATCAACGAGGGATTGTGTAAGGATTACATGTGGAATCTTCCCAATCCATGTGTTTCATCCCATGATGGAAAAGGAAAATATGGTTCTTAAACATGAAAGTAGACTATTTCGGGTGTCCCATCCCTAGGTATGGAATGATGGTATAGGAATTTCTCCTAAAATATTCCATGTGTTGAGTTTCAACCCATGGAGGGGAGAATACAGTATCTCATTATGATCATAAATGGGCCATCTTTCATTCATCACATAGGGTAAAGTTACTATTTAGCTTCATGTGTTGAGTTCATTTTTATTATGTTTAATGTCATACAATTATGATATAGAGTTAGGTTGTTTTTACTATTATAGCTCAGAAATAGATGGGGGTAACTTCTCAAGAGGGACTATGTCATTGAGGGAAAAATATTCTTCATCAGAAATACCCACTGATATTGGTGACCAATATCCCTCATAGATTCCATCTCATGGGATAATATGTCCACTTCTCAAGCACCTCTAGGCCGGAACTAGTGTAGACAATGATGTGGTATAGTTTAAATATAGAAGACTAACGATATGTTACCTATATATATGATCGATAAAAATTAGAGTAAAAATTAATAGGAGATATAATTAGTGTAATTGATGAACTATACTAATTTGAGATATCTAATCTTGGACTATATATTTGTTGTGTGAAACATTATTGAATTTTTCTTAAGTGGCATTACATGATCTGTGAGCTCCAGCACTAGTACAAAACATGTATTTGGAGGGAATTGTTGTGGGAAAAATTTCAAGTTTCTCTCATGATAGGGTCTGACAAAGTATTATTCTCTAGTGTGAACCCAATAGGGAAGGAAATGTTTTGTTTGATGATCACTCAACCGTAGGCCAAGTAAAAGTTTCTCCAATATAAGGTCTATCATAGAAGTTTTCTACCATCGAGAGATAATTACATTGTCCAATGTCCTATAGAAGTAGTATTTGTGAACAGGAGAGAATCACTTCATTTTTTGGAGACTAATATGAAGGTGTTGGGATATTTTCTAATTATAGCCAAAATAATTGCCCATTGGCACAATAATCTTTTGTGAGTGAAAAAATGTCTTTGTGTGAAACAGTTTAATCATGAGGACATATATTCCACATCCATAGACTACTGTTTTTAGTCGGTTTAATGTTATCTTATTCATAAAGTATCTATTTGGGGGTGTTAGATATGCCCCATACCCAAAAAATATTCTCCCCAGGTAATCAGACCAGAAAGGTGATCGGAAGGTTGGCTTCCAATTGAAACGGTGAAGATTGTGAATGATTTCCATGATTTAGAGTGACTCACAAATGTATTATCACACATATATTTCATTCTTCTTGAAAATGGAGGAGTATTCCAGTAAATAGGTTATGGGAATCTATACATGGTACAATGACTTCCATGCATGATAAACCTTATATCATGCATGAAACAAACCTATTTGATTGATACCCCAAGCCTCAATAGTGAAATTCCCATAACACTATTATTTTTGAAACAACATCCACACCTTGAATGAAATTTTTCATAACTTTTCCGAATGATTAGAGAGATGAAATACTTTGTCCGAATCACACCAAAACGTGTGTGATCTATCCATTGAAACTACGCACCAATATGAAATGTTCAACCCTCCTAAACTATATGATATTGATGTTACTTTCACTACCCAGAGAGTTGATATTGTGGTGAAAATAGAAATTACACGGGCCATAAGGTTGATTTATAAAAACCATGTGCTCTTGGAATTTCTTATCAAATCCTTGAGAGGTATTCTGTTCAAAAAATTTATAACACTATCAAACATTAGGCTGATTGATGTGGGGGCTATCCTATCCATCATAGTGAACAAGAAATGTATCTGGTTTAGTCATAATGAAAACCTATCCCACTATAATATCACTAAATTGTGTAACCATAATATGGATCATAAAAACACCACCACCTACACTCAATGTGGATTGACAAGGATGGTCAATGGGGAGGATCTGAAGAAGTATTTTTCTCGGCCTCTCTATTCCAGAATCGTTATGACCAGTATCTAGGAAAACATTAATGGATACTACAATGATTGAGATATGGGACATATGCAACAATATATATGAGTGCACATCATTATACTATATATTATTTTTATTACTGGAATATGGGTCTAATTTTTTCCACATTGAACTATATGAGGTAGTGTTTAGTTAATAGTTCCTTGTATTCCATCAACATGAGATACTACCATAACATATCAACTAGTAGTATTTGGACACAAATACCTTCTTCATTCATCACATGGGTGTGGTAATCATCATATGGGACTTTCACTGCATTGGATGAATCCAATTGAAGTGATTTCATTATTATGAGTGCCTCCCAGCATCTAATAACAAGGGAAACAGGTAGAATACAAACATTTTTCCATATAACCATTTATATGAAATAACCAATGAACTTAAGAATCATCCATGTTCCACCAATACATTGCATTAAACACCTTCTCAGGGGTGTTCCTATATAAAAATACAACCATTAATATTTTTGGGTTGGTGAAGAAGTGTCTTGTAGTGTATTAGAGAAAAAATCAAGGGACATAATAAATGATCATAAAGGTGTGGAATTATGAGTAGTGGGGAAATAACGTAAAGTAAGAATGATAACCGGTTGTCTTATTTAGTGAATTTATGGCCACCTTCCATAGAGTCCAATTTCTTATAGTCACGTACCTACAAATGGGTCTACGCCCAAGGATTCTGGTTATGATAGCTATTAGGGAATATGAAAACTAGGTAATCATGGGAGTATCAATACTAGCATGGATCTACAAACAGTTGGCCTTTGTGGAAAGAGGCTTCATCCCTGAGTAGATATATGATCCATTCCAATTATATAATAGGTCGATTTAATCACACTTTTGTGGATAGTAATACACAAATACCATAAATTTTACACATGCAAGAATGTGGTTTCCATTAATCGACATTACCAAGGTTCAAATAGTGAATCTTAATGAATTCATTGGAACAGTTGGAATAAAAAATGTTATGAACTTCAAAATGCATCTGTTATCAAATCCTTTTATAGATATGATAGAATAAATATAGGGGACACTAGTTTGACACATATACCTATAGATCTTTAGAGGTAGAATACTGGACACCAAGATAAATGAAAACACTTATTGTGAATTGTATACTATTTATCGATTCCCCCAATAGTACATATGAATCTAGAAGCCAATGAATTGAGAGTACATGGAGAACCATGGGAAAGGAATCCATTTATCCTTTAACTATTGTGGTGGATGTTCGTATCAAAATAAATGGTGGATGTCATCGTGCTACCATATACCAACGTCAGTTTTATACATTCATAATGTTATGCTAGAATCTTGGTAGTGGTACATTAATGATGGATCCAATGCTAGTGCACGAGGGAAATTTCATTGGAATTTTAGGCGCAAGTGTAGTAGGGATATCGGTGTGTTACTCTTTGAGTGGATTTCAAAGCATTGTGGGTTTTAAATAAGGCATTAGAGAGGAATGATCAAGGTTTTGTTTCAGACCAACCTCTTTGAGGGAAGAACCTACTTCAGAAGTGATCTACAGAGAAAGAAGAGGGCACTTGGTATTGGAAGAGTAGATCCATTGAGAACAATATAAGGATGATGCAATACATAATGAATCCAACCAATGATTCTTCCATCCCGATGCTCTAGGAGGCAATATAGTTATTGAGGATAACGCTAATGGTAGAGAAGTTGTAGTAGAAGTTGACTTGGGATGTGATCATGAAGCAAAAGGTGGGGCTTGATATGATCACTATCCCAGTTCACTTCTATGATTGATTTGAATTCACTGAATCCATGGATTAATTTTTAAAACAATGTGAGGAAAATAATCATACATATGGCCCGGTGTGTGATATTTTCGATAGATATCATGATCATAAGGAGGAAAATATACTAAATAATAGGCTAATGATGATTTGTAACTTCATACCAACATAGTGGGAACCGGTGAAGATGGTTGTTGGGGATCAACTACTAACCAAGAGACACCCAAGGAGTGTGGTGAGGTCACTCTTGAAGATGAAGTCATGATCAAGATACTATTTGACAATATATTCAAGGGTTTTTCAAAAAAGACTCTCTTATTCTCCGATACCCATTTTTATTCATACGATCTATCATAGATTATCTATTATATAGGAGAATATAGAGTGTGAACATTGGATCCAAACCATACATTATTAGGGTTCCTGAATAGATGTCGGTGGGCATTCATCAGTAACCGTAATCTAGGCTACAACAACCAGAGGTTATGACGAGTATGATGAAAGGGTGTATATTGAACCTTATATCCTCATAGTAATATTTTTGTGAGTAAACCATATAATTCAAAATATATCTTATACAATTAGTGACTCATATCATTTATGGAGATTCATTATTTGGTTCTCTATTCCATGTGGTGAGTCTTAATCTCAATTCTCCTCCAAAATTCAATCTTTAATGTATATATTGAATTTAGTTCATCATTTTGTATGTTTAAATTTATATATCCTCCACCCAACAACAATTAAGGGGCCAAAATCTAGCTATTGATGTTCCAATTGGTGTCAAGAGGTCTCTAATTTTGGAACTCACTATCAACATTATAGGACTAGGTCCCACCCCAATACATTCCCTTTATAAGTCTCTTTTAATTACATTGTTCATGATTCTTAGTTCATTAACCAATTTTAAAAATTACTAAAAAGATGTTGTTTAAAGACGTTTTATGAGGGTGTTCTCTCAACATGATTCCATGGTTGGAGAACATGTGGAACCTCACCCAGTGAATTTTCCAACACTTTTCGAGTCAGTCATCAAAGATGATATGGCCCCAATCTCAGGAGGTCATACCTCTATAGATGAGCGAGTGTATCTTAAGATGAATAAATTGAGGATTTTAGATGATTCATTGCTAATAATTGATCTTATGAAGATGAAACCATATAAACCTAGATCCAGAATTATTTGAATGAATCCCATACGATGACCCTATTGCTACTATTTATGTGGCCTTCCCAGAATATGAACCTATTGCCCGAGAGAAATTGGAGGATTTTATGTCTAATGTTTTTAAATAGAATCACATCGTCTGATGTACGGTCTAGGATTTTATGTCACCTTAGCACCAACACTTATGAACCATATCCACTGATCCATAATAGGTCCCACCACCACTGGATGTGAAACCTAGGCACCAATGTGAAAACCATCAGGATGTGCATGCAATGGTCTATGACTACCTCACAAAATATATTCCAATAGAGGGAAAATTATTTGATGTCCCCATGAAAAAAAAGTGAAATATATTGGAATGATAATCCTCCATGAGGCCAATTAAGAAATTAAAGAATGTGAATAATAGGTGACTGAGTGAAAGAGCTTCATCAATTCCCATGATGTGATGATTAGAAAGTTGATATATCTACTAGAAGTGGATTAGGATCATTCAAGGGAGGTAATATCATAGAATTATTATGTCAAAGAAAAACATTTATGGGTGTGAATTAGGATTGATGAGCTCCACCTTATAGTTGAGGAGTAAGAAATAGATATTGTGAGACTGTATGGTTCGAGAGGATATATAGTAGATGCTATATTTTTTAGGAGCACTCGATCACTGAAGAAGATATATAGGGTGAATGTTTTCTATGAAAAAAGAGATTTTCCAATGCGAGGATGTTACCCAAAAAAAATAAGGTTAATTTGTTTTTAATTTCTCATATGAATTGACATGTTTTCTTTTAATACAGATTTAAGGGACCACTTTCATCACATTCATGTTATAACTGATGGTCAATCTCTAAGACAAAATAATTCATTATCAGTGAGATAAACAAGGTAAAACCACATGATTTATCACTAATATGAGATTTAAAGATAGTGGTTGGAGACTCGTGGATTGGGTTAATTGATTTCCTACATGGAATGTCTATAAAAAGAAGGGATCTCATTGGAAGAAGGTTTTCTCTGAACAACCGAATTGATTTTCCAATTTTTGTTAGGGCGTGAATGAGGTAATTATAGGGGAATTTAATTATACCTAAACAAATGGTATATGAAGATCATTAATTGAGATTCCCATGATCTAGATCAATAAGGGACTGGTGTTAAAACAAGGGAAAACTTCTAACCATGTTTTAAATAAATAATCTATTATCATTTTTTTGGGCTTGGGAAAAAATATTGGTTGACCGCTACCCATGTTTAAAACATGAGACATATCTCAAAATGTCACCCAAATTATTTCAGTGGGTACTACTTATATGATATGTGGTCCAGTGTGTAATAGGTTCATTCCATCAACGGATATCATTTGGACAATGAATTTTTTGGGGATCCAAATCAAGAGATATGCAACACATGAGGATGAAGTGATAGATTGTTCGATGGGATTTCATTGTTCAGGGAATTACTTCACCATGAATTTTATCATATTGGGTGAGTGTATTAGTCTATATAAAGGATAGAATCTTATTCCAAGGGGAGAATCATCTCAGATGATGAGAGATGGTCAAATAATGCCAATGATGTCATTGGTAATAAATACTAAAGGAGGAATGGGATTATTGGGAAAGTACATAGACGCATCTGATTATAACATTATTTAATTATGATAATGGTAACCTAGTTGAATTGAATACAATGATATTATAATATAATATAATTTAACATTATGAGGTTGAGATATTGATCCATATATTTTAGCATCTTGAGACCAAGTAGTCAGGAACATATCTTAGGGTCATAGATTTTAGACCAACCAAATATAGCTTATGGTAATATTTATTGGACCCTAGGGATATTAATCACAAAGGAATATGCATGATATCAAAGTATGATTCCCCAAAATGAAATGATGAGACTAGGAGGGAACCAAATTCCACACAAAATTCCTCCTATCCAAGATGAACATAGTTTAAGGAAATTATTATATTACACATACTACTTGATTAAGGTCATATAGTTTTGACCAAAGTGTTAATTCCCAAATAGGACATGTGTAGAATAAAAGAGTGACAACATGATATGAATTGAGGTACAAGAAGTCCAGATTCTCCACAACACATTCCTATGGTGAATTGAAAATATTTTATTAATGGTATAATGCTCTATCATGGCCTAATAGTTTATTTTTTTTGAAATCGGAAGATGGGATTATAGTTTAATTTTATAGAGTTTGGACAATGGAATCTTAGTATATGATCACGTAGTTCAGACCATGTGTTCAATAAAGTTGTCAGTGCAATAATTATGAGATGTAACCTATTGTGAAATGAGGGACAAGGGTGGTATCACAGCACACAAAACACACGGGGTAGATTGATAATAGTTTAAGGTCATGTATTTTGGACATGGGATCCTATTTTATGGTTGTAGATTTTTGAACATGTGGTGCTCCTGTGACACAAACATTCTTGAATAAAACATCCCCAGAACTCCAATGATTGCACGACACATTCTTAATGTGAGAAATAAATAGTGGAATGAAGTTAATATTTATTTTATGATAGAATACAATGAGGGGAAAATATTACTATAAAATAATGTATAAATAATTCAACATTAAATAAATAGAGAGTGAAAATGAGCTAGAAAATTAGAAGGGAACAACTTTGGACAATCATCAAAATATATGTTCTATAACAACATTGACTAATGATGGGGAAAAATATAGATCAAATATAGATTGAGTCAAAAACCTGGGAAATGATAATTTTATCAAAGATCATTAGAATCATGAGCCCATGAATGTATGTGAATGAATGTGGTATAGGAACACTACCATTATAGATCATGTTCTTATTGGGAGAATGAGGATCATCATAATCTAAGAAATCATAAAGTGTTGAATGCAAGTTGGTAATGTCCCCTGGGAATTATTGAGTATCATGATCTATGTACTCCCATATTTTTTAAAATTATAGATTAATATTATGGTAGAAAAAATGTGAATAATATATTAAATGGGAAATATCTCCAAATGAGTTGATGAAATGGTTAGATGTATAATGAGACATCCAATCATCACTATTTATCCCATGAAAATTGAAATCAAGACACATAATTATTTTCATGGAAGAGTGGTGGGAGGATGACACCCAAGGGGTGAAATTTTATGTTGAAAGGATATAAAACCATCTAATATTAATAGGAATTAAGAATTTGTATAGGGTAATGTTTTTGGACATTTCTATACAAATCGAACACGACATCATGAATTTAGAGGGTAATGTTTTTTACTGATCATGTACTTATTGTTTGTGGTATATAGAATATACAGGGTAATGTATATTGGCCATCCCAAAATATTTTCAATGAGGAATCCAAAATATATAGGTTAATGGTTTTTAGTCATCCCATAGTTTGTTTATGAAGGATATCAATTTCATATGTGGTAAGATCACACTTTATCATCATGAACTGAGGATGTTTTTTTTTCATTTTTATTTCGTACAACTCATAATATGAAAAATTCTTGTAAACTGTCTTAGATCACATATTTTAGGGGTTTTTTATGGTTTATGTTCACATTGATTTGAGAAAATGAGTGTGGGATGTGATGTCATAATTATATTATTGTTAAATGTAAGATAGATGACCTGATGTGAAAGGAGGGACAACGGGACGTTCTTTGACAAAAAATATTTCAAAATATACCCCAGGATGATATTGTGATGTTGTAAAATAGTTGAATTGATCACGATTCATTGAATTTGGTTGGGTCCATGATGATATATATAGGAATCACTACCTATCCCATGAAGATGATAATCAAAAATCACATCGTTTTGGAAGAGGGTATAGTAATATACTGATGTCGATTGGGGATATTATCTTGATTGATAATTACTGAATCATCTCACACTTTGATATTGAAAATCCTGAATATTTATGGGCATAAGGCTACTATTTAATATCATATACTAAGGACATTGTAATTTTTTCCATCTCATACTTTACATATGGAACATCTCGGTTTTGCAAAAGGTATGGCTAGAATTTATCATCATGTGTTGAAATCATTAGTGAGGATTTTGAATTTATCTTCACATTCATTTCTTCTTAATGTGGAGGAATTCAGGAATATTTTAAGTATAATGTTCCAAGAAGAAGGAATTGGACTTATACATAAAGAGGTGGCCAATGTGATTTTTGGGTCGATACCTCCACATGTAATGGATGGATTCATAGTGAATTCTCTACTGGGTACAGATAGAGAATGCCTAGGAACCAATATATATCACATGAGAATGGGAATCCAGCAACACATATTTATAGATATATGTGGGGTTATAGGCTTCAAAAAACCCCACGGATGAAGGAAACCATGCTACTGAGGAGAGAATGAAGATAATTAAGAGTGATAATGTTTCGGCCAGGGCTCCTAGATTATGTTCATAGATCATAGACCCTAGGGGATTCTATGAGGATATTTGTAATATTATAAAGTGTTAAAAATTTACCAAGATAGATACATGGAGGCTCCTCTCCACAAATATATTTCCTAAATATAGATTCATATATTTTATTTTCATAGGGCCCAAATCAGGGAAAATAGATTAAATTCATGATGTGAAAACTAAGGGGGTATTTGTATTAAGGGTACAAGAATAGAATGAAATTGGAAGAACCCAGTGTGAAAGGAGATTATAAAGGGATACATGGTACATTAATAACTTGAAACAATATCATGTAGTTTGCAGCCATAATGCTTGGACAGTAAGTGGTGCTAATTGGTCAAATGATGATTGGTTTGCAGCTCTGGCCAGATATTGGATTTATGTGAATCACTATATATCCCATAATGATGGTAATAAAGCCACATGATGTTCTAGAATATGGTGTAGTCAGGAACCAACACTGGTAATGTGATTAATACTCTCAGATGAGGGTTTCCCACGATTATGACATGGTTTATGGATATTTTTTATCATTTTGTGCTGAGGAAAATATTTGTCTGGTCATCTAATATTTATCATATGACTTTTCCAAATATTGTTATAGGTAATGTAGTTTTATATCCCCTTAAATATCGTATGACTAATACCCTTTTATACAAGTAAATTTTCTCTTATCATACCACACTTGTCATATGAGGCATCCTAGTTTAATATTAGGTAGTAATGAAGTTTAACATCAAGTTCTAAGGGAGTTTACTGGAATTTTTGTTTTCTTCCATGACATATTTATCATATGAGGCATCTCAATTTTATATGGTGCAAGGTAACTATTTATCATCATGTTCTTGGTACGTAGGTATTTGTTTTTTAAATCCATACTACTCAAAAAATTTGGGAAGAAATTTTAAAATCATAGAGCTCAAACTATAGTGAATTAAAATAGTTTATATTGATAATTCAGAGACAATTACTCCTAATTTAAGGTTGTAGTGTTTAAAAAAACATAAAATAGTTTGTGTTCATTCTTTCTGGACTATGGGGATGTTGTTAGTTTATGTTATTAGGTCTTGGACCCATGGTAATCATTTTTAGGCCACATTTCCCAGACCATGATTCCTCATGATTTGAGAAAATTGGTGTTTGTGGGAGGAGTGATATGAACTCCATTCATTTTGGTCGAAGTGCATACTCTTTTAGAATAGAAATTATATATAATTTAATCCCCAACCCATTTAGATCCATCATTAGTCTATTGTGTTCTGTATCATCGATTTCTTAATAGCAAGTATAATATAACACTAGAGTAAGGAGTGGAGGTGAACATACTTGTTATAGGATTTAGATATACTATTTTGGTGCCGCTTTAGTTTATTAAAGGACTAGAAATTACCTCCCTAAGAGCTTTCAACCTAGTTAGAAAGACATACAACATTTTATGGATGATGTGGACCCCATAAACTCGATCATGTACTAGGATTTGAGTTCCATTATGTGAACCTCTTCTTTCCATTTAGAAAATAAGTTCTATGCATGCAAAATGAAACTTCACTATCATGTTGTCACTGGTATAAGATTCCAGATCATATGTTTATGTATGTTTTTTTCTTTTATGGTGTTTTTGGGAAAAAGAAGAGTTCATGGAAAATTTTGAAGTACATGTCGTGTATTATATGTACATTCCATATACATTTTTATCGCACGTAGCCGTGTGATGGCCCTGTAATGGCCGAGCACACAACCGTGTGTGGTAACCTGGAGACCGCCTAATGTGTGGTCTGATAAGGGAAAGTATACACCATGTACTTATGAATTACATGATGTGTACTTTCTTTTAATTCCATTAAATAGACCAGGGTTTTCTGTAATTGGCAGAATTATCTTCCTTTTTGCCTTCTTCGACGGACAGTGTCCGTATATTGATGATCTTTTTTCTAGCCCCTGATCGAGCATCTGTTCACCGATTCGACCTCCGTCGATTGTGTTGGGATCTCCACAGTAAGATCATCCTTCTTCTAGAGATACATTTCCTGATACCTCCTCTTTCATGATATATCTTTGGTCAAAAATTGAAGATATTTTTGTAAATATATGGCATTCTAAGGTGAAACTAGGATTGTGATTCACGTATAGTGATCGCACAACACCGAGGTAGGTGGTTTGTGCCATTTCCTAGAGAGTTTTTGAGTTATATGTGAAAAATTTCCAATACCCTTGTTTGCGGTATTTATTGTTTACAGTTCATTCCCTGTTAATTACTTCTTATGCATGTATACTTATGTAGAGGTAAATTGAATGTGAATAGGGTTAATTTCAATTCATCGGAAGTGTTTTCCTAGGCATGTTTTTTATGACCGTTTGTTCTCGCTTATCATGTTAGGATTCTATGATTTCCATTCCAAGTGATGATAGGATGGAGTGATATTTTTATCTGACATGATGTTATGGTGTAGACTGATTATCCAAGTAGTTCTTGAGGTATACATTGGTCTTTTTATATCGCTCTACTTGATTGACTAACACGGGTCTATGGGAACCGGTTGTAGAAGACCATAGGGGGAATGAATGTTGAGGGCTTCCCCAAAGTGTTTGTTTTACTGTTACAATGCAAGACAATAGGGGGAATGGACATAAGTTCTTCCACAGAGTGTTGGTAGTTCCATGATGTGGGCCACCTGGGGAATTGGACTTTGAGAGCTTCACTAGAAAACATTTTAGTTATCGATATGAGACTATAGGGGGAAATTATGGTGAGTGCTTCCTCATAGAGTTTGTGCTAAAGCATAACCAGAGGGGTTAGACTGTGTGCAATTACTAGAGGGTTGCTTGTACTTATTTGGTTGAACCAGAGGGGTTAGTTTGTGAGTACATCTAGAGGGTTACCTTTTATTGATTAGTTGTTTACTTGATATATGAATTGAATGAAAATTGAACGATATGAATGTTTATTGTTGAGTAATTCCTTGTTTACTACTTCTCTTTAATTATTTCCTACCATATAAATTCACTGATTGTTAAGAATAGATATATGGGTGGATGCCTACTGGGATTATTCTCACACCCTTTTTTGTAATGCTTTGGGCCCCAAACAATTTATATTGTTATATTTATAGATAAGGCCAAGCACCCTTCTACTTCAGGTACTTGATTGATTTGGATCTGGGGAGCAAGGGACCAAGCAGAGGCTTGCGATGCTGAGTAGTTGTTTCTTGTTTTTTTGTACTCTGGTTTAGTTTGTATTCCATCATGGTCCCTTGTTTGGCAAGTTTACGAGACATATGTATCATGAATCATTTATATTTGTGCTCCAGTTGTTTTTTATTTTCATTCTTCTTTTGTTTACTGGTGTACGGAATTATTCTACTTCCGCTATTACTATCTATTTACATCTGATGTGTTTCTCAGACAATGAGGGAATAGTTTCCCCACTATCTCACCCAAGGCCCTCGCTTCTAGTCCGCAACCTCTGGTGATTGAGGAAATGTGCTTGAGGCCATGTGACCAGCCGGGTATGGGGCACCTCTGGGCGGATCTCGGAACCGGGATGTTACAGACTGGTATCACATGATTCTTTTCTTCATGACATACTATTTTGAGGCTATATTCGTGGATAGGAAATAAAAAGGTACTTGGTAAAAAGGTGTGCCTGGGAGTAGCTACCCCACGAACAGGGAAAAGCCAATTTACCTCATTATAAATTTTTTTTTGGTTTTATAATTTTACAGTTGATTTGATTTCACCATTGGGTGATTCACATGTTTTGTGCTATTTTTGTTGATGTTGATGAGGTTCTATTTCTGTTGCAACCTGATGAGATGAGGGTATTCTCTCTAATGCGTCATATAGTCATTTTCTAGATATCACATGTCAATCATTATTTCCATACAATTTATGGTGGATTAGCCATTGAATGTTGTAGTGATATATGTTATGCTAGATGTGCATGCTATTGTGATATATTCTTTTGATAGAATAAATGGTTTTTTTAGGTTATTGATTTGTGTAATTTATTTTTAAATAAAATCTAATATATGGTTCTTGAGATGTTATGGGACCCCACATATCATAATTTTTCACTTAAGTGTTTGTTCAATGTTTTCTGGGATCCAGAGAAGTTTTTGAGGCTTGATGTCTGGAAAAACCCAGAATACACAGCGTGTAATGATGAATACGTGCTCTGTGTCCTTCTGTATGGGAAGGGACTATTTTTCTTAAGTAAACTCTATGTATTTTATGTAAACACCATGTAGTCTTTAACTGTGTTATTGACTGTGTGGGAAGAAACACGGAGTTGGGAAATATTGGTGGGACAAACCTTGTAAAAGATGTACATGTCGTGTTGTGTAGAACATGTGTTCACCCATGTGACTAACGACACATATTGATGAAAGCTTAAGTTATACACGTTGTGTCATGTTTGAACACACCATGTAGTGTAACCCATTTATCTGGCCATGTAGAGAACAACATGGGTTGGTGAAACCTTTCTAGTACATATTGTGTCTGGCACAAACTCCGCATGTAGAGTGACACATGTAACTGACTGTGTGACTAACAAAACGGGTTGGTTAAGTTTGTCTAGTACATGCCATTTATGGAATTAACACACTATGTAGTCTTGTTCTTAGATAATCGTGTGGCTTCTCCATGTATGAGTACTAGATAAGGGGAATAGAATTCAGGTACATGTCATGTGTAAGGACAATATGTCCTATGTATGGGGTGTAACACAAACAGTTTTGATAGAAGTACACGCCCATGTGAAGGGTTAAGGGAACTCTCCATGTAGGCATTATACATTCCATTTATCCATGTATTGAAAAACATTAATTCTTTCCATCTCATGCTACCTTCATAAATATCTAGTTCTCGGTCCTTTATAATCTTGATCTAATGTGTGTGCTTGAATTTTCAAAGTCATTCCACAGAGACGTCCTCCAGTTGTTCACCAGTTACATGGCAGTGATCAGAGGCCATAGATGGATGATCAGAGACTACTAGAAGATCCTCTAGTGCTTCCAGTCTTTGAACTAACTATCATTTGGGACATAGGTGCTGACAGACAGTTTCGAGAGGGCATTATGAGGTTCATGCAGACCTTTCGCGGTTTACCGCATCCTTCACTGTCTATGGAAGAGTTGATCTGTGTTTTTCAGCAGCAGCTTCCTCCCAACTTCATAGGGGAATGAGGACCATAGGCTGAAAAGTCATGGTTAAAATCCATGTTATCTATCATCGACCATCTGGAGATGCCTCCAGAGAGGAGGGTGATTCTCGCTACGTACATGCTATGTGATTTCTCCATGATATGGTGGGATGTGATCTCAGAGGTCGGATGCCACCGGGTTATGGTGTGGGATGAGTTCCAAAATGCCTTATATGACTACTTCTTCCTAGAGACATTGAGGGCCGATGGAGACCAAGAGATCATGAGGTTGGAATAGGGTACTCTTTCAGTTATGGAGTATTCATCTTGCTTCACAGAGCTACAGTGCTTCACTCATATTACGGGAGGTGATGAGTTATTTATTGCAAGGATTATTGAGTATGGTCTTAGGCATGACATCTAAACTCTTGTGAACATATTTAGGTTCACTTCCATCACATCTATAGCCAACCAGTCACTAATAACAGAGCACAATATGAGGGATTCTGGAGTGGTGAGCAAGGGGGTTCGACATCCAGAATTGTTATCCCTCCTACTGACAGTAGGAAGCGCCTTAGAGAGTCTATGCATGGGACTCCGAGAACGGGGGACACTTCTTCTGGTAGCCAGGTTGTGTGATAACAGTGCCAAAAGAGTGGGAATATAAGTCCACATTTCCCGAGATACCCACTAATGTGCCGATCATGCGGTATGATGGGTCATATTCAACACTTCTATCAAATATTCTCACCAGCTACTGGTGACAGGAGTTATTCAATGACCCCTTGTTTGGGAACAATACCACCAGTTTATCATCGTCAGGGAACTAGAGTTTTTTCGATCATTCAGGAAGAGATGAAGGTCAAGGTTGTGGTAACCAGTCGCTAGGCTTTTAGAAACATCAGGGTGGATCAGCTTAGAGTGGCCATGGATGGTCATAGGGCTGTATTACATGCCAAAATTTTGCAGTAGATCAGACCCAATAGGACCAGGATTCCGGAACCTCTATAGTTTGAGGTATGATCTTAGTTTCCTCAGTTTTATCTTCTACTCTTTTCGATACAGGGTCCTATCATAGTATTATATTTCTTACTATTGTGGAGAGCCTTAGGCTCTGTATCTTTTCATCTGATGATATCTTAATGGTAGACACATTGTTATAGAAAAGAACTGATAGTGTAGTGAAGTGCTAGGATATTCCTCTAGAGGTAGGTGGGTGTAACTTCTTATGGGACCTTTTTTTCCTATAGATGAAAGGATATGATTTAATTCGTAGTATGGACTGGTTAGTTACTTTCCAGGATGTTTTTTATTTCTATCATCGTAGGGTCAATTTCACATCACCGGAGGGTGGATCATTTCTTTATAAAGGAAAATGGAATGTCCAGGCGAGGAGTGCGGTACCCAAGCATCATGGGTTGGGAGGAGTGACAACCCATACAGCTAGTCTATATCTGGATGACTCGGGGAATTCACAGATGGACATTCCTCTAGTGGTGGATCTTTTCAGTAATGTATTTCTTGACGTATTTAAATGTTTTACCTCAGATAGATAAGTGGAATTTTCTACTGAGATCATGCCAGGAGCAGAACTAGTGTCAATTACTCCTTATAGGGTTTCTACACTTGAGTTATGTGAGCTCAAGAAGAAGTTTGAGGATTTTTAGGAAATGTGATTCATTCGACCCAATACTTCTCTTTGGGGTTCACCAGTCCTGTATCTGAAATGGTGGAATATAGCCTCATACATTATGTAGATTACAAGAATTTGAACCAGTTGAGGGTCTAGACCCGATATCCCTTACCAAAGATTGATGATCTCTTTAATTAGATAATAGGATCCAATATGTTTTCAATATTGACTTGATATCTGGTTACCATCAGTTGTGTGTTACACCATCTTATATACCTCTTACAGCCTTCCAGAGTAGGTATGATCTATATGAGTATGTGGTAATATTGTTCGGTCTCACGGAAAAAAACATGCAGTTTTCATGTAAAGGATGAATCGATTGTTTCATCCATCCTCGGATTCTTTGGTGGTGGCCTTCGTGGACGATTTATTGGTGTACTATCTCACTATACGTGGCCATGATACCCATATTGAGATCATTTTGAGTACATTGAGAGAGAATTAGTTATATTCTATGCTCTCAAAATTCCAAAAGATTCATTTCTTTGGTCATGTTATCTCAGAGACAAGAGTATCAGTAGACCCCGAAAATTGAGAGAAGTAGTTTCCTTGGAGAATATGAAGAACTTCATTGAGGTACAAAGTTATCTAGGGCTGGGCGGTTACTACATATGTTTTATACAAAACTTTTCACGCATAGAAGCACCACTGAAGTGTCTGACTAAAAGGGTGTGAAGTACATGTGGTTAGATGCTTGTGAGTCAGCCTTTCTGAAGCTAAATGTGAGGTTGACATCAGCACCGATACTAGTATTTCTAGAGCTATTCAAGAGAAATATTGTGTAATAAGATGCATCAGTTATCAGGATGGGAAGAAGTGCTTATATTGGTCGAAGGAGTCATTGGGTATGGGTCTCAACAGTTGTGGCCATCTGAGAGGAACTACCCAACACACGATCTTGAGCTGGCTTCCATTGATCATGCTTTATGTTGTCGGAGGAATTATCTTTTGGGAGAGAATTTCGATGTTATTACCGAACACAATTGTCTCAAGAATATATTCACTCTCCGTGATCTGAATTTAAGACAATGAAGGTGGTTTGAGTACCTTCAGTCCTTTAACATTGAGTTTCCCTATACACCTAGGAAGGGCCAAGCTGTGGATGATTATTTGAAAAGGAGGACTCAGATATAGGTAGTTCTTGAGGGTAGTAGTGAGTGTCTTCTTAAGGATTCGTTCTATGAGATGCATTTGGTGGTTCATGAAAGACTGTGGTAAACGTTTCTATCTTCTTTAGTTTTTCTCTATAATCTACTTGATCAAGTGAAAATGAGGTAGCTATCAGATTCAGAAGGCCTAGTCCTATGGGAGAGTGTGTCAGGAGAGGACACAATTAAGGGATTATTTTACGCACTGGTGGAATGATGTGGGGTCCACCACACACAAATGATGTCAGGGTCTTCCAAAATCTTGTTATAGTTGGTATCATATGGGACTTCCTTGAATTTTATGCTCGATACATGGAAAAAATTGAGTTCTTTACCAAATATTTCTATATTGTTTCTGCTCACTCTTATTATATCACTGAATTATTAGGTAGTAGGGAGTCTGGTCTTCATCAATCATCCTCAACTTATATAGTGTTCATGTTGGGATTATGTTGATCAATGATCTAGTATCAACTAAGAAGGATCATATTTTCAATCCATTTAACCGGCCCTTGATGTAAAATTTGAGTATGTTCCCCCGTAAGAAGAAACCCCCATATTCCCCTAAAAATGAGATAATCTATCAACATTCCTCTTTCTCATCCTATTCTTCATAGAAAGATTCAATAAAATCTACATCATCTTTGATATGATGAGGTATATTCAAGGCTTCATCAAGGTCCTCACACATTCATGCCGACAATATAAGTTACTCATGAATCAAAATCCTCACATGTATACTGACATGGTTCATTAACACAACATATATCCATGCGAGTGTAAAAATATTTCATGTAGAAGGTCTCCCTTTTGAAAAGAGAACAAAATATTCAATTCGATGAACTTATATGATCTTAATATTTTAGGTGACATACATCTTTTGAGTAGATGGAATACAATAATGATCCTCAAACTGAGAATCGATCATCTGAGTTCATACTCTGTTTGAAAATGTTGGATCACAATATAGTCATTGATGAGAGGAATGGTAAACAAACATTTTAATATATATATATATATATATATATATGTCTGTGTGTGTGTGAACATTATGGAGTGATATAGAGGGATATGGTTGATTATCTCTACAAAAATCAATCTAAATAGTCTTTGTAGCATGAATGAACTTGTTTTGAAAACTAGCTTATGAATTTTGACAACACACATAACCTCTTACTATCATTTGATGATTTATGTCAGGAATTAGAGTTATTTTCATGGATGCAATGTCAATTGAGCCTCGTGAAGGGGAATTCTAGCTTGATGGAACTTATAGAGGAATACTCAGTATCATCAATGGTGGAGTAGTCTTTGGTTGGGTGGACCATGGGTTCATCTCCTTACCCTGAAGGCATATTGTCCTAGAGAATGTGAGTTGGCTTCCCCACTAGAAGGGGGTTATGATTTCTATTACATCATTTCCATCTATTCTTTTGAGACATTAAAGGAAACAATTCAAATTCCCAGCTAGAGATCAGAGGATAAAAAGATACCACATGATGTTTTGGATTTCTCAAGAAAGTATAAATGATACAATGACTATGTGAAACTTCCATTCATGCCATATAGTTATCATACTACTACATATCATAGATGGTAACGTATTTCCACAAGCAAGAGTATCTACTATTTCTACCAATGTTAGTGGATAAATATGTTACCTATTCTAGAATGTCACCCAAATTGACTAATCTGTAGTCCACATGGTCGTGGAGCCAATTTTTTTACATGAATCATTCCATGCTAGTTTGTCTTAGGATCATGTTCTAAAAGAATTCATTCAATATTTCAGTAAGTTATGCTTCTTGGGGTAACATTCATTCATGAAATTGTATAATTACCTTCTCCAACAAACAAATGAAATACCACATGACCTAAAAATCCATGAATAATCACTTCTAAAATTTAGGCCTTTAACATATCTATAAATGGACTTTATTAGTGGTAAAAAGAATTGAAGACATTATAGAGGAAAAAGTAAATGGTATTTTATTATAACTGATATAGGGTTAACTTATCGATGGAAAGAAAGTGCTTATATTAATGCCGATCAAGGATAAGTTATTAATGCTTATAGAAGCACTGATAAAGTGTACCTATATCTGCACATATAATTGTTCTAATAAAGGAATGTTTATCACAACTCATAAAAGTGATGAGAATTCATTCCTTTATCATCACTAATAAATGTGCTAATAAATGTTACCTCTATCAATGATTTGGAAAGCATTTTTTAATTTCCATTCTATAGTCTGTAGTCACAGCACACTGTTGCACCACTACAGTGTGCTTTAACAACACACCACAACAACAAATACACATCAGATGTCAGAAAAAAATTAATAATACATTATTTAAAGGAAACAAAATATACAACACCAAAAAAAGAAAAATAAACTATATTATATAAATTTCAAACAACGGTTTATAAAATTATATAAATACATACAATTACATACATTTGAAAACAACAATGTTCCTTTGTCTTATAATCCTAACTCAACATATGCTATTTTTGTAAAATCCTCCCATGTTCGAACAAAAGAATGAATCTATATACGAATATATGTTTTATATTAGTAATAATATATAGAAATAAATTTATATAAAGTGTTTATTTTATGAAAATTAATGTCATTTTTAAATAGAAATACACACTTGGAGTCATACCAATCACACCATGCCTAAGATTTATGTGTGGCTGATTCCAACACATCACAAATGACAATTAGATCATTGTCCTAAAGTATGGATACAATCTGATTGTGTTTTATTGGTTTTGATTATTAGAGTTGCCTTTTCATGTTAAACTATAAACACACACATTTGAGTCATTCTGATCACATCATGTCTCATTTGGATGTGAAATAGATTCCTACAAATCAAAAAATTATTATGATTCATTTTCCTAAATTATCGAAAACCTCCAAGTGATTTTGAAGAGTTTTTATGTGCTGTCACTTTTGGAACAAAATTGTGGAATTTAAACTGATAACGGACACATAGAGTTATTATAGTAACATCAAGAATTTGATTTAGGCTCATCTGATTCCTACAGGTTAAAAATGACTTTTGGAACATTGTAATTATGCCTCAAAACAATCCGAATGTGTTTGATCAGTATTTTGTAGGATAGTTGTCCTTTTTTATAAAATTAATATAAATTTTAAATAAATAAATTCACTTTCAGTCATACATGTCATACCATGCGTCGGATTGAGGTGTAGTTGATTCCTACACATCCAAAATGACTAATGAATCATTTTACTAAATTATAGAAAATAAAAATGTGTCTGATATGTTTTGAAAACATCACCTGTCATTTTTTACTAAAATGTAATTTTAGAATTGAAACATGCACATTGACTCATATTGATTACATTATGCATCTGATGGAGGATAGAATGATTCTTACACATCACCAATGACTAATGGATCATTATAAAATAGTATTTAAACAATTTTAATTTTTTTGTTTGGTTTTGTGATGGTTACTCAGCCCTTTTAAAAATATAAATGTTAATTTTTTAAAAAATGCACTTGGAGACATACCAGTCTTACCATGTGTTTCATTGAGGTGCAGTTGATTCTTGCACATCTAAAACCCCTTGTGGATCATTGTCGGAATGTATTAAAAATAATCTGAAAGTGTTTTTTTCAGTTTTTATTATGTGAGTTTGTTTTTTTACTAAAATTTATGTCCATTTTAAATACAGATGCAGATAGTGTCATACCAACAACATCGTGTATCATATTTGTGTGTTGACAATTATTACACATTTTAAATCAATTATGGAATGCTTTTCCATATTATCAAAACAATCTCACTGTTTTTATTGGTTTTGAGTACGATACTAGTCTTTTTTTTCTAAAATATTATTTTAATCATAAGAAATGCACTTTGAATCACATAGATCACATAGTGTATCAGTTTGACATGAGAAAATCTCATACACATCGGAAATGGTTTGTAAATCATTTCCATAAATTATCTTCAAAATACGAGTGTGTATTCATTGTTTTCATAGAGTGATACTTTTCAATGTCAAGTTTTTATTTTAAATTGATTGCGGACACACTGAGTCAGTTTTATTTTTTACTATAATTAATACCAACATTAAATAGAATGATGTACATAGAGTCATACTGGTCACAACATCTGTCAAATTGAGGTTTGGCTGATTTCAAGATGTCCTAAAGTCACAATACAATACAAACATTTATTGTTACAATTATTTCCATTAACTTTCTTTGTCGAACTTCCAAGACTACATGAGCATCTTCGAACAAACCATATCAACTAAAAAAAGAATCCTTCTATATGAAAATGTAATTACTATGGTTAATAAAAACAATTAATATATTATTCATAAATAGAAAATAGTACATAGAATATATTGATAATGGGTTTACTATGAAAATATCAAGATTTACTCTATGATTGAAAAGGGGATGCATCGTTTCTCTTCCTACAAAGCTAGTAGATGTATTCTAAATGAAGATGAAAAATTCAATATTGTAGTGGTGAAAAGGTTTTCTAGGAGAATAATTTTGTTGATGTTTTTGTGAAGAAAGGCATGACGGATAGACAAAGAACCTAAAATTAAACAAAATAATTCACTGATATAAGAAAAATATTATTAGGAATGTAATACCAATAAGAAATAATTTCATCCAAAATATGAAAATATAAATTAATGCTATGGACAATTTTTTTACAATGAAAAAATCAATATTAATTCTGTGATTAAGTAAAGGTAGTGTCATTGATCTTATATCAATGAAAAGGAACATGGATGAAAATCTTCCAAAATAAATGAACTCTGCAAGGAATACTGAATATTAAATGAATGTTTCATTATATTTCATTTTTTTAAAATTGAGAAATAATATAGTGAAATCATGATTACATCATTCTAAAGGATTTACTTCATTTTAGTTTCTTCATCTGGGGTATTGGTATCATCATAAAGGGTAGAAAACATTGTCTCCAGGAGTAGTCAAACATTCAATTTAGATTATGTTAATATAGAAGTGAACATATAATATAATGAGGAAAACGTAATATATTGAGAAAAATTAAATTCTCATCAAACTCTATTTCTTTTTTTAACTGATTCAGGGAGTTTGTTTCCATATCTAGAATCCAAATAAACTATTTATAGACCCCAAAAACATACAAGATATTGTTTACATTGGGACCAGCGTGAACTTATTTTGATGTCCTAATGAGAGGGTCATCCTTGATTTAATACAGAATTTAAATGAAGATAAAACAATTGAGGACTATTTTCTTGGTTTTGATGATGTGATGCACGTTTTAAACTAAAATGATACTAACATATAGAAGAAAATCCACTCAATTTCATACCGGTCACACAATAAAATAGATATAAGTGAGGCTTGTCCATAAACATCACGAATGACTTATAGATCACATAACTAATGTATAAAAATAATCTGAATGTGGTCCCTCAGTTTTGAGTTGGTGAGTTTTCCCTTTAGGTAACATTAATGCCAATTTTAAATAAAATAATGCACTTTGAGTCATATTTGTCACAGTGTTCATCAGATTGAGTTGAGGATAATTCTAACATGTCTAAAATGTAATATGAATTGTTTTCGTATAATATCAAAACCATATGAATGAATTTAATCAATTTTGATTTTGTATGTTGACTTTTTTACTAAAATTTTATTTTAAACTATAAACACACAAATTTATTAATAACTATCACATCATGTATCATTTTGATTTGAGACTAATTCTTACGCTTAAAAAATGAATAATGAAACAGCATGTCAAATCATCCTGATATTCTATGTGTGTTTCCATTGTTTTTAGTGAGTGAAATTTGATGAAATAAACTATCTATTTTAAACTAGTAATGAACACATTGAGTCAAACTGGTCACACCTTGCAACAGATTGAGGTGTGGCTAATTCCTACATGTCAAAAATGATATATGGATCATTTACCAAAATTGTAAAAAACTTTTTTTATATGTTTTATATGTTTTGTGTAGGTATGTAGTCCTTTTTATTAAAATTGATGTCATTTTAATAAAAAGATGCACTTGGGGTCGTATCTGTCATATCGTGCATCTAATTGAGGTAAGACTGATTATTATATGTCTAAAATGACTTTCAGATCATTTCTATATGAGTGAATAAAGTCAATGACTCCATCAAAAACATTTTCCAGTCCTATAAAACCCTATTAATTTTTTAATAAAATAAAACATACTAAAAAAACAAGTTTTATCGAAAAAATAATTATAATAAAATACTCAAGCAATTATGTTATTAATGTTTTATTCTGATCCATGTGGATAAATTTGATGATAAAAATGAATTTTATTCATTGTTAACCTTTACACTACATCCAATAAAAAAATTAATTTCAGTAACATAAACTCATCATCAGAAATTGCACTATAGCAATCCAAGACCCCTGGTCTACACAACACTACAGTTGTGTATTATAATTATTTCATATCCACCCTCTCCATTTCATTATCTCCCATGAACACATTATTTCACTCTTTATGTGGAGATTTTATCTAGAAGTATTTTGTGGAAATAGAGGTTTCATGATAATAACTAGTATCAATGGTGTAATTATCACAAATGGGAGTCATTTACACAATTCGTGAACAAAATGATGTATAAGGGGAAATTCATCCCCTTTACTTAATTGAGTTCTATAAAATGGGAAATATATCCAATTTGTTAGAAATACGACATTGAAACAAGTAAATAACTTGACACCTCCATTTCCAACAACTCCATCAAGGGAAAAGCTCCACACAACTACAGTGTAACACTAGGGTCATGGGTTTCTACAGTGTAATTTTTTGGTGATAAGTGTATGTAACTAAAATTAATTTATTTTATTTAATTTGGAGGTAGAGTTAATGATTAATTACTTTCATTTTAATCCTCAAATTTATCCACGAGGATCATAAAAAATTAATAAAATAGTACTTCGAGAATTTTTATATATTATTTCTTTGAAAAATCAGGGTTTTTAATTGGTTATTATTTATTAAAAATTTATGGGATTTTATATGACTAGAAAAAGATGGTGATACAGTTTTTTAGTTCATTAAAACATACATTTATAGGTCATAAACATTAAAAGGGTTCATGACTTCATCCCAAAAAAACTATAATATGGAGGTCACTACTAATTCGATACATATATAAATAAAGAGATTTTACCTAAATATTTTATATATGTGTGTTATATATATGTATTATATTAGTTTGTTTATTTAAATATAATTATATATGTATATATGTATATTATTTATAATAATTAAATTTATATAAATATAAAATATATGATTCGATGTACATATATATATTTCTATTATTTCTAATGATAATGATATTTTTTTTAATTAAAATTTATGACTTATATTAATTATAATTAATGATTATTTTTCTCAATTTTTTATAAAATATAATTATATAAATTTTGGAATGTTTAATTATTTCTAGAAAAATGTCTATATAGTTACCTAATTTAATTAGTTTAAAATAATCACGAGTTGACAATATTTTATCGTTTATTTAAGTATAAATTATATTGCTATGAATTAAATTTATATATATACCTAAAATGATTAATATCTAAAAATAATTTATAATATATTGAATTTTATAACTTCGATTATATTTTTTGGAACAAATTATATAAAAACCAAAGGATTCTCGGGAGACAATCTAATACATATTGACCAATCCAAGAGATTCTATATAAGTAAATAAGATGTTAGCATAAAGTAATATTACACATCAATAATATATATCAGAATCAAATGGAAAAACACACCAACCAATTAAAAATATTTCCTATAAACATTTTAATACACACACACAAACATATATATATCATGGAATTTTTAATACACATATTTTCAAAACAAATGCACAATTAAATTTGATTTTAAATATAAATAAATATAATCCCTTCATAATTTGGAAATCTAGAACCGTAATTTTTGAATATATAATTATAAAATCAACATTACGTTATATGTTCTGAAAACACATATAAATATATAGAATGATATATATTTACATATATATATATGTATATATGTATATACGTATATATATCTTTATAAAATTAACATAAATTGATAATAATATATGTAATTCCTATAACATAATATCAACACATAGTAATATAAATAAAACAATTTAATAATAATAAAATAGTGATCCATTAAAAATAAATAAATAAGGTAACACCTTTACAAATAATTCTGTTAAAATAAATCAACATAATTCTGAGAAAATAAATTTTTATGGAAAATCACTTACATCATATTATTAAAAGAGAATAGAAATAAGTAAATTTCGTTACATGAATTGAAAAAAATTTGATTATGTTGATTCTTCACACCATCATCAGATTTTGAATTGTTTTTTATATCAATTTTCTATAATGAGACAATGAAAATTGATTAATATTAGTGATGAAAGCTGGGGAATATCTGCTGACATTAAAGCAAATTGATTCAAAAAAACAATTTAAAAATACCAAAACAGGATAATCAAAATATTAGTCAATAAAAAACAAGTCATAATAAATAAAAATATAATACAAAATATGCATGACAAATACATATATATAATAGGAACCAACAAAGAAAAACTAATAAACCAGGGATTTAGACCATGAAATGACAAATATAAAACAAAAATCTAAATCTACAAAGGGAAAAAAGTCATAGCTCGCTATGTTGAAAAAAATATAATACACTTAGATCTAGATCTCGATGTTTTTTTCAAAAACCCTAAATAAAACTAAAGACATGATTCACGATGATGTTCGAGAGGTAGTGGGTTTGTGTGATTCGGGAGGGTTTGTGTGATTCAATCTGCGATTCACCGACGATAAGCATTTATAACGGGTGTCTGTAGTGTAATTATTCTAATATCATCACAGGTTCGTAATATGATATGTTATTTTAGTTATTTTGGGACACTTTTATCATCACTGTTTTAGAAGGGATGGGAAAGAGTCCATTTATTAGCACATATTATTTATGCACCCATAAAAGGAATATTTATCAATGAATTTTTAGCGCTGATAAAGGTAGACCTTTATCAGAACTAATGATTTTAACTAAATAATATGTCTTTTATCATTAATTTTTAGTGCTAAAAAGCCTCATCTTTGGCATCATTAAACAAAGAACTGATAATCTTTTCTTTTATCCACTCTTATTACGTAAGTGCTGATAATGGATTTATAATTATAATTATAAAGATTTTTTTAAAAAATATATTTATTAACTTAAAAAATATATTAAAATACTGATACTGTAAATATGTTCGTTATTTAAATTAAATTATTATATTTTTATTTGTATTCAAATATATAATTATTTATTTATAATTATATAAATTTTATTTAAAAATCATATATATTTCATTATATATTTTTATATAATTATATATATATAACAAATATATATAAATATTAATATAGTAAATATATTTATTATTTGTGTAAATTTATATTAAAGTTAATAATTATTTAATTATATATAATTATGAATTTTATTTATATAAATAATTTTTAAGAAATACCTACTAAATTATTATTATAAATATATAATTTTATAAATATAATATTTAAAATTTTAAATTTATTTCTTTGTTGAATATATTTATTTAAATATAATTTATTGTAAATATTTTTTAACAGATATTTTTTTAACATTATTAATGAATATCTAATTTTATGTGCATGCATGTTAAAAATGAGTGAAATTGAATAAATGAAAAATAATTACACTTGATTAATATTGAAATAAATAGATATTTTTTATTTTTGTGCATTGTATATAAAATTGCATTACTTATGTATAAAAGAAATCAATATAACACACATATAATCAATGTTAAATTGAAAAATCGATTGACATTTAATTATAGGTACATCACTCTGTGCAATTAGTCAGAATTTTAAATTAATACTAATTTTTAATCATAAACCATTAATCACTAAATATATGACTATTTAATATAAAAAACATAAATATTATGTAATATATAAATCATTTTTATCTAAATTAATATATATCAATATATTTGAAATTTACTATTTATTAACATTATCAATAATCATTTAATTAATAAAATGGTGAATATTTATATTAAATTACTTATTTTAAAATTTAAATTATTTAATTTTCATTTCTCATTCATATATATTTAATAAGGTTTATTTATTATTATTTATAATTTATATCTTGTATAATAAATTTGTTCATTTTTATCAATAATTATTTAATTAATAAAAATTTTGATACTTTTTTAGTAAGCTAACTTTTTATTTCTTATTTCATTAATAATTTCATTTTATATACTCATACATTTAACTTTTCTAAGAAACGCTAATAAAGAACATCTTTATGAGTGCTAAAAATACAATACATATATAGGGTTCCCTTTACAAGTGATAAAAATAAATAGTAGATAATGGGTTCACTTTATCCGCACTGTAAATAAAGTAATGACAAAGGGACCTTCATTAGTGCTTTTTTCTAACATTGATAAATACCAGGGCTATAAAACATTGCTTTTATTATATTGAATTTTTCCTTGTTTCTTTTATATAGGGAGGAAACCATGGGAACCTATACATGTTGATTGGATGGATCCATAATCTCTTTTTAAGGTGGATGGGTGTGGAAAGACAATGCTAGGTGATGCTATGATGGGACTGGTTTCATATAATAGGGATTCACTCTAGGAGCCTCATCTAAAAAAGGTTCCAGTATGTGTACCTCCTTGGGGGCCTCTAAATGCACTATATGGGTTGTCTCTCCTATCAAAGGTCTTCTCATGGGATATTGAAGGGGAAACGAGTGCAACTATTGTTTAACCCACTACAAGCCTTCTTCTAGACACTAATCACTTTAAGAGATCTCCAAAAACACACCATGGTGGTTAAAGGAGATTATGTTCAGGAAAATCTCATTCCAAACATTCTTCACGCACATCATGAGCAGTTGTTCTTGGGACAACATCATATCGAGTGAGATCATGAGACCCTTCCACTGGGTGAAATTTTCACTGACTCACTCATCAGGACCCAACATACATTTTAAGAGGTCAATGATGCTCATATTGTGTGTGGTGGATGTAATGTATACATGTAATTATCATTGATAATCTTACCATCTTGTGAAAAATCATATGGGTAGCTGACTGTATTATACGATAACAAGACCTTTGATGGCCTGGATGACTCATCAGAGAATGGTGGCCTCATGCTATTTTAGTTTACCCAATATTATGTAGCATAATGTGGAAAATTGGAACATGTACTGTAGGAGGCCACCGACCACATTGGACGTGGTGAAGATGATATTAACAAATTCTATGGGATCTTGGAATTTTTCCAACCTTGTGGGGTACGACGTTCTATCAAGTGGGATTTCTAACAATCATGTTTGTAGAGACTCGAGGAAGGTGAAGAGTGTGTATTTTATGTCATCCTATCATGGATAAATAGTCACCAACATGTTGATAGATGCATAAAATTGGGTATATATTCAACCGTGATCTTGAGATAGATAATCATGCTACTCAGATGGTGTAGGAGACACATATCTTGGTCGCCTTCTATAACCCCCAACTTCTTACCAAATCGGATGTGTGGGCCACCATGATCAAACTATTCCATCTGACTAAAAAAGATGGAATGACCCAATAAATGATGGATAGGACCCATATGTAAATATTATGGTCTAGAAACTCATCATCAATGAGATCAACAATGTGGATTTTTTTATTCCATGAGAAGCTAGAGCAATGTCGATATTCTGATTTCTTACTCTACTTTGGTGAAACATCAGATTGGTTTGATGGTTCAACATGGCAATTTAATCTGATGAATGTACCTAAATATATGAAGAAACATCTCATTGGGGTCTTCAGTGATAGATTTCCGTCCAGGGCTGACAGGTGAGAACAGCTGTAATTGTGTATGTTTGGTACTACATCTCCCCATGAGTTAGGTCTTCCCTAACTTACACCATGTAGGTGGACCTATTCTTTTGATCCTTGAGTTGGTTGGGTAACAAAATATTTACCATGGTGGTGGTTATACGGGAATATTTATCGGAATAAGATTGTCTGAACTATATATGTTGTTATTGACATAAGAGATGGATAAAATTGAGGGTCATATACTTTCCTCAACCTCTGATCTACAAATGTTGAGATTCCTCTTCCATAAATCGACATAGCATTGTGAGGATATTGAAAAAGGATTGATATATAATTTAGTGGTATCTATAAAACAAAGGGTATAGAGATATTATGCACATTGTTATATAAACCTTAATACATATCTGGTTGGAAGCATGAAGATCCTCTTGGCTCAAGAAGAATGTTGTTTACATATAGTGGAGGAGTTGAAAGGTCACCCCAATACTATGGTGTCAACACACTTCATGGTCCTTAGTGCAAGACTCTATGATGGAAAATTATTTATCTATAGGTGTATTCAACAGAACTAATAGTTGTTTGCTGGCTAGAACCTACCACAATCCCTATTTCATAGGGGAAGAGTCATGCTTGTGATTTTCCCTAACCTTCACAAGAGTATGTTGAAATAATGGTGGAATTATTGATTTAGATCTTGTTTAAAACAAATATACCCCTAAATAGTGATCCATATGGTTCCAATATCTACCTCATATTAGGAAATATCCTCAAGGTATAGGAAAATTCTATATCATATCGGCAGAGGACAGAGTGTTCACCACAACTTCAGGTCTGAGGGAGTGAGAATCCATTTGTGGCTAACTGGAGTAATTACCATCATCTGAGGGAATTTAACTATAACCAAAAATATCTAAAATTTATTGTGTAAAGGTTTAGTGATTGAAAATTGGTGGTTATAGATATGAATAAACTATGAGTCCTTGGAAGGGTGTAGAACATATTCCACATGGAGGTACTAGTGGGGGGATATGAGGATCTTGTAGATATTGACATCAGAATTTTTTAGAAATAGTTTTTGGGAAATACAACATAATATAGAATCATGGGTAAAAATACATCATTTAATTATCAATCACTTCAAACTATAACAGATTGATCTTGAAATGATGCTTCCAAGGGTTTTACCTATGACTGTAGGAGTTCTTCCTCCAACCCCATGAAATTTCACCAAGGTAGGGTTTGTCTGCAACATAGTGAGGACCAAAATGTTTATTTTTTATAGTGTACTTACTAAAATTTTGTTTTTGGTGGATAAATAAGGAAAACCACTCTGTTTTTTAATAAAATGGGGAGGGAATACGTGCTAACTGCTTGTTGTGTGGGGATGACCTCCGCATTGACTAGTGGTTGCTGGTGTAGGAGCTCAATGTTTGTTGGTGGCATTTCAGGGAGGACCTCCTCATAGATTCTTCTCCCCATTGGTTGGCCTATAATGTATTTATTTCTTTTGATGATTGAGAGGGTTATCCTAACCTTTATAGAAGGTGTATGGGGTCATGGTCCATGATGGGAATAGACAGATCCCTTTTCACATATCCTAGAAATTTAATTACACACATTTATAGTGGAAGGGTCCTCATGATTATCATAATATCCCTCTATAAATAAATCAATTGGGTCATCTTATACATTGGTGTTGGATATTCGAGACTAGGGCTAATGGAACAGGGGTGAAATCAAACCATTCTTCAGCATATGAAATCAGTTGGTGCGGGAGATGATTTTTCTTTATAAGAGACTTCCTAGGTGGATCCAGAGTGGTTGTAACTATCAAAGGGGTTGAATTTCACCTACCGACTCATCCTAGTGAATTGAGTAGTTATAAGGAAAATTGGTGATTCTAAAAAATCTTTTCTCAATCAGAATTGGTTTGGTTTTATCGGGTACTACCCTCAGGGGTTAAATAGTTTACAAGGTGCCAATACCTCGAGGTTCCAAAAGGGCCATCTCTCTCATGGTAATAAAAAATTACTGTTCAAACCTTCCTAGAAGGTTGTTAATCACCATTCTTGGGATTATATCAGTATGTGATATGGGGTGTGGATGAAAAATGTCAATTTAATGGCGGAAGTCATTGTATGTTTGTATCATGAAGTATTTTCTCATTCACATTTCCCTTTCCCCAAATCTTGTTCGCAGTAGGACACCAAATTCCTACTTCATGAATACTGTAAGACATGTGGGTTTATCCATCATTTATCAAAAATGTAATAGATTCCCAATTCCCCATATCCTTCCATTTTTACAGAACTATTGAATGATCTATTTTGATGATGTCGTAGATAGTTTATTCCCATCATTAATATCTCTAATATAACGGTATGTTTCTTTCTTGGACCACTATATTTGTAGGGGGGAGCCGCACTAAACATGACGATCTGGTGACATGAAAATACCTAGGTTCCCTCGATTCAACATTTAGACAAATTTGAGAAGAATATTTTCATATAATTTTCAACATGTTTATTTATGATACATTCTATAAAGTGTATCACCATCCCTCAGTCTAGTGGCTAGCATGTTGTTTCCCAGTTACCACGCATTCTTGCTATCCATTGGTGGGAATATTAAATCACCATCTTCCTCATTATACTTCACATTATAGAAATAGGATGTTGTAATGTCAGTTCCTCCCTCGATGATTCCTCATTGGAGCTCATCACCAAGTCTAGGATTCCATCACAGATTTAATTCATGTTCTTAAAACATATTATCAAATCCATATCAGGGTGGGAACCAGTAAATTACGATACTTATGTTTAGATGGAGAATCATCCTTCAGTTCATGGATCATATAGATTCGTATTCATTTGAAATGTATGGATATTTGTTATATTTGAAACCTTTAAACTCCACCCTTTTTGAGGGAATATATTGTGTGGGGAATATTAAGTGAGTAATACAAGGGATCCCATGTTGATCACAGGGTAATTTACACCATGGGCATAATTATTCTATTTAAATTTACATTAGGTCTCCCATGATTATTTCATGGGGTAGGGATTCATAAATATGTAATGAGTTTGTTGTCTTATGGAGACAAAAATATGTTTAAAATATTCTTATGATTGGTTAGGTCACATGATTAATGTGTTATGATGATAGATGGTGGAGTGTGTCCTTAAAAGGGAAGATGTCACACATTTTGGTAGAGTGTATCCCCCCCCGAGAAAGATTATTTGAAACTTGGATTATAGGAGTGTGTCCCACTTAGGGGGTTAATTTCAATATAGGATGACATAGTTTGTCTCCCCCCAGGGGATAACATTACACTATTTAAGATATTGGGATAAAAACTCACATATATTGAAGTCTTAGTTTATGATCATGTTATTTTTCTAGTCCATGTAATTTAATTACACGTGACGAGGATGGTCATTTAATCTATCGAAAATCAACAGGGGTTAGTTTTCAGATTACGTGTGGATGTTTCCCTTATCATATAATCACCCCAAGTAGGGGCAGGATGATATGGGATAACACGTGAAATTTTAACATTCTGAGTGTCTCATCCCATGGTGGGGAAAGGAATTATGTGAATTAGACATGATATTTTCCATGGTGTGGATATTTATCCCATGATGGGGGTATGTGGAGTTGCATGATGATTATAATTGGGTAATCTGATGTTTATCACATAGGGTAATAAAATAGTTTAACATCATATGCCAATGAAATTTTCATATAGTTTATCATAGTACGACTAGGATGTGGAGCTATTTATTTTTACATATTTTAGATTAGTCATGGATATGGATCAGTCATGGAAAGTAACCATGACAAAAGAAGAATAAGTTTCATCACATTGAATACCTATAGAGATAGGAGACCCATTTTCAACATTATTCGAATCTCAAGGGAATATTTGTCCATCACTCATACACCATTGTGCGGAAAAAATGGTAGAAACTGCCATGGTTGAGTGGAAATACAGAGGAAATAAAATATGTCACAACTTCAAAGAATCTATAGGCATTATGGAACTAATTAATAGGAGTAACAGGTATGCTAATGGATTCACTTGAAGCATTGGGAACATCTGTTCGGGGACCAGAATGTTGTTGTGCATATCATTATACTATTTGATGTATGTCTGATTGCATAATACATGGGCACTAGTCTAACTTAAATATGTTTATTATAAGTGAATATTTTTGTGTAACATTATTATTTTTATATATGTTTGGGTGGTTTTATGGATATTTCACATTTGAAAAATTTACCATCTACAAAAGGTTATGCACAAGGATCAGTCAACCATAGCCAAAGACAAATTGTGGCCCACATGAAGTCTATCAGAAAACTTATCAACCTTCAAGGGACTATTTTTTCTAGTGGGGTGTGATGTCATTAAAGTTTTGTATTTGAGAACACAAGATTTTCTCTTTGTAATTGAGACATCCTCCTCAATGTTTGGGGATAAGATCTATTTATTGTCCAAATCATCTTTTGATGGCACCCAAATTCATTATGTGTGTAACATGGTTTCCTGTTTTTCAGTCCATTCTAGATAGGGCATGGATTTGTACCCTCCTAAACACAATTTCTACCTTCTCATGATGTTTTAATGTTTCATGAACAGTTTTATGAAAAGGTATTATATTATGGGAATATGCTATTGATGTGGGTTCTAGAATAGACAACATGTGGAATTTGATGTCTCTGTTCACATGCAAAAGCTTAGTTATAAAAATTCCAGTCTTCTGCGAAAACATACTTTTTATGCGCAAGTTATTTAGTTTTTTTTTACTTAGGGTGTTTTGATAGAACTCATCATCGCATTTAGTGAGAAACCCCCTTTTGTATTGAAACACGTCTTTCAATTAAAGAATTTAATATTGTGCGCAACCTTCACATAGAACATTGAATTCTCCTTCGTGGTGGGTTTCATGTTCGATTATTCCAAAACTAGAAATTGGGGATGTGACACTTGTTTTTTCACCGAAAATGATTTTTTTATTTTCAAAAAAATATTTTCACAAAATTATGGAATATTTTTGTTTTAAAAAAATGGGAATTTATATTTTCCCTTATTTTTAAGAAACATTCAAATAACTTTTAAAGGTATTTTTCATATATTTCAAAATCCTTTGATGTTTCTTATGACTCGCTTAGGATATTATAAATTTATACCATCAATTATATTTTTACTATATAGAAAATGATTATTTAATTATGAAATATTTAAGAAACCCCTTTTTTCAAGTGTTATGTTATGAGGAATTGATGATTGTTTTTATGATCACGTGGAACACATATGTGTGGCTTTCAATATGTTATGAGTGTGTCCATTAAATACCTCTAAATAATTTGGAAATTTTCAATATCTCATTAGAGAAAAAGTTTTTTATAGTGAGTGAACCAGTTTTAGTAATGGGTTTTTCACAATATAATAATATCTAGAGTGGACATTGACAAATAAAATGATGGAATATAGACTGAAACTAATCCAATACAGGATATTTTCAACAATGATAGTCACAAAAGTGATCCTAGTCAATTTAAATGATTTAATTCAAGTATGATAGTGTTAAAAAAATTTAAAAGTTTATTACAATTATGAAATTCACTCAAATATCATGATTTATTAATGATTATTTCTCAATCTTAGAACTATAGTACTTTGAAATATTGAAGACTTTTGATATAAATCATGGTATTTGATCTATGGATGATTTGTTATGAAATTAATAAATTATTATAAATCACTCATACTCATATTCTTAAATAATTCTTATATATGATTTTCAATTTATATCTCCATTGTTTTCCCCTAATAAGAATTTGATATCACCTTTTCCTATGTTTTATTTTTCTTTATGTTTTAAAGAATGGTTTTATGTTTAAAATTTCTATGTAGGGTACTATGAGGGAAGAAAATTTTTAGAATTTTTGAATATATATCTTGAAATTAAATTATTATGTATATTTTATTTAGATTCACTAAACCATTATGGTCCTTTAGTGTGTATTTTTGTAAATTTATTGAATACATATCTAAAATGATTCCATATTTATGTATGTTACAATCGAGATCATACTAGTTGTATAATAATAGTGATTTTTTTTAGAGATTAGGTTATGAATAAATTAATGATAATAATAAGGAAAACCTATGATGAGTTAAATGTGATATAGGGTCAAACTAAAAGTACAATTGGTTGATAATAAGGTGTTATAATTTAGGATACCATTGGAAAGTTTTCCATTTTAATATGATTACTCAGTATGATTATTGTTTCATTGTTATGAAACTCTTATATTTGGTTCTTCAATATATGGTCCTAGGAGGAATCATGTTATCAATTAACATGGAAAAAAATTCAATGATTTTCATCATGAGAAACTGAACAATATGAGAGATATAATGAAAAATATTATTCATGTACTCACATAATTTCCTCAATAAAGGACTACTAATGAGATTCAAAATAATAAAATGTGGGAACAAATAACCATTGAGTGTTTCACAAGGAAACATCCGTCTTCATTCAATGGGTCCTCTGATCCACTAGTGTATGAGTAATGGATATGTACAACTGAAAATATATGTTTCATTCTCAATTGATCATAGCATGAATCACATATAACTATGCTATATTATTTTAAAGGAAAAGAATACCAATAGGGAATAATATTAATATCATTATCTAAAATATATAATCGACTATATGGAATGAGTTTATTTTAATAGAGTATATTTTAGTTTGACTCTCCCCGAACACTCCACATGAATATAATAAGAGACTTTCATTATCTTAAGAGGAAGGATGATGAATATATTAGAAATAATGAGGAAAACATTTAAATAATTACAGGTTACTATTATATTTTCATCATATAACCTTTATAAAAAAACTATCTATTCGTTAGTAACCTAAAAATAGACTCTGAATGGTGGTTACAATAAGGGGATTTAAAAGCTTTAATAAATCAATTTATGTAATCTCAAGAGAGGAACATAGAAAAAATATTACCACTATTATAATGGTCTGATAAGAATATAAATATTTAGATTTCAGGAATATATAATAATATGATCCTTGGAGGAAAGAAAATGAATATTCTATTATGCTAAATGTTTGAAAAGAAGCATTGTGGAAATTTCATCCACGGGACTGGAAATGTTTCAAATGTGGAAAAATATATGTAGATCAAGTAAATGAAAACATGATTTCAAAAGGGAATCCAACTAAAATAACGGTGATAATTCTTAGTTTAATACACCACCCATACTCTAATTATTGAACAGTAATAAGTATGGGAATTATGAAAATAGGTGAACATATATAAGGGTAAATGATGGAAATCATAATCAATAACAAATTATTACAAACGATAAAGTTAAATCTCCTGAATTTACAAAAAATGAAGTCGGTCACATTAATAAATTGGTAAAAGGTACACTTATCAATTCTATGAAATTATCACACATAATGGAAGAGTTATAATAATCAAGGAAACCAAGCTTCTATAGACAAGTAATTGAAAAATTAGAAATTAAATCATTAAGGGGCCACCCATACAATGTCCTATTGAAATATATTATTTTGAATGGAATTATAAACCATTCATATCTTATAAAGGAGAAATAATGTACATCCTTATTCTTGTATTTATTATTTCTATTATATGATATTCTGGAAATCAAGATGATTAATATTATTAGGGGAGAAATAATTTATATGAAAAAATGAGAACAACTATTCTAGTCATGGATAAGGATTCCATCTTGTAAGGATATTAAACTTGGTATCATGCATAATATATTTAGAAAAAAATCAATTTTGATAATGATGGTAATGTTTTCAATACAAAACATCATTTTAGAAGATACCTACTTAGTGTGATCTAAAAAATTGGAATCTTAATGATTATTTGATAAAGAGACCACTATTAATGAAATGAAAATGATATTTATCCCATAATGGGAAGAATTTTTTAATATTCTAGACTGTATAATTTCATTAAAATATAAAATTAGGAATGTTTTCCTGAAATATATAATTTAAGAGGTGTGTACACAAATTATTACTTGTATGATTTTTAATGAAAAAATTTCTATGTTTTGGGTGAGAAGATGAATTTTTCAATGGAATTAATATGAAAATAAAACAGAAAATAATGAGGGCCTTTTTTAGCTCTAAATTCATTGTTTTTAGTGATATAAATATGTGAGTTACGAGGAGTGTAGGAAATTAGGTTGAAATGTTTCATGAGAAATGTTTTGTAATTATTATAAAACATGTAATTGTGTTGAAAAATATTTCAACTACACCTAAAAAGAATTCTTTTTGACTATATCACAATCTAATTGTTTATGGAATTTTATCCCTAAATATTACCAACATAAATTCTATATTTGGTATGAATCAAGTATAATAACAGATTAATAATTGATGTAAAATTTCTTAAGGTGAATTTATATATTCCTCTGTCATATTATTTGTATTTAAATTAAATAATGTTGACGGAGATGAAAATATAGAAGATATATTTTCATTTATTTTCACTAAATATGCATTGAGAATTAGTAAAAATAATGAGAACATTATACCAATAATGTTTTTCTGTGTTATTTTTTCAATTAGAATGATGCCAATGTTAATGACCACAATATTTTATTAAGAAAAACAATCATTGAAGGGTGATATAGTATAGAAGCATGTTAAGAAGAATTAGTATATTAGCATGCCATGCTTATCAACACACACTCAATTACAGAGACTAGATAATTCCTTGTGGCATGACATTGGACTAGGTAACAAAGATGGTTATAATTTTAATGTAGAATATATAAGGATTCAATTTTCTCTAGTTATAATAAAAACAATACAATGAAATATATTTTTATTAAATATCAAATCACTCATTAAAATATTATTAGATTATGATTCTACAATGGTTTGAAAAGTTTTTAAGGTGACTGTGTTTCTACAATTATTTTTATTTCATGATAGATATTTTTTGGAAATTCAAGATGATTATTAACGATGAAGAAACCTAATATTTCATATAAATAATTGATTTAACTTGATATTAATTACATAATGTAGTTAAGGTATCCATATATTTAGTTGAATAATGATTATTGTGTCTTTAAGAAGAAAATATGGATGATATATGATAAGTTACATCATTATAATTTTTATGCATGAAAAAATTAATATCACATGGAAATATACATGGATAATTTCTATGGTAGATTTAAAGTTGTTGTTTTGAAGGAAATTATGTTTAATTGATGTATTATAATGAGAATTTAATTTATGAATAATGTTTTCATTGTTATATAAAAAGTTTTAGTTTATTTGGAGGATTAAGAGATAGATTATGTTTAATTAATAACGTTCCTTACCACTTTAAATTAATATAACAGTTTTGTACAAAATTTAAAAATTGGATAATTCTTGAGGATATCATATGGAGTTTAGTAATTTCATAATTGTAGGGTATGTATTAGAAATACTTATTAAAATTAAATAAGACAATGTGTTTTAAGAAAACATATACTTATTTTGTAAGAAATGTTGATGATTTAATTAGATATTGATTCGTTATTATGCAACTTAATTACAAGAAAGGACACTGAGATTTTCGAACAGTATTTCTAAAAATATAATACTTATTTTATGTCTAGAAAATTTATATATCTCATGCCATATGGATTCATTATATAATTAATAATAGTCATGATGTATTATTATATTTTAGTTAATAAATAAATATTTAGAAAAGGATAAAAATGATTAGTATGCATCATAACAATTTTTTTAAAATATAATATTCATTGTTTCACTAAAATTTGAAAGGGGAATCTTGGTTTGAATTTATTATATAAAATTGATGATTTTTTTATTAGAGTATACCTATATATAAAAATTGAGAATATAGAAATCCAAAATATAGATTTTTGAATGATAAACTAGATGTTGTTTTTCTATTATAAATAGTTTCTTATATCATGGGATTGTGATTAACACATGATTGAAGATGATTTTCAGGGAGAATTTATAAATATTAATTCATTTTTCACTATAAAGGAAAATTCCATTTCATGATTATTCTAATAACAAAGAAGGCGATTCTCAGTTTTTATCACAATGTATAGAGTTACAACATGAAGTTATGTGAATAGTAAAATGAAAACCAACATTGATAAAATTAATTGCCTAGATTTTTTTTAATTCTGGGAGGATATGATAATTCCAATATAACATAAAGTGTTTAAATACCATGTCTCATGAAATATTTAAATGATGATATAGACAATGTATGAATGAATATTAAGGTGGATATCCTATTTTTATTTTTCAATGATGGGTTTTCATATTCATGTGAAAAAATATATTACCACATTGTTATTAACATAATAAAAGTATTTTTGATAATTACGATAGATACTATCATCACTTATACCATTAGAAGAAATCCATGTGTCAACATAATGAAGTAGAAAATTATTTTTCATTCTATTATAGATCATGATTTTTTAAGATAGGGAGAGGGGGGGAATAGATAGGGTCACATATATAATAATGTTTTAGGACATATACAAATTATATAAAAACATTACATTATATTAGATTAATATTCAAGGCATATGATAATAAAAAGATTCATTGAACAATAAATAATAATAGCATTTGAAGTGAAAATACATAATAAACACTTTTCATGAATTATATTCTAAATTTCATAGAAATTTATAATCACATTATTTCCATAATAAACATACTATACATAATTCACTTCATTATAAGTTGGGGAAAAGGTAACACAAGGAAGGTTGAGCTCATATACTCATTAACGGTAATCATGGGAGATATATATCGATCATCCTATGTGATAATGAGATAAAAAAAGTGTTTGATAACTTTAGGATACCATAAAAAAAGTAAGCAAAATTTCATATATGATAAATCACAAGTCGTAAAATAAGAATATATCTTAATAATAGAAATGATTCATAAGGTTGAAAAATCTTTAATAATAATCACGATCCATGAGAGAATATAAAATCAACCAAAACATCTATTTTTGGAATACAATTATGAATAAAAAATAATTTATTTACTAAATTTCACTAATAAGACTATCATAGTGGATAGATCCCCAGGGCGGATTGGGTTCACTCCCCATACCCATTATCTCCTTAGTGAATGCTCAATATTGGGGTTATCATAGTGGATAATATACCTTTATAGACTTGAACCACATCCCATTCTAGTTTGTATTATCTCAGGATATGTAAATATTTAAAAATTGAATTAGATATCTATATAAACTTGTTCCCATAAATCACATTATGAAAACAAAAAAAATTGGGATGTAATATCATAAAATAATTTATCATTTTATCATTAAATAATCAACATGTGGGAAAAAATATATTTCATGACAAATTCAACCAATAATCATCATCATTATAAATATATAAAAATAATGTATATTTTATAAAAATTGAATATCCATATAAAATCCTTAATATAATTAAATTATTTTAAAATAGATTAAACATTTATTTTATAAAATCATTTAAAATTCTATTTAAAAATAAATATAAGACATACATTTTTTATAAATATATTAACAATAACAAACTCATATAAAATAGAATATGATTTTATCTCTAAAACCTTTAAATCTTTAAAAATAATACTCATGAATAAGGAATGAAATAACTAAAGTAAATTTCGTCTTTACTGTAATTTTTAACACACAACCTTGTATTAACAATTTTTTGAAAGGTAAAAATTGAATCTTTTGATTTTTTTAAAATATTAATTTTAAAAATTTGTAAATAAAGATAATTGTATTAAAAATAAATATTTTAAAAATTAATTTTCTGCTAAAATATACCATGAATGACGTAGAAATGGAATAAAAACAGTATCTACCTAAATTAGTGAAATACAATTGACTTTTCTCAAAAAAAATATTCAAAAATTTTGTGAACCAAATCAGAGAAAATCATTAAAATACATGAAAAATAAAAAATATAACTAAGTAAGAAGAACATATATAGGGTTTTAGGGTAACTAAATTATAATATCATTCATTTGAAATTGAAGACTAAATAATCCAAATAAAATGATAATAAAACATAAACCATTTCAACTGGTCCAGTCTTTAATTGTAAACACTCTTAAGTTCCAATATAATAAATTTAAATTTATGGGGAATATGTTATATTATCATATAAAATATTATATTTCAATATAAAATTTTATTTTAATTTTCAATTTCCCAATTATTAATAATTCTTTATAAAAATCATCATTTTGGGGTAAACTATTATATTTCCTACACATATTTCGATTTGATGGCTCGAATTCTTCTACCTCAATCATTATTTAACCATATGAATAATATTTATCACACAATAAGTATCCTATTTATTACTTATATATAACTATATAACCATTAAAATAAATCGATTATGAATAATGAATTACATCATTTAATTGAGATGAAACCCCATACGTGTGCTTGAGTGATGCATTCATTTTCAAGTTATTGTAAAGAATGAAAGGTTAAAAATGATATATATTTACTGAATCACAATAATACAATAATTATCATATATTCTCATTAAATGTGTTCTTATTAAAATCCATGTTATTTGATAATTAAAAATGAATAACATTACATTATGGAGGGTGTTGTCCACATTTATGTAAGAGTGACGTTATCATAATCCAATGGATGAGAAGGTAAGAAAGTTGATAATATTTAATTTTAATAGAATCGTAATTATTATTTTATCATCTGATGTCGCAATTATGTTCATATATATAATCATATATGATAAATGGTGATGAAAAATTAAATATATCACTTCATGTAGATGATAGTCCATACATACATATGGGAGAAGTTTTTATTTTCTTTTTGGTATAAATGAAAAATAAAATTGTTTTACCACAATCATAATAGAATTTATGTATAATAAAACACTTTTTTCATGATGCAATCTTTCTTATGGATTATTTTGATTTTATTAGGGAAAAATGAATCTCGAAATAAAATTATATGTGAAATTACCTATTCTTAAGATGTCATTATTTTTCATAATCATTAATTCCTATAGATATTTAATTTTATTGATTCCAAGACATATAGGATGTGTTGAGGATTTTAGGAAATTTATTTAGGTTATTATTATCCAAATAATAGTTCACAATAAATGTAGATAATTGAGAAGACGAGGTTCCCCATTATAAATGTGGTGTGTGGAATGCTTGTAAATACCTTAATTATTATATAATATCTGTAGTACTCAGGTAAAGAGGGTAAAAATTGTCATATTCTCAAATATAATAATTTTAATGTATAAATAAAACTGACCAATGAGATTTTTGAATGTTATTTATTTATTTTCAAATATTATCTCTTATATTAACCCATTTAACCCTTACCAATCAAACAAAATTTATTTAATAATGGTAACTATTCATTATGGGGAAAAATTCAATTTACCTTTTTTTATAATATTAAACAAAAAAAATACTTATATCTAATCTATGTTACAATATTCAATTCCATGATTTTAATTTATTATCATTAACATTTCCTCACAAAATGTTTCAAAGTCCAATTTTATAGAAAATGTTTTTTTATTCATAAGAATGATTCAATTCAAATTTATTTCATAGGAACCCCATTATATTAATATTATCTTCTTTTATTAAATACATAATTTAAAATTTTCATTAATATTATTCATCATTTATGATTAATTTAATTCATTAAAATAAAATACATCTCATAAAAAACTATTCAATAAAAAGCCACTCTTTTTATCACAAAATATATTTATTTTCATTTCTAAAAAATTAATAATCAAATATGAATTGATTATACATTTGGTTACATACTCTATCAATATACTTTTATTTATATTTTTACTCATTGATATATTTTATTTTGATAAAAAATACATAATATGTATACAATAAAATTCATAAAAAATACAGTCATATACAAATTTATTTTTATCATTAAAATTGTAGTATGTATTTTGAGAAACTTAATAAATTAATTTCAATTAAGGAGAAATTTTTATAAATATTTTTCATAATTTAATTATTCATACTTATACCCGCCAATCCATCAGTTATGAGACAATAGTCAACTTTCATAAATATATTTTAATATTGTATCGTTGAATTTCAACACTCATAGTAATGTGTAATGAAATTTAATGAATAATTTAATTTTATTTAAATATAAATATATATTCTAAAAAATTATGGTGTTTGATTCTTTTCCATTATAATAAAAATTTCATCCCGGATGTGTTACTGGAATATAAACAAACGAGGATAATTATTATGTAATCACATCATCAAGATACCACATATCATTGTTAATCTTCCGGTTTCTCTAAAAAAAATTGACCATATGTGTTGTATTATTTAATAGATACTTATAACCTTTGATAAGATTATGAAACTACTTCTCACCATATAAAGGATAATTCTCTAGTGGCTTATCCTTTTAGTTCAGTACAAGTGAAGTATTGTGTATATAGTTTCTCAAAATAGATTAATAGATCACATCAAAAACTTGAAAGGAGGATGGAGGATGTTCTAAATGATATGCTACCACACCATCTATTTTATTATTTTCGAAGGGACTACTATATCTAGGGTTGATATTCCACTTTCTTAAAAATTTCATGATCTTATTCCAAGGTGATATTCATATTAATACCTTCTCTCTAACTTCAAACTCAAACTCCCATCAGTGATTATAATTAAAACATTTCAATCAAATATGAGCTTCTATAATGTGTGTTTGAATGAATAAAAATTACAATTCCATTTCCTCATCTAAGGCAGTTTACAATATTTGTTCCTAAAAAATTTACCAATAATATAATGTAATTCACATCAATCTATAGGGGAGTCATTTTGAGAAATATTAATGCTCCAACAAAATCTATTGATGTATGAAAATATGACCAGAATATGGTGTCAATACCAAACACCTTTGAAATCAATAGAGAAAGCTTTAAACATATCATCTAGGTTTATAATGATACTCTCTTACCAACCATCAATATTATGATGATATTTAGTGATGATATTCAACAATCTATTCACATCTTAAAAAAATATGTAGAACATCAAGGTCACCCTTAGATATCCATTGTAAAAAATGGAATATGGTACTCCATGAAAACATACCAAATATTCAAGGTATATATTTTCAATATAATCAGTAGAAAAATATTATCTGATATAAATAAAATTAATTTAGTTGTAATTTTATCACATACAACCCAACTTGTGGTATAACCTTTTGATACATTGGGGGAGTCATACTACAAAATATGTGGTGTTTTTTTCCTATTTCTATTATAGTCTGTGTAAATTTTGTGTCACACAATTATAATTTTTATGTTTAAAATAATATTATTGTCATTCCACTCATTGAAATATAGAAAAGTTAGTATAACAATTCATATTTTTTCGAAAGATAAACTGTTTTAGATAATTTTTCATTTTCATGTATCCAGGATGAATAGAGAATGCAAAGATATGTGATCCAACCAATATCTCAAATAATTATGGTGTTTCTAGAATAAAAAACTATTCATCAATATAAAAATTTCATTATACTCATTGATAAACATTAAAACAATCCTTAACTTTTTTATATCCCCACATCTTCATCCTACACCTATTTAATGTATAGATGAATTAATGGTGAAAAATTAATCATTGAATGATATGATCATTTAACATTTTTTGGAATTAAATGTTAAACCTCTATAAATATGCAATTATTAGAAATCTATCTAACCACATAAAAAATAGCACTGACTGAAATATTTCGTAACCAGTGACCATTTTTATCAATCTTAGGGTAGTAATGTATTGATTGGTCATTATATTAAAACAACAAATACCATATCCTTTAGAATATGAAAAACTCATTTTTCTTTCATATATACTAAAATATTTTTCGAATAGTTTATATGTAAATCCATTCACCATATGGATAATGCATCTATATTTTCAATACTAAAATTAACATTTATAGTTATAAATCATCAGTTGGGTATTTTTATTGTGAGAAATAAAATGGAATGAGGTATAAGGCACCACAATTTTATTCTATATAATATAACATCCCAATACCTTATTTGATGCATCACTATATATCAAAAAACCCTTATAATATATAGAGTAACATATGAATTGGTTAACTGAAAAAAATATCTTCAATAACATAAAATTTTCATTACATTAATATAAAAAATGGACTTATCTTCAATTCAAATCTATTATGTTGTTGGATTTCATAGAAGTGAAAAATTTCTCAAAAATCATACTTCGTAACCATCCCAACCACTAAAACTATTTATTTTAATCACCAAGATGAGTGTATGACATTTTTTAAAAACTTTAATCTTATAAGGATCCATAAATATACCCTTATTTGAGATCACATAACAAAGAATGGTACTTTTTTTAGCGAAAATTCATAGCTGCAAAATTTCAAAAACAATTTCTCAATCCACAAGGTTTCAAACACAATATTTAAATGATCTTCTAGATATTCCATACTCTTTGAATATATAATAATAAAATTAATAGAGACAAAAAAAAAATTTCATGGTAATATCAATAGTAAAATTTTCATTAGATAGAAAAAGGATTTATGGTAACTGGTCAGTCCAAAAGGAATCACTATTAATTCCCGAAGACCATACCATGTATGGAAGAATGTTTTGGCTATATCATTATTCATGATCCTCGGTAGTGGATATAATTAATAAAGGACAATCATTGAAACATATTAATCTCAACATAGTTTATATAAAAATTCATTCATATGTGTAGAATATATTTTTTCTTGAAAGTGATCTTTTTATGTTTACAATAATCAATGAAATGAGTGATTGAACCATTTTTATTAATTAAAACAATATGTGTGCCCCATCATGACACGATTGAGGATATTAATTACTTTTAAAAACTCTATTGTAGTTTCTTCTTCAATTATTATAACTCAGTTGGGTAAATTTTATAAAGATTAATTGGAATTGGAATTTATCCTTGAATTAGTTATGTTAAAGAATAAACATCACAATTTGGTGGAATATATGGAAATATTTTGTGATATATATATAAATATTCATAAATAATAGGAATATTTTTAATTTTTTGTTTCTTAAAAAACATTTAGGATATGTACCCCTCATGAGTATGTAGTACGAACCACATATGGGATGTAAATTACCATGAATGTTCAGGTTCATCTTCAGGTCTATAGGTAATGATAGGTTGATTTGAAATGTGAAAATTTACTTCTAGTCCTCATTAATCAATATAGTATTTAGATAATGAAAGATAAAACATTCCCAATATCACATCAATTTCAACTATTGGGAGAATTAAAATTTTTTAAGGGAAGTATATTCCCATTATATTCTCTCAGAGAGGATCTATGCACTTGAGATACAATCATTGTACAATTTGGAGATCATACTGATAAATCAATATATAATAATTTATGTGTTGATGTGATACCCAAAAAAAATTACTCAGATATAATAGAGTGGGTATAACACATATTAAATTAAACATTTTTAGTAATAGAGTGGTTGATATGTGTAATGAACCTATCCAAACACCCTCTGAAAAAGGTACTCGAACTGATTTCTGACATACATGAAAGGAATTCATGAACCTAGTGGGTTTCATACTAGCATCTATGCATAAAAAACTGGATGTAATGATTTCTCCCAACATAATGAAAAACCATGGTACTTATATACAATATACAAAATAGTGGAAAATAAAAATATATCTTATAACTAAAAACAAATAGTGAAATAAAAAATCAAGAGTAGAAACATTCTCTATGTACATGTTTACTGTAAAAGACTAAAAAAGAGTAATACCCATCTAATCCATGTTATATACTAGAAAGAGTACCACTATTTCACCATCTACCCAACCAACTTGATAGAAAACGTCACCACCACATAGTGACACCACTAATTTTCCTCTATCAAAATATATGCAATGATCTATACACTGCTGAAGGGGTTTGTAAGGTGTCATTGAACATTCTATATAGGGTCCCAGCCTGATGCTCTATAAGATGTATCTGAACAATAATCCAAGCATTCTAAAAATTAAAGAATACAAGGCATGATAATTATTTATTAGTATTAATATAAAAAGCATAGAAAAACAATTTAGTATCCCACTTCTCCAAATTAACAAATAAACTAGGTAAATTAGTTTCAATGAAATTCATATACATATATGACAACATATTTAACATGTAAAAAAATCATGCATCACTTATCATAACAAATCCATGGATGTATTACAGAATAGTATATAAAAAATTAGAATCACATGTAGCATCGTGTCAGGGATCGTAGTAGGTTATTCGAGATGTGACCACCATTCATAACACAAATAATCAATGAATACATGGAGCCATTAAAGTTACTCATTATTTATAGATTTCATAGGAACACCCAATTATTTTATCATCTCAAAATGTCTATCTATTCCTTGGAAAAAAATATTTAGAAGTATAGGAAATACCCATGAGGAACACCCTTGATAGTTGAAACGACTTATTACTAAACCACCCACCTATGTAACCAAGGATTAATATGTTCTATATTTTCTAAATCAATTCATCATTTCATTTTTTAAAACCATTTCATAAAACCACATTTCCATGATTGTAAATCCCTTTCTATTTACAAAAACAAAGAGAAAATAATATTTTATGAAAATCAATTTCTAGAAACCCAAAAAGTAATCACCCATATAATGCCATTTGATTTAATGAATACAATTTATCAAAAAAATAGGATAAGTGAAGTTTAACAAAAAAAGGATAGATATTGAACCCCCTACCTCAAATCTTTGGTTGCACATGTCAAAAAATGGATCCCCAACAAGAAGACCATGGAAATTACAATGTTTCCCCTTGAACCAATAAACACATCCTAGAATTGATTAAATTTAATAAAAGTTCCAATGGAGAAGTAGATAAAAAGAATACCACAAGAACACTCACATTCCACACCACATACAACAAATGGACAACCATATATTAATATTGAAAAATAATCTAGAGATAATCAAGAAGAAACATCACCATGGGTCAAAATATCTGATAACAAAATTTGGCAACAATACTGTGATCAAACCGATGAAAGATAATAAAGGATTAATCACATGTAGAGAAACAATCCAACCACAACACAAACCAATAACTAAAAAAATAAATATTTATCAAACAAAGACTCCAAAAATCAAATGATAAGCGACACAGATCAATTCTAAAGATGGATGTGGATGAATGAAATAAAAATTAAGTAATTTAGAACTGTAAAATTACTTTATATGTTATTTTCAAGGGTTTTAAACCCTTTACATGTTGTTTAATCATTGGGACATAGATATACTAAAAACCCTTTTCTTTTAAATAAAAACTAGTCATTAAGCATTACACATCATGATGTATTTACATATCATATACTCAATTCACGTTGTCTTCTAGAATCAATACATATTTCCTATAAAAGATACATTTCATGTACATTGAATTAAGGATTTTTATTTCTACTACAGTATGAAAAAACTGAGAGTCCTTACAAAAAACTCAAACTAACATTGTTATTATTTGAACATGAGGACAACCCAAAATATCTATTTACACATTTATACCTAGAATTAAATAATTCAAACAAACATATATCGTCAAATTTATTTCATTTATACAAAAATGTTCCATATGATTAGTAGCCCCAATATGCACCCAGTTAACTAGGAAATTTAGAAAGGAGATGGAAATTATCTAAAAGTAGATAGTAGGATGTCAGAAACTCCCCACGATAAGGCTTTCCATATAAGATAATTCATTTAGAAGAGTGAAGTCCAGTAAAGCGGTGAGGCCACTTCACCCTAATCAACAACTCATGTTCCAAATTATGGTACAAATTCTATTAGTGACACTATAATAATTTGACCAACAGAATATACTTCTCATAAAAGATTTTTATTTGAGATTAAATGTTCTCTAATAAATTTAAAAAAAAGGAACACTTGGCTCTAACACAACCTCTTTCTAGCTCAAAACAAGAGAGGTATCATGATAATTTTTTCTATATTTAAATATCTATAAATAATAATGAATTTTTATTAACTAATCTTACAATTAAAACAAAAAAAATCTATCCAAGCCATTTGTTGACCTCAAATGGTCCCACATATCTCCATGGCTACAATACATGTTTTGCATGATGATGGTTACCCTACCATGGAGAATATTTTATGAAGACATAGTCACCTATAGACGAAATCCAATGAATGATCCCATTAATCTACATAAGACTTCTCAAGAATATGCAATTTATATAGATATTGAAATATAACTTGAATCCTCATAGACGTCTCCTAATCCAATCTTGGTCCCAAAATTGATCCATTACCCATTAATTTTCAATAAAGAGATAAACATCAAGGGAAACAATACAAATCCCCAAAAGTGTCCATTTTGATTGACGAATGAACACAATTTTTATTAAAATAACTCAATATATCTTCGATGGATTTCCCAAGATCCACTAAAATCGAATATACATGAGTGGGGAATATCATTTATAATCTTAATAGCATGTTCTGTCTACACATTTATATTTGGATGATAAGATATACTCAATCTGACCTGAGTCCCCTTCACCTCATAGAGACATCAGGAAAACCTCTATGTGAAGCCAATATCCCTAATTTAAATAATTGAATAAGAAATCTCATGTATCCTTCAATTTTCTAGCACATTAAACTTACCCATATATTCAAATTTTTTATTCTCTTTGATTGGTATGAAATGAGATAACTTTTCAACTATTCAATCAACTCCCACAAATAATTCATTTTAGGGAGTTTTTGGTAATCAAAAAACAATGTCCATGGATACCTCATTCAATTTCCAAATTTGAACTAGATTAAGCTACAATAAACTATAAGGTTTCAAATTCTATACATTGATCTATTGGTAGCTGTAACATTGTGACACTTAATCATCAATGTCATGATTCATACAGAGCCACTTAGAATCTCAATCTCATGCTATAATGAATCATCATAGACTAAAATTAATTATATATTAAGAAATAAAAAGTATATATATCCTCATTGACTATGGGATGAAAAATTGACCCCAAAACTGAGAATAACATATTAAGATATATGAAAACATGAAATAGTATCCACAAAATATTGGATTTCTTCAATTCCATTGAGATCAACATCCTGATACGAACTCTATAAAATAGATACAAGGATATTATATGGAAACATAACATTGGTCGAAACCGTAACAAAAATAACCTCATAATCATCTATATGAAACTGAAGAAAAATACCAATAAGGAACCACTATTCCTTCGACTCCAAAACAACTTAATATGGAATATTATTACTAAGTACATCTGAAACAACATTCCCCTCCCCCAGGTTATAGGTGATATCAATTTTAAACTTATTTATGTATTACACCCATCATCTCTGTCTGATATTAAAATATTTATAAGAAAATTTATAATTAAAACTATTATTATCAAAAAAACACTATAAACCTTTCCTCAAAATATAAATCCTCCAACACTTAATAACATGAATAACCAAGTAAAAAATTAAATCATGAGTGTTGTAATTGTTCTCATATAGTTTAAGCTGGAGAGAGTTATAAGCAACTCAATGATCATCCAACATTAGGACATACCCAAAAATATTTCCCAAAGAATCACAAGAAAACTCATACCCCTTATGTAACACCCCATGATTTCATAGTGTGTTACTTCTTCAAAATAATTAAATAAATTATACTACACACAACACTGAGTTCAAGCACACCATTACTTACCAAACAAGCTGTTCTAAAGAGGTTATGAATAATATTAACTAAATTTTGAAATTTATATAATATATATACTTTTAGAATCCATATTATGAGTTTCTAAGACATAATGTAAGAAAAAATTGTTTTTTTCAGATAAAAGAATTATTTTTCGAAAAATCCACGTTTACCAACTTTTAATAGTGAAACTTTTTTCAAATCCAATATTTTAAACATTTATATATTCAAATTGTCTAAATATATTTATTCGTTAGAATGGGGACATAAAAATTTACAAGGTAACACCCCAAGCTTCCACGGTATGCTTCTCTTTGAATAATATAGTAGTGTGTGTTGTACGCAACTTCGAGTTCTAACACACACATCAACCAATCATACTAGCCGTTATGAATAATAATACCTACTTTTTTGAAAATTTATAAATTTTATCTCTCAAAATGGACTTCATTTTTGGATTCGGAATATCGCACATATCCTAGGGTGAAATTTTGGTACCTTTTGGATAACTTTTATATTTTGATAAATAGTGAAAATTACAAAATCTTAATTAAAAACCACTTTTGTAATCAAAATAATTAAAGCGATAAATTATGAATTTTAGTGGTCTTAAAGAATACATAGAATATTTTTTTACCATCTAATACAATTATGTTCATTGGACATAATTTCACAATTAAACAGTACATAATCATGTGTCAATTTTTTGATAGTTATTATATTTTAAAAACATGTTTTTTGTTTTGACAGCAGGAATTAATTTTAAATTAATTTCTTCCATTTAGGTGTTTTGAATTTAGAAAAATGGATTCCATATTTGGAATCATGATGTCAAAATTTTATAAATAGGTAACTTTTATTTTTATACATTTTGTATAATTACTTCGGTAAATATTTTATTTACCATGGTTAAAGGGTAAATCTGGTAAATAAGGGTAAAACAAATAATGTTATAATAATAATAAATTACCCTAAAACGTGTCCTAACCTTATTGGTGGATACATGTCCGACCATGGTAATTTTTGGGTCGATTTTGGGACCCCATGGTGCCACTTGTTGGTGATAGGGACACTTTATATTAATTAAGTTTAAGTAAATACAAAAAATGACATAAACTTATATCTTTTAGAAACCCAATTTTTACATACGGTTATAAATGTTATATTTTCGATTATAAATATTTATTAGAAAGCTACAAAAATTTCATACATAATTATATTTTAATTTTAATTTTTAGACATTGAAAAAATAAAAATATACATGACTCAATAATGATACAATATTTTCCATTTTAATGAAAGAATCAAATAATTGGTATTATAAATGTTAAAATAAATATAATTTGAAAGTTTGGATGACATAAACTAATTTTATTGGTTAATATTACATGTTATAATTTCTTAAATGAATTTTATTCTAATTAATAAAGATGTTAAGACTTTTACAAAAATCAATTATAGAGTAGTGTCAAAATTGACATAAATATGTTTTTAAAACCAATATTTTATTATTAATTTATATTATATTTTTAAAAATCTAAGGGTTAGAAAAAGGACTTATATAATTAATTTTGAATCATTAATGGAACACTTGGGGGTATCTTGTATGTATATGTTATGTTTATTAACTATATATTATAAAAATACAATATGTCATGGTAAGTGTTAAACTAATTAACCAAGAGTTAAAACTAAAAGAAAAGGTTAATATAAAGACCCAAACCTATCTAAAACATATTGGTTGAATGCTTTTTGACCCATAACCACATTAAACATTAAATAATACACTTAGAAGCCATTATAAACCGAATATGAATTTATTATAAAATAATATTTCTAACTATTCCAAAGGTGCCCCAAACCCCTCTTAGAAAAGGGCACTCCCCCTTCTCATTAATTCACACCTTCAAAGAAATTTGTCTCGGACAAAACCTGTGCAAATATCCTCCCAAATTCAATCAATTTATCATAGAGGACTTATTGTGATCAGAAAACCAACCTATGGAGCCCTTTTAATAAAATCAATAGGAAGAACCAGAAAAAGAGGTAACGTCTTCACCACCCTCTTTAAAGTTCCTTTCTTCTTGAACTTCTTCTTTGCATGTTATTTACATTCTAAAATAATAACTATAGTACCTTATATATACTATGATTTTGTTATATTATGTAACAACCAAATTTATTATTCTATCCATCCCTTGAATGACATCTTCCCATGCATGCGTATGTATGGCCTACCGTCTCCATGTTGTGGTGTAATTGATATTCAATATAATATTATTTAGATGGGTATAATAATGATGAATATTTCATGAAAATAATAATTATAAAATGATAATTATTCTCTCTATATGATATAACATACAATTATACATTATTTTAATATTAAATGAATGATATTGTTGCTCGTGCGTACGTACGGATTACCGTCTCCATGAACGTGATTAGATTCATTCCCCATCATATCCATTCAAGAATAAATTTTATTGGATGATTAAAAATAATATTTAAGGACTTAATATCATTATGGATATGAGTATGATAAAACCTATCCTAAAAAAACACGTCTTATATAAAATAAAACGAGTAAGTTAACACCCAAAATGATGATAATACTAAGATTTTATTCACAATGAAATGTTAAAAGATCATATATGATATCATATTAATATATTTGATTGTTTTATAATTAAATAACAATTATTTCACCATTATAAAGAAGGTTAAACTTCCATAAACCATGGAAAAGTACAAATTAAGGGTTTATTTCACAATCTCTTCATTATCTGAGGTTCTTTATACGTAATTATCTACTGGGACCTCTTTATTATCCACATTCATGATTCATAAAAATTTATTTCAAATCATTCTTACTATTTTTCAGAATATGGGTTAAAGTCATTTATATCCTTGTTTGACGTTTTATATGATTTTTATAAAAGAATCTTTCCGTCTTTTTCCAAACAATGTCCTTTTTAACCTTTTCGGCAAAATTAAGGTAAGAATGGTTTTTTTAGCTTATACGGCGGGTGCGGCTATTTTCCACAATTATGATATCATCAAAGCTTCCCTTATTAGATTATAAAAATATTTTCAAAATAAATATTTTACTTATGTGACTCTTAAATTATTTCAAAATATAAAAAGATATGTCTCTAAAAAATGGTTTTGATTTCATCTATGTCAACATCCTTTGATGGATTTTAAGTTTATTTGAAGTTGATTTATTATGATACAAAACATTCATATTGTATTGAAGTTTTTCTGATGTGCTTGGATGTGGATGTGGTATTTTTATACTATTCATTGCTTATGGTTAATGTATTTACATTTAGTATTCTAATTTTAATATGAATGTTTATGATATGTTTAAACCTTTTCATTTGAGGATTGTATTGGACTTAGTAAGTGACGGGTGGAGCCTGCTATAGATCCTCGATGCATCAGTAGGTCTCGTGAGAAAACTATACGTGGAATTGGTCGAGGCCCTTTCCCAATTTGATTTATGTTTTTGGCCGAGGCCTTAATTATTATAGACGTCTTGGACGAGGCCTTGACAAAATTTTTCAAAATGTCTGACATTATACATACCCTAATTATGGAAATAATATTGATGGTTCATGTAGTCATTAGACTTGTAGAATATCCATGTGAATAAGTAAATGTCATTATTTCATTTTATTTTTTCCATATTATGCTGAAGTTCATGTTTAAAAGGCTTTTGTTTTAGTTATAAATTTCATTGAATGTTTATGCTTATTTGTGAAAGTTTCCTCTGTATTACTTTCCCTTACTGAGCATTTGAGCTCACCCCTTTCTATGTTTTATTTTTCCTAGGATTCCAAGAAGTGTTTTGTGATTGATATGTAGGGTTAAGACAAGCGAATAATGGATTTCATAATGGATTATTTATGTTTTTTTTGTCTGTTGCGAAGTGTAATGTAACATTCAGGTATGTATTCTATTTTCCAAGACTTCTAAACTGATCGGTCCTTCAGGACTTGAATCCTTGTAATCATTCCAATGTATTAAAATAATGCACTGACTCTGGGTAACTGGGGTCGGGGAGTTACAGTTGGTATCAGAGGATGTTTAGAAATAACCTTGGAATCTAGATTTAGATAAACTCTGATTAGAGAACATATCCCTAAGATGGAATTTGAGGATTAGTATAGAAGATCTTCCTAGAATTTTGGTATTGTATAGATTTTGTGATTTTTCCAAGATATACATCCCAGTCTAGATATGAGAAGGTAGAGGTGTCTCTGGAACAGATGTACCTAGGGGTAAAACCCAAAAACACCGCATGGAGCTAGACTCGAACGGGAACTGGTGCATGATAACTGGCCTTGCTACACTCTTGTTTATGACACTCATAGTGGATATGCTTAGAATAATTATCATTTTATTTAAAACCATTATGAAGGGGTTTATGAGTATATAATTTCTCAAAGAAGACATTTTTATGATTATGGATTATATCCATAAACTATTTAAGTTATGTAAAGTGTTTTACTAGTTTGGGATTAGGTATTTCTATTCATAAACTAATATAGTGTATGCCATTGTTTAGAAATGGCACCTAGTATAAGGAATGAGACCTCCAACAATGCACAGGACCCAAAGGGAAAGAAGGATCATATCTTTCATGGTCTTAAGCCAGAATTTATAAGTGAAATAGTATCTCATATTGTATCATCATATGATGAAATAATATCATGTGTTGATAACATAAGAAAAGAGTTTACTGAGTCTTATTGCTTTGAAGGGAAGCAAGGGAAGTAAAGGATGGAAGAGATAAAGATTGATAAATGGAAGAGGGAAAATAATAATTTTCCCATATGTGATAACTATGGGAAGAAACACCATGGAACTTGCCTGAAAGTAATGGGAGTTTGTTATAAGTGTGGAGGAAAAGGGCACCAATTATGTGACTGCAAGGATAAGAAATTGGTTTCAAATGTACAATGATTCATTTTCAAGGAGTTTAAACACCACACAAACCTATGTCCCAGTCATCTGACTATGCCGCAAATGATGTTATTGGATAATAATCATGTTACGATACTACCATAGATTAAGAGGAATGATTAGAGTTCTTATGTTGATTATGTCATTTGAGTGTTGTATCAATAATGTACTTGTTATAATAAGTATGGAGTATATAAGGATTGTACTGGAATACTATTTCATTAAGGACTTGATATTGTGTGGAACAAAGAAAAGTGATTCAATAGCAGGTTAATTTTTTTGAAAAATATATGGTTGAGAGAAAGATAAACAATAATATGGTTCCGATACCGAGGTAGTAATTTTAGAATAATACATGATTGATTTGGATAAATTATATTGGATATTATTGACTACATTGAAACTGATTAATGATTTGTATATTCCATCACTATTGGGGTTTACAACATTTTTGGATTGATGGAGTATATCAATTATTCTTTAAGGAATAAAACATCATGAATTTAATGAATAAGGTTTTATGGTAATTCAAGATGTTGTAGTGTTTTAAAAGAATACATGATGAAGGTGTTCACATGTTATTATGCAGAAAAAAGGATCTTCATTATGTTTAACTTCCTTATAAATTTTGTACTGAATTATTTTGGATAGATCTAGTTTGGATTATATTTGGATTTCCATGAAAAGACAACCTGAAGGTCGGGCGACAACCCGTCACGTCCGGCAAGGCCGTGAGACTTGACCCCACAACTGAAGGGCGACAAGGGTGTATCACCTACTACCGGCCGACGTGATGTCCTGGATTAAATAATGTAGTTTTTTTAAAATATTCGTAGATGAATTATACATTCATTTTTTTGGAACCCTATATGAATAGGATAAATAGAATATATTTTTTACGTTCTATTATCTTTTAGAGTGAAAGATGAGTTTGTGGTAGAAATTAGTTAAAGGATGGAACTCTACTTGTCAAGAATATATTTTTATTCTTCTCTTATTCTATAAAGAAATTAATTCTTATAAATTATATAAGGGATACTAAAACCAAAAATGTGTTATCTTAATACACTATGTTTTGTTGAACCTATGGTATTTAAAATCATCATAGATTGATGAATATAAGGACCTCAATTTTACACTTGTTTATGATTAATGAACCCAATCACTACCTATATATATTTACGTTTTTTCTCCAATTATATGTCCTAATTTCCACAAATTTTCTCCTAATATAGATCATAATTTGGTGGTGACCCTTTCATTTATCTTTTCATCTTATTAAGACTAAACTTTATTAACCCAATTTCCGATGTGGGTTTTCCAATAAATATATTTTCTATTATCATCCTTTTATTTTCAAAAAAAAAATTTCAAATTGCAATAACACAATCTATTGAAGGGTTGGATAATGTAACACCCCATGATTTCAAAGTGTGTTACTTCTTCAAAATAATTCAATAACTTGCAGAACACGCAACACCATGTTCAAGCGCACCATGACTTACCAAACAAGCAGTTCAAAAGAGTTTATGAATAGTATTAACTATATTTTAAAATTTATATAATCCTTATAATTTTAGAATCCATATTATGAGTGTCTTATATATAATGTAAGAACAAATTCTATTTTTTCATATTAAATAAGTATTTTTCATAAAATGCACGTTTACCAACATTTAATAGTGAACCTTTTTTTAAATACAATATTTTAAACTTTTATATATTTAATTTGACTAAATAAATATATTATTTAGAATGGGGACATCAAAAATTTACAAGGTAACACCCGAAGCTTCCACGATACGCTTCTCTTTGAATAATACAGTAGCGTGTGTTGTACGCAACTTCGAGTTCTAACACACACTACGACCAATCAAACTAGCCGTTATGAATTGTAATGTCTAATTTTTGAAATTTTATAAATGTTATCTCTCAAAATGGACTACATTTTTGGATTTGAAAAATCGAACATATCCTATGGTGAAATTTTGGTACCTTTCAGGTAACTTTTATATTTTGATGAATAGTGAAAATTAATAAATTTTATATAAAAACAACTTTGTTAATCAAAATAACCAATAGTGATAAATTAATAATTTGAGTGATTTTAAAGTATAATTAGAATATATTTTTACCATTTAATACAATTTTGGTCATTGGAAATAATTTCACAATTCAACCGGACATAAACAAGTGTCAATCTTTTGATATTTATTATATCTTAAAAACACGCTTTTTGTTTTGACAGCCAGAATTAATTTTCAATTATTTTCTTCCACTTCTATGTTTTGAATGTTGAAAAATGGATTCCATATTTGCAATCAGGTTGTAAAAATTGTATAAATAGATAACTTTTATTTTTAGACATTTTGAATAATTATTTCGGTAAATATTTTATTTACCATGGTTAAAGGGTAAATCCGGTAAATAAGGGTAAAAAAATAATATTATAATAATAATAAATTACCCTAAAACGTGTCCTAACATTATTGGTGGATACATGTCCGACCATGGGAATCTTGGAGTTGATTTTGGGACCCCATGGTTCCACTTGTAGGTCATAGGGACACATTATATTAATTAAGCTTAAGTAAATACAAAAAATGACATAAGCTTATATCTTTTAGGAAAACATTTTTTACATAGGGTTATATATGTTATATTTTCTATTATAAATATTAATTAGAAATATAACAAGATTTATAACATAATTATATTTTATTTATAATTTTTAGACATTGAAAAAGTAAAAATATATATGATACAATAATGATACAGTATTATCCTTATTAATGAAAGAATCAAATAATTGGTATTATAAATGTTAAAATAAATATAATTTGAATGTTTTGATGAAAAAAATAATATTATTGGTAAATATGAAATTTTATAATTTCTTAAATGAATTTTTTTCTAATTAATAAAGTTTCTATGACCTTAAAAAAATCAATTATTGAGTAGTGTCAAAATTGACATATATGAGTTTTTTAAAAAAAATTATATTATTAATTTATATTCAATTCCTAAAAATATAAGGTTCAGCCAAATGAAGTATATAATTATTTATATAACAGTTATGGACCACTTGGGGGGTCTCTTGAATGTATATAGTATGTTTATTTACTATATATTATAAAAATACAACATGATAGTGTAAGTGTTAGACTAATTAACCAAGATTTAAAACCTAATGATAAGGTTAATATAATGACCCAAACCGGTCTAAAACCTATTGGTTGAATGCTTTTGGACCCATACCCACCATAGAAATTATATAATCCACTTTGGAGCCATTAGAAACCGAATATAAATTTATTATGGAATAATATTTCTAGCTTTTCCAAAGGTGCCCCTCACCCCTCTTATAAAAGGGAACTCACCCTTCTCATTAATTAACACATTAAAAGGAATTTGGATCTCCCAACCCCTACCCAAATATTCTCTGAACTTCCCTCAATTAATCCTTGAGGCATTATTTTGATCAGAAAGCCAACCTAAGGTGTCCTTTTGATCAAATCAAAAGGAAGAACCTGAAGAAGAGGTAACGTCTTCATCACCCTCTTTAAAGATACTTTCTTCTTCAACTTCTTATTTCCTTGTTATTTCCATTCTAAAATAATAAATCCAGTAACTTATATATACTATTATGTTATTATAATTATGGAACAAACAAATTCATTATTCTATCGAACCCTTGAATAACATGTCACTATACGTGCGTTCGTACGGCCTACCACCTCCACATTGTGGGGTAATTGTTATTCAATATAATATTATTTAGATGTATATAATAATGATGTATATTTCATTTAAATAATAAATATAACATGATAATGATTCTGTCTATATGATATACCATCCAATGATATGTTATTTTAATATCAAAATAATGATATTGTCGCTCGTGTGTACATACAGATTACCGTCTCCAGGAACGCGATTAGATTCATTCCCCATCGTATCCATTCAAGAATAAATTTTATTGGATGAATAAAAATAATATTTAAGGAATTAATATAATTCTGGATATGAGTATGATACAACCTATCTATAAAAAACACGGCTTATATAAAATAAAACGAGTAAGTTAACACCCAAAACGACGATAATACTAATATTTTATTAACAAAGCAATGTTAAAAGATCATATATGATATCATATTAATATATATGATTATTTTATAATTAAATAACAATTACATCACCATTATAAAGGAGGTTAACCTACCATCAACCAAGGAATAGTACAACGTAAGTGTTTATTTCACAATCTCTTCATTATCTGAGATTGATTATATGTAATTATCTACTAAACCCTCTTTATCATCCACATTCATGGTTCTTAAAAATATATTTCAAAACATTAATACTATTTTACAGAATATGGGTAAAAGTCATTTATAGACTTTTTTGACTTTTTATAAGAAGTTTATAATGGAATCATTCCGTCGTTTTCCAAACAAGTTCCTTTTTATCCTTTTCGACAAAATAAATGTAAGAATGTTTTTTTAACTTAGACGGCGGGTGAGGCTATTTTTCCACCGTTATAAAATCATCGAAGCTTCCCTTAAAATCTTATAAGAATATTTTTTTAAAAAAATATTTTCTTTTTGTGACTCTTAAATGATTTTAAAATATAGAAAGATATGTGTCTAAAAAAGGTTTTGACTTCATCTATGTCAACATCCTTTGATGGATTTTATGTTTATTTGTAGCTAATTTATTATGATACAAAACTTCCATATTGTATTGAAGTTTTTTTGATATGTTTAACTTTGGATGTGCTATTTTTATACCATTAATTTCTTATGGTTAATGTATTGACATTTTTTATATTAGTTTTAATACAAATGTTTATAATATGTTTAACCCTTTTCATATGAGGAATGTAATTAACATAGTAAGTGACGGGTGGAGGCCGCTATAGCTCCTCGATGCATCTATAGGTCTCATGAGACAACTAGACGTGGAATTGGCTGAGGACCTTTCCCAATTTTATTTATGTCTTTGGCTGATGCCTTAATCATTTTAGACATCTTGGCTGAGGCCTTGACAAAATGTTTCAGAATGACCGGCATTATACATTCCCTCATTATGGAAATAATGTTGATGGTTAATGTGGTCATTCAACTAGAAGAATATCCATGTGAATAAATAAATGGCAGTATTTCATTTTATTTTTTCCATATTATGCTGAAGTTCATGTTTAAAATGCTTTTGTTATAGTTATACATTGCCATAAATGTTTATTCTTATATATGAAAGTTTCTGTTGTATTGTTTACCCTTACTGAGCATTTGAGCTCACCCTTTTCTATGTTTTATTTTTCCCAGGATTCCATGTTGTGAATTGTGATTGATATGCAGGGTTATGACAAGGGAATAATGGCTTTCATAAAGGATTATTTATGTTTTTTTGTCTGCTGTAAAGTGCAATGTAACATTCATGTATGTAATCTATTTTTCAAGACTACAAAACTGATCGGTCCTTCGGGACTTGATTCCTTGTAATCATTCCAATGTATTAAAATAATGCACCATCTTTGGGTAACCGTGGTCGGGGCGTTACACCTTACTACAACCAGGAATGATAAAAATTGGATCAAAAGCTAGAGGTATTTTTTTCTCATCAAAATAAGTCTACAACATTGAATCCCATATGAATTTCAACACATTCCTAATAAGATTATTCAAAGGTTATTATAACATTTAGAAATAATTGATAACCTATTGATGTTTTCTAGGAAGACTGAGAAATATCCAAAAATAAAAGGCATTCCTTATCTCTTCCCATTATAGGAAAAACATTAACTTCATTGGATAAACTGATATTCCATGCTTATAAATCACATCACCAAAAAAATTCACTTCATGAATCCAAAAGTTTTATTTCTGATGATTTTCATAGAAATTATGAAACCTCAATAATTCCAATACCAAACTCAAATAATGCTCGTCCTCAGACTCATAGATCAAGTAAATAAAAATTAGATCCATAAAAACTACTAGAAATGTGTTGACATACTCATGGAATATCCTATTCAACAAACCCAAAAAAAATGCATGAGCATTAATAAAACTATACAGCATTGCAATGTTTTAGTAATGTCCATACTTACTCCTAAAATCCATCATTGGTGTATTATATTCCTAAAAATTCCACTTATGATAACCATGCCAATTATTATTCATTAAAAACAACTTTTCCACCATTAAATGATAAAAAAATAATCCAAACGAGGAAAATAATCCTTGTTATTAATTGTTACCTAAATCAATATGAAATAGTCGATGCACAATTTGAGTTGTCAATAATTCTTCCTGTAAAATATAACAGGGGATTCCAAAGGGGAAAGAATAGGTGTGAGCAAAACTCCTCTCTATTATATCATTCAATTGAATCTTGTTCAATTTAATCATCCATTACAGAATTCAATAGGAAGGAATCAATATCATTTGTTTCCCTAGAATGATATCAATCCTAAATTCTACCTCTCTGTATGAAGGAAGACTAGGGAAATTACCTAGAAATATATCAAGAACACCCAAAAAATGGAAGGATGATCAAAAAAAGAACAAACATAAAAATCAATAAAACCCACTGTAGACAATAAAATACTGAGATTTGGACAGGAAGGTCCTGCATGACCATAAATCATATCACAGTATCCCTAAAATAGGGGTGATATCCCATAACCCATAATAAATGTAATAGACTAATTTTTACAATAAATCTTATCTAATCGGAAAACATGTATATATATCCTGATTATTATATCAAAATAATCTATATTATGAAAATGAAAAATCTAGGACATCATCATCATCAGATATCAATAGTGAAGATGAACGACACCAAAACCCCTTATATTTCATATTCCCATGAGGTGACTCATACTCCATAACAAAAGACATGAGTACTATTGGAATATTTAACACATAAAAAAGGAATGAAATAAATGAGTACAAAAAACCAATATCAAATAATGAAAACAATAATGAAGATGCAATAAAAATATTATTTATCACAATCATGGGAACCACATATACCTCCCCCAGAAACCCATCTACTATGTCAAGGTGTTTCCCTCCAGAGGACTTTCGCTATTTCCCTGTAGTCTTTAATGCATCTGGCTGAGCTGCATTAGCCTTTTTTACTGATGATCCCTAACCACATTTAGGATTAGACTTAGCTTGAATGAAATTATGTAGATGAACATAACATCCAAAAATGTTACACATCTTTGTAGGTGAAGGATATTAATTCTTGTTGTATACTAACTTGCCTCAAGAATGGTAAGTCAAATGGACACTACTAGCTATAAATTGAATTGAAAAAGATACATGTTTCCAAGAACCACATCCACCTCTCCTCTGGTGATCATGCCACATTATATTTTTCCATAGAGTGATACTAAATCTTACACACGGTAGTGGAGATAGATATGAATATACATCATTTCCTTGCCTATTAATTTATGACATCATAGAACTATCCACTATATCTGTATAGGTCAAAAGATTCATCATAATTACCTATGATATGATATTCAACTACAAACCTGAGAGGTACTTCTAATATTTCACCAATCCATTTATTACCATATCTCGTGTAAAAAGTAATAAAATTATAAAATTTATCTGTGTTCACTAAAATAAATTATTCTCCCTATAGTATAGAGAGTACCTCAATAGACTTTTCTATCATTAAAGACTATGGAAAATACACTAGAAGAAGGGAGTGTTAAAACCCCTGTAGTATAAGACCACATAAATATCCTCCTACACAATGGAATCACATAATCACTTTTTCAGAACCCTGAAGTGTAAACACATAAATCTTTACTCTGATACTTTTAGGTGTATTCGAAAATTTGATGATATAATCAATCTAGTAATTCAAGTCCTCCGCATACAGAGCATAATTTCTACCATTAATGGATGGCTTATTCTCATGATACAAAACTCAGGAATCATCTACTTTTCCTATAACTCTTATCTATACATCAATGAATACGTTATGATCTTTTGGACAATTTTGGTAAACAAAATGGACTATTCTCACAATATCCCCAATAATGTTCTAATCTATAGGAGGATTCCCACGTAGATCATTATATAAACCCTCTAGAGGAACTCCGAAAACAAAACATAATGGAATAATTTAACTAAAATAAAATGATTAATCAATAGAACAATATCAGAAAGACTAGAAATCCCAGAATAAATAAATGTTATGAACATCAGAAACTCAATAAAGGAGACACAAATCCCAACATCCCTTTGTAATTTCAATTTCATCATAAAAATAGTTGAACATGAACTCAATAATATACTCCTATAATGTCAATACAATCATATCTATGGACAAAAAACATCCCAAGAAAACAATAATTTAGAATAATAATCCTCTGATACGAAACACTAATGAACCAACCTGAATACCCTCTCAAACTCGTACCCGGTCTTATTTTTTACAAACCTGAAGGGATTTCCTAATCCTCGTTAACTAGATACTAGAACTAGAATATCATGAAAAACTAGAGGGAATTATTTCCCCAACCCTAATGAAATAACATGTCACAAATATACAACATAGAAAAAAGAGAGAAAGAAAAATATATACCATAATACACAAAAATTAGTTGAAATCAAACATGTTAAGAGTACAAAAAAAATTCAAGTAGATGTCAATAAATAATGTACTCATAAAATAGATAAATCAATTTAATCCATGTGATATAAAGGGGAAACTCCTCCTATATCACCACATGTATCCTTGTTGAGCAGATATAAAACCTCATTACCTCAATGTGACACCTTTCCATTCCCTGTATCAAAATACATACAATGGTCTCCATTATAACGAATGGGTACAAATTATATGAGATAAGAGGATCAGTATGGTCTCTCCAAGATGTTAAATGTAAATTTTATGAATAATAATCCATGAATTATCAAATTTAAATAAAACAAGTTTTGATAATATTTTACAAAAATTTATATAACAACATGAGAGAAAATGATTAATTTACCCTTTTCCACATTTCATATATATATATCAAAAAATATAAATCATTTCAAAAAATTGAATTCATTACATAACATTTAAGACCATTATAGTATAAAAACAGTACATTCCACAAGAAGAAGCACTTGTAACGTCTTTCTATAGATCACACTAGGTCAGGATATTAGGTCACACGTATCTAACATATAAAATCACATAATCATAAGTCCACTAGACATATTCATCACGTCTATAGTATATAAGTACACTAATGCAATTTGAACTTCCCCACAGTTCTATCATGTTTGTAGAACAATGAACATATGGAGTAGAGTAAATCCCCAGGACAAAACCCCCTTAATGTAGATGATACATATTACTGAACTATTCACATAGGTAACTAGGTATTACTATGTTCTTTATTATCCAAATCATTTCATCAAATGGGTTGATAATTTCATTATTTGGTTACTATTTCCTAAAACATTTTCTTGATGATTTGAAACCCCTTTCCATTTTTATAGACAACAGGAAATCCAGCTTTTTTAAAACTCAAATCCACATACACACAAAATATTTATATCATGCCATTTCATTTAATAAAGAAAATTTGTAAAATAGGGGAAATAATTCTCCCCAAAACATGAAAGAGGTGAAATCACCATCATAAAAACTGGGGTCTTACATTTCTGAAGAGGGAACTACCAATAGAAAGAAAACAGAAATGAAAATGGAGGTGCAAGAATCAATCAACACATATTTGAATTGTTTTAATTTAAAAAATTTTCTTATGGATAATTGGAAACAACAAATATCTCATGGACACAATCTTCCAAAATCACAGCTAATATTGAAGCAAACCTAGAATTAGATCACACATAGAATCTTGAGAGAGTCAAGAAAAAAAATTGCATAGGTCAAAAGATCTTATAACGCATCACAATGGTGCTACCTTGATCAATGAAATGTAGAAGCAGAAAAGATTACTCACTTTTAGATACGAAAACCAACCACAATAATGATTAATAGTCAAAAAAATAAATCCATATCGAATAGAATGTCCGAAAATATATGGAGAAGCGATCTTGGATGAGAGTAAGGAGGTCTGTGGAAGAATGAAATTACAATCAACTGATGTAGCATCTTACAATCACTATTTGTTTCATTTACCAAGAATGTAATCCTAGTATACATACATTGATACTAAAGACTCATATATGATGAAAAATCGATCAATTTTTAATTAAAAATTGATCTTTTAACATTACTCGTCATATAATCTTTATGTGGAATGTACTCCCTTCATGTTGTATACCGGTTTCACAACATCTTCCATTCAAAATATACACATCATGAAACCCCATTACACATCATGTATTTCTCATATATATGAAAAAAACAGAATATTCATTACCGAAACCATAATCCAACATGTTCATTCTCCAATATTGGTGGTAACCCCTCAAATACATTAAATCATTTAAACCAAGATATTAATAATTAAATCAAACATATATCTCAAAACACTATGTCATTTTTTCTATAAAATGTATCCATATATGGGAGTGCATTATTGACTGAATTAAATAGGAAAAAAAGAAAAGAGAATGATGTATCAAAAAGTGGGTAACAAGTGGTGATAATACAATTTCATTTAACCACTTCGGCCTCATGTCATGTTTCAGAATTTGTGATCACATGATCTCTCCCTTTTTCTTTTATCATAAGTGGTTGATGATATCAATTGTCATAATTAATCATTATAGTCATGAAATAATTAAAATAATTTCCAAATTCCATTAAATTATATCATATGTGTGTCGGTGGTTAATTTAGTGGAGAATTAAATATATTAATTTATTTAGATGTCCACCTCACATCACTTCACCATTTAATTTCTCAATGAACTTGTTTTACAAAAATAAAACTTATACTAGTCCCCTTATGGAAATTTATCAATTAATCTTTACAAACATTTAGTACAATTAATGAAATATTTTCTTTCATACATGAGATTTATTATTTTAATATCCTATAATATTTATCAGTCTATTATTATAAACAAAACCATTAGAAATAACTGTGATCAACTCTATACTAATACCATGACAGCATGTCAGATGGTTTCCGCGTATAAAATAATTTCTTTTATGTCTATCCACTTTTAGAAACTTTGTTTTATGTAAATAAATAAATTATCTAATTTGATTTCATGGTTAATAATAAAACTAGATCATTCTCTTTTATGAATGGAGAAATTTTACTCATAGGCACTGATGAATTCAGTCTCCTCCTTCTTATTCTTAATGAATTCACTTTACATTACCATGTGAATAATATTGGGAGATTATTTATTGAAAAATATCCTATTAAACTAAACCACGGTAGTTTTATAAATATATTCCAATTTAATTTGATTTTAATATGGGTAAAAACATGATTATCTTCAACTGTTAAATTATAAACAATAAAGAATATATTTTCATGCACTGAGAACATGATTATAGAAAATATCTTTTAAATGGTACTCATCCTTTACATTGAAATTACTAGATCATAGTAATAATTTAAGGAAGGGAAATTTTGTCTAATGAAATACCACATAGATCATTACTCATTTCCTTGGTTATTTTCAAGCAGTTTATCATTCATATCATGATATATTTTTATTTTCATAACATCAATTTTCATTCTACCTCTCATTTGATTCATTTTATCATATGAATATAAAATGATTTATTATTAATGTTTTTTGTTAACAAAGTTACTCGTAGATTCAAAAATGATCTAAAAACAAAATAGAATATTGTCCCCAACCATAGAAACTTAGATCTGGTGGTATCTTTTTTACATTTGATTAATATTCAAGAGATCATATCCTGGGTTATTGAATATTTTTAAATCCATAAAAAACTAGATACATTTGTGACTCTCACATTATATTGGAAAACATGAAATTCAACACAATAAATTTTTTATAACTCTATTAATCCATACAACATTTACTTGAATATAAATCCGAGTACACGTCCATAGATCTAGTGAAATTGAAATATAAAATATTGATATTAAATTATCTATAAGGGAATAGATATTGTTAAATCAATCATATAATAAATAAAGAATGTATATTATGATAAGAATAAATGATGATCGAATAATTTCATATAAATAATAACATATATTGTGGGAAATAAAAATATTTTTTTTAAATAAATAGATGATAAGAATATTTATGGGGGTGTAAGATATAAAGACAATATAATTCCTAGAATTGAAACATTAACCCTAGATATCCAAAATAAGGATGACATTGTGAAATAATCCATCTCCTTAGGACTATCATGTTTTTTAGGTGATTTAAACATCTTGTATAATAAAATTAAATTTCTTTTAATTATATTAAACAATGATATAGAAATTATAATATCATATATAGTCACCTTATTAAATTTTAGTACTCATTTAAAAATAAATCACTGTTAATTTTTTTTAGTGTTAACCTTTTTCTATATACTTTTATGTTTTCTAGTTTGGGTACTTGTATATTTATAATGGCCCCATCATATCCCAAATATTAATCCAGGTATAAATTTTCTATATATTCATTATAGGAATATATATAATCATACATCATAGGGGGATATATAAAATGAATCACTTTAAATTATGGAGGTGAGAGTCCACATTTATGTTTGAGAAATATTAACATTTTTCAATAGGTGGAATGGTAAGAATGAAATAGATATATTATATTAAAAAAATATTAATTATCTTATAAACATCATATAAATATATTATATACATCATGATAACTATATAATGAGGCTCATTATGAAAACATAAATACATCACTTCATGAGGTAGTAGTACTAACACACACTTGAATGATGATTTATTTTCCCATTTTATGGATAAAGAGATGAATAAAAGTCTCACCATCATTAAAATTTTTATCTCATTAAATTTTATATTATTATTTAATTACATTATCATGGTTATTATTAAATTTATTTATATAAAATAATAAATAATAAAAATAAACTCAATTAAAATATATATGTCTTTTATAGACAACCTCCTTCGGCTTAATACACTTGCATTATAAGGTTGGTATTTTGATCAATACAGGAACCATGGATCATGTGGAGGGATTTTAGTAACAAATTGTATTATCTCATTATAAATATAAATGGATAATGATGTGGGATGAAGATAATAGAGGTGATGTAAATTTATAAGAGAGGGAGACGACACTCGTGGAATGATTTAAACGATTAAAATAGATTAATGAATTACTCAAGAAAAATGTATCCAAAATGACTCATAATATAACATAATATTATATAGGGGATAAATATTTCAATATAATTGATTAATAAATTTATAGGTTATTTTAACACATATTTTTTTTAAAGCCTTTTAACCTGTTTTAACTCTTACTCGAGGATATAATTTTTTTACAAAATATACAATTCATAATTACCAAAAAAAATTAGGTTTACTACTTTTAAATTTTAGAAATTATAATTATGGATATGGATTAAATTATATCAAAATAATTTTCTATAATTGGTAAAAAGTATTTTTTCCTAAAACCAAAAAATTTGAAGAAAACATTTTTCTAGAGAAATGTCTTTTTAAGTATAAAAATGATTCTATACCAAATTCCCATTTAATGATGATCCAAATGGAATTAATTTGATTATTTTAAATAAATTTAGACTAATTTTCATTAAAAATAATCTAAAACCTAATGTAACATTTTATATTATTTTTTATGAATGAGGTGATGAAAATATTTTTTATTTGAACAAAATTATTACAGAGATTTATAGAATTCCCAACATTAATTTGTAATTAATTTTTTTTCATTATATTAATGGAATTACTTAATGAATATATAATTATTTCTATTACAATGTTCTATTATATTTATATTTATAATTATTTAATTATAATTTTAGAAAAGTGACCATTTTTGTAAAATAGATATTTTTTACTATTAACCCATAAATTTTGTATTTCTGAAAAATATCAAAAAAGTAAATTAATTTAATTTTTAAATTATGAATTAAAATTTTTAATTAATTTCAATGATTTAAATTAATAAAAACGGATAATTTACGTTTTAATGATATTATAGAATAAAACATTTTTGGGCATGGTGTCATTATTTCTCTAGAAACAAAATTTCACATTAATTTTATCAGGTGTGCTATAATATTTCGTCCCTAAAATATCTTATCCATGAAATTTTTATAATTTCTCCTCATAAAAATATGACGGTATTTCTTTATCATAAAATCCATAGGATCCCACATCCCCTATTCTATCTTTGGATTAATTTAATGTAAATTTATAAGTTCTGTTGATTCATTCCTCAACACCTATTCTATAGTATTTGTAATCTAGATATAATTTACATTTTAAGATAAATCATATAAAAATTATATTTACATAGATGTAAGAACATGATTAAAATCGGGAATTTGATTCCTTATTTTTCAGATGTGAATCATTTCATGATATTTATAATGAGTAGGTGGGTTTCAAATGGTAAGACACATCTCAAATTATTTCATGAATTTCAAAAGTTCCGTTGTAACTAGGATTTAGTTTCCATTTAATATAAAATATTCTTACAACATTCTTTGGATATAAATTCAGTAAATCATGATCTCCTACTTTAAATTCAAAATTATTTATTTAGTTATAGACAGAAAGTTTTTTTATTCTGAAATTCATTAATTTGATTCTAAAAAACATTAATTATCATTAATGTATCCCCAATAAGATTTAGTATGATAATCTTATTTTCACAAACATTATCCCAAAAATTTGGTGTGTGATATATTTTCTTATACTATCTATCAAATTGTCCATTTTAATGATATAAGGAAAAAATTACTATATGAAAATTCTACCAAATTGAAAAAATGATTCTTTATGACCTAAAATTAATTCATCCATAACGAAAATACAGTTTATAATTCCCAAATAGTACATTCACGCTGCCCATTAGTCTGAAGATTGAAGGTGGTGCTCAAATGTAGCAGGGTGTCATGATCCTACTGAATAATCTTCTAAATTTTAATTTAATCCACTAATAATGATCATATATTATTGAACAATGTGTACCATAAAGTCCCAAAACATATTTAATATAATTATTTTCTAGAAAATCCTGAGGAAATCTACCTTTATAGTGTGTAATTTTGTATTTTTAGTAATATATTCAACAGTAACCCATATGGAATAATTATTTCACAGAGTCTTAGGTTATCCAATGATAATATCAATTATAATATCATCACATTTCCATACATGAATATGTAGAGGTTTCATGACTCTATTGGGATGTCATCGCCCTTTCTTTTCTTATTGAAAAATAAAGAATCCTGATATATAGTACGTAATTACCGATTAAATATTGTTCAAAAAAGGATTATTCAAATACAGATAAATATTAGTTCATTTAGGGTGCATAACTAAATTTAATTTCTTAGTTTCATCAAATAATCGTATTATAATGTTGGTACTGGATAGAAGGTAGAACCAATTTCGAAATTTGAGAACAACAACTTTAAATATATCATCTTGTTTCCAATCATTTAGAGAAAAACTTTTCTTCTAAAAATTATTATAATTGAAATGAATTTTTTTTTTATTTTCCAAAAAAGATGATTTGGATATCATTTTGAAAAGGAATGATAATTAACCATCCCTGATAATTCCCATATCTATCTTTATTGATCCCCTGAATAAAATATACATTCCAATCCTCTTCTTATTCATATATCCATGATCTTTCATACTACGTGAATTAGATAACATATCAACCATCCAAAGGATATGGTGTATAGAATATTAATAATTAATATGTATTTTCACCCTTCCCATTTTCCTCATTTAGATATCATTTTGGGTAAAAATTAATTTCAATCTCTTGTGATCTGTAAATATCTCATAAATTTCAACATAGATATATTCCTATATAACATTGAGTGAAAAAATATTTAATCAATCAGTTGATCATATTTTGGATAGATTAGTTCAATTATCATTAAATACATTGATTCATAGGTAATGAATTTATCTTACTGTATATAGAAACACCCAAATTTATTATTTAATATATCCTTATATATCAAAAATCCATTCTATCCTTATAATAATGACATAATGAACTTATTAATCAATCTATACTTTAATTGTAAATATTTTAAATTTTTGTATCTAAAAGAACAAAACTTCTTTACATGTCAACGTGGTTAAAATGATTTCAAATGAGGAAATGTTTCAAAAAATTACATCATATTTCCATGCTAATCTAACAAAACTATATGCAATGGTTATTTTTTCACTATTTTTCCTTCATTGAATCACATTTACATTGAAGGACCAACTAATATTCTATCCCTATAGAAAATATTTCCAATCAATGTAAATTCATGAATACAAAATCACATTAGTTAAATTTTTCATATAACTCATTTTATTTAAGAGTTTTAATAATAGTTAATAATGGAATATTATTATCTTCATAACATTTAGTGTTTGTAGGGATATTATTAATACACATGATAAAAAATATTATTAATATAAACCTTTAACACCCTATTCATTTGATCCATAAAAATAGAATTTCCATTAAGAAATCAAAATGTAATTATAATAAACTCATAATATCTCTATAACTTAAGAAATGTTGTCCTTGGAATATCATCGTTAATTATTCATAATTAATGAAACCTATAATGAATATTAATCCTTGAATATTATTGAGATCATAGAATTTGATCAATAAAATAAATAATTTGAGGTGATTGATACTTTTTCATTACCGTAATGGAATTAATTTACCTATAATCATGAAAAATATCATTGCGACATCATTAATTCTTCAAAAAATAATATGAGATACTAAAGGAGAAACACTTGTGTGTGTGGATACCTTATCAAAAAACACCACTAGATATTTCCTTAACAATAGTATCTCAAATAATTCTATTGTGTTGGGTTTCTAAGATAAATTTTTTTCATCAGGGATGAGTTCAATATAAAACCCATCTTCATTGTCAGGTGGATATCCATATAGTTAATTAGGAAACACAAAAAAAATAATCAAATAGAATAATAAAATATTCAATCATATGGATACCTTAACCATTAAATGTTTCTATCTGATACTCTTATCCAAATATTTAATTAAGGATAACTATTGGGGTTGGATTTCATAATGATTCAGATGATGATGTCTATTTTTATAATGACATGGAATTCTACAGATTCAGTAAAAATGTAGATCTAATTCCATTGGAAATAAATTTAAAATTCTAAATTAGATAAAAATCCATACCATGGCATATATTAAAGTCTACCATAGATATAATAATCATATATTTGAATATGGAAGGTTTAAGAATAATAACTGAAATTTACTATAATATAATTCTTTTTATAAAACTTTCTTTTTTCATAAGGATTGATTACTCGAATTATTGTTTTTTAAAGAAATTTTTAATTTCTCTTGAAAACATAGAACATATAAAATAGTGTGGGGGTATAGAATCTTATAAAAAAATTTCAAAATTTTAATTTACTCTAAATAAACCTACCACCACATCATTATGATCTTATGAATTGGATACATTAAAGGATTAATCATAGAATTATCTCTTTGTTATATTTTTTGTTATTTTTCTATTATTTTTGGGGGATTTGAAGGAATACTAACACATTTTTTGATAGTTAATTTACTATAAATAAATGTCTTCTACCTAACCTGTTCATTCATGAGCATGATGACAATTCTCTCTATAATTTGAGAATACTATTTTTCCTTTTATGCATGTAGTTGGGTGTTTCCTTCCACAAGTATCATATGATGGAAATTTCCCCCATATATTATTCCCCATATCAATTTTATACAAAATGATGTGTTTATTCATTCTCTTATTCTGTTAATTTATAATGATTTAATAATACACAAAGAATTCGTTCTCATTCCTGGTAGTGCATTATACTATATCTTTATATGATTAGAATGAGTAGTAGAGTTGTTACCTTCAACGAATTGGATTTATGTTATTATATAAATAATAAATCATACTATTTGGAATATGTATGTTATCTATTTAAGTACGTTGTCGCCTCATAAAGTAGATTTTATATATAGAACATTTCCATTTTTAAATTTTCCATAGATTTGGGAATTGTCTCTCCATATTTTTTCATTGTTTGTAAAGAATATATATTTCAATGATAATTTACATAGAACCCTTGTAATCCAATGTGGTTATTTATTTTACATCATTATGGATTTCAATAAATGAACCCAATTTATTTAGACCCTCATGAGATTGTAAATATCTATGACAACATTCTCCATTCAATTACCTCCCAATTTGGGAAATATTTTCCTGAGGAAATTATTCTTTTCCCAACTAAAAATAGATTTGTGGTCGTAGTGAAATGTATACAATATTGTTGAATACAATGGTCTAAAATAATTTACCCACATTTAATATCTATACAATAATCTATATGGGAATTTTTATTAGTAATACCCAGAGTTATAAACCCTAAAATAGATATAATTATTTCAGTCATCTCTATCTCCAGATACAACTTCATTATATTTCTGTAGAGGGTAATCTCTACATAGATTAGTCATATTTCTATTACTCCATTCCTTCCACTAGGAACCATTAATAAAAAACAAAATACACTAAATTATATTATAACATCATAAATCATAATGTATAATTCCTAAACTGGTGAAATACATAGCATAAATTGATAATTCATGCATATATAATATCAAAATCATAAGACTAGTATCATTGGAAATTTATTCAAATATTTCACAATTTTATATAAATATAATGTAAATATACCAAAGCATATCCTTTAGTCTCTCTATCATGGTGTGTAGTATTAGGATCATTTAATGTGTTCTAGTGATGATCATGTTAATACTGAGTCTACCCAATTAAGAGTTGTTACCCCTAGGTGGATCTATTCTAGAATTGTATACACATTATAGTATCTAGATGTGGATATATGTTTTAGGGAAGCCAAAAAATCTCTACATTACCAAAGCATCATGTTATTATCCATCATATTGAATATCCCTAGAATCTATTGCTATATTTTGGACTGTAAAATTTGTTTTCCATATTCTAGTTCCCATGGTTCATATAAAAATTTATATTATTCCAATTATAATAAAATAGTACCTAGAAACCTATATTGAGTGTTTGCCTTATTATATTAGTACTATATACAATAAATTACATTATGATGGATAATATAGTTTAGTAATCTTGGAGAACTCGTTACAAGCATGAATATGACATTACATTTGAGAAAATAGAATACAACATAGTATTTTCCATGATATAATCAGTATTCCGTCCAGATTATTCTTCAGTACAAATTATTGTACACTTACTATGATCATAGTTAAAATAAAAAAAAGTGTGATATTGTATTCATAGAAGGATAATTCAAACAATGAAATGTATAACCGAATAAACATGTCATGAATAATAAGGAAGGAATCAATGATGATCAAATAATTCTATTCAAATAATCACATGATCATGATACGTATCCATGGATATCCTATCTTTTCCAATAATATAATTTACATCAATAACTAATTTGAAAATGATCAAATGAAAAATACCAAACATATGAAGCATGCCATTTATACGTCACAACATGATATATTACAAAAATGGTATGGAATATGACCAACAACCATCTTATTATGTCTCATGATTCCTAATAATTCAACAAGGGGCTATATAATTATTGTCTCCATTAATTTTTTAACAGTTCTAATACATTAATCATATGAATATACAATCCATCATAATCAATGTGACCTAATAATCAATTACTATCCATTTTGTGAGAACTCTCATAACAAAAATCAATAATTTCAACATTCTAAATGATCATAAGTTCTCCAAATAACTATAGTGGATGGTATCATTATAGTATAAAATTACTAAATTATAATCTTTATTAATGTATTTCATTGTAGTTGATTTTTTTAAAATATAATTGGATTATTTTTTTACGTATATATCATTCTATTTTTGAAACAAATTATTTTAAATATATAAAATATAAAAATAACTGTGAAATTTTTTTCTTGTGAATTAACCTTGGAATTTTGTTAATAAATATAGAAAAAAAATATTTTCATCAAGGAGAAAGATATTATTCTGATAGTTAATTCTAAAACAATGATTCCATTTACACCTTCAGAAAAAAGTTCCTTATTAATATAATGATAAAAATATAACATTTATATTTTTTTATACTTTGTAAAACATAGATACATATGATTTTAATCAATAATTATGGAATAGAAAAACATTTTCGAAATTTTTTTAGGAAATAATAAACATGGTATAAAAATTCGTGACAAAATATGACAAAAAATTGGGTTTCAATTAAAAAAAATTATTTGATACTTTTGAGTAAGTAGAGTGATGAAAATAAAAGGAAAAAATTGAATCTTTAAAAAATAAACATAGGATAAAATTAATTATGTTCTTTATGATGTAATTATTATATAATTAAATCAACATAATCTCATAAAAAAACAATTCGAAATAATGTTTAGATTATGAAATTAATCATACCTTAGGTTATACATGTTTTATATGTAATTTAAACCTATAGTATAATAAATTTAAATTTACTATTATTATATATTATAGCCATATAAATATTTATTAAATCAAATGTATTACTATTATAACATTTTAACACTTTTATTTAATAATTAATTATTAAAATTTTCTTCCCTTAGTGTAAATAATTTTTTCATATAATTTTCAGTTTGGCGGTTTTAGTTATTTTTATTTACAATGGTTCTATCATATATATAACTTTAATCATGATATTAGTGTCATATATCTATATATACATATTATATAACTATTTATTATCAAATATGTAATTATTACATGAATTATTAATTACAACACTTCATAGAGGTGTTAGTATATATATATACATTAGCAACATTATCATTTTTTAGTGGATGGGAGGGTAAGAATATATATGCTATATTATATTTTCAAAATAATATTAATTTTGTATGTTTAGTATGAAAATTTAATATCCATAATAACATTTATGGTGGTGATGAATAATGAAATACCTTTCTTGGTGATATGGTTGTCGGCATGTAGGCACAAATGATGCTTTTGAATTACATTTGATGAAGAAAGAGAGAAATACTGGTTTATAAATCAACATAATAAAAAATAAGTACATAGAAAATGTTATATTTATTGTACCAAATTGGTTAATAGAAGGTTAAATGTTATGTAATAAGAAATAAAATGAAAACACACGTTTAATATCATTTCCACTTCTTTGGAAAAACTCCATTTTTTACAGCTTAAGAATAATAGGATTGATATTTTGTTAAAAATAAGACCTATAGATCATAGGGATTGTTTTAGGAATTCATTTTGGTGTTAATTGGATAATAATGAAGCCTCATTATGTCTGTGGATGGGAGGAGTGGTGGTGTCCTTTTAAAATGTAGGGAGTTGACAAATTTGGAATTTTCAAAAGACTAAAATATAGTAACATATTACTCACAAAATGTTAATAAAATGACTAATATTTTAATATTATATGACATATGGACTAAATTTATAAATAAAACATGGTTTATACAATTTTTAGGTTTCATTAAACCTCAATATTTTTTAGTTAACCTATTTATCATGTTCTAACTCTCACCTTCGTAACTAACATTCCAATCAATGATTCAATTCATAATGACTGCAAATGAATGTAGAATCATTAAAAAATGGAATTTATTATTAAAAATTATTATTCTATTTTATCAAATTAAATTTTTAAATACGGTGGAATTTGATTTAAGGAAAAACATGTAAATTTGATGAAAATATTTTTTCAAGAAAAAATTGATTTTTAAGTACAAAGATGATTTTATAACAAATTCAATTATAATTTGGTTCCAAAAAAAGTAATTGTATTTATTAAAATAATTGGATACCAATTTTTATTTAAAAATAAAAAAATTTAAGGGGATGTTGTATATACAAGATTAAGATATATAAATTAAAACTTTCCTAATTTGAATAAAAACATTACATAGAATTAAAAAAATGTAATGTATATATTTATAAGTGAGAAATGTTATTTTTATGTTGAATTTTTAACAGTTTTAATATAAATTTTATATAATAAAATGTTTTTTAATATTTTAAATCATTCATATTTCATTACAATGAAATAAAAGTGGTGATTTTGGTAAATTATTTATTTTTCACCACTCACCCAAAAATAATTATTTCAATGATATTTCATAAATACAACCTATGTAAATTTTGACATTATGATTTAAAACTGTACATTCATTTCATAAGATGAAATTTATAATTATTTGTAATTAATTATTTAATCACGTTCTCAAGAAATTATGTACGAATTTTTTTATTGTTTCTCTGTAATTAAATGCATATTACAATTCATTATCTATTGTAACAGTCTAGTATAATTATTCATATTTTGTTATTAGATATTCAAGAATATATCATTCCATATATTCTGTTGATTATGTATTATTCTAATTTACAAATGAAAATTTAGGTGTCATGAACCATTCCGTCCACCATCAAAACTGGCACCAAACTCAACCAATTTCAAGTCTCGAAGGGTGTTCCTGATCCTCATAGGATTGCACAAGTTCCCAAGTATCATAAAATAATTGATGGGAACAATTTACTTGTATTTATAAAAATAATACAACCAATAATAATAAATAATTTAAATTAGAAATTTTACACTTAAAATTACTTTAATAAACATGATAATTTAGAAACAAGATTTATAAAAATCCCATAAAAACTACAGAGGATAAAAATAAAAAAATGGCATCACAAGAACCACCTTATAGAAATGGGCATCACCCTCAATCCATCTCACGACGCCGCACCAAGGAGAACCACTATAAACCTGAAACATTGGCACTAAAATCTTTTCCAAAACATGTGACAAAGATAACTATGTCTTCATATACCCAATGGTGTAAGTAGGGTGTGAGACACATCCTACTAGGATTCCACCCCAAAAATATTCCATGTGAAAAAAATGTTAAGGAAAAAAACATTTCCCACTTTCTGAATAGAAAATACTAGTATCAGTTTCTAAATGATGAAACATTAAAACTAAACAGTGATCAAGTTGGCTATATTAAATAAATATAACTTTGAAATAAAATCAATATGATATTTAATTTTCCAGCCAAACACACTGCATGACGACAATGAAAATCATATACTCAATAAGCACTATTAAGTGGAACACACCTAAGAACATGTTAGTTGTGAGCCCCACGAACCTCATATCCATAAGAAAGTAACCATAATAATTATTTTTTTCTCATGAACAAGAGCCACAAGTAGGAGATTCAACCTTAACCTAGTGGACCCCAACAACATCATCATCATAGTTTTGTTTATTTTTTCATCATCAAATTTTCTACATGAATTCAGGATGAAAAACTCCAGATCACTAGTATACTTGTACACGTTGACCCACCTAGATATTCGGGTGTCCCATATGTGCTAAAAAAATGTCCACATTTTATAAACTACAATTTTACCATTAATATTACATTTAAATATCACAAAATCATCAAAAATCCCACAGACATGTCACAAAATACACCTTTTCACATTAATATTATTTTTAATATCATACACAGACCAAAATATCCTATAACATGTTTCACATAACTTTAAAAATTCATTAATTCCTTTAAAAAAATTTATAAAACACTTCCAATATTGTACAAATCACATAACAACCCTTTTATATAAAAATGTAAAATTTAAAAAACATAAACCTAAATAATATTTTTCCAACATGATTCCACCTCTCATATAAATCAATAATCCATTAAAAACTTTCATAAAACAATTCCAAGAAGTATTGACATGCTTTGCACATAAAATCCATCTAAGAACCCTCCTTGGAATCCAAATGAATATAAATATGAAACCAAAACAGAATTATTAGTCCTAAATCCATTTAATAAAATTATTTCATCAACCATAAATCAACCATAACTGATACAATATAAAATACACATGAAAAAATAATTTTTTGAAAAAAAATGTCACATTAAAATAAACCACTTAACAAATTCTACCTAAAATGGATTTCTCACCAAACACAATGGAATAGGATCAGGATAAAAATATAAATTAGTCAAATCTAACTCATCGTAGCATTCATATACATGGAATCACCATGAATTAGGGTTAAAAAACGCCAAATCCTGGTGCGAAACGTCAACTGCACCATCGGCGCACCACAAGGGGATGGAAATGAACATTAAACCACAATATTTGAACCAATAAACAGAAAATCAAACCCTAGGTATGAACCCTATCTTTGGTAAATTTTATATAATCATGAAAGATGGAGTAAACCATAATTATAATGAAAGAAATGAATAGAGAAAGAATTTATTAATGTCTCTCGAAGATTCCAAATCTAAACCATCTTAAAAATTGAGTTCCATCGGAGCTTGAGCCTGCTTAGTGGCCTCCCATGGATTCTAGGGTCGAAATGGGGGAGAAGGGGGTGATATTGCATTAATTATGTAAGGAAAAAAAAGAATTAAAAAATTAATGAGATGTACGTGGATGAATAGTTGTCTAATACGGTTTGGAAAACCATACTCCCAAACTGTTCACCCCATTCAGCCACCTCAAATCAATGAAAATAATATCCATATTAAAGGGGTCCTAGGGGGGAACCTATTGGGGAATTTTAGGACCGTTTTAGGGGGAAATAATTCCTAAAATAAGGTTACCATTTCACCGAAAAGGTCATCCAACTCAAATCTGTAAACCATTCCAAAACACGCACCCCACAAAAGATTCCACTATGTGGGTAACAAATCCAATTCCAAGAAAATACATCCTCATAAAATCCCCCTAAGAAGAGAAATGAACATGTACAATCCATGACCCCAAGACTAATGAATTAGATCTACTACATCATAGACACTGAAATATAATCATGGAATTCACAGAAACCAAGTGAAAACTGAGAAATAAATATTGATTAATAAGAAATCAGTGAATTGAAAATCCGGGTGCGAAAATTATCCCTACCATAAAGCATTCCACTCCCAGAAAGCCACAACAATGAGAGATCCTAAAAAATCTAACTGAAAATTGAAGATGGACTCTCTTACAAAGATTCACCCACCTCCAAAATGAAAAACACCTCTAGATGACCAAAATATTGATGGGAATACTATCACCATAAAACATACCCCACTTACCTATAATGATCAAACATATTCAATCTAAATACCAAAACAAAACACCTCACACACTACTAGAAGAAGCTCAACAAATCCACTTGAAATGAAAAACAAACCTAAAAACACTACCATCGACTTACTTCAACAAAACAATTCGGCATTTTCCAATATGAAATTTACCTAAGATTGAAATCGGTGACTAGATAGATCTAAACAAGACTACCTACAACCAAGACCTCACCAAGGAGAAAACCACATAATTTATATGAGGTGACCGAAATAGAATAACCACCAAAAGGGAAAACATAAATTTTCATGAACAAATTACGGCACCAATGGGGGGAGGCATAAATGGTCTCCCTAGTAGATGGGGTACAAAAACATTATAATTTTTCAAGGAGAAAATATGTGAGACCCTTGGTGTGTCTCCCTATAATAATAACCAAACATCATAATTGACCATCACAGGCCAACATGAAATTTCCCCAAAATTTTATGGAGTTTCCACAATAGCACGTTTGGTTCTCTTAATTTAGAAAAATATGCAAAAATGTGTGGATAATTCTATCACTAGATAGGACATTCCATGTTTACCTGGGCCAAGGTGTATAGCCGTGATGAGACCATTCTATAGCAACATTCACTAATCATACGTTTCTCGGGGTTGGCACACAGTTACTAATAACCGTGTGCAAACGGTGCGCGTCAACCTTCCTAGACCAATTTTTAAACTTTTCTCATAAAGCTCAAAGGGACCCAAAGGGGAAAATCATGAACATCTACTATAACATAGGAAGGAGGTCCTACCATCAATTCCCACCAAACATGAAAAACTAGAGAATGATGATAATACTGTATGTCTAATCGATTACCATATTTGATACCAAAATTAGAGATATACCTAAGGATTTAACGACCATGTTATTTCCCTAACTAGGCTCTAGATTCAATCCATGACCTATGGATGGTGCTCAGATGATTGAAGCATCACCTTCCTCACAATCAGGTACTAAAAACTCCGAAAAAAACATCTCCCTCTATTGTCACAGTGATTACATCCTGATCAAACAACATAACAAGGGCACAACACATCACTCCAACCATAAACCTTCTCATGACACTTTCACTATGATATGGAATTAGTTTATGTACCTGAATCTCCACTTTTCCCCCTAATAATAAATATCATAAAGAAAACATACATAATAAACCTTCATAGAGAACAAGGCATTCAATAATTTTCTAAGAGGAACACATTTCTATTTAGTATGAATCCTTACAAATGTTTTAGAACATATACATCTGTCCTTAGAAGTGAACACAACAAAAGGGGACATCATCAAGCATGAACCTTTCATTTGATAGACACACTACTTGGATTTGAACCTTGTATAGGGTTCCATTTATTATGAGACTACATTAGGAAACCATAATAGCCTGGAACATCCGGATTTTTTCACATTTGATCCAAACATTAAGCCTTGCTTCGAAGATACAAACAATGAACCAATGTCCCCTCTTAGACAACATATTTCACTAAAAACTTCAAACTGATTTCACCTATGATGACTGCAGAATCATAATAAATGATGTTCTATTTAAAACATACACAACCAATATCCCTCTATATGGGGATCCAAACAATTGAAAAAGAATAGTGGCAGACTCAATCTCCAAATCTCAAGAAGAATTTCCTCATATTGATCATCTAGAGGATATTCAAATAGTGAGTCACCATGGTCCACAAATCAATGATGAATTAACACATTCTGGTGGTGTACCCTAGAAAACAAGAAAACCCAAGGACCCCACCAAGATGGTCCTTTGGTCACAACATACCCCAAACCATAACTGGACACATGAGGGGGCCACCATAAGGTCCTACCAAACATTTTCTCAAAAGAGACCACCGACCAACACTTCATTCCAACATACTGGTGAAACACAATCCCAAAACATTGACAAAAAATATGGGTTCTCATAATCAAAAAAACCCAAAACTTCAATCCCAAAAACACATAAAAAACACCTCCCAACCACACATTATCAAAACAGAAAAATTTATTTCAAAAGAATTCATAAAACAAAATAGTGTTTGTAGGTTGTGAATCTAGCAGTGGTATCCCATGGTCTTCACACATTCAAGTTTCTATGTCACACCTCTCACCAACATCATATTTATCCGAGAACTCATCCTCTTTTTTGAATATAACCCATGAATGTTTCCACCCATTGAAAGACCCATTTTAAAATCAATGTTTTTTCCACATCCAAAGACAAACATTTAACACACACATTCACATTCTCAAAGCCCCATCCACAAAAATCAAAATCACATTTAAATATCACAATATTTTTGAGAAAAGAAAATAATTTTTAATTCAAATGACACTTTAAAATAATAAACGAAAATTTCACCACATTTCAATTCAATTTAAACATGCCCAGTTTCATAACAACTCTATTTCACCCATACCTACCCACTAAAAACTCATTATTCCTAATTTAATACCAGTTTTAAATTTTTTTTAACACTTCCAAGATCCCACCAATTTCCAATAAAAAGTAATATTAGAACCCAACACATAAATTTCAACACACTTCCTTATAATAAAAAAATTAAAAAAATTATAAATATCTATTAGAAACATATTTTTGAAATACACTATAACATAATTCAAACATTTAAGTGTTATAAACACACCATTTACCATTTCACAACAGTTCTAAAAATTCATCTCCACCCTTTCCAAAATAAAAAATGTTTTTAATTAGAGAATTATTTCATAAAAATTTCACATTTCATAAAAACAAGAAATTATTAGTTTGAAACCAAATTCACATGATTCCAAAAGGAAAAGAAACAAGGAAATACAAGAGGATATTGGTTTCAGTAGGGACTTGGATATATGGTTTGTGGTTATAAGCTAATCACTTCATTGTCACATAGAGTGTTTCAAGAAATCACCCCAGTCCCACATGGCTTTCCTAGACCTACAAGCACTCTAGGACCATTGTACCAACTCTCTTTTTATTGTACCCCCAATCATTAACAAACCACATGAACCACAGAATTCAAAAAAACCCAACATCCCATGGTAACTATAAATTCAACCTGAGGTTGTGATAGACAGGCACAGTACCTGTAACTGGAATTCCATGTCCTAAAAATCAAAGCTTAGGACTATCCTCACACATCCCTAAATAACATGACAATCTGATACCATTTTTTCACAAACTGAATCTGGTCGCCATAAAATCTTACACTAAACATGGACCATGGCATGGTCTTAAGGGTGTTCTTGATCCGCATGGGCTGAAAATGTTCCTGAGTGGCATTAATAAATATTAGGAATGATTTACCCACATTTATAAACATAAGAAAAATAATAATAAATAATTTGAATATGAAAATTTACCCAAAACCAGCCTTTAATATAATTATGAATTGATAAATAAGGTTTATAAAAAGCCCAAAAACAAAATAAAAAGAATAACGCAAAAATGGATATCCAAAGAACCAGCTAATGTTAAGGGGAATCACCCACATGACATATAACCACACTGCACCAAGGAGAACTGCTTGTAGGAGAATCGTCCATAACCTAGAGGTCCCCAACATATCATCATCATAGTTCTGTTATTGTTTTCATCATCATACATTCTTTTTTAAATAGTGATGAACCACTCTGAATCACTAGCATTTAAGAATATGACCACCCACCTAGATACATGGGATTCCATTTTGTGCTCAAACATGTTCATCATTTTATAAAATATCATTTTCACATGATCTTTCCATTTTAAATTCATACTCACATGAAAAATCCCACACACATATCACAAAATTCATATTTTAACATTCAAATTATTTTCAACATCATAATCACACCAAAATAGCCCACAACCTATTTAATATCTCCTTCAAAATACAATAAATCCTTTAAACCATTTTATAAAACACTTCAAAGATAATACACATCACATAAAAAGAGTTCAAATAGAAATGGGACATTTAAAAAAAATCATCTACCAAAACTTTTTTCCAACATGATTTCCCCTCTCAAATAAATCAATAAACCCTTAAAACCCATTATAAAACAATTCAAAGAAGTATAGCCATGATTTGCACATAAATTCCTCATAATAACCCTCCTTTGAAATAAAATGCCAAACAATATGACACCAAACCATAATTTTCTGTCCGAAAACCCTATAATAAAATTATTCCAGGAACTATAAAACGACCATAATTCATTGAACATAAAATACACATGTAAATGATCATTTTTGCACAGAAATGAAACATTAAAATCAACCATTTAACTAATTATACTAAAAATGGTTTTCTCACCAAACACAATGGAAGTGGGTCATGGTGAAAATATAAATGGGCAAATCATAAACCATTATAGGAGGCTTACACATGGAATCACCTACCATTTCTATCAAATACCCCAAATCATGTTGTGAAACATCAACCACACCACCACCGGACCATAGGGGGGTGTAAAAGAACTATAATCCACCTGATTTGAACCAAGAAAAACAAATTTAAACCCAATTTGCAAACACTATATTCTAGAAATTTTAGAACAACATGAATCTGGGAGAAAACCCAAAGGAGAATAAAGGAAATGAGGAAAGAAACATTTACTCAATTTCTCTTGAAGATTTCTCATCAAAACCCTCTTCAAAAATGAGTTCCATGTCTCTTTAGGAATCTAGGAGGCCTAAAATGGATACTAGAGAAGAAATATGGGTAGTAGAGGGTGAGTTTGATTAATCAAGGAATGGAAAATAAAAATTTAAAAAGTTTTTAGTGAGCTGGATAGGGCTGTACGGGTGTTTTTCTGTGTTTGGAAAATCATGTGCCCAAATTGTGCACCCTATTAGCCACACTCGGAACATTCCAAAATGCATAAAATTCACGTGAGGCTAGGGGAAACATATGGGGGGATGTTAGTAAACTAATTTGGGGAAATAATGCCAAAAATAAGGCACCCTTTTCACACAAAAGATCATCTAGCTCAAAGGTGTAAACTATAATGCCCCTTATTTCTGGTATTTAACAATTACATGATGCTTTTTATGTTTATAATGGGTGTGGGTAGTGGATGGGAGAGTTTTGAGAACATTGGATGTGTTTTTGGGGCTAAATGGAAGTAATATGGGCGCCACACTATTTGCCTAACCATGCATCAAACTATGAATTAGGGTCTTTTTGAGGCAGTAGATTCAGCATGGTTGAGCACTATTGGGAGACCATTTAAGGGTATGATGTTTAGGAAGTGTCTACCACATTATTGGAACACAGTTTGCTTAACCATGCGATAAAACTATGCTTGGATTCAGAATGAGATCCTTAAAAATATGATCTCACTATTTTTTAATATAACTCCCTTGTTTTTGACCCATACCAGCCCTAACTGACAATTTTTATTCTTGAAAGGCCAAATAAGTTTCTCCAATAGGTCCAAAGGCAATCTGATGGCTTCCCCTAGTTAATTAAAGTTGTATTCTTGAGGAATGTGATCATTTTTCTTCGTTTAGGATTAGTTTCCCAGATCTACTTAGATATACTTCTTTTTTTTTCTATCAATTTCTCATATATATACTCAATATGGGTAGATATAGGTTGGTGGATGAAAAATATGTTGATTTTATGTCCTTATATTTCTATGATAAGAGATATAAAAATGGGTTCGTTGAGTATCAACATCATTTTCTTGGGTGTTCTTCTTCCTTGTGATTTTATTTAAAACCTTCGAGGTTAATGGCCTCACTCATCACACATATTTGTAGAACTAATCTTAAGGCTTTCAAATTGAATTTATTTAGGGTAATTGATTATTATTTGATTATAGTACAGTTATTAGAAACCATATTGAGTAGCGGTTGAGAAATCTAGAAAAACTGGGGATTTTAAATTAGTGCATTGCTTCTTGGTTTTAAAATGACAATTTTTAAAAGGGGATTTTACAAGATTAATTTCCACATGAATGGGATTAGATGGTTTTAATAAAATGTAATGTTTTATTGAAATTTAAATTTACATTATAATATTTCGTTCTTTGATTTTCAATATAAGTTATGTTTTATTGAAGTTGATTTTATTGGTAATGGAAATATTCGGAATAAATGGTATTGGTGTGTGTTCATTCTTAACGAGCCCCTAATAATGAACGAGTACCATTTGGGGTACAATGGACATGACCCTGTATTGGAGGTGTGTGTCATCGGGACACAAGATGATTGGATGAGAGATCCATCATGAGTATGAAACTATTAAACAAAGAATACATGTGTGGGTGTGTTGGGAAAGATAGAATTTGTATGCCAAATAATAATAATAATTTTATTTATGAATTTATTATATATTTTTTCTGGAAACAAATAACTTGTTGGAAATTGGATTCATTTAGTTTTGTTTTCACTTGGTTGGAAATGGTTTTTGGAACTTGTTTATAATTAGTTATAAAGTGTTTCTATAAATTTTTTATATAAAAAATTTATTATAAATGTGGAAAACTTTTCTCTCCTAGTGGAGTGAGTAATGAATTCATTGGGAAAATAGTTCTGGGTTTTATACTCACCCCAACTTTGGCACATTGGGAATTTTAATGATGTAATTTTTTGGGATAGGGGAAGAGGTAATGTTTCCCATGTTTTATCCATTCCCTATGATATTTAGGTTGTTCAGTGATTGTGGAGCTTGGAAAATGTGGATCATGGAGTCTTGTTGTCTCTTGATAGTCTTGATATGTTTATTTGCTATTTAATTTGATACTGGATTTGTTATTCTATTTTTACACATGTTGATGAGGTTTTGAGATACATGAAGTAGTTTAGTTTCCTTTCTTTCTTTCATGTGTTATTTAGTGAGTGGTTTAGTTAAGGTTATTGGTTTTTCGTATTAATTTTTAATGGGAAAATTTCCCCCTATATTTGAAACACTTTGGAATTTATTTTGAGCATTTAGTGTGTTGGGGAAGTCTCTTAAGGCCTAGTAATGACTCATTGTACTCCCAAGCCAATGAATATTAGCAGGTCATTACAAATGGTATCAGTCTGGTCCTTCCTTTTTCGTAAAAATGTTATTTTCTTTTACATTCCTTACCTAACAAGTAGACATCAGTATTCTTGGTCTTGGAGTAATAATTCCATTTTTCTATTCCTTGGTTTAGAAGATTAGATAGAAGTAGGACAATCAGAACATGAAATGTAAACCAAAAAAGGACATAGGTAAACCTTTTATTCTAAACATCAAATTACAATGTATTTTGGTACAAAAGTGTTTGGATACAACTATAGGATGTTGGAATATCATTCTCCTGGGTTTTGAAAATGAGACGAGCATGAAATGAATTGTAAAGGAATGAATTCACACTAGGATTTCATATTTATTTTGGAGTGATTATTAATGATATCTTCCAAAATGTGTAAATTTTTTAAACATGAATAATTTTTTTTAGAATGAATAATTTTAAAAAGAAGATATTTGGTGTATTTTGAAAATGATTTTTTTTAAGAGCATGAATTAATGTTTCAGAAATTCATGAACATATAAATGGGTTTTTTTTGGAATAAAAGTTGGTGATAGTTGATGTGATATAATTTTAAATGCTAATCCATTAGTTGATAGCGAGTGATATTGACAGAGGTGGTTGTTGGTTTAGAAAATGAAACATGTTAGGCATCGAAGAAACCAACCAAATGAATTGTAATGACCCAAAGTTTCATTAATGGAAATCCCTCTCGATCTAATTAAATGTCTCTTTATATTTATATAAAATATCATCTTCTTTGGTTTTATGTTAAGAATTTTGACCATTGCTAATATAGCCGTTAAACAGTGATCACATGATTAATATAAATATAGGGCTTTAACAAATCCAATTTACTCAGACAAAAGAAGTGATGGACTCATCCAGTAGAATTGCTCCATACAAATCCCATTTGTCGGAGCTCCAAAAAGAGGTGGAGTCCTCGGGCTTCTCTCTTGACCAAGCCCAAGCTGAGCTTCATCGTGTCAATCTCGAACAAGACCGTCTATGGAAAAAGTGGAAGTTGTTAGAGATTACCACTCGAGCAATGTTATTCGAGCCACCCCAAGAGTCTATCACCATCGCACACCTTACGCTTAGGTATTATGCCACTGTTTTAAGGGTTTATTTAACAAATATCAATTACTATGTTCATGTATATTATTTTTTTATATAATAATGAATATACCTCCTGGTCTTTTTTGATACATTGTTAATAGTTTTAAAAGTATAAATAGTGTTTTTAGTTATTATTTAATTAAGAAATCTATTTTTTTAAATTAAGGGATATTTTAATTAAATAATATTTTAATAAAATATTAGTATTATTATTAAATTAATTTTTAATAAGTATAAATTATCTTATAATTTAATGAATTCAAATATAATTTTTATTAAGGTTTGAAAGCCATTTCGGTCAAAACCCATGAATTTTCGATAAATGTCGGTTTTTATTTTAAAAGATAAAATTAACATATTTAGAAAATTATTTATCTATAATAAATGTTATTTCTGGAATCAAGACGTCGAAATTATACAACGGTGAATTTTGCATAATTTTCTGAGACAATAAAATTTTTGGGTAAAAATTAAATATTGTTTAAATATAAAATGTGTTTTATGCCATCATAATGACCCAATAATGATGTAATAAAATACTATAATCTTTATTTTCAGCCAATATATGTTTTACCATTAAAATAATTTGATTTTTGTATTGTTTGACTTATGTTTTAATGCACTAATGGACCCCTCAAGACTTATTAAACACCTTGTCTTTGTAAATTAATTTCCATGGGAGTGTGACTAACCTCCACCTAAGCAACCCTATTATTTTAATAAGTTCGGACATTTCCCTTATAAAATATTGTCTTCCTCTTCCTTTTTCAAAAAACCATGGGAAAAAACCATGGTATGGTTTGTGGTTTGGATTAATTTAATATAAGGGGTCCCAAACCAAAATAATAAATAATTCTCTCACCTTTCCTATATAAACCCATGCATGCTCCCAATTCCCTCTCACTCAAAACCTTTGGAGTTCATCCAAACTCTGCCCTACTCTCTCAAAAATCCTCCAAAGGTGCCCCAAGCTCCCACGAAGCCTCTCACAAGCCTCTCTCTAGTCTTTGGAAGCACACATCCAAGTAAGGGTTTTTTCTTCCATTCACTTTTTTGTCAAATTTTCGTAATATTGTTATTCCCTTATAATTTCAATTACAAAGGGGGTTTTTTTGGAAAAAAATTTGGTGATAGTTGAGGTGATATAATTTTAAATGCTAATCCATTAGTTGATAAATAGTGAGATTTACAGAGGTTGTTGTTGGTTTAGAAAATGAAAGTCGTTAGGCGTCGAATAAACCAACCAGAGGAAGTGTGATGACCCAAAGTTTCATTAATGGAAATACGACTTGATCTAATTAAATGTCTCTTTAGGTTTATATAAAATTTTATCTTCTTTGGTTTTATGTTAAGAATTTTGACCATTTCTAATATAGCCATTGAACAGTGATCACTTGATTAGTATAAATATAGGGCTTTAACAAATCCAATTTACTCAGACAAAAGAAGTGATGGCCTCGTCCAGTAGAATTGCTCCATACAAAGCCCATTTTTCAGAGCTCCGAAAAGAGGTGGTGTCCTTGGGCATTGCTCTTGACCAATATCAAGATGATCATCATCATTTCAAGCTCGAACGGGACCGTCTACGGGAAAAGTGAAAGTTGATAGAGATTACCACATGAGCAATGTTATCAGAGCCACCCCAAGATTCTGTCACCATGTCACACCTTACCCTTAGGTATTATGCTTCTGTATTAAGGGGTTATTAAAAAAATCTCTAGTAATATATTCATGTATATTATTTTTTATATAATAATGACAATACCTCTTGGTCTTTATTGATACATTGTTTATAGTTTTTAAAGTACTAATAAGGTTTTTAGTTATTATTTAATTAATAATTATATTTTATTATCTTAAGGGATTTTATAATTAAAATATATTTTAATAAAATATTATTATTATTAATAAAATAATTTTTATTAAATAAAAATTATCTTATAATTTTATGAATTCAATTATAATTTTTATTAAAGTTTGAAATCCATTTCTGTCAAAACCCATGAATTTTTTTATAAATTTAGGTTTTTATTTTAAAAGTGAAAATTAACATATTTAGAAAATTATTTATGTAAAATAAATTTTATTTCTATAATCAGGATGTCGAAATTATACAACGGTGAATTTTTCATAATTTTTTGAGTCAATAAATTTTTTGGGTAAAAATTAAATACTCTTTAAATATATAATGTGTTTTATGACATCATAATGTCCCAATAATGATGTAATAAAATACTATAATCTTTATGTTCGGCCAATAAATGTTTTACCATTAAAATAATTTGATTTTGGTATTGTTTGACTTATGTTTTAAAGCATTAATGGACCCCTCAAGACTTATTAAACACATTGTCTTTGTAAATTAATTTCCATGGGAGTGTGACTCACCTCCACCTAAGAAACCCTATTATTTTAAGAATCTCGGACTTTTACCTTATAAAATATTGTTTTCTTATTCCTTTTTCCAAAAACCATGGGCAATAACCATGGGACGGTTTGTGGATTGGATTAATTTAATATAAGGGGTCCCAAACCAAAATAATAAAGAATTCTCTCACCTTTCCTATATAAACCCATGCATGCTACCACTTCCTCCTCCCTCAATGCCTTTGGAGTTCGTCCAACCTCTGTCCTACTCTCTCATCAATCCTCCCAAGGTGCCCCAAGCTCCCAAGAATCCTCTCACAAGCCTCTCTCTAGCCTTTGGAAGCACACTTCCAATTAAGGGTTTTTTCTTCCTTTAACTTTTTTGTCAAATTTTCTTAATAATGTCATGCACTTTTAATTGCAATTATAAATGATTTGGTATTTTTTTGAACCTCCTAAATACTAACCTCTTATATTTTGAATGATGGTAGACCCCTTTCTATCTCATTAAATTCCTCCCATGTTCACCCATTACTGTGCCGAAATTCCGAAAGGAACTTCTCTATCCTCATTTACATTCAAGAAATACTTTTGAATCATGAATGTAAATTCCATTAAAAATGTTGGGACATGTATCTATATAACCCACTTACTGTCTATTTCTTGTAGATATGATGAGACACCCGTTTCTCTCTCATCAACCATTTTTATGAATTCTTATGTCATGCTGTTACGCTGCCAAAATTGCAACGATTTTCTAAGCCAATGCCTTTGTGTAGTGAATACCATTCCCATTTCTCCATCAAGGGTATTCACCTTTATGCACATTTACTTATTAATTATAAAGTTTTAGGTATGAATTCCACATTAATTTATTGTCGAATAAATGATTATGTTGATTGAATCCATGTTTTATGATGCACGTGGCACACTTATGCATGAAATGAAATGTTTAAGAAGGGTGTTCCCTTATAGCAATCCAATGAATTGGGTAAAGTATAGTATCATGGTACATCATATGAAATGAGTGTTGAATCATGCTAATTCAAGTGCAATGAGGGATTAATCATGCTTTATGTGGAATGAGGATTTACTAATGCTCCATGTGCAATGAGTTTTGGATTATGCTAATTCCATGTTAAGTGTTGTTTGCACATTTCCTTCTTATGATTATCATGCTTTATCAAGAATTTATATTCATGTTTCTCTTGTGATCTATTGATATTCCTAATTTATAAGATGTATTGTACTCCTCATTTTATTCCATGTTTATTCCCTTACTGGGCTTTATATCTCAGCCTTTTCATTATGCATGTCCTCAGTTTATCCCATGCAATGCTAAGTATGAGGGAATGTAGTGGTCATGTAAAGGATGTTCTCAATAAAAAAGTTGTATTTCATGTTTTAAGTTTTTATGTAATGATCCTAATTCCCAATGACACTAAACCTCTCGATATTCTTGTTGTATCAAGTGACTTTTTATGTAATAAATCATGTTTATGTTTGTAATAAAAGAAGGGTTGTAATAGTTGGTATCAGAGGATAGGTTTAGTTATTTTTGGGATTAGGATTAGAAAACCCTAGTAAAGACTTAGAGACAAGACTAAGTATAATAAAAACATCCATATGTTTTGGTGATTATTTAGTAAATGGGTTATAAAGAAAATAGATCCATTCTGGATACGGGAAGGTAGAGGCGGCTCTGGCACAGATGTATCCTCAAGGTAAAACCTGAAAACACCGCATTGAGCTAGACTCGATCGGGAACTAGTGCACGAAAACGGTCCTTGATTCCCTCTTGGTTAAGACACTTTCGAGGGATATGTTTTGATAAATTCACAAGCTTAGTATGAACTCTTATTAAGGGAATTAAAAAATGCCCCTAATAATATATGTTAGAAAGCAGATCATGAAAATCCTAGATTGAAGCATATAGACTCATGAGTTAAGGAAATAAAAGATCACTAATAAGTCATCAACTTCTGTCTTTGGATTACCCTTTATGTGTTACCCCTAACATTCATTTTAATCTAGCCAATGGCCGGTAATAGGAGGACTCAGGCTAACAACTGATGTGATGATCGGTGTGATGACTGTACTAGTCAGATGCCCAGTCCAATGGGAGTGGGAATCGTGAACTTCCTCACGCTTCTCTCTCTGCTAAATCAAGTTTCGAATATAAACACAGGTCAAGAGGAACGTTCAACCCCTCCTAAGAAAAAACAAATCGCTATCGAGAGATTCATGAGAAAATGGCCTCCAACATTTAGTGGATCATACGATCCCACGATCACTGAACAATAGATCAACTACATTGAAACGATCTTCTCCATCCATCAATGTTTTGAACAAGAGAAGGTTATATGGGCATCTTATCATATGGATGGTGAAGGTGATCAATGGTGGATGTTGATCAAAAATATGAAGCCTGAGGAGGAGATTGAGGTGTTGGAATGGATGGATTTCCAGAAAATGATTTTCGATAAATATTCTCCGCGCACCCTCCGGATTAAGATGGAAAGGTACATCCTTTCCCTCAAGCAAAAAGACGAAGAATATGTTGGAGCGTACGAGGAAAACTTCATAGGGCTTGCATGTTATGCTTATGGCTTTTCCATTACCCCCAAATGTAAAGTTGACCGCTTCTTTGGTGGGCTGAAGCCAAGCCTGTGGAAAGCATTGGCGATCCGTGAGTTCGACAGCTATGATGAAATTGTCTGATGTGCTCTAAAGGTCAAAATGGAGATCGGAGAATAACTGGGGTATCATGGAGATAAGAAGCGAAAGATGGACTTAAATTCTGAAGGTCTGATGGATAAAACCAACGGTGATAAGAAGATCCATCACCCCACTTTCCAAAAGTGAAGAAAGATGAACCCTAGAAATTTCCTTTAGGGGAAGAGGAAATGCTTCTGGTGTGGAAGAGAAGGGCACCTAGATGTTAATTGTCAGATATAAAGACCTGCGGCTGTGACAGAGGAGATGAATGCGCTGTTCGAACCTCAACGAGTTGTTCAATTCTATAAATGAAAAGAACCTGGGAATTTTTCAAATCAGTGCCCTAATCCAAGGGTTTTCGGAGGCAACAAACAACCTCCAAGGCATCAGGGAAGAGCTTTTGCCATCACTTCGGCCTAAGTGAACCCCGACAGTGAAGTGGTGACAGGTACGCTAGTAAATCATTCAATAATAGCGAACATAATTTTTGATTCAGGTTCTACGCATTCTTTTATATGTCAAAAGTTTAGTTGAACAATCCCAAAACCACCACAAATCATGGAAGTGAATATTTCTCTGAGTACGGAAAATGCGGAAACCATTACATCCAATTAATATAAGTCCTCCCCTATTCTAATCTGTGGATTGAATTTCCTGGAGAACCTCATAATACTCTCTCTGGTAGAATTTTATGCAATTATTGGCATGGATTGGCTTTCCTTATATAGAGCCAACATAAATTTTCGGGAGAGGGAAATCAACCTTCAATTGGAGAATCATCCCCCGAATCTTTACAAGTTTAATGAGGAAGATGAATCTCATTTAGATTAATCATCTCAAGCATGGAATTCACTGCCCTATGAGCATGCATATCTGGCGTAGATTATTGATTCCAAGGAAGAAACTATCCTTGAAGAAATGCCTATTCTGGGAGAATTCACTGAAGTGTTTCCCGAGAAACTGCCCGGTCTTCCTCCTAGTAGAGATGTTGAATTCTCAATTGAACTTATACCCAGGGAATTACCAATATCAAAGAATCCATATTGAATAGATGTTTCAGATCATGAATAGCTGAAGAAACAACTATAGGAGAATCCGGATAAAGGGTTTATATGCCCAAGTTTGCTTCACCATAGGGTGCACCAGTCCTCTTCGTCAAGAAGAAGGATGGGTCAATGTGCCTTTGCATCGATTATCATGAGTTCAAAAAAATCACGATGAAGAACAAGTATCCTCTCCCACGAATTGATGACTTGTTCAATCAGTTGTGTGGAGCACAATACTTCTCCAAGGTGTACATGTGATCGGGATATTATCAAGTAAGGGTGAAGAAGGATGATATCCCTAAGACTGCTTTTCGCACAAGATACAGGCACTATGAATTCATAGTAATGCCTTTAGGACTCACTAATGATATAGAAATCTTCAGGGAATTATTGAATAACATCTTTAGAGATTATCTCGATAAATTTGTGGTAGTCTTTATAGATTATATTCTAATATACTCCAAAACCTAGGAGGATCATGAGGAGAATTTAAGAACTGTACTAGAGACATTGTGCAAGGAGAAGCTCTATGAAAAGTACAACAATTGTGTGTTCTGGTTGAAGGAGGTCTAATTCATTGGCCATATCATCACAAGCAATGGGATATCTGTGGATCCCTCCAAAACAGATGCAATTGAGGGATGGTCAAGGCCAATATCGGAAACTGATATCCATAGCTTCATGGGGTTAGCAAGATATTATCGATGATTTGTGAGGAATTTCTCACGATTTTCCAACCATCATACCAAGCTAACTCAGAAGAGAGTAATGTTTTCTTGGAGTGATGAATGCGAAGAAAGCTTCAAAAAGTTGAAAAGAAGGCTTATCACTGCACCCGTACTCACTTTACCCACATGTAGGGAACTTTTTGTTGTTTTCAGTGATGCTTCGAAGAAGGTTTTAGGTTGTGTGATGATGCATAATGATAAAGTGATATCCTATGCCACAAGGTAGTTGAAAATCCATGAGCGAAACTATCCAACGCATGATCTGGAGTTTGCAGCAGTGATCTTTTCCTTGAAAATATGGCAGCATTATTTCTATGGGGAGAAATGTGAGATATATACTGACCACAAGATTATTAAATATATATTCACACCAAAAGAACTAAATATTCCCCTAAGGAGATGGATAGAGCTCATAAAGGATTATGACGGTTCTATACATTACCACCCTAGAAAAGCAAACAAGGTGGCAGATGCCCTAAGTAGAAAGGACATAGCGATTCTAACAATGATGAGAATTGAGAAGGATCCAATATTCTTAGACTTGATGAAGATGGACATGGGAATCATAAATAAGGGAACATCATAAATCCTTTCACAAATAATTTCTCAACCGTCTCTTTTGGAAATGTTAAAGAATGCTCAAAATGATGATGTGGGAATTCAGAAAAAATGGGAGCTATCAAAAAAGGGAAATCCTCAAAGATTAATGTTAATGAAGAAGGAATTGTGCGGTTTGGGAAAAGAATATGTTTTCCATCAAGTCCGGAGATGAAGAAGGATCATTTGGATGACACACATAGTTCAAATTTTTTTATTCACCTAGGGAGCTCAAAGATGTTTTGAGATCTCCGAGAAAACATTTTCTGGAATAATATGAAGAAGAAGATCGCTGAATATACATCAAAGTTCCTGGTGTGTCAGCAAGTGAAGTCAAAGAGGCAGATGTCTAAGGGGATGATGCAACCATCTCCCATACTATAATGGAAATGGGAGAACATCCCCATAGACTTTGTCACTGGACTTCCAAGGACATCCAAAGGAAAAAATGAAATCTAGGTTGTTGTGGATCATCTTACAAAGACTGCACACTTCATTGTTATTTGGAAGGACTTCTCATTGGATCAACTGGCATCGATATATATCAAGGAAGTGGTAAGGTTGCATGGAGTACCATTATCTACTGTGTCTGACCAAGATCCAAGATTCACCTCTATGTTTTGGAAGAGTCTTCAACATGCTCTGAATAGTGAACTGAACTTCAGTACAGCCTATCATCCTCAAACTGATATCCAATTCGAGCGGACTATCCAAGCACTTGAAGAGATGTTGATAGCATGGTAAATGAACTTTAAAGGAGGATGGGATCAACATCTTCCAATGGTTTAATTCTCCAACAACAATAATTTCCAATGAAGCATCCAATGGCACCATATGATGCCCTATATGGGAAAAGGTGCAGAACACCGGCATGTTGGGATGAGGTCAGTGAACGTAAGCTTCTTAGACCAGAAATGGTCGAAACAATTGTGGAGAAGATGAAAACCATTATGCATCATATCAAGGTAGCCTAGAGTCAATAGAAGAGTTATTCAGAAAACTGTTGATGAGACCTTGAGTTTAAAGTTGGAGATATGGTATTTCTAGAGACATCTTCGTGGAAGAAGTTCATGAGGTTTGGAACGAAAGGGAAGTTAAGTCCAAGGTACATCGGCCCCTTAGGGATTCTTGATCGTGTTGGGGATGTGGCATATCGACTAGCACTTCCACCTACCATGGACAAAGTACATGATGTCTTTCAATTATCCCTCTTAAGGAAGTACATACCAGACCCTCCACATGTACTCTCTTCTGAGGTGGTACAATTGGAAGATGATCTTTCTTATGAGGAGCAACCCGTGAAGATCTTAGATCCTAGAGAAAAAGTTCTATGAAATAAGACAATGCCCCTCTTCATGGTGTTGTGGAGATACCACAAGATTGAAGAAGTGACTTGGGAATTGGAGGAAATGATGAAGCCGAGTTACCCACATCTGTTTTAGTGTGGGAAAAGGAGAATTTCAAAGGTAAAATTTCTTAAGGGGGGAATATTGTAACGACCCAAAGTTTCATTAATGGAATTCCCTCTTGATCCAATTAAATGTCTTTGTATGTTTATATAAAATTTCATCTTCTTTGGTTTTATGTTAATAATTTTGACCATTGCTAATATAGCCGGTGAACAGTGATAACATAATTTGTATAAATATAGGGCTTTAACAAATCCAATTTACTCAGAAAAAAAAAGTGATGGCCTCATCCAGTAGAATTTCTCGATACGAAACCCATTTTTTGGAGCTCGTAAAAGAGGGGGTGTCCTTGGGATTCACTCTTGACCAAGGCCAATCTGAGCATCATCATGTAAAGCTCAAACTGGACCGTCTACGGGAAAAGTGGATGTTCATAGAGATTACCACTCGAGCAATATTATCTGAGCCACCCCAAGAGTCTTTCTCCATCACACACCTTACCCTTAGGTCTTATGCAGCTATTTGAAGGGGTTATTTAACAAATTTATAGTACTATGTTCATATATATTATTTTTTTATATACTAATTAATATACCTCCTTGACTTTTTTGATTCATTGTAAATAGTTTTTAAAGTACAAATAGTGTTTTTAGTTAATATTTAATTTAGAATTCTATTTTATTAAATTTAGGGTTTTTTGAATTAAATAATATTTTTACAAATTATTATTATTATTATTAAATTAATTTTTATTAAATATAAATTATCTTATAATTGTATGAAATCAATTATAATTTTTATTATGGTTTGAAAGCCATTTTTTTCAAAACCCGTGAATTTTCGATAAATGTCAGTTTTTATATTAAAAGTGAAAATTAACATATTTAGAAAATTATTTAGATAAAATAAATGTTATTTCTGGAATCAGGACATCGAAATTATCCAATGGTGAATTTTTCATAATTTTCTGAGACAGTCAAATGTTTGGGTAAAAATTAAATACCGTTTAAATATATAATTTGTTTTATGAATTCATAATGACCCAATAGTGATTGAATAAAATACTATAATCATTATTTTCGTCCAATATATGTTTTACCATTAAAATAATGTGTTCATGGGTTTGTTTGACTTACTTTTTAAAGCATTAATGGACCCCTCAAGACTTATTAAACACCTTGTCTTTTTCAATTAATTTCCATGGGAGTGTGACTCACCTCCACATAAGCAACCCTAGTATTTTAAGAAGTTTGGACTTTTTCCTTATAATTATTTTCCCTCTTCCCTTTTCCAAAAACCATGGTATGGTTTGTGGTTTGGATTAATTTAATATAAGGGGTCCCAAACCAAAATAATAATGAATTCTCTCACCTTTTCTAAATCAACCCACCCAAGAACCCACTTCCTCCTCACTCAAAGCCTTTTTAGTTAGTCCAACTTTTGACATACTCTCTCTAGAATCCTCCCATGGTGCCCCAAGCTCCCATTAAACCTCTCACAAGCCTCTCTCAATCCTTTGGAAGCACACTTCCATGTAAGGGTTTTTTCTTCCTTTCACTTTTTTGTCCAATTTTCATAATATTGTTATGCCATTTTAATTTCAATTCAAAATGCTAGGGTATGGTTTTGAACCTCCAAATTACAAACCTATTATTGTTTTAATGATGGGAGACCCCTTTATCTCTCATTAAATGCATCCCATGTTCACCCGTTACTATGCCGAAATTCCGAACATATTTCTCTCCCCTCATTTACATTCAAGAAATACTTTTGTATCATGAATCTAAATTCGATTACAATTGTTGGGAAATGTATCTATATCACCCCCTTACTATCCATTTCATGTAGATATTATGAGACCCCCATTCTCTATCGTCAACCATTTTAATGAATTTTTATGTCACGCCGTTACACTGCCGAAATTGCACCGATTTTCTAAGCCATTGACTTTGTGTAGTGAATACCATGGTCATTTCTCTATCAAGGGTATTCATCTTTATGAACATTTACATACTGATTATAATGATTCATTATGAATTCCATATTTTTTTCATGGAATGAATTATTAAGTTTAATGAATCCATGTTTAATGATCCATGTGGCACACTTATGCATGAAATGAAATGTTTAAGAAGGGTGCACCCTTATAGCGCTTCAATGCATTGGGAAAAGTATTTTATCATGATACATCGTGTGCAATGAGTTTTTAATCATTGTAATTCATGTGCAGTGATGGTTTAGTCGTGCTTCATGTGCCATGAGGATTTACTCATGCTCCATGTGCAATGAGTCTTGGCTCATGCTAATTCCATGTTATGTGTTGTTGCCACATTTCCATGTTATGATTATCATGAATTATCATGCGTTTATATTCATTTCAATCTTGTGCTCTATTGATATTCCTAATGTCTAACATGTATTGTACTATCTCATGTTATTCCATGTTTATTCCCTTACTGGGCTTTATAGCTCACCCTTTTCTTATGCATGTCCTAAGGTTATCCCATGCAATGCTAAGTACGAGGAAATGTAGTGGTAGTGTAAAGGAATTTTTCAATAAAGAAGATGTATTTCATGTTTTATGTTTTTATGTAATGATCCTAAGCCCCAAAGACACTAATCCTCTCAATCTTCTTGTTGTATCAAGTGATGTATTATATAATAAATCATGTTTATGTTTGTAATAAAATAAGGGTTTTCATAGTTGGTATCAGAGGACAGGATTAGTTTTTTTTGGTATTAGGATTAGAAAACCCCAGTAAATCCATAGAGAAAGGACTATGTATAATAAAAACATCCCTAAGGTTTGGGGAGTATTGATTAAGTGGGTTATCAAGAAAATACATCCCTGTCTGGATACAAGAAGGTAGAGGTGGCTCTGGAACAGATGTATCCTATGGGTAAAACCTGAAAACACCGCTTTGAGATAGACTCGAATAAGAACTGGTGCACAACAATGGGAATTGCTGCTCTCTTGGTTACGATACTCCTAGGGGATATGTTTTGATAAATTTACAAGATTAGTATAAACCCTTATTAATGGAATTAAAAATTCCCCTAGGAATATATGTTACAATGTAGACCATGAAAAGCCTAGATTGAAGCCTATAGAGTCACGAGTTAAGGAAAAAATGTTTATTTATATGTCATCCACTTTTGTCTTTGGATTACCCTTTATTTGATACCCCTAAATTTCCTTTTATACCTACCAATGGCCGGTAATTGGAGGACTTAGGCTAACAACTGATGTGAAGATCAGTGTGATGACTGTACTAATGAGATGTCCAATCCAATTGGAGTGGGAATCGCGAACTTTGTCACGCTTCTCTCTCAGATAAATCATGTTTTGAATAGAAACATGGGTTAAGAGGAACTTTCAACCCACCCCCCTATGAAATAACAAGTCTCTATCGAGAGTTTCATGAGACAAAGGCCTCCTACTTTTAGTGGATCATCTGATCCCATGATCGCTGAACAATGGATCGACTCCATTGAAAAGATCTTCTCCATCATTCAATGTTCTGAACAAGATAAGGTTCTCCTGGAGGCTTATCATATGGAGGGTGAATCTGATCAATGGTGGATGTTGATCAAAAATATGAAGCCTAAGGAGGAGATCAAGGCATTGGAATGGACGGATTTCCGGAAGATGTTTTTCGATAAATATTTTCCGCGCACCCTCTGGCTTATGATGGAAAGGGCCTTCGATTCCCTCAAGTAAAAAGGCGAAGAATCTGTTGGAGCATACGAGGAAAACTTCACAGGGCTTGTACGATATGCTTCCAGCTTTTTCGTTACCCCTGAATGCAATGTTGACCGCTTCTTTGGTGGGCTTACGGCTAGCCTGCAGAAAGCATTGGTGATCCATGACTTCGACAGCTACGAGGAAATTTTCCAATTTTCCCTCAAGGTCGAAATGGAGATCGGAGAATCACTAGGGTATCATGGGGATAAGAAGCATAAGGTGGACTTCAATGATGGTGGTCCGATGGATAATTCCAATGGTTCTAAGAAGATCCAGCACCCATTTTTCCAAAAGTTCGGAAAGACGCACCCTGGAAATTGCCTTAAGGAGACGAGGAAATTCTTCAGGTGTGGAAGAGAAGGGCACCTAGCTGTTAACTGTCGGCAACAAAGACTTGTGGCTGCAATAGAGGAGAGGAACATTCCGTTCGAACTTCAATGCGTTGTTCAATGCTACAAATCAAAAGAACCAAGGGATTTTTCAAATCAATTCCCTAATCGAAGGGTTTTTTGAGGCATCCAACAACCTCTAAAGTAGCATGGAAGATCTTTTTCCATCACTTATGCCGAAGTGAACCCTGAAAACGAAGTGGTGATAGGTAAGCTAGTTATTTATTCAATAATATCAAACATACTTTTTGATTCAGGTTCTATGCATTATTTTATATGTCCAATGTTTAGTAGTACAATCCCAACACCACCACAATTCATGGAAGTGAAGATGTTGGTGAGTACATAAAATGGGGAAATCATTGCTTCTAATGAATATAAGTCCTCCCCTGTTATAATCAGTGGATTGAATTTCTCTGAGAACCTCATAATAATCCTTCTGGTGGAATTTGATGCAATTCTTGGCATGGATTTGAATTCCTTATATAGAGCCAACATAAATTGTTGAGAGAGGGAAATCACTCTTCATTTAGAGATTCAACCCTCGATTCTTTACAAGTGTAAGGAGGAAGATGATTCTCATTTAGTTCAATCATCTCAAGCATGGATATTACTGACCTATGAGCACGCATATCTGGCTCAGATCATTGAGTCCACGGAAGAAACCATCATTGAAGAAATGCCTATTGTGGGGGAATTCACTAAAGTGTTTCCCGAGAAACTGCCTGGTCATCCTCCTTGAAGAGATGTTGAATTCTCAATTGAACTTATACCCAGGGAATTACCAATATCCATGAATACATATAGAATAGATGTTTTAGATCTTGAAGAGATGAAGAAACAAGTATATGAGAATCTGGATAAAGGGATTATATTCCCATGTGTGCTTCACCAAGGGGTGCACCAGTCCTCATCGTCATGAAGAAGGATGGGTCAATGCGGCTTTGCATTGATTATCGTGAGCTCAACAAAATCATGATAAAGAACAAGTATCCTTTCCCACGAATTGATGACTTGTTCGATCAGTTGCGTGGAGCAAAATACTTCTCCAAGGTGTACTTGCGGTCGGGATATTATCAAGTAAGGGTGAAGAAAGAAGATATCCCTAAGACTTCTTTTCGCACATGATACGGGCACTATGAATTCATAGTAATGCCTTTCGGACTCACTAATGCTCCATAAATCATCATGGAATTAATGAATAGAGTCTTTAGAGATTACCTCAACAAATTTTTGGTAGTCTTTATAGATGATATTCTAATATACTCCAAAACAAAGGAGGAACATGAGGAGAATTTAAGAACTGTACTAGAGACATTGTGCAAGGAGAAGCTATATGAAAAGTATAGAAAGTTTGAGTTGTGGGTGAATAAGGTATCATTCGGGGGCCAAATCATCACAAGCAATGGAATATCATTGGATCCCTCCAAAATAGATGCAATTGAGGGATGGCCAAGGCCAACATCAGTAACAGATATTCGTAGCTTCTTGGGGTTAGCTGGATATTATCGACGATTTGTGAGGAATTTCTCACGATTTTCCAACCCTCTTACCAAGCTAACGTGGAAGGGAGAAACGTTTTCTTGGAGTGATGAATGTGATGTAAGCCTCAACAAGTTGAAAAGGAGGCTTATCACTGCTCACGTGCTCATGTTACCCACAAGTGGGAACATTGTGTTGTTTTTAGTGATTCTTCGAAGAAGGACTTAGGTTGTGTGCTGATTCAGAATGATAAAGTGATAACATATGCCCCAAGGTAGTTGAAAATCCATGAGCGAAACTAACCAATGCATGATCTGGAGTTGGCATCGGTGATCTCTGCCTTGAAAATCCTATGGCATTATCTCTATGGGGATAAATGTGAGATATATACTGACCACAAGAGTCTTAAATATATATTCACACGGAAATAGTTAATATGCGCTAGAGAAGTTGGATAGATCTCATCAAGGATTATGACTGTTCATTACATTACCACTTTGGGAAAGAAAACAAGGTGGCATATGCCCTAAGTAGAAAGGACCCAGTGATTCTATCAATGATGAGAATTGAGAAGGATCCAATATTTTTAGACATGATGAAGATGGACATAGGAATCATAAAGAAGGGAAAACCATCAATCCTTTCACAAATGATTACTCAACCTACTCTTTTGGAAAGGATAAAGTATTCTCAAAAGGATGATGTGGGAATTCAGAAAAAAGTGGTATATATCAAAAAAGGAAATCCTTGAAGTTTAATGTTAATGAAGCATGAATTGTGCGGTTTGGGAAAAGACTATTCGTTCCATCAAGTCCAGAGCTGAAGAACGAACTTTTGGATGACACACATAGTTCAAATATATCTATTCACCCAGGGAGCACAAAGATATATCGAGATCTCTGAGAAAACCATTGGTGGGATAATATGAAGAAGGAGATCACTGAATATTCATCAAAGTGCCTGGTGTGTCAGCAAGTGAAGGTAGAGAGGCATAAGTCTAAGGGGATGATGCAAACATTTCCCATTCCAGAATGGAAGTGGGAGAACATCACCGTGGTCATTGTCACCAATCTTCCAAGGACATCCAAAGGCAACAATGGAATATGGTTTGTTCTATAGCATCTTACAAATACTGCACACTTCATTGCTATTTGGGCGTATTTCACATTGGATCAACTGGAAGAGATATATCTCAATGAAGTGTTAAGGTTTCATGGAGTACCACTATCTATTGTGTCTCACCGAGATCCAACATTCACCTCTATGTTTTGGAAGAGTCTTCAACATGATCTGAATACTGAACTGAACTTTAGTACGGCTTATCATCCTCAAACTGATGACCAATCTGAGCGGACTATCCAAACACTTGACGACATGTTGAAAGCATGCTCAATGTACCTTAAAGGAGGATGGGATCAACATCTTCCACTGGTTGAGTTCTCCTACAACAACACTTTCCACTCAAGCATCCAAATTGCACCATATGAATCCCTGTATGGGAAAAGGTGAAGAACACCGACATGTTGGGATGAGGTCGGTGAACATAAGATGCTTGGACCAGAAATGGTTGAATAAATGGGGGAGAAGGTGAAAAGCATTTAGCAACATATCAAGGTGGCCCATAGTCGACAGAAGAGTTATGCAGATAACCGTCGATGAGACCTTCAGTTTAAAGTTAGTGACATGTCTTTTCTATGCATATCTCAGTCGAAGAAGGTCATGGGGTTTTGAAAGAAAGGGAAGTTAAGTCCAAGGTACATCGGCCCCTTCGATATTCTTGATCGTGTCGGGGGTGTGCCCTATCGACTAACACTTCCACCTACCATGGAAAGAGTACATGAAGTATTTCTTGTATCCCTCTTAAGAAATTATATACCGGACCCTTCACATGTACTCTCTTCTAAGGTGGTACTATTGGAAGATGATATTTCTTATGAGGAGCAACCAGTGATGATCTTAGATCGTAGTGAAAAAGTTCTACGAAATAAGACAATTTCCCTCGTCAAGGTGTTGTGGATAAACCACAAGATTTAAGAAGCAACTTCAGAATCGGAGGAAACGATGAAGCTGAGTTACCCACATCAGTTTTAGTGTTGGAAACGGAAAATTTAGAGGGAGAAATTTTTTAAGGGGGGAATATTGTAACGACCCAATGTTTCATTAATGGAAATCCCTCTTGTTCTAATTAAATTTCTCTGTATGTTTATATAAAATGTCAACTTATTTGGTTTTATGTTATGAATTTTGACCATTGCTAATATAGCCATTGAACGATGATCACATGATGAGTATAAATATAGGGCTTTAACAAATCCAATTTACTCAGACAAAAGAAGTGGTTGCCTCATCCAGTAGAATTTCTCAATACGAAGCCCATTTTTCAGAGATCGGAAAAGAGGGGGCATCTTTGGGCTTCTCTCTTGACCAATCCCAAGCTGAGTTTCATCACGTCAAGATCGAACGAGACCATCTATGGTAAAAGTGGAAGTTGATAGAGATTACCACTCGAGAAATGTCATCCAAGCCACCCGAAGAGTCTGTCAACATCAAACACCTTACCCTTAGGTCTTGTGAGGCAGTTTTAAGGGGCTATGTAACAAATCGCTAGTACTATGTTCATGTATATTATTTTTTAAATGATAATTAATATACCTCCTTGTCTTTTTTGATACATTGTAAATAGTATTTAAACTACAAATCATGTTTTTAGTTATTGTTTAATTAAGAATTCTATTTTATTAAATTAAGGGATTTTTGAATTAAATATTATTTTAATAAAATATTATTGTTATTATTAAATAAATTTTTTTTAAATATAAATAACTTTATAATTTTATGGATGCAATTATAATTTTTATTAAGGTTTGAAAGCCATTTCAATCAAAACCCATGGATTTTCAATAAATGTCAGTTTTTATTTTAAAAGTGAAAATTAACATATTTAGAAAATTATTTAGATAAAATAAATGTAATTTCTAGAATCTGGACATCTATATTATCCAACGGTGAATTTTTCATAATTTTCTGAGATAGTCAATTTTGTGGGTAAAAATTAAATACCATTTAAATTTATAATGTGTTTTATGACATCATAATGACCCAATAGTGATGTAATAAAATACTATAATCATTATTTTCGGCAAATATATGTTTTACCATTAAAATAATGTGATTTTCGATTTGTTTGACCTACTTTTCAAAGCATTAATGGACCCCTCAAGACTTGTTAAACACCTAGTCTTTTTAAATTAATTTCCATGGGAGTGTGGCTCACCTCCACATATGCAACCCTATTATTTTAAGATTTTCGGACTTTGGCCTTATAAAATATTGTTTTCCCCTTCCATTTGCCAAAAAAAATGGTCAAAAACCATGGGATGGTTTGTGGTTTGGATTAATTTAATATAAGGGCTCCCAAACCTAAATAATAATGAATTCCCTCACCTTTCCTATATAAACCCACACAAGCTCCAACTTCCTCCTCACTCAAAGCCTTTGGTGTTATTACAACCTCTTCCCTAATCCCAATAGAATCCTCCCAAGGTTCCCCAAGCTCCCAAGAAACCTCTCACAAGTTTCTCTCTAGCCTTTGGAAGCACACTTCCATGTAGGGGTTTTTTCTTCCTTTCACATTTTTGTCCTATTTTTTTTAATATTGTTATGCCCTTTTAATTTCAATTATAAATTCTGGGGTATGGTTTCTAACCTCATACATACTAAACTATTATTTTTTGAATGATGGGATACCCATTTCTCTCTCATTAAATGCCTCCCATGTTCACCCGTCACTGTGCCAAAATTCTGAAAGGAACTTCTCTCACTTCATTTACATTCAGGAAATACATTTGTATCATGAATCTAAATTCCATTACCAATGTTGTGAAATGTATATACATTACCCCATTACTGTCAATTTTAGGTAGATATTATGAGACACCCCTTTCTCTATCATCAACCATTTTTATGAATTCTTATGTCACGCCGTTACGCTGTCGAAATTGCACCGATTTTCGAAGCCAATTCCTTTGTGTTGTGAATACCATGCCCATTTCTCTATCAAGGGTATTCACCTTTATGAACATTTACTTATTGATTATAAAGTTTCATGTATGAATTCCACATTCCGTTATCATGTAATAAATGATTATGTCTAATGAATCCATGTTTTATGATCCATGTGGCACATTTATGCATGAAATGAAATGTTTAAGAAGGGTGCGCCCTTATAGAGCTCCAATGCATTGGGTAAATTATAGTATCATGATACGTCATGTGAAATGAGTGTTGACTCATGCTAATTCAAGTTCAACAAGGGTTTACTCATGATTCATGTGCAATGAGGATTTACTCATACTCTATGCGCAATGAGTCTTGGATCATGCTAATTCCATGTTAAGTGTTGTTTCCACATTTCCATGTAATGATTATCATGCTTTATCATGCCTTAGTATTCATTTTTATCTTGTTCTATATTGATATACCTAATTTCTAACATGTATTGTACTCATAAAGTTATTCCATGATAATTCCCCTACTGGGATTTATAGCTCATCCTTTTCTTATCCATGTCCTCAGGTTATCCCATGCATTGCTAAGTACGAGGGAATGTAGTGGTCATGTAAAGGAAGATTTCAATAAAGAAGTTGTATTTCATGTTTTGAGTTATTATGTAATGTTCCTAAGCCCCAAAGACACCAAACATCTTGATATTCTTATGGTATCAAGTGATGTTTTATGTAATAAATCATGTTTAAGTTTGTAATAAGAGCATGGTTGTCATAGGAAGCTGCAGAGAATGTTGTAATACCTGAACCATGGGTAAACAAAGTTCTAGGTCAGAGTATTATCCAGGATTTTCATTATGTGGATATGTGGAACAATAGGAATGAGGCAAGGCATGTGGATCACATCATCCAGTTCATGAAGCATAATCCACCTACCATTTGGGGTGATACTGAACCCAAAAAAACTGTGGTGTGGATGAATAAGATGAATTATATGATCAATTTTATCATTTCCACATCAGAGCTCAATGTCATGATAGAATCATATATGATAGTAGATCTTTCATGAAAGTGGTGCGATTTAGTTGGGCATGCTAAATTGGATGATGTCCTTAAAATGGAGAATTTTTATGGATTGTTCGAAAAACAATAATATCATCACACATTAAAGGTCCAGAAAATGATGGAATTATTCAGCCTGAAATAAGATAGTATCTCTATTATAGAATATGCCCCTAAATTCATTAATTTAGTTTCCTTTTCACTAGAATTTGTAGAAAGTTCATCTTTGAAGGAAAACATTTTTGAATCAGGTATACAACATGAAATTCGATCAAGGATTGTGGTGCTCTATATTACAGATTATAAGGAGATAGTGAATAGAGAGACTATGGCTGAATGTGATATCTCAGGATCTATGGGGGGAGGTATAATGATACCTACAGGGAATTGTGGGAAATCAATCACTGGGATCAAGTGGAAAAGGGATACATATTTCAATGGTGGAAGTTGAAATCCAAATCTAATGACTAGATCAGTGAACCTTACTCCAAGACCCAAGAGAAATACAGGTTGTTTCCAATATGACTCACATAACCACATAATGAGAGAGTTTACAAAAAACCCAGAGAATGTAATAAATTCAGATGAATGCGGCATCATCAGCGCAATTGTCACAGTGCTCCAATGTCAGGTGCTGAAGACACTTCTCAGGCATCGAAGGAATCGTAGGCTTTGAAAGGGTGATGACAACAAAATCAGTAATGTTAGGAGAACAGAGTTATCCATGGTGATTCTATAAATTCGAAGACTCTTAAAATTTTGAAAACTTAGCAAAGAAACATGGAGAATAGTAAAGTGACGAAGAAATTGTATGGAGATGAGCAGATTATTGTTGTTGATCAGGCTGGACCATCTATAATGAGAGGTATGATTCTTTTTAATTCTACCATTGTGCAAGTGCTCTTCAATATAGATGCATCACATTCAATCATTTCTTCTCATGCGGTTGATTTTATATGATTAAATCCGGAAATGATTCTTTCTATTTTAAAACTCTAAAATTATCTTGGGGAATGAAAATGATAAGCCTTTAGGTGTTGAACATGTGCTATAACTGTTAACGAAGCTGAGCTGAAATGGATCTTCTTGATGTGGGACATGGATATCTATGATGTAATCATGGGTATTGATTGGTTGATAGAATCCATGGATCACAAAAAATATAATAGGAGAATAGATATTTTCATGATTGAGGAAGGCATCGAACATCTCTTTATAGGAGATAGGATAGTGAAGAAAGGGGAATAGAAATTGTTGGCACTGAGGGTGGGAACGATCTCTTACAAGTTAGAAGAATTCACATTGGCATCAATGGAATAGATCAATGGAATTATTTTTCAATCAGTTATGGATCAATATGTAGACATATTTTCTAAAAACATCTCAGGGTTACAACCTTTAAAGGAAGTGGAGTATATGATTTATCTCGTTCTGGGGACCATTCCTATTTCCCTTCCATCTTCTAAGATGGAACCAATAGAGATACATTCATTTAATGCGATGTTGGATGATCTGTAATTAAAGGGTTTCATTCGACCATATATGTCTTCATGTGTTCCACTGGTCTTGTTCGTGATGAAAGCATATGATACTCTTTGGTTTTGTGTTGATTACTAAAGTCTAACAAAGTTACAATAATGAATAAATATCCACATCCATGCATTTATGATCTGTTCGATCAATTAATTAGAGCTTAGTGGTCCTCCAAGAATGACTTGTGATTAGGGTATCACCAATTTCTTGTTCAGAAGGAAGATATTCCAATGACATATTTCTAAAGCAGATATGGCCACTATGAATATGTAGTCATGCCTTTTTCTCTAACGAATGCACCTGCGTTGTTCATGGATTTGATTAATTGGACATTTAAGATACATTTATATTTATTTTGGTGTGGTTTTTGTGGATGAAATCTTGGGGAATTCAAAGAAAACGGATGACTATGAGGAAAACCTAAAAAGGGTGTTACAAATCCAGAGAGATCACTATTTGTATGCCAAATTTTCAATGTGTGATTTTTGGAAACATGAAGTATGTTTTCATGGAAATTTCATTTCAGATAATGGAATTTATATTGATCAAGAAAAGATATAAGTTTTTATCTCATTGAAATAACTGAAGAATGTCTTCTATATGAGAATTTATCAGGGATTATTGTGGCCACTACTGATTTGTTGTGCGTCATTTCTCATTACTATATTCACCAATGAATTATGTAAAAAATAATAATGATCTATTCCAATAGATAGAATAATGATAAGTCATTCCAGACACTAATAGTTTGTCTTACATCAACACAATATCTATATGTTTACAAAATCAATACATGTGTATGTGGTGTATTTTGATGCTTTGGGAACAAGGTTGAGTTATGTTCTCATGTTAGGAGGCCTTGTGGTTTTTTATGGCTCAAGATGGTTGAGGGTTCATGATTAGAATTACCCGACACCTGATTTGGAGTTAGCATCAATAGTCTATAATTTGAAAACATGGAGATATTATCACATCGGTGATAAATTCACTGTGATTACTGATCATAAAATCCTGAAACACATTTTCCCATAGCGAGATTTTAATATATAGAAAAGTATATGGAAGTCGTATCTCCAAATTTTTGACCTTGACTTGATTTATGCACCACGAAAAGGGAATTCTATGGAAGATGAATTGAGTACAAATTCATATGCTCAGTTGGTGAAATAATCTTTAGATGATGGGATGTTGATGTTGGACCTAGCCGACCAGGACATGGAATGTGAAGACTGAGGTGATGTTTTAGTTTCTTTCATCTATGTTTGTTCATGATTTTGTAAATATGGTCAAAGAGGCACAATCATATTATGTATAATGTCTGGTTGTGAGTTCAAAACTCAATTTTGCGGAGACGATTGAGTGGTAGAAACTAGATAGGAGTTCAGGTTTTTGTTTTAGAGATCAAATGGTTATACCTATGGATTTCCATGAACATCTCCTTCTTTATTACCACCATTCGATATGGGCTATACATTCTGATTCAAAGAAGATGTATAAGGCATTGAAGGCCCAATTGTTTTGGAGAGGCATGACATTGAAGGTGGAAGAATTCGTTTCTATGTGATTAACATGTCCATAAGTTAAAGCATATCATCTGATACAAGTGAGTATGTTGTAGTGTTTATCTATCCCATGGTGTAAATGGGAGAAGATAGCGATGGATTTAGACATAGGTCTACCAAGAACCTTTCAAATACACAATTCCATTTGGGTGATAATTGATCATATTACCACGTTGGCCCATTTCATTCCAATTCGTGATAATCATACGACAGAGAATATGTCAAAAATTTATATCCAAAAATATGTAAAGAGTCAAGGGTTACTAGAGTCAATAGTATCAGACAGAGATACAAGGTTCATGTCTCATTTATAGAAATCCTTACATGAAATCCCATGGGACTCAATTGACAATGTGGACGACCTTAAATCCTCAGATAGATTGGCAGACAAAGTGGACGATTCAAACACTATAAGACATGTTTCAGGCTTGTGTAATGGATTTTGGTGGATCATTGGAGGAGTATCTACACTTGGTGGAGTTCTCATATAATTACAACTATCAGGCCTCGATACATATGGCTTCTTTTAAATCATTGTTTGGGTGTCCATGTTATTATCCATTGTGCTGGGTTGAAATGGGTAATGCATCACTAGTTGTACTGAGCCTTTTCTAGGAAGTAACAAAGAAGATCTAGTTTATTAGAATAAGGATAAAGAGAGATCAAAGTCAGCTGAAATCATATGTAGGTCACTGTTTAAGAACATTTTTATTCGCTGTGAGTGATCATGTTTTCTTGAGGATATCTCCAATGATTGGACATCATCATTTCATGAAGAATGGAAAGTTGTCTTCTAGTAACATTTTCCTTTTATGGATAATAGAATGGGTTGGAATGGTGTTATATCGGTTGGAATTACCACTACAGTTTAGTTTGGTGCATAAGGTGTTCTATGTATCTCAGTTGAAAAAGTATCAGCCTGATCTTGACTGTGTAATTAGATGGGATCATGTTGAATAGGAGATGGATGATTCATTGATACATATCGCGGTATAGATTTTTCATAGGAAGGAAAATGTCTTCCATTGAAACTAATTGGTCTGGTATGGGTTTTATGGCAGCATAGACAAATTTAGGAAGAATCGTGGGAATGTGTGAAGGAAATTAAATAGCATTGGCCGAAACACTTTTTGATTGATAAGGGTTTTTTAATTTCCAATGATGGAAAGAACAATGGTGGGGAGAATATAGTACCACATGTTATTGGTATGTAACACATACATTATGATTTTTATGGTAATATTTTATAAGGGTGACGGTTGAAATAGTTGGGATAACTTTAAAGTGTTTTTTTGGGCTAAATAGAAGTCGCACGGGAAGCACAGAGCTCCCTAACTATGCAGCCAAACCATGTGTAGTGGTCTAATTGGGGTAGTAGCTCTATAATGGTTATATCATAGTTTTGGAGACTATACAAGGTAATCTGTATGGGCGTGGGCTATAAAATGGTTATCACATGATTTACCTAACTATATGGACGAACCGTGCACATAGTCATAATGAGATCGTTATATATAGGATCTCACTCGTTTTTCCATGACACCAATTTTTTTTCCCAAAACAGAACTAACCCTTGATTTTTCTTCCCCTAAGGAATAATAGGATCTCCCAGTAGTATGAAGTAATTTTTAAGGCATCCCTTCTTGAATCATTGCCTGATTCTTGAGGTATGTGATTGATCTTCTTCGTTCTTGATCAGTTTCTTAGATCTACGTTGATCTACTTCTCCCCTTTTATCGGTTTCATAATTATATGACTATTATCAGTAGAAATAGGTTGTTGGATTCCAAATATATTGTTTTTTGGTCATGATCTTTCTAGGAGAAGATATCTGAGGCAGGTTCTTAGAGAATTAAACTGGGTTTCCTCTGCATTCTTCGTTCACTGTGGTTTTCATCTAAACCATTGAGGATGGTGTCTACACTGTCAGATCCTATTATTAAAACTAATTTTAATGATTTTAAATTTAATTTATGATGCATTATTGATTGTGATTTGGTTGTTGAACAATTATTGTAATCCTTCTTGCATAATCGTTTGGAAATATGGACAATTAGGGATTCTGAATGAGTGCATTGGTTCATGGTTTCAAAATGTAAATTTTAAAAAGGATATTATCCTGGATTTATTAGCACATGAATTTGATTATATAGTTTCAATAAAATGGAATGTTTTATAGAAATTAAAATTTTCATTGAAAGTGGTTGTTCTTTGGTTTTCAATAAAAGTTTAGTATTATTGAAGTAGGTTATATTGTAAATGGAAATAATTGAAAAAAATGGTGTTGGTGTGAGTTCATGGTTAATGGTCCCCTATTAAGGGACTAGTACCATTGGGATACAATGGACGTGACCCCGGATCATGGGCGTGTGTCATTGGGACACAAGGTGATTGGATGAGAGACTTCTCATGAGTATGGAACTGCCCAATGAAGCATGCATGTGTGGGATTATTGTCAACTATGGAATGTGTATTCAAAATGGTAAAAATATTTTTTAATATTTTATTGCATAATTTTTCTGGGAAAATAACTTACTGGAAATTCGTTTAATTTAGTTTTTTTCACATTATTTGAAATGGTTTTTGGATCTTGTTTACATTTGGATACAAACTATTTTGGTAAATTGTTTTATATAAACTATTTATATAAATGTGTCTAACATTTATACCCTAGTGGCATGAGTAGGAAAGTTATTCAAGAAAACCTATGGAGTTTTATACAGACCCTAGATGTGGCAGTTTTGGTGCTTTTTCAGTTTCTATTTTCTTGGACATGAGAAAAAATAATGTTTCCTAAAATTTTAGCACTACCTCATGGTACATGGGAAATTAATTAATTTTTTATCTTGGATCATGTTGAGCATGGATTCATGTAGTATATTTAATGTCTATATTTCTTTATTTTCTGTTTCTTTGATACAAGATTTGGTTTTCCTTTATTTCACATTTTGATGTGGTTTTGAGATACCTGAAGTTGTTTAGTTTTCTTTCTTTTGTCCATTCATCATTTAGTGAATGATTTTGTTATAGTAGTTGGTTTTTTGGTTAATTTATTAAATGTTAAATCATCTCCCAATTGTATTTGAGACCCTTAGACATTTATTTTTAGCCATTGGAATCATGGGGATGTCACTTCAGTCCCAGAAATGAATCGTTGTCCTCTTAAGACAATGATAATTAGCGGGTCACTACATAAACCATCCCAACACACACACCCCCTAAGGTCCCACTAAGATTATCACAAATCCAGTTATATTAAACCTTATCCTCATACCATCCCCTTGAAACCGGACAAGGACATGTACCATCAATGATCCCCCATTACTATGGACATAGATAAAAGACATTCGAGACCCCAATATGAAGACCCAGAACACCCAGAAACATTGTGAAAACTGAGAAACAAAAGAAGATTTGAAACAAAGAATGGAATTGAAAATCTAGGTGTGACATTAGGCTCATCCAAAATCAAATTCAATTAATTATATGGTTTCTATGGTTCATTATTTATTTAACCCATAATCTAATGTATATAAATAAATAAATCCTACTATGATTAAAAGTTAGGTGACCCAAGTTATAAATAAAGATAAACATTACATCATTTAAGATGAATATTCAATATATTTTAAAACAAAACATACCTCAAAACAATAAAGTATTTTTTTCTTTTAAGGAAATATACATAAAAAACTTATTTTGTGAAATATACTCAATAACTCAAAGAATATACTCCTCACATATCACCATTCTAATACATTACCTATATTGTACATTTCATCACATCCTTAGGAAAAATAAACGTAAGAAAGGGTGAGCTCATATCATTAGTATGGGAAAAAAACATAGATATTATTCGATGATTATAATAGATAATTACATAAGAATAATGTTTTGAGAACATGACCATAACATATGTAAACATAGACAACATGTTGGAGACCATAAATCCGAAGTGTTGGAATAATAATTTTTCAAAAAAAAAACTATCTCTTGGAGTTTGGAATAATTAATAATCAATAATGAGACATCAGAGAATATCATAAGAGGGTAGTGTCCCATATTAGCTTAGATAAACTCTATATTCCAACCATTACCTTAGTCAATGATCACTAAAAAGACTATCATAGTGAAGAATGTTTATCATTAGGCTAGGTACACTCCCCATTCCAATTAATATTATTTAATGAGAAATAAATAATTGAACAATTCATTATAACCCAATATAATTTGTTTCCCAGTGACCACATAATTGATACAATACATATGTTCACCACACTATCATAGAAACATTAATTATTTAATTATTTAATAATCAATACTTGGGAGAGAATAAGGTTTCATGAAATCAACCTTATAAATCATCACAATATTCCATCCATACAAATATATTTGAGGATATCATAATATTATATCCCTATGGAATCATAATAATTCATAAAGTAAAATAACATATGATAAAAAATAACATTTATATAATCATTTAAAATATTATTTGAAAATAAAGAGAAACCCTACCATTTCATTTGGTAAATTGTAAAAACTAATATTCAAAGAAAAATAAGAGATGTATTTTAAAAAAAAAAATAAACCTGTATGGGAATATTTTTGAGAAAAATGCATGATGTTGGTAAAAACCATTCATGTAATATATGATAAAATAATAAATATTTTCACAATTTTTTGAAAAAATCAAATTTGATTCATATGAAAAAACATTGAAAAATAAATTTAATCATTTGAAATGAATGAAAAAGAAACTAAACATTTAATATTATAACAATTTATGTATACATAAAAAATATATATGATAATTTTATGAAATTTGACATGAAGGAAATTTAATTTAGAGGAAAATTTTGAAAATAATGTAGTATTACCTTAAAAATAATCTTTTTCCATCATTTTTTATACTAATTGTGGGGAAATGTCACCAATAATTATCAAACATATATATAAATAATTTATGTTGAAATAAATAAAATTATATAGAGAAAAATAAAATAATTTTCATAAATGGAAATTAAAAAATAAAAAATCCTTCTAAATGTTAGATTGTAACATAAAGACTTACCTTAAGTCCCGGAATTATTTTTTCATTCACTTCACTTACTGTATAATAAATTTTTATTTATTATAATTATATGAAAAATTATACTTTTAATTATATTACAATATATCAATACCCTTTAATTTATAAGTACTCAATTATTAATAATTCATTATTAAAATCTATATTAGGGAGTGAACTACTTGTTTTCCATGCATGTTTTGGTGTGATGGTTTTGGTACTTGATTCTTGGTCATGGATATATAATATTATTAATATTAACTACCTAATATGTATAATATTTATTCATTATATAAACGTTTATAAATATTCATATATGGATGTGATGAAAATGGAGTTACATTATTTCATGGAGACAATAGTCTATTCGTGAACATGAGTGATGTTTTCATTTTCCAGTTAGTGGAAAGCGACAAAAGTAAATTCTAATATATCTTTTTAGAATAATAATGATATTATAAATATAATAAATATTCATTAATTTTATCATGATTATAATCAATGTAAAATTAAAATGAAACGGGAACAAATGATAGTGTGGAGGTGGTAGTCCACATGTACACACAATCGGTGTAATAATTTTTAAACCGATGATAAGGTAATAAGGTTGAAAATATTTTATTTTTATAGAAACATGTTTAATATATATAATAAAGCATTAGATATTTAGATGAAAAATTAAATACATCACTCAAGGGATATTTTAGTCCATACACATCCATAAGAATTGTTTTTATTATCCTTTAGATATAAAAAATATAGAAAATAGACATACAAAAATCATGTATAATAACAATAAATATTTTATCATTCTAATATTATTATTTAAAATTATGAGGTGTTTGAGGAAAATGTAACTCTAAATAGATAATTAAATACAATTACCACTAGATCAAGTATCCTTCTTTTTCTAATACATTAATCCTTTATAAGATTGTATTTTAGTGAGACCAAAGATCTCTAATGTGGGGATTAATGTTGTTATTAGATAATTTTAATAACACATAATAGTATAGTGTTAAAGTAATTAATGATATGACTCTGGTAAAAAAGTTTAACAATTATTTTTGGTATCCTACCTAAATATAGCTCCACAGTTAAGAATTATTTCTTCTAGAGTAGTGATCTGAATGGGTGAACTCTAGGGAGTTTTTGAGGGGTCTTTGAGTGAGGACAAAGCACACGAAAGGGGAAAGTGTTTGATTGTCATAATATTAATTTATCTCATGATATGTTTGGGGTTCCTAGGTGGGACATGTGAAGGAAAACAAATGTCTATTGGGTGACTGGTTGTGTCTGGGGGCTAGGACCTAACAATTATGTTAAAGAGTGGTGGTTATTCTATCAGCGGGGCACAATTTTTGCATCGGAATCAGAGGAGGGACCCATCCTTATTTGTGGTAGCAATATCATGGTTAATATATAAGATCCAGAATGAGGATGTTGGGATCTTGGAGGGTAAATGTAACACCCCATAAAGATAAAGTGTTAAATTAATAAATGATGTCACTCATTTAAACTAGGCACACCTTTCTTTTTGGTAGCCAAAAAAATAGAAAAATATAATTATGAATTATTGTACTGTAGCAGTGATAACTATGGGTGACCTCCAATGATGTTTTCTAGGATGTTTGTTAGTGAGGAAAAACTACACTAAAATAATCGTGTTTCCTTGTTTGGGATTTCATCAGTCTGATGATCCATTTGGGTACATGGGTCAACCCTTGGAAGGGGAACATGTGTCTAAGGAAAAATCTGTGGGGGATGGAGGGATTGATCTTGATGACCATGTTAAGTTGGGGTGTTCATGGAATCATAAGGGACCGTTTTTTATAATTTGTTTAGGGCTTGACTGAACTAGATTTCTCAAATGGTGAAAATAAACAATAGGAGGAGTCACCCTTTTATATGTGATGTGGGAAGAAAACATGTACCTACATGAAAGATTATTGTATAATATAAGATTTATTAAAAAAATTTCTTCTAATTTGTAATATATCTTCATATCTTTTGTTTAACATCATCATACAGCAAACTAATTATATTTGATAAATTTTTCATTGTTATTTTAAACCATATCTTATATGTTAACCACCCTTTTATCACTTTCAATCATTACAATTGTATCAATATTCATTCCATGGTAATTATTCATTGTGTCTAAAAATTTCATTAATCATGGTAAATAATATTATTTATTATTATTATAAATATGTAATTATTTTATTTGGATTCAATTCCCAGAATATCAACACACACAATGCATTAGTCATTTTTAGAAAAAATTATATTTTAATTACAAAAAATATTTTATTCTCATTACATACCTAGTAACAACAATTAGATGAATATTAATATATTTTATTGAATTTATTATCTATACATTCCATTAATATCATTCATAATAAGCGATAAAGTCAATTTTTTATAAAAAAAATACATTGTGTGCAATAGAAGTAGTTCTCTGAAAAAATATTTCTATTTCACTTAAAATGATTTTATCTTAATTTCATACCATTTAATGATAAATATATAAATTATTATTAATTTTTTAAAAAAATTAACAATATATATGATCATTTATTAATAGTGATAAATATATTTTGTTTACGTAAAAACAAATAATATATAGAAAAGAAAAATCTTTAGAAACAAGTTCATATGATATTTTATCCTTATCATTAAAAATTGAGTTCATACATAGCATGATTTAATCAATATATTTTTTAATTTAAAAATAATTTATAATTTTTTTCCATATTTTAGTTTATCCTATTTATACATTCCAATCCAATGAGTATGATATTAAAATCACATAGAATACTTATAATTTAATAGTAAATCATGATTCATTTAATATTAGTGTTACAAATATTTAAATCTATGAAACAAATAAATATATTAAATTAAAAATATAGTTTCTAAAATAATAGGTTGTTTTAGAGTGTCATAACATATGTGATGAATAATTTAAGAGAACCAGTCATGTATTCATGGATTCCACTAATGCTTTGAAAAATATGAATTAGAAGAGGTAGAAACCATTCTATAATTTTTGTTCATTATTCAAATCAAACAAGTATATAGTAATGTTCATTTTATCATATCTATTTATTTTAATGTATGATTAATATTAGAATAACCCTATTGGATTTCTATTTATTAGTGATTATAATTTGATATATTCTATCTATCAGAGGCACAAATCCATCAAAACTGATCTATATCCAAGTTGTAAATGATAAAATTTTTATTTATTCAAGTTACAATATGGTGCTTACACCATATAGGGTCAGTTTCCAATAATATTACATTAATTGACATTTTTTGATAATAAATATGATATATGTTTACATGGGATAATAACTAATGTACATCCACGATATAGTCATACATTTTGGATGTGAACCATGATGATATACATTGGCGTACATTGTCTCTTATTTCCTTTTTATCAATACATAGAAGAAAAAAAATTGATAAAAAAGAGTTATAGATCAATTCACTGAAGTAGTGAAGAGTTAAATTATGGACAATATTTTAACTATATAAAAGTCAAAAAAAAAATGATTCAACAACCCATTCAATGTTGGATATATCCCAATTGATCATATTAGATTTATATGTTTTCATGGATTTATATAAATATGATTTTGTTATGACTTTTTCCTTATGTTTCACAATATAAATATAAATTTTTTAGGATATGAATGTTTCCATTTTAAGCATAAAATTATATTAAATGACAGGGTTCTATCATTTTAAAGATAATTTATTTTTATGTGTCTAACATATTGGTATGTTAGTGAAAAATAGTTGTATATTATTCATTTCAATTCTATTGCATAATCATGTCACACTATTGATTCAAAGTCATAAGAGGTTATTAAATTTAAAAATAGTACAACTATCATTGATATGGGGATATCACAAAGCAAGATTATAGAGATAAAATTGTTCACAAACCCACTGAAATATAGATTCATGTCTTTGTTATAATGTAAAAATATCTTAAGGGAAGAAATCCATTTACTCCATTATTTATTATCATAGTTAATGTTTTTTGTATTTAATAACAGAAAATGTAAATCATTTCCTATAATTTCTTGATATAATTAGTACTGTTTGAGTGATAGGGTAATGTGTCAGTTTCACTTCCTATTACCTAGAATCGCATCAAGAATAAAAAAATATTAATTATATCCTTACATTTTCTGATACAATATGATTTTTCACATATAGTATTCCCATATATTCCACTATAATCACTTATATAAGCTAGTACATGGTTGTAATATGATAAATGTTTTAATACAATATTTAGTAAACATCTACTACCCAATATATCTTAAATCATTCTATGAATAACAATGAACTTTTCATTTACAAATAATCCCAATAGATATTTAAATGTTTAGGTCTAAAAATTATGATGAATTTTATAATTAACAAAAAAATAAAATAATATATTGAAATTTTGTTTTATTCTAATTTATTAATTCATTAATAGATTGAAAAAATAATAATATGAAAATTATATTAAATCCCAATAGAACATTTTTTATTATAAACACCATATCATGTATTCAATCCCTCCAACTTTGAGTAAACACAAATATTACATTATCAAGATTATATAGAGTCATAATGAATCCATATATTTAGTACACCAAAAGAATATATTTTTCAAAGAAACAAACACACTTGTGATGTATGGAGAACCCATAAATAAAAAAACAAATTTTGAATGTGTATATTTCTCCATACCATTATGTTAAATGTGTCTAATGAAAATTAAGATATATCCCAATATATTCAATGATTAAAATTGGTAGTAGGATTATCATTAAATAAACAATATTATTTCATGTAATATCATAAATAGTTTATCAATTCATTGGTACTGTTGATAATGTGAAATTTTAAATCCATGTGATTTGTTTGTAATGAGATATGTCCATGTAATGTACTGATCAATTTTTTTTGTTATATTGAATATACCATAAAAATTAGAATTTTCTTTATCCACTATATAACAACCTATACATTATATACATAATTACTAAACAATTTTTATGAAAAAAATACATAATATCGCACATCCAAAAATAAATATGTTTATTGTGGTAGAAATTAAGGTTTGTATTAAAACATTAATACACATATTACCTTAAAAATATTTGAATAAAAAATTATAATAATCATATAAAATAATTATTATATTCTAAAAACCCTGTATCACTTCGGGAATTTCATTAAATAATTAGTGAGTCAATAATTCCATTTAGGGTTGTAATAATTGGAGAGAAATGAATGAAATAATCAAATGATTATATGATTGGTCATAAAGTTTATAAACATACCATAAGAATGGTATGTAAATCATATGGCTATATAAATCAATAGAATGAGGCATATAATCTAGAACATATATAGAAATGTAACATCAAAACAAAAATTCCATGATTTCTATCAAGATACACTAATAATGCTGGAAAAACCTCACTTCCCATACCCTGTAAATAGTATCTAAGGAGATAAAAGATTTACCTAAGGGTGTAGACGGATATATAATTATACGCCAACCCATTACAATACTATAAATTTAAAATCATTAGTCACACATACAAAATAAAGGATATGATGGGTATATAAAAATTAATAGACATAAGAGAGATTACTAATGATAAAATGGAAATTGGTATCATCATATATCTTACATCATAACATATCATTTAATATAAAAGTAATAAGTTGTATTATATGTAATTAAAAAAGTGGATTAATATATATCATTTAAGAGACATTAAGGGAGGTATTTATTCCATTTTAATAATATATTGTTTAGAGGGACCAAAAAATATAATATAAATCAAATGATTAATTGGGTTTAAATAAATATAGGAATTTCAAAGTGTCCCTTAAGAAAAATTCATCATGTGGTCATAAAAAAAATTTATATAAGAAATATATGAATAATTTGAAAATCATTGTAAATATGAAGAATATATAACATAATGGAAGTAAATTGAATAATATGCATTCATATTTATTATAAAGAAATATAATGGGATAGATTTTAAAATAGTCAATTAAAAATATTTCATACGATTTCATAATTAATAAAAAATGAATGTAAAAAAGAAAAAATACCCAAAAACATTTATTATAAATAAAGATATTTATTTGCAATGGTTAAAAATGATATATAGAATAATAAGAGTTTGATAAGTTTTAATTGAATCATAATAATGAGTCACTCAGTAGATAAACCCATTAAATTTGGTCGTATTCTATTCATCCACATTGAAACCTCATGCATTTCCAAATTATATTCATTAAAACATTATTAAACACATGTTTTTTCTCAATTAATGTATTTTTTATCATGAAAATGGTGTCATGTTCAATATAATTACTCTATAAAAATTTCAATATTTTTTCATTGATCATTAATTATTATCCATGAGTTTTATTTTATCTAGATTCTTATATTTTTTTAACGTTATATAATTATATAGTATATAAGATGCACTATGTACTAATGAAGGAAATTATTTTACATGCATATACAATTTCCTTGTATATGATAAAACCAAAAATTTATTGGTGCATTATATAGGTCAATTTATTTGATACATATATCATATATGAATTATTTTTTAATTTCAAAAAAATAATATTTTTATTATATTGATATTTTAATTAATTTTTTTCTCAAATATTAGATAAAATACAGAAATGATAAATGAAGGAGTTAAAAAAAATGAAAAAAGAGTATATTATATCTTATTTTTAGACACCTCTATTACTAAGTGCAAAATACCCTGGGTATTTGGGGTGTAGTGAGACTAGTTTTATGAATTGCATAGTTGGTTTCATTTGAAACTAAGGAATGGGTTTAGTGAAATTTGTGTTTCGATGATTTTTATTTCTTGAATCTGGATATGAGTAGGGATTTATAGTCATGTTTAGAAGTTATAAATAGATTTATTATTAGTGGAAAACACAAGTGGAAAATTCTCTAACTGAAATTTTGGAAATTGATTACTAAAAAAGATTAAATGGTAAATATAGAAGCCAGTGGTTACTTGGTGAGATGCCAATGGGTAGCCGATGAATTTTCCAATGGGGCTACCCTATTGGTTTTGTTATCAATTAGTTGATTGTTTACCAATGAGTATTGACTGGTCTATCAGGTGACTAGTGAATGACTATTAGAAACCCATTGGTCTCCAGACCATATTTGATAGGGGGAGGGGTAAACTATATTTTTTATAGTTATAATTAATAACCCCACATGGGGGTTCCTCCAGGGAAACAATAAAGTTAAGGTGGAGGCTATATCCCCCATTTCACCCCTAATATTATTCCATTATATTGGGTGGTTGTAGTGTTTTTTTGTCAAATTATTAATTATATTTACATTTCCTAAAATCCCATTTCATTCTTCCCTCATACCTCTTCTAATTTTTTAAAGATATAATATGTATTTAGATGGTTATTTATCAAGATATTATCATATTCAAGTTATTATGATATTAGTTTAAATTTATGTTTTATGGGGATTCTCATGGGGGATGGTTGGTATAAGTTTTTCTATTTCACTTAAAGTATACTAACTTGTGATTTTATCTTTGGATTATGGTTATTTTTTTAAATTTATTGTTTTTTGGGTTTATAATTTTGTTAATTATCATATGTATTTCATGATTAGTTTATAATTATTTTCTTTTAGTCTCAAAATCATATAATTCCTCGATACTGTTTTCACATTTATGCAAACTAGGGTTTTTTATTTAAAATTGAAAAATAATTGTATATATATTTTATTGATTATGTATTTTCTTGTAGGAGTCAGTGGCCTTTGGTATGCACTTACAATTATATGGGTATGTAATTTTTATAGGTGGCCTATACATATTTATTAATTATATCATTACAATTAGTTATGTGTTTTATTAGTGTTTTTTAATGTTTTTATGTTTATTATTATCATGGTTAGTATGAATTCAAAAACATTATAGTAACCATAAGAATTTTAATGACCTATATCTACTTATTTTTTAATATAGGATCACATTACATTAGTTAAATAGTTCATTCAAAAGAAATATTGTTTATTAAGATAGAGAGACCAATCATATGGATTTTAAACTGGTGTGATTCAATCATTCCTTGATTTTATAAAAATAAAAAATGATGGTCCTTGTAATTTCAATTTATTGGATGTATATGTTTTAATATGTGTTATCATATAAATTGAAAATTTTAAGGGTATTGTATTTTTAAATTGAATTTAAAAATAAAAAATGTAGTTAAATGTGAATAATTTGAAAATGACATATTTTTGAGAAATTATTCCATTTATAATGATAGTTGACATAGGTATTTTTTTTACGGTTCCTGATTATTCGAATATTACATTAGATAAAATTCATGTAACTTCAAAAAAATATGTTTTAATTGATATTTTAATGAAGAAAAAATAAAAGGATATTTACAAATTTATTATATATCGTATGTTTTATTTTTTTCAATGGAGTTGTTAATAGGGTTTGAAAAGTGGAAGCCAATATAGGGGAAATAAGGGTTATGGAGGAAGTATACACCCAATTGAGAAGATAATATTTATACCTTAATATCTAGTAAATAGAAAATAATAATCATATTTAGTTGACCATAAATAAGGAAATTTATGAGATGTTCATCATGTAATGGGCATGTGATAACTAGTGTGAAGTTTTTTCTAAACAGTAGATTCAAAATATTTAGAGATATTGTATTTTCAAGAGATTAGTGATATAGACTAGAAGTAGAAGAGCTATCTGAAGTTTATGAATCCATCTATGGATTATAATAGAATATTTTTTGCTAAAATCAATGAAGGAAAATAATTTACATGAATTGAAAATTTATTTCTCTTAAAGATGGATGATTTGAGATAAATATGTTCATAAAATACACTAAATTGATTATTTCACAAGTTGAAAAGTATTTTGTGAAATTATTTAATGGTTTGAAATTATTCTCAAATTGCATTGTCTTATTTGAGTTTTTTGAAGAAAATTTTAAGCAATTGATAAGGAGCTGATATGATTTGAAGATATTTTTAATTTCATTAAATATATTATAGAGTTTGTTGTATTGGTTTAAAAAATTATGGGGGAATGATTCCATATGATTCATTTCATTTTCAGATGGATAGAACATTTGATTCATTTAAAGAAATGTCTGAGTCATATAATACTAACTATGATTAATAAATTTGTCAACTGTATTCTAGTATGATTTATTTTAAAAACACATTAGTGGTTATGGATAATTATATAAGTTAATAAAACTATTCAAAAATAACTAGGATCTATATACAATCCATCTTAATCAATACTATAGTAATTATATGCTTTTGAAATCTAAAAGGAAAACACTAGTAAATTTTATCACTAGAAATCCTGATATAAATAAATAGATTTCATATATAAGGAATTATGAGGATATTAAAAATTAATTTTTTACACTACGACCAATCAAGTTGAAAATTTTTAAGATAATGGAATAATCATGAAATAATAAAAGTGTCTTCCGTTATAAATTGAATAATTTGATTCCATCATATAGGATAATTGAAGAACCAATTAAATCCATGCATACCAAGACTTTATATAGCATGATTATTAATAGTGAAGGGTTCCAAAATTTATAACATAATAAAGAAACAAGTTTCTAGATTGAGTCCCAAGTCACATCCTTTTTAACACATTAAAGAGCTTATGAACCCTATCCTTATTCACATATTTTTATAATTTTACATTTTCTACAAGGGATTTGAGATGATGAAAAAGGATGAATTTTTTGAACGGTGTAATATGTAAAAACCATTATATAATCCATTATGGTGAATATCATGTTGTATCAAGACTATTTTAATGAATAATGTAAATCATGATGAATAATATTAGGGAGATAATACCTTGAGTTATACTATAGAAGAGAAAAGATTCCATATATTAATATCTTAATATAAATTTGGAAATATGAATATAGTTGTTGATATAAAAGGCTGAGGTATGACTTCAACTCACTGAACCATGTTTTGGATTATGATTGAAACAGATTATTAAAAAGAGTGATTATATGAAAATAGAAATTGGTATATACATGTTTCACTCTAACATTTTAATGTGTTTGTTGATGTTGAGAGAATGTGTATGAAAAATTTTGAATTTTTTTTAAAACTCTTATCTATGTGAAATCAGAGTGGTTATCACATATTAGTTATTACATGGACATGTTTTTTATTTTTAATAATTGTCACTTCTTTTTCCTAAATGTGATTTTCCATATTTACATGGGGTTGATTGGATGATGTCACATTGAAAATAGATATCTGGTGTTTCCCTTATATCATGTTGATTTCATTTATTCTCATATAAAGGGTGAGAATAATTAAATATTAGAGAAAAGTAGATAACAAGATTCAAAAAATGCATACAATTAAATCGATGAAGAAGCATCTAGTTGAGAAACTATTAAGTTGAATGGTTGATGAGAAATTATTCATGGTAGTGGAAGTTTCCAAATTGTATGAGAATTATTTTCTACAATAGATTCAAAAAGAGTGAAAAATCAATATTTTGGGGAGATTGAAAATTTAATAGAATTAGAATAGTTATATAAAATTAGTTAAAACATCTATAAATTATCCTATCACGTTATTTTTTGAAATCAATATATAATTATTATTTTTATGGGGGTCTCATGGATTAGGCTTCAATCATGAATTATTGAGGTTAAAAAATTATTAAACAATATAACTCATGTAATTAACATGTTACAGTGTACCTTGGGAATTATTTTAAATTTTTGGGAAAATTGTTATACTTCATAGAATTATTTTATGTGTTTGAAGTGGAATTGAAGTGATTGTGAATGTCTTGAAAATATTTTAAGCTATTCTAAATTTACATTATTATATACATGAGTTTAGGGAAATGATTACATAAATTCAAAAGGAATGATTCCCAAAGATTCATTTATACATCATTTCAGAAATTTATTATTATAGTGAAAATGTTAGGTCCACAAGGCAGAATACCCTGACAGGGGGGGTGAATCAGGGTATGACTAATTTAAAATTAATGCCCTTTATGATCTTGTTTCGCTGTTAGGAAAACAATCTTCTCTCCCTTTCCAGTTTCACAATATAAACAGAAATTAAAGCATGCACAGGACACAACAATTTTACATAGTTCACCGATAAAGGCTACGCCCAAGGAGCATACACCGATAGGTTGTCGGTCGTACCAAATTCCACTAAAAATCATTAGCTGTGGATTAAACGGTTCAGGCGAGATCACTTTTATGCCTAGGTTCACTGCCTTTACAGTTTTTAGGGTCATCTCACTGCTTTCCCAACGGTCACTCCCTGTTTCTCTCTCTCTCTCTCTGGCTCACTACCGGTGGAGTGGATCACCTTCTTTCTCTTCCTTTTCTCATCGATCTGGAAGGAATCCACTCATAGATTATAGACCTGTAGGTCTCTTCATTTTCATGAAGGAATGCATCATTATATGTATGTAGATGCTCTGTTGAAGTCCAACTTTCACCCGTAGATGAATATCTCTTTGCACCGATGGTATCGGGAAAACTTCTAGGTTCCATGCAGTCAGAAAACACTATTGGAAAATCAACCTTACTTGGAGCGAAAGTATAATCTGGCACGCATGTATCAGCGCACAAGTCACAACTGGTATGCAAGTCTTCTTTCGCACTTTTGTGACACAACTCTCTGCAACTCCAAAACTGCACAACTCACTTCCTTCCTCACCTAAACCACCTCTGGTGCGCAACTAACACTTGGTGCTCAACTTCCTACACTGGCACACAAGTCCCACTTGCGCGACACACCACCACGTGCGCGACCACCAGACCTACATGACGGGAGAACTGAATCCTTAAAGTGTTGAACTCCGGTAAGAAATGAGGAGGGGTGGTCCAGTATTTATAGGCAATTTCACCACCCTGCGCGACAGCGTGATAGTCAATCCTTGGCGCGCAAGTCTTTTGTCCTCCTAGACACTTGCACGACCAAACCAAATATGTGTGAGACCCTCTTTCCTTAGAAATATTTTAATCTTCTGATCTGGAAAAACAACAGGCGTGCTTGTTTCCAAATCTCCTAGGCACCGACGCGCAAGTCCATTCTATTGGCACGCAAGTCACCTACGTGACCAACACAATACCTGCATGACGCTTATCCCTTTTCCATATTTTAATGATCTGATCTTGAAAAATATATGGCGCACAAGTTTCCTATCCTTTAAGACATCGGCGCGCAAGTCCCTTTTCCAAAAAAACTTTTCTTCATATGTCGATATTCAGGCCCAAAAATTTGGCACACAATGGAAAATAGCACCACCTTGAATCTTTTCTTCTTATGCTGCCTCAAGATCATCCATTCCTTTATTGATGTTATTGAATCAAACATGGATCGTTGACCACAGCTCTTGAACTTGACATTCAACCATTAAATCCCCTTTGTCAACAAATTTGTATGTCATGGTTCGCATTGTCAACAATCACAACACAGATGTTCACTTTGTCAATAAACACAATCACCTCAAAAATATATTAATGATGCCTTGAGGAATTTTTACCAAACAATATCCCACTTTGGGTTTGTTGATAACTCTTCTATAAAAAGATATATCGTTATTTATTCAGCAGCCATTCGACATTTTCGATTCTAATAATGATCAATGATTTACTCAACACATACTCTAATCCCACATAAGAAATTCTCAGCGTGAGAAATAGGAGTAAATGAAAATTTCATCGACGAATCACTTAATCTCTAACACCCATTGTTGACACCAAACTGATACCCATTTTTTCAGAACTGATACCAATTTTCAGAAATATTCTTACCACATTCCCAAACCACTCTTTTTATTTTATCACAATCCTCAGCTGTCGTGATATCTATTCTTTGATCGATCACTTCAAGCAATGTCAGATTTAATACGCCCCCCTTTCACATTTCTCCCCTTATCCCATTGAACTCCCCCCATCTGGATTCTCCACCTGTCAGCTTTTCCCCATATAAATCAGGATTTATCAAATTTCCACACTGTCTCCACCATGAACAATCACTATTTTCTCCCCCTTTGTCAACGAACCCAAAGGTCACTCCTCTGCAGTCGGTAACAGAGTAGATAACACATATCAGCACATTAGGGAAAACACATCATACCTTGGGGAGAGGGGGGATTCCACATCCACACTATTTCAAGTGCGGGGAGTCGACTGAACTCCCAGATCCAGTCGATGCCTTTCAAATGCTTCCTTGGGAAAGGCCTTTGTCAGAATTTCAAGACAAAATCCATTGTGCCCCAGATATACTGAAGTAATCTTTTCACTCCAATCATGTAGATTTCCTTGGGGTTACTATGATATCTCACTTCTTGGCATGTGGGGAAAACAATATCAGGCCTTTTTGTGGTTATTTACAACAGACATCCTTTAAGTTTCCTATATTCTGTGATATTAACTGCCTTCCCTCCTCATCTTTTGATAATTTCATCCTGGTAGCAACCAGAGTCTTCATTTCCTTCGAATTCTCCATTCCAAACCTCCTCAAAATCTCATGGGCATATTTGTATTGAGAAATGAATGTTTCATTCCTTCCTTGTGTCACCTGTAGACCAAGAAAAAACGTTATCTCTCCAATCATCGACATTTTGAACTCATTTTTCTTGAATTTGGAAAACTGTCTGCACTGAGCATCATCTAATTCGCCAAATATTATGTCATCGACATAAACGAACTCCATTATCCTTTGATTACTATTTTTTATGAATTAGAGATTTTAATAAACTCCTCCATGCTAGAAAACATGCTTTTTCAAAAAACTGATGAAGCCTTGAGTACCAGGCCCTTGGTTCTTGTTTTATCCCATACAACGCCTTCTTCAGCCTGCAAACTTTGTTCTCATTCTCATGAATGGGAAAACCATCTGGATGATCAATATACACCACCTCTTCCATAACTCCATTCAATAATGCATATTTTACATCCATATAAAACACTTTAAACTTTCATTGGACTTATTTGGCCAAAAATAATCTGATTGTCTCCAGCCTTGAAACTGGTGCAAATGTCTCATCAACATCTATTCCCTCTATTTGGGAGTATCCCTTGCATAGTAGCCTTTCTTTGTTCTGAATCACTATTCCATATTCATTAATCTTGTTGTGATAGACCCATTTAGTCCCAATGACATTCTTGTCTGCTGGCCTCGAAACAATCTCCCATGTCAGGTTCGTTTCAATCAGATCAATCTCTTCATTCATATCCTGAACCCAGTTTTCATCTTCAACTGCACCGGAAAAACATTTTGGCTCCACCTGAGATAAAAATTATGTTTTCTGTAATGATTTCATTCTTCGAGTCTGAACTGGAGTTGTCTGACCACCAATGATATTCTTCCTGTCAATTTCAGCTCGACTCTTTGGATTCCTTGTAGACACAAACTAGACACTTTCGAGTTCATCATCAGTATCTTCTTCTGAGTCATCCTCTGCCACTTCTACTCCCCATGTGTTGATTAACTCATTATCTCTTTCATCCCAAAACATTTCACTGGGTCATTCAGTATTCTATTCATTTTCAATAATAGTGACATCATTGCTCTCAACCATTTTTCACAGCCTCTTGTTGAAACATTTCTATGCTTTTCTTTTCCCTGAGTACCTAAGGAATATCCCCTCATCTCCTCATGACTCAAACTTCCTGTGATATTCTTTGTTGAGAATGAAGCACATAATCCCAAGGATTCAAAAGTTTTTCAGTGTTGGCTTCTTTCCGTACCATATTCCATACGGATTCTTTCCTTGCTTCGGACACAACAGAGACCTGTTCGAAATATAGTCTGATGTTAAAACTGCTTCCTTCTAAAATTTCTCTAGTAGGTCCTTTTCAATAATCATTGTCTTGGCCATGTTTTTTATGATCTGATTTCTCCTCTCAACCACTCCATTATATAGGGGAGTTCTCATTGATAAAACTTTATGCCTTATCTCATGTTTCTTTAGACAGTCTTCAACTTGACTGTTTGTGAATTCTATACTGTTATCAGTACGAAACATTAGAATTTTCTTCCCAATCATCATTTCCGATTACCTCATGTACTTCTTTATACAACTAAACATATCTGTCTTATGGGTAATAAGAAATACCCAGGCCATTTTCCTATAATCATCAATGAAAAGAATATAGTACATTTTCCCATCTATAGCTCATGGTGAGATAGGTCCACATACATCAGCATGCACCAATTTGAGCACTCTAGTTGATTTATGTTCCTTTGGCATGTATGTTTTCTTATGGTTTTCCCTTGTTGGCAAGCATCACAAGTATGAGAATGATCACATGATAGTTTAGGAAGGTCTCTAGAAGCATAACACTTCACCAGATATTCCATGGATGGTTGGCATAGATGACCAATTCTCTTATACGATAATTGGTTTTCTTCCTCTCTGGATAAAAGGCATATGTCTTCTTCCGCACCTACAAGATAAAGATTTCCCTTTGTCCTTTTTCTCTACAGAACAACTGCTCTATCTTTTCCTTTCACAACACAAATCTTCATGGTAAATTGGATTGAATGCCCAGAGTCACACTATTGGCTGACACTGAGCAAGTTATGACTAAGACCCTCTACTACCAAGACATCAACACATTTCATTTATTTCCCCCAAACAGGGCTTTCCATGACCCAACAATCTTCAAGCCTTCATCTTTTCCAAATTTGACAACTCCTTCTTTGTCATATTTTATGCCTGTAACAAGATCCTTATTGCATTTCATGTGAGATGTGAATCCACTATCAAGGATCCATACACCAAAATGATCTAATGCTTTAAGGTAATCTCCTTCAACACAACCTTCTAATTTTTCTTCTTCTTGGTCCATGATTTTTCATTCACACTCGGCAAGGATTGAAACTTCTGTTTTTTCTCAGAGTATGATGGACCAGATTTATCTTTCAAATCCTCCAATCTATTTAGCATTTTTAACTCACCTATTGTTTTATTGATCTGCTGATTGTAAATGTTTTGATTCTTCTTTGGCACATTTTTTTTAATGGCCGAAGTGCAGTACCTAGCCATGTGCCCAAATCCTCCACACCAAAAACAGTATCCTTAAAAATATGTTGTGGAAAACCGTTCTCTGATTGGTTTACACCTCTGTTTTTGTTCCCGTTGATATTTCTTGGCTATGGAACACACATACTGTGAATGCCCCATCTTCCCGCAACAATAACACCTGATATATGGTGCATTCCTTCATGATACTTCAGCACTACGAGTTTCCCCTTGGGCTCTATGAATGTTCTGATTTTGGTTTGTACCCAAATAAATCGTCAATCTTGGGATGGGTGCTTGCGGTCTGACTTCAATTGCCACAGATTTTTTCTTTTGATCAAGCTCTGAATCAGACTTAACATTTGAGCTCAATTTTTGTTTCTTTCCTGCTGAACTACTAAGCTCATCATTCATTTTTCAGTCTTCGGAATGATGTAATTTCCCAAGTATGTATTCAGAATCATGGGTTTTTCCTGGTCTTTAACTTCTCTCCGCAGACTGATAACTTATTCATCAAGCTCTTAGATATGCTTGACGTGAACTTTCACTTTTCTGTTCAAGCCATCAATCACCGTTTTATGTTCTTAAATATTGAGCTTATTCTCACAAACTGATTCTGAGTTCTCTGGTGTTGATAACTTGAGTTTTTCAATTTCTTCCATCAACTCAGACTTCTCATCTTCCTGCTACTGCATATAGAGTTTGGCATCATAAACAACTTTATTGGGTTTCTTCGTTTTCACTCTTCAAACATATATCTCCTCAAGAGCTTCTTCCAATTCGGCTTCCATATCAACTCTTCCTTAAACTTCTTCTTCTTCTTCTCCAACGTCAGTTTCTTCCTTTTCCTGAGAACTACTGACGACCACCACCATAGAATTTTGTCCATGATCTTTACAATTTTCAAACTCCTCTACCTCTTCATCCTCATACCCATCTGAACTGTCTATTTGTTTTGAAATAATATTCATCTTCTTGATGAAATTTCTCTTAAACTACTTCTTCCATTTTACATAGGCTGAAGATTTCTTCTTGGGATTTTCAACTTCATTTTCATCAATTTCTTCTTGATACTTTTTGGGGCATCTATCAGCAAGATGACCAACCTTTCCACATATAATGAATGCTAATGAATGTTTCCCTTTAATCTTTCCTTTTTCTCTTTGTAGATTTGAAGAAAAGAATGACATCACCTCATCTGTCTCTTCTTCCTCCTAAGAATCTTCAATAGTGAGCTTCTTCAAGGACTAAAATACAACCTCTTTGTATTTCCCCTTTTCCACAGTGTCGTAATCATCATTTCTCATGTCATATGCAACAAGAGTGCTATGAAGGTTATCCAATGATAGCACTTTCAGGTCTTTATCTTCAAAAAAAAGAAACTTTCGTATTGAACCAAGGTGGAAGTTTTCTCAAGATGCGCTTTACATTTTTAATGTCTTCGATAATATCACCAATAACTCGCATTTCTTCTACCATAGAATTTATATTGTCAAAGAATGCATCAATAGAATCATTTGGGTTCATTCTCAAAACTTCATACTTCTTCCACAACCCTTGAATCTTTGCCTCTCTGACCGTTGTATGCCCTTGATAAATATTCAAGAGCCTTTCCAACATGGCATGTGACATTTTTCATGAAACTACCTTTGTATAGATGGGATTGGAAAGGGCTCCTCCTAAGGCATTGGTTGCTTTGGCATCATCATCTAACTCTTAATGCTTAGCTTCTGATAATGCACCACTAGTAATATCAGCTTTGATACCATGCATAGCTGCTGAAAACACATCAATTCCCAAAGAATGGAAATAGTGATGCATTTGATTCATCCATATCTAAAAATTACATCCGTCGAAGATCAGAATCCCTCTATGATTAGAGACCTCCATTATGAGAAGATCAAATATCAACCTGCCTGTGATACTAATTGTTAGGTCAACAAGGCTGAATACCCAAAGAGGGGGGATGAATTAGGGTATGACTAATTTAAAATTAATGCCCGTTCTGATCTTGTTTCACTGTTAAGAAAAACACTCTTCCCTCACTTCCATGTTGCAGAATATAAGTAGAAAGTAAAGAATCCATGGGACACATCAATTTTACTTGGTTCACCGCTAAGGGCTACATCCATGAAGTATACACCGACAAGTTTTCTGTCATACCAAATTCCACTAAACTTCACCAGCTGTGGATTACAAGGTTTGGGCTAGATCCCTTCTATACCCAGGCTCACTGCCTTTACAATGTTTAGGGCCAGATCACTTCTTTCCCAACGGTCACTCCCTATTTCTCTCTCTGTCTCACTGCCGGTGGAGAGGATCACCTTCTTTCTCTTCCTTTGCTCATTGCTCTGGAATAAATCCACTCAATGTTTGTAGACCTGTAGGTCTCTTCATTTTCATGAAGGAATTCATCTTCCTCTATTTGTAGATGCTCTATTGAAGTCCAACTTTCACCGGTAGATGAATATCTCTTTGCACCGAAGGTATCAGGAAAACATCAAGGTTCCATGTAGTCCAAAAACACCGTTGGAAAATCAACCTTACTTGGTGCGCAAGTCTAATATGGCATGCAAGTATCAGAGTGAAAGTCACAACTGGTACGCATGTCATCCTTCGCACTTGCGCGACACAACTCTCTGCAACTCCAAACCCGTGTGACTCCCTTCCTTCTTCACCTAAACCACCGCATGTGCGCAACTAACACTTGGCGTACAACTTTCTACAATGGCACGCAAGTCCCCCTTGCACGACACACCACCACTTGTGCGACCACCACACCTGTGCGACGGGAGCACTAAATATTTGATGTTTTGAACTCCGGCAACAAATGAGTAGGGGTGGTCCAGTATTTATATGAAATTTGACCACCCTGCACAACGGCGTGCAAGTCATTCCTCTGCGTGCAAGTCTTCTGTCCACCTAGACACTTGCACAACCAAACCAAATACCTGAGTGACCCTATTTTCTTTTTCCATATTTTGATATTCTGATCTGGAAAAACAATAGGCGTGCATGTTTCCAAATCTCCTAGGCACCGACACGCAAGTCCCTTATCTTGGCACGCAGGTCACTTGCGCGACCAACTCAATACATGCGCGACCCTTATCCCTTTGCCATATTTTGATGATCTGATCTTGAAAAAAAATATGGCGCACAAGTTTCTTAGCCTCCAAGACCTCGGCGCGCAATTCCTTTTTCCAAAAAACACTTTTCTTCATTTGTTGATTCTTAGGCCCCAAAATTTGGGAAACACCGCAAAACTGCACCACATTGTATCTATTCTTTTTATGCCGCCTCCAGATCATCCATCCCTTTGTCGATGTTCTTGAATAAAACATGGATCGTTGACCACATATCTTGAACTTGAAATTCCACCATGAAATCCCCATTTTCAACAAATTTATATGTCATGGTTTGCATTGTCAACACCCACAACACAGATGTTCACTTCGTCAACAAACACAATCACCTCTAAAATACTTCAATGATGCCTTGAGGGATTTTTTCCCAACAGAAAATTTATATGAGTTTCTTAATTCAGGTTATGTATCATTTGAAACTATGTCTCATTCTTGAATGTTAAACCCATGTTTTTATGAGTAATTTAATGTAACAAATGAGTGGTATAAAGCATCATATGTGTCAACACATATACACCATTTCCATTTAGAGTTGTGCTTGAATCATATAGAAATGTGTAAAAGTTATATCCATCAACATACAAGTAATTTTGGTCTCCATATTAGTCATTTTACTAATAATATATGTCATCAAGAATTGAATTTTTTGTTTAAAATTCTTCTTCAGTTAGTCACCTGGTAAAATTCTATGAATACCGAGACATAAAAATATTGTATTTTCTGAATCTATTTTCTATAGAGTAATTACAATATAAGATTCTAATGATATTATAGTATGTTAAAAATATCTTTATTCCATGTCAAACCATGATTTAACTTATAATGTTCAGAATATAGTCGGAGATGGTATGATAATGTCACTATTCAAATAATTCAATTATTTTCTTAAGGGAATACTTGAAAACCAGTATTGGTGATCAATAGTGAAAAATTAATGGAATAGTTATTGAATTAATCTACAGGGAATAAAACATCACAAATAATCATTGATTCATGATAGAATAATGGGAATTTTGTCTTTATGAGTAGAGGAATAAATATTAAATATGTAGAATATTTTGATAAAATAGAAACATCTAAAATTAAAAGACAATTTAATTTGAATATTTTTTATAATAAATATAAAATGTTAAAATATTTTCTTTAATTAATGGATTGAATATCATAAAAATATTAGTGAATATTATTTTTTTAGATAATGAGTCTTAATCCTAAAATATAATTAATAACAAATTTTAAAGTTGAGTGGAGATAAGTATAACAAAAGAAGATTATTTCTATAAGACCAATAGGGAGAAACGGTTGAGAAAACCTGAATGGAGAACATGGTGATATAACCAAAAGTTTATTTTGATAATAATACTAGGAGAGAAAGGTAGAGGATTGTGAACATGAATGTTATTAATGATATTTATATTATATATTTATAACAAATTTTAATGACCTATATAAAAATGTTTGATATAAAAGGGAAAAATATAGGGATAGATTATAGATCATTAGAAGAATAAGAATGATATAATCTATTAAAAATATGTGTAGATACCTGATACTGTGAATCTGAAGAAACACTCTATATTCATAGATGAAGATGTTGATTAAAATGGGATTCTCTTGTGTAGATATAGTTCATCAAAGTTGGTGGTATTGAAAAATTAAAATATTGTATAAATATAAGATCATATGACACCAAAAATTATATACGTAGTCAAAAAATAAGGAATAATATTATAATAATTCCCTGAAATGTTATTATAATTGGTCAACATCATTTATTTTATACAATTAAGGTTTATTTAAAATATCTAAATGAATTAATTATGTTAAAGGTCTATAAGTATGGTTCATTTGTAAATATCGAGTTATGGCTAGTTTTAATGATGATAAATAAGATTTATATTAATCTATATTGATAATAAGGAGGTATTATAATACTATAAATTTAATAAACTATAATGAGTGTGGGTCTACATAAAAAATGGGAATAAGTTTGAAATATTTGATAGTAGATAGTTGTCTAGTTGGATGCTAGAAAAATTTAGTAATTTGGGATATTTTTCAAACTTTCTTATACAATATGGTGAGAATTGGTTTAGGATAATCCATACCCAAGTAAATTGTTATTTATTATAATATTTTATTATAAAATCTATGATTCAGATTTTCCTGATCATATCATAGAGTAGGTTTCATGAGAAGGGTCAAACACTGTGAAACACTATTTTTTACAATTACATTCCATTGTGGTTTTTGATGTGGTTTTTATTTTTTGGGTAAAGGGTAATAAGATCTAATTACATACTAAATTGTTTTGTAGTTTAAAATAAAAAATGGGTTCAAAAATTAAAATTACCAAATTTGAATTCTGTAAAATATTCAACAATTCTTGATACACTCTTTCTCAAGTTTCACTGCACAAATCCTTTTGGGAATTTCATGTGTTATTAGAGTAAATTATTAACTCTGATTATATCAAAATTTTATTACCTTGGTGTTTCTATAAAAATATATAAATTTTATATTTGAATGGTTTCCTGAAGACCTTAGATTAAATGATTAGTTTCAATTACTATCAAAATTAATTTAGAGGTTTCACATAGGAACAATAAAAAGCAGAAGAAAATAGAATGAAATAATATAATAAAAATATATATATACTGAGGAATAACCTAAGTAATATTTTATAAATTTTGGTAAAAGTTTAGTTATCTTTGTAACATCCCCAAATGATAAAGGGTTAAATGACAAATTATATGACTCGTGTCAACAAGGTGCACCTTCCTTTTCGAGAGCCTATCTGATTAGAACTCCATAGTTAAGCGTGCTTATCTTGGAGTTGTAATCAGGATGGGTGACCTTCTGGGAAGTTTCTCAGGGTGTGTGTGAGTGAGGACAAATCACACTGGAAAGGACATGAGTTGGCCTGTGGGGACTGTCATTCGTCAGATGACCCGTTCAGGCATGTGGGTGGACCCTGGGGTGGGCCCCACGTGTCTGCGGGGCAACTGGGGGTACCTGGTATTCCAGGACCTGATGGCCATGTTAAGGCGGGGTGTCTGTGCTGTCACTGGGACCCAGTTGTCACAAACTTTGTTGAAGATTATCCATTAGATGAATCATGTACTAGCTATAAAGATTGTAAAGAGTATAGACATGATGAATCACTAAGTGAATTCTATTCTAAATAATGTATTATATGTAAATTTATACGATTTATATTTCCAAGTGTATACTGACACAAATTTAGTTACATAATAATGTAATTTAATAGTATTAATTATAATATAAAATAACATATGTTGCATTAGCAAAACAATTTTCTCATGAAATAGCCTATAGAACATGTCATAGATAATGAAGAATGTTTTTATATTGAAATAAAATATATTCACAATATGACTAATAATTACAATTATTTTTGTGAGAATAAAATTTTTGAAGAAGTTTTGATAATTCATCCCTAGAATGGATAAATTATACAATGTCCCCACGAATGCTTAGATAAAAATGGAAATTATAGCTAACAAAATTTTAGAGGAGGATTATTATGTACTTCAGAAAATATTGATTCATGGTGATAAAATTGAATTTCTAAATATGGAAATGGAATATAGGTTGATATAATTTGATGTAGAAAATAGAACACCCATAATAAGAGTTTCCATTTGAAATCAAATTGACATGTATGAAAACTATATAAAATGTACCATTATAAACAAATCAATATAGATGTTCAACAAAAATAACTTATTGGATGATTCATAATTAATTTATTACACATCATGGAGGGTAAATGGGACTAGGATATTTTGGAGGAACATGAACTAATATCTATGGAATAATATATACCACTCTCCTGATAAATTAGATTTAAATGGATTTGTTTCATCCTTAGTGTAGGAATAAACATAGAAAAATGTTGGTGGATAAAACTAAAAAGAAACCCTCAAGTGATTCAAGGATAGGTAGATGAAAGTATTAGAAAATAATATCCCAATGAACAATCTAAAATAGTGGAGAAACTTCTCCAAATGCATAAAATACATATTCTAGGTAGACTATAGTAAATAAGAAATTAAAAAGTTTTGTGGGACACTACTAGTGTTAATGGAGGTCAATCATATGATAATTTATTACTGGTATATAATGATAGTAAATTAATTGTGTGGAAGACCAAGAGTCTTGGGAAGTAAATTTGATGAAAAACGTGCACATATAAAATTAATGAACACATTACAAATGAATACAAATTTATCTTAAAAGAATATATTATGGTTCTTAAAAAAGATACGGGTTGAGTACAAAAATTAAAGTCACTACATTGAAAATTTTTGGAATATATAAATATAATAAAACATATATAAAACTATTAAGAGAATACGAAAAATCATAGTGAATATGTGAAAAAACTCAAACAAGTTCACCGAAGGGTATAATAAAAAAATGTGAGTATACCACTCCAAACAATTCCGATAAGAAATATGAAATAGATATCAATAAAATGTGAATATTCTTTTTATTATGGTAGGAGAATGAACATAATGGAACATTGAAAATTGGATATGTATATAAATTCAAAAGTGAGTAATATGATTTCAATAAATAATTTATAATCCCATGAAATAAATATTATGATCAGTTTGACAGAATAACTTCAATATTATGCATATGAAATTATAGAGTGGTTTTCCAAAATGGTTAATCCAAACACCATAAATTTTTTTTTGTGGAATGTGGACATAAGATAGAAACAGAGATACCCAATCCCCTGTATTTTTTTGAACTAAATAATAATCATATTGATTTACAGATATAGTAAATTATACCACTAAAAATCTATCTGATTTTATTCACTCACACAATCACATAGTCTTCATGATTTTTTTCAAAAGTGGTAGTTCCATAGATTTGAATAATTAATTGAAATTGTGAGAGTTATAATCAAATATTATTAGGTATTCCATTTTAGCTCTAAGACCCCATTCAAGAACCATTTCAATCATGAAATGTGTACACATGTAGTGAAACATGTCGATTAAGGTCATTTCACAGAATGATTAGGTCAATAATTATACATGCCATGACTCGTCCAAGAGGGGTTTGTCTCTTGACTCCCCAATCCAACCTCCAATAGGATAGGGGATTATGACTAGCACCGAGTAGCCTTTATCACTAACATTGGAGGCATTGGATATGTACCTCTATTCACACACACACACATCTAAAATCCAAAAAATGACAAAATGTAAACCACTAAGTAAACCATGCATGTAAACCCCTAAGTAAAACACAACCTAAGTGAAACAGAATATCTATGTACTAAATGGTGAAATAGACATCAATACAAGGTCACCATAAATAAAGAGTATGTAACACATGTAATAAAGCTCATATTTAGAAAACCCTGCCTAAAGGGTTGGTGAAGGTATGAAACTTGAAGCCATATTACTTGCCGATTCTTTTTGATCTCACTGGGAATCACCTTGTCCTGGATTTCCTAGGTCCCCATCAAAATGGTGGTCATCTTCACAAGGCATAACATGTGTAGGAAAATCCCATACAGGGGTGAGTAAAACTGTACTCGGTAGAAAACCCCAAAACCCAAAAAGAAAGGCCATAAATAAAATTACACATTAATTATTGTCATCTCCCACATGTATATGTATAAGAAACATAAATAAATATTATAGGATGTTGTCCACAAAAAAACCAGTATCGATGAAATTGGTAATCTCGATGAAACACTTATTCCCAATGATACGCTTAGTCGTGAGGATACACACAGTCTCGATTAGTCACATAGTCCTCGTAAGTCACATAGCCTCAAATTCAGGTAGTCTTCAAGATACATAATCTATATGTCACAGCCATACTCTAGATTCTATTCATTTTGTTCTTATTCTATAAGAACTTATTTTTCATGAATATATTCGTAAGTCATCTTCTATCAAAAATTCACTTATAATATCTCAATAGTTCTTTCTCTTCATTATGGTCCCACCACCACAACCTATTCATCAAATAGACATATCTCTTGGAAGTTATGGTTGTTTTACTAAAACAAGGTTAGTAAGGTCTGAGTCTAGTCTGACCCAGTCAGGCAAACCTAACCAAAACCATGGGGCTATTCCCAATAGCTAAATCCTAACCCCCCAATGTGGCATGGTTCAGTCCACCTGGACGCGGAAAATGCTGTAATGAGCCATAATGTTTTTCGTGAAAATTTATCTTGATATAGTTAAATGTTTATTATGTAAAATGGTTATATAAAACATATGAAATTCATTGGTTTGATGTTTCTGGATATTAAATTACCATTAAGAATAGTTACCATTTCTAATATAGCCACTCAACAGTGATCATATGAGTAACATAAACATAGGGCTTAAAAAAATAAAATTAATCCAAAAAAGGAAGTGATGGACTCATCCAATAGAAATTCTCCATTCAAAGACCATTTTTCAAAGAACATAATTGAGTTATCATCACTCGGATTCGCTCATGACCAATCCAAAGTCGAGCATCATCATGTTAAGATTCTATGGAACCGCATATGAGAGAAGTGGAATTTAATTGAGATTACCACCCAAGATATTTTATCTGAGTCACCCCAAGAGTCGGTCACCATCGCACAGCTTATCCTTAGGTTATATGCTGGTTTTATAAGGGTTTATGTTACAATAATCAAACACAGTGATTATGTGCATTATTTTTGTATAAATAATATACATTCATTTCATTATTGTAACTTTGTAAATGGTTATTAATGTATAAATAGTATTTTAAGAAATCTATTTTGATGAATTTATAGATTTTTTAATTATATAATATTATAATAAAATATTATTACTTAATTAATTTTTAATAAATTTAAATTATCATATAATTCTTTGGAATAAAACAGTAATTTTTAATATAGTTTGAAAGCTGTTTTTGTTAAAACTCATGAATATTGGATAAATGTTAGTTTTTATATTGAAATTAAAAATTCAAATATTTATAATATTATTTATTAAAATTAATTTTTTTTGGAATTAGGATGTTGAAATTATCTATCGGTGATTTTTTCATAATTTCTTAAGATAATTGAATTTTTTGGTAAAAATTAAATATCGTTTAAATATATAATGTGTTTTATGATATCATAATTACCCAATAGTGATGTAATAAAATAATGTAAAATGGATATTCTGAAAATATATGTTTTTCATTTAAATTATCATGATTTTAGATTTATATGAATAATTTTATGGTGCCTTAGTGGAACCTCCAAAAATTATAAATTATTTCAATTATTTAAATTGATTTCCTTCAGATTGTGACTCCCCTCCACATAAGAAAGACTAATATTATAATAAGATCACCCATTGGCCTTCTAAAATAATTTTATCCACTCCACTTTTTAAAAAACCATGGGAAAAACCATGGTATGGTTGTTTGTTTTGAATAGTTTAATGTGTGGTGTCCAAAACCTAAATAATAAATAATTCCATCTCATTTCCTATATATACCCACTCAATCTCCCATTCCTCTTCACACATACCTTTGTAGCTCAACCAGATTCTTCCCTCCTATCTCTATAATCATCCAAAGTCTCCCCAAGATCCTAATAAGCCTCTCCCAAGACAATCCCAATCCTTTGGGATCACACTTCCATGTAAGGGTTCCATATTTTCATTCCTTCCTTATTTTTATCTGAGTTTCCTTATATTGTTATGCCCTATTAATTTTCAATTATAAATTTTGGGTTATGATTCCACACCTCCCCTATACTTCCCTCATTTTTAATGCTTATATACCCCTTTCTCTCTCATTAATTTCTCCCATTTACACCTGTTACAAAGCCGAAATTCCTTAAGGGATTTCCCACTCCAAATTTACTTTCAAACTATTATTTTATATTTTGAACCTAAATTCAATTAGATATGTTGGGATATTATGTTAAATTCCCCCCTTACTCTCAATTTCTTGTATAAAATATGAGAAACCATTTTTTCTCTCATCAACCCATTTGACAATTTGTATTTGATGTCGCTATGTTGTGGAAGTTGCATCAAAATTACCATGTCAATACCATCGTTTAAGTGAATAACATACCCATTTATCAATCAATTCCACTTACCTTTTTAAACATGTACATGTTTAGTGTGGCATTAAATTCATTTATTCCACATATATTGTTCGTGGAATATATTATGATGCTTAACGAATCCATATTGTATGATTAATGAGGCACACTTATTCATCAAATGAAATGATTAAGAACGGTGCACCCTGGTAGTTCTCCAATGCATTGTGTAAAGATTATTATAATGATACTTCATGTGAAATGAGGGTATAATCATGATTATTCAAGTCCATGAGGCTTTACTTATGCCAATTCTTGTGAAATGGGAGTTTACTCATTCTCCATGTGGAATGAGCCTTAGATCATGCTTATATCATGTTAAATGTTTTTGCAAAATCTCAATGTTATGAAAATCATTATATATCATGAAATTATGTTTATGTTTCTCTTATTATACATTGATATTCCTATTTCATAACAGGTATTGTATTTTTTTACTTTGTTGCTTTTTTTACACCCTTACTGGGCTTTATAGATCGCATTTTTCTTATGTATGTCCTTAAGTTATCAATTACAATGCTAGGTACGAAGGAATGTTGTGGTTATATAAAATATGATTTCAATAAAGATGTGGTATTGTATGTCTTCAGAATTTAGGTAATTTTCCTAATTCCCTACCAAAATATAACTCGCGATCCTTAGGGTTCTCTTTTGTGAATGTTTGTGTACTAATATGTGTTTATGTGTGTAATAAAGAGCATGGTTTTCATAGTTGGTTTCATAGGATAGGTTTTTTAATTTTTTGGATTAGGATTAGAAAACCCTAGTGAAATCCTTAAGTATAGTACTATGTATAATAAAACGATAAATAATTTTTTTAATATATAGCAAGTTGTTTATCAGGAAAATACATCCATGTCTAGATACGAACATGTAGAGGTGGCTCTGGAAAAGACGTATCTAGGGGTAAATCCCAAAAACACCGCAATGAGCTAGTCTTCAATTGGAACTAGTGCATGATAATGGGCCCTATTGTACACTTAGTTATGACACCCTCAAAGGATATGCATTGTTAAATTCATAATCATCGTATGAACCATTATTAAGGGAATAAAAATATGCCTCGATGAATATAAGTTCGGAAGTAGATCATGGATTACATATATTGAAGCCTATAAATTATTATGTTAATGAAAATAATTTAATTTATAAGTTATCCATATTTTAATTAGATTTTCTTTAATGTATTACCCCGAACATTCCATTAATTCCATCCAATAGCCAGTAACAGGAGGAATCGAGCGACAAACAATGTGTCTGTAAATGTGATGATCATTATAAAGAGATGACCATTCTGATGGGAGAGGGAATCACAAATTTTTCATGATAATCTATCTATTAAATAATGTTTTTAATAGAAAAATTGGTCAATAACAACTTACACCCCATTAAATAATGAATAATCTGCAATCAAGAACTTCATGATACAAAGGCCTTCTACTTTTAATGGATCATTCGATCACTCAATTGTTGAACAATGGATCAACTATATTGAAAATATCTTCTCCATCGTTCAGTTTTATGAACAAGGGACTGTTCTTATGGATGCTTATTGTATGGAGGGTGAATTTGATCAATGACGGACATTGATAAAAAATATGAGGCTTGAGGAAGTTTTCAAGGCATTGGAATGGATGGATTCCTGGAAATTGTTTTTTGATAAATAATTTACACACACTCTATGGCATTAGATTGAATGGGAATTCATTTCCCTCAAATAAAAAGACAACTAATCCATCAGAGCGTACGTGGAAGACTTTACAAAGGCTGCATGATATGCCTCCAGATTTTTTGTTACCCCTGAATTCATGGTTGACCACTTCTTTAGTGGGATAAAACCTTGACTATGGAAACCCCTTGTGATCCATGACTTTGATAGATATGAGAAACATGTTCGATATTCCCTCAAAGCTAAAATAGTGATCAGAAAATCATAGGGGTATCATTGAGATAAGAAGCTGAATGTGGACATTAATTAAGGCAATCCAATGGAGAAACCAAATGGTGGTATGAAATTAAAGAATCCTACATTCCAAATGTGAGGAAAGAAGAACCTTGTAAATTTTATGAAGTTTACGAGGAAATGCTTTAAATTTCCAAGAGAAGGGAACCTGGCAATTAACTATAGGTAAGAAAAACCTACTAGTACAACATAGTAGAGGAACACTCTCTTCGACCCTCAACTCATTGTTCATTGCTTCAACTACAAAGAAACATGGCACATTTTAAACTAGTGTCATAATGCAAGGGTTTTAAAAGGAAAAAAGACAACCTCTAAAGAAGCAAGGAAGAGCTATTTCCCTCACTACCACCGAAGTGAACCCCGAAAACATAGTGGCGACATGCACTCTTGTTAGTCATTCATGAATAGTTAACATACTATTTGATTATTGTGTTATGCATTCATTTATATCCATAATTTTTAGTAGAAAAATCCCAACACCACAAAAAAATCATGGAAGTAGAGATGTCTGTGATAAAGGATAATGGGGAAATAATTGAACCCCTGAATATAACTCCTCCCCTTTCGAAATTTGTGGTTTGAACTTCCTAAATAACTTCATCATAGTCCCTCAAGTGGAATTTGATGAAATTATTATCATGGATTTTATTTCCCAATATAGAGTCAAATAACATTTAGTGAGAGGGAAATCACTCTCCATATAGAGAATCAACCCCTGATTTTGTACACGTGCAAGGAAGAAGATGAATTTTATTTAGGACAATAATATCAAGAATGGATATTACTACCCTATAAGCACATGTATCTTTCTCAGATGATTGATTATTAGGAAAAAACCATCATAGCATACATGCCTATTGTGGGGGAATTTGCTGAAGCGTTTTCTGTGGAATTTCATGGTCTTCCTCTGAGAAGAGATGTTGAATTTACTATTTATATTATACTTGGGCCACTGGAAATATCTAAGAGTCCATATAAAATGGATATTATAGATCCTAATGAGATAAAAAAATTGTGTAAAATCTGGATAAAGGGTTTATACACCCATGTTCTTCACGAAGGGGTGCACCAGTCCTCTTCATGAAGAGGGATAGGTAAATGTTCCTTTTCAATGATTATCATGAGTTCAAAAGAATCCCGATTAATAACAAGTATCCTCTTCCACGAATTTTTGACATTTCTGATCAGCTACATGGAGAAAAATACTTCTTCAAGGGGGATTTGTGGTCGAGATATTACCAAGTAATGTTGAAGAAGGAGGATATCCCAATGATTTATTTTCGTAGAAGGTGCATGCACTATTAATTCATAGTAATGCCTTTATAACTCACTAATGCTCTATAAATCATCATCGACTTGATTAATAATGTCTTTATAGATGTTATTTTAATATACACCAAAACCAAGAAAAGCTTGAGATACATCTAAGAACTATACTAGAAGCCTTGTAAAAGAAGAAGCTCTATGAAATTTATAGAAAGTGTGAGTTACGATTGAAAGAGGCCTAATTATTGGGTTATATCATCACAATAAATGGTATATATATGGCTCCCTCCAAGGAAGCTGAAATTAAAGGATGGCCAAGACTGAAATCGGTGATGGATATCCATAGATTCTTGGGGGATGCTAGATATTATTTCTGATTTATGAGAATATTATCATGATTGTCAAACCCTCTTACCAAGATAACTCAGAAGGGATTCAATTTTTCATGAAGTGATTAATATGAATATAGATTCAATGATTTAAATCAAAGGCTAATCACAACGATCGTGATCTCACTACCCACAATTGGATATCTTTATGTTTTATTTATTCATTCTTTGACTAAGGGCATGGGATGTGTGTTCACGCAAAATGACAATTTCATTAACTCTGATTAAAAGAAATTGAATTTTCGTGAGAAAAACTATCCAAAAATTGATCGGGAGTTAGATGTAGTCATCATTGATATTAAAATTTTGTGGAATTACCTCTTTGGGGGGAAGTGAGAAATATATATAGATCACAACAGCTTCAAGTGTATATTCACATAGAAAGATTTTAACATGATCCAATGTATACGGTTAGATCTGATCAAAGTCTATGAATGCTCAATCTATTACCACCCTGGGAAAGAGAACAGTGTGGAGGACGCTACCGAGAAATTATTTCATTGATGACAATTGAAAAGGATCCAATATTCTTATATTTGATGAATATGGACACGTTAATCATAAATAAGGTAATATCATAAATCCATTGAAAAATGATTTCTCAACCATCCCTTTTATAAAATTTAAAGGATGCTCAAAAGGAAGATGTGGGAATTTAGAAGAATGTGAAAACTACTAAAAAAGTTAAATACTCATAGTTCAATGATAATTAATAAGGAATTGTGGGATTTGGGTCAATAATATGTGTTCCATCAAATCAATAGTTAAAGAATGAACTTTTGAATGACGCACATAGTTCAAATTTCTCCATTCACCCAAGAATCAGAATGATGTATTGAGATCTCCAAGAGCATTATTGGTGGTATAACATGACTAAGGAGATCGTACAGTATACATAAATGTTCCAAGTATGATTTCAAGTGAAGGCTGACAGGTATAAGTCTATGGGTATGATGCAACCATTACCCACGCCATTGTGGAAATGTGTGAACATCGCCATTGTCACTGGACTTCTGAAAACATCCAATGGAAACAATATTTTCTAGGATGTTGTGGATCATATTATTAAGACTTCACACATCATTGGAATTCGATAAGATTTCTCATTAGATCAACTGTTATGGATATATATCATAGAATTGGTAAGGATGCATTGAGTACCACTATATATGAAATCCGTTCAAAATCAAAGATTCACAACTATGTTCTGAAAGTGTCTCCAACATGCTTTGAATACTGAGATGATCTTCCTTAGGGCTTATCATCCTCAAACTAATCGCTAATATGAGTGGACTATCCAAACACTTGAGTACAAGTTGAGATCATTCTCAATGAAATCCAAAGTAGGATGGGATCAATATCTTCCTCGGTTTGAGTTCTCTTACAATAACACTTTCCACTCAAGCATCAAAATGGATCCTTATTGAGACCTTTATGGGAAGAGGTGCAGAACACCAGCATGTTTGGATGAAGTTTGGGAGAAAAAACTCCTAGTTCTAGAAATTGTTTAAGAAATGGTTGAAAAGGTTAACACCATATAACATCACATTAATTCTACTTAGAGTCAACAAAAGAGCAATGCTAATAATCATCGACGAGACCAACATTTTGATGTTGGGGACATGGTATTAATCCACATATCACTGTGGAATAGAGTTATGAGATTTTGGAAGAACGGAATGCTTAATACAAGTTACATTGACCCTTTGTAGATCATTAATTGCTTTGGAGTCGTGGACTATTGACTAACATTACCAAAGAACCTATCTCAAATACATGATGTGTTCTATGTATAACTCTTGAGGAACTACATACCTGACCCATACCATGTACTCAATCCAGAGGTGGTACCATTGTAGAATGACCTATCCTGTTACTATAAGTTGGGAAAAATCATAGATTATAGGGAAAAGTTATGTGAAATAAGACAATTCCCCTCATCAATGTGTTTTGGTAAAACCACAAGTTTGAAGAATCAATGTGGGAATCAATGGAAGTGATGAAGCAGTGTCACCGTCATCTATTATAGTGTAGTAAAAAAGAAATTTTTAAAGAGAAATTTCTTATGGGGTGAAGATTGTAATGACAAAAAATTTAATTAATGAAAATTTCTATTGATATAGTTAAATGTTTTATTATGTAAAATGGTTATATAAAACATACCCACTTCCTCGGTTTTATGTTTTTGGATTTTGAAATAATTTTATGAATTTTTATCATTGCTAATAAATTCATTTAATAGTGATCACATGATTAAGATAAATATTGAGCTTTAACAAATCCAATTTACTCAAAAAAAAAATGAAATGATGGCCTCATCTAGTAGAATTGCTCCATACGAACCCCAATTGTTGGAGCTCGGAAAGGATGTAGTGTCATTAGGCTTCCTTATGGATGAAGTCCAAGCTGAGATTCAACATATTAATCTTGAACAAAACTAGCTATGGGAGAAGTGGAAGTTAATAGAGATTACCACCCGAGTGATGTTATCCGACCCTCCCCAAGAGTCTATCAACTTCACACACCTTACCCATATGTATTTTGTAGGTGTTATAGGGGTTATGTACCAATAATCTAACACTATAATTATGTGGATTATTTTCGTATAAAGAATATACCTTCATTTCTTTACGGTTACATTGTAAATGGTTTTAAATCACAAACAATATTTTTGGAAATATATCTTGATGAATTAATTGATTTTTGAATTAAATTAATTTTAAATATAATATTATTACAAAATTACTTTTTTACTAAAAATTAATGATCGTATAATTTTTATGATTACAATTTTAATTTTCTAAGGTTTGCAATATGTTTTTGTCAAAACTCATGGATTTTTTATAAATGTGGGATTCATTAAGGTAAAAAATAACCTATTTAGAATATTATTTAGATAAAATGGATATTATTTTTCAAATCATGATGTTGAAATTATCTAACAGTTAATTTTTCATAATTTATGGAGACATTGGAATGCTTGGGTAAAAATTTAATACCATTTAAATATACAATGTGTTTTATGAAATCATAATGACCCAATAGTGATGTAATAAAATACAATAAAAGGGTTATTCAGACACTATATGTTTTATATTTAATATAATTTTATTTTGGATATTTTTTATTAATTTTATTGTGCCTTACTGGACCATCCAATACATATAAAATATTTTAACTTTTTAAAAATATTTCCTTTAGAGTGTGAATCACCATTACATAATAAAGACTACTATTTTAAAATGTTTGGGCATTAGCCTTATAAAATAATGTTTTCATCCACTTTTTCAAAAACCACGTGCCAAAACCATGGGTAAAAACCATGGTATGGTTTGTTTTTTTGATTAGTTTTATATGTGGTGTCCAAAACCTAAATAACAATGAATTTCCTCTCCTTTTTTATATAAAACCACTTAATATCCAATTCATCATCCCTCAAACAATTGGTTCTCGACCAACATCTTTCATCCCCTCTCTATAATCCTTGAAATGCGGTCCAAGCCCCAAAGAAGGCTCTCTAAAGCCTTTACCAAGCCTTTGGGATCACTCATCCATGTAAAGGATCCTCACATTACTCCCTTCCTTATTTATGTCCATTTTTTCTTATATAGTTATGACCCTTTTATTTTCAATTACAAAATTAGGGGTCTGATTTTTAACCTCACCTATACTTCTCTCATTATGTATTAATGAATAGATATCCCTTTATCTATCATTAATTCCTCCCATGAACAACCTTTATCATTCCAAAACTCTATATGTGATTTCTCTCTCCACATTTACTTTCATGAAATTATTTTATATTATTCATATAAATTCCATTACATATGTTAGGATATTTTGTTCCATGACCCCCTTATTGTCCATTTAATTAATAAATGATGAGGGAACCACTTCTCTCTCATCAACACATTTTATGATTTCTATTTGACATCATTATTCTGCTAAAGTTACACCAAAATATTCATGCCAAAATCATTGTGTAAGTGAATATCGTACCCATTTCTCTATAAAGGGTATTCACCATTAGGCACATATACATGTATACTTAGGACATACATTTATGTATTCCAAATCTCTTGTTCATGGAATAAATTATGTTTTTCAATGAATCCATGTTGTATGATCCATGTTGCACACATATTCATGAAGTGAAATCATTAAGAAGGGTCCCCCTGCTAGCGCTCCAATGCATTGGGTAAATATTAGTATCAGAAAATTTCAAGTTCAATGAGGGATTACTCATGACAAATCAGGTGAAAAAAAAGGATTACTCACGCTAATTCATGTAAAATGAGGGTTAACTCAGCCTTCATGTTCAGTGAACAAAGGCTCATGTTAGTATCATTTTGAATGATGTTTCCACATCTATATTTTATGACTACCATGATATATCATAAATATATGTTCAGGGATATCTTGTGATCCATTGATATGCCTATTACCTAAAATGTATTCTATTCTTCATTTTATGACTTGTTTACTCCTTTTCCTGGAATAATAGCTCACCCTTTTTTATGTATTTCCTCTTGTTATCCAATGTAATTCTCGATAAAAAATAATGTTGTGGTCATATAAATGATGTTTGCAAAAAATATGTTGTATTTTATGACTTCATATGTCATGTAATGTTCCTAATTTTCAAATAAACTGGCGCTATTGATCCTCGAAGTTGTATTAAGTGTAATTTTATTCAATAAATCATGTTTAGGTGTGTAATTATAAAATGGGATATCATAGATTCTGCATACCACCCCACCAATGCAGCCGGCCAATGATCCGATTTCTCCTCCTACACGTGGTCCATGGGACCACGTGCTAGCTAGACAATGTTGTGCACTGCCACATTTCTAGTCCAGAAAACCACTTCCAGTCCTAACTGCAGCTCCTGTCGCCAACCACATTCACACCTCTACCAATCATGGATCCAGTGACTTCTGTCGTCATCGCCTGCAGTGCCCTACCGTGGATCGTCCCACCACTGATTCCCCACTAGATCACAAATTTCCACCACTAATGGCCACCATGCTGGATGCCATCATCCTTTCCTGACTGCAAGTCTAGGACAATTATTCCTCCACAACTAGCCTCCCCTATGGAGACCTCCTCCCACTACTCTATTCCTGGTAAGGCCATAGCCTCCTCAGACTACCACTGTCACAGATCCTACTACGGATTGTCGCACCCAACGAAGAAAAAGGTGAATGAAAAAAAAAGTAGAAAAGATGAAGCACAAGAACACCCAATGTGGATGGATTTGGGCCTTGTTCGTGTCAGAATTGATCCATCAATGTTATAATTAAACAACAAAGGGTAAAATAATCAACTCTATGAATGGATTATCCCTGAATAACACCATGTAACCGAACACCCATCCTGGAAGAACGATAAAACCACAGATCAACCTATACATGGGTTTATCCGCTTTAATCGTTTGAATGAAAGATAAAGAAATAAAGTCACACAAATAAACCTCCTACAAAGATTTTGTATTGGTTGGCATCTGGGTTCAATCATCATTAGAGATTCAGTGAGAGTCGACACGATCCACCGTTTCATCGATCCTTGGTCCTCAACTCCTCATCATCCAACGTTCACGAATGAGATGAAATTTCCAAGGTCCACCCCCAAATCTCATTGGGAAGGATAAATGATTCTCATTCGGAATCCTTGTTAATAGTTAAAGTAGATAGACTTTTTTTAGCAATAACATGTTTCCGTGTTACATGTATTACAATGTTATCGCGCCACTTCATTGCAGTGTTGATTAGTCATTGAATCGTAGTGATATTTTATTGTTTCATAACTCCAAAGAAGTATTATGTTGAAAATGTTTTTGTTAAAAAAATATTTGAAGGACCGTTGTGTCCAAAAACCATCTTTCACCCTCTACCTGCGTCGGTCGAGGATATGTCTCGCATATGTTAATTTCACCATTCTGAATAAAACACAGGCATTAGAATTTTGATCTGGTGACCATTTTAGATGTTATTAACGTTTGAAGTTATCCACTTAAGAATTTATAATTATAAATTGATATTTATTCAAATATTTATTATGGGAACATCTAGCCTCATAATATCATGGTGTCTCAATTCCTAGTCTTGTAATTTTTTCAATTAATTTTTTTCAAAATATGTTAGAGAAAAATATGTGTCTTTACATTCTCCACACCCTAAGGATTTACATAACCAAAAACCAAAACAAGGGTTACTCGAAGAAATGTGATGTTACTACGAAGGAATATAAGCATCCCAATATAATGTTATATCCTTTATTTTCATGTGCAACCACCGAACAAGCACTAGAGGAATCAACAACCAATGAAAGATTATTTATTATCGATTCTCTATCTCCACTGGGATCACAGGAAATGTCAAACTATCATCAATGTGAAGCTCACCACAGTAGATGATGTGTGATATATCATTAATCTACCTCCTCTACTACTACATGTGACTGAAATATAATGCACAATATGCCACTATGGGTGTAGATCTAGGTAGTATACCACCTTGAAAATTATTCTCAGAATTTGAAAAGGGACGCTGAATCTCAACGATAACTTGCCTCCCTAGCCAAATCTCGGAAATTCTAGTAGTTTTGAGACACTGAGGAACACATGTTCTCCATATTTGAACTCCATGGGCCTCCATATTTTATCCATATATTATTTTTACCTACTCTATGTAGTTTTCATCCACTCTTGGATGATCTGTACCTTATGGTGGTAACCTGTACCAACTCTGGACCCAAGAGTATTGACTTCCCTCAGTCTGTCAGGCATAGTGGCGACCTGCATGGTCACTCATACAAGGCTAAATATGGTACCATACAAATGGTGGAGTTGTAATTGTTTCTATATTCATACTCCACCAGATGTAGGCGATCCTTCCAACTAAAATGAAAGTATAGGCTGAAAGCACCTAGCATGTCCTCAAGAATCTAGATGGTCATCTCCATCTGGAAAACTAGCTAGTGATGAAACATCATGCTCAAGAGAAAATGAGTCTGAAACTCCTCCTGAAATGCCCTCAACATTAGGGATGTGAAGTGAACATCATGGTTTTAAATTACTTATGAAGGCACCACATAAATCCAATCTATATCCTGAATGTAGAAGCATCATATGCCCTCTACCACACCCTATTTCTGAATTGGAAGAACTTAGGCCAACATGGTGATTTGGTAAATGATCACCTAGATGGTATGATTCCCTCTATACATACATGGTTATTCCATCAAGAATCCCATAGATATTCCATCCCACTTACACTCATGTTTTTCAAGTGGCTGAACCAAGCCTGCTAGAACATGATAATCTTCCATCCCTTTCTGACAAGTGAGGCTCCAACAAACAATATTTTCCACTACCTTCTTCATCCCTGACTACTAGATCTGACATCAGAGGACCATGTACATCATTTCCACACCATGATGTACCACCGAAGGGGATATATGAATGTCCCTCAAAACATCCTCTCATAACGATGATGGTACTATAGTGTGCCCTCTAAAAAGGAAGACATGCTCCCCACTTATTGAATATCCATCATGGGATTGACCATTCAATAACCAAGAATGTCAGGTCACACAGTCAACATCCCCTGATGTTCATCCCTAACTATTGTTAAGAGTGGTGGAGTGATAACCATAGACTGAAGGTAACCAGCTCCATTACAATCCACAGAGAATATCAACATCCTAGATTAATATTCGGATGCCTCACTAAGAAACTGCAAAGTCGTATCTCCTACTGAGCATGTCTGCCACCACGTTCCCCATCCCAAGAGTATAGACTATAAAAAATTCATAATCCTTGATGAAATATAGACACTACCTCTATCTCATGTTTAGGTCCTTCTAGAAGATGATATACATGGGAAATTTGTGGTCAGTGTAGATAGAAAAGAGTTCAACTATCAAGTAGTGCCTCTTCTTTTTCAATGTAAAAAATTATTGCTAGATCAACTTCATGGGTCACACAGTTCTGCTAATTCTACCTAAACTACCACAAACCATAAGCAATCAATTCTTTTCCCTAAATTTGGAAACTAACCATTTTGGTCCCTAATTTTTCCCAGAAGAGTAAATACCCAAATCCCTCATCTAGTTCTCTCAATATGGGGGTTCTTTTCAACCTCTGCCTCAGCTCTTGTAAACTCTGCTAGCACTTCTTCATTCACATGAATGGTTGTACCTTTCTCATCAATGCTGATAAGGATGATTCTACCCTGATGAATTAGGGGAAAATCTCTGATAGTATCTTTAAAATCCTATTTAACTCCGCACCATAGTCATTCTCTTGGAATGCTCGAAAGAAAGAACCTCCTCTACCATCATTGGATCCACAAAAATTCAATCCACTGAAATGAAAAGTACGTGAAAGTGGACCACCCAAATCCAATAATGACTCTTCGAGAGCCTCCCATAATGTTAGTTCACTCGGAGTGTATCCATGAACATCCTCAGTTGGGTAATGTCCTCCCACTCAGATGCTGAGTAAACCAAGATTTCATTAATGTTGATCACGATGAACCAATCAAGGTATCACTAGAGGAACATTTTTATGAGTCCGACGAATTCTGCTAGGAAATTTTTCATTTTGAACAGCATCACCAAGTACTCATATTTTCCATACAAAAACCTAATGGTTGTATTTTGTACATCATATTCCCTTACATGTTGTTGATGATAGACATACCTATGGTCTATCATCAAGGACCACCTCACTCCCTTCAGATGATCGATGAGTTCTTCTATTCTCAGATGAAGATATTTTTTTCATATCCACATGTTTTAGGTGCTTTTATCCCATGCACAACATCAATCTCCATTCCTCCTTCTCAACAATAAATATTAGGCTCGCCTAGGGTGAAACACTAGCCCCCACAAAGCCCTTCCTCTGTAGGTCCCTAATTATACCCTCAACTTAAGAAGCTCCTTGGGATCTATCCAATTTTACTGTATGGATATCATTTCCATCCCTGGATATTTGTTAATGTAGAACTAAACCTCTATATGAGGAGGTAATCCAGGAATATCCTCATGGATGATGTCCTCATAATCGTCTGCCACTATAGGAAATTATGGACACCTCTCATCCACCCCACTAAGGGTAAGTATTTCCAACTAGTGAGTAATCAGATGCACCCACAACTAAGAAATACCATCCTACAGTGGACATGGTTCCTTTACCCTTTTTTAGGAAAACCTCTTCCCATATCTATAGACAAACCACACTCTACGCCTAATTCAAGCAATATGATCATAAAATGTATATGACATGTCCATACCCAGAATGACATCATAAGGCCTCAATGCCACTACTAGGTGATCCAAGACAAAGATTTTTCATCTAAGATTATGATCACACTACGAGAAACAATGTTTGATCGACAAATTACCTCCAATAAAAGTCTACAAACATATTAATCATGAAAATCGATCCACACGAATCATATAGCTCCGAACAAGGTCTGTGGCAAGGGAAGAGTGAATAAAACTTGTGACTATAAGAACTCAAAATATGATGGATAATACTCATATTTTACTTCAAATAAATAATTGAGCATCAGGATAATCAGTAATTGTCACCAGAAGTAAGTCACACCCATGTCCACCATCTCCTGAAACCCTTGGTGGACCAAATAGGGTGGTGGTGTTAGTCCCAAAAACCTCTTCCCACCGCATGATGCTCTGCATGCTCCCATGAAATATCCACCACCTTTTGGACCACACTACATAATCCTCTACCACTACCTATGTGGTCCCTCAGCCCTCTCATGAACCTATGTATGGCATGTCAGTAAATCACAAGCCATGTGTCCCCAACCTTGGAACATGTAGCACAACCAGTATTTCAGCTGACTCCCACTGCCAGGGGATTCTCATACATCAATATCTATCTCATGGTTTCATTATCTAGAGTTCTTTACCTTCTTAGTTCACTACAGCTACTGTCAGGTTCCCACTACCGATGATTCTGCTATATGGTGTATGCTGGTAGCTCCCACCGTTGGCACCTACTCTACTAGAAAGCACTCCACGAGTAGATCTCAACCCAGTACCCTATAATAAGTTTTTTTTGAAAAGGGATATCATCAACCCCTTGGAATATAAGGTTTATCCCCAACTAAATGGTCTATTCCATGAATAATGGGTCATGCACCTTGTTTTTGGATTAGCAAGATAAGTCCTTTAATCTCACATAGTACTTTACTAGCATCTGGATACCATAGTGCATGTGTAGGGCCTCCTGTATACATATTGAGTATAATGCAGCTGGGTAGAACTCCTCCATGAAGATTCACTCAAAGTCTTCCCAATATAGGGATATCAAGTCATGCGTCTGGATCACTGTGCTCCACCACCATCCCGCTGAGCCCTAATGAAGGACTGTGGCTAGGACTACCATCTGGTCGGATGGTGTCCTCAAAAGAGAGAATACATGTGTTACAACCTCCATCCAATACTCAGCAACATGGTGGTTAGTCTCACCCCTAAAACTAGGATTTCTCTACCTCTAGAACTCATGTAATTCAATGACACTACATGCATCCTCTACTGGTTGTGCTGGTAGTAATTTTCGATCAACAGGTGGTGGTATCACTATTACACCACTCAGTGGGAATATCTATGATACTGTTCCATATACTAATTCCCCATCTTTATGTGTACTATCCGTATGGTCACACAAAAAAATCATATCTGACTGTCTACGGGGAGGCATCCTAAAACATTTCAAGAAGAACCATAGTCTATATAATATACATGGTTAGTTAACTTATGAAGGATACGAGGAAACAATAAAAAGGAATTCTATGATGTATGCACAATTTATTTCCCTGAATCTATTATTTCCATGTATCGAGATGGAATAAATGTGTCATGTGTCCTAGTGTATGAATACATCGGCCTTCGCTCCAACAATAGAGTCACTGGACAGAATGAAAAACTCGAGACACATTACAATATTTCCCCAAACCAGTCTCAAAGACTCCTTTCCATATTGGGGAACTGAACCAGCTCTGATACAAATATGTCATGACCCATCCCAGAGGGGATCATGTCGTAACTCTCAAATCCCTCCTCCAATAGGCTAGGTACTGGTGACTAGCATCGAGTAATAAAATCACTAAGATGGCAAGAATTTCTTAGGTAAACTATACGCTTTCATTGATCACCAATACAAAGATCACTTAAATAAAAAACACTAAGTAAACCATGCGTGAAAACCTCCAAGGAAAACCCAAATAGAGTTTTACATAAAAGTAATTTAGAAGGTGTTGATAAAGGGTAGAATACAATCCCGAAAAAAAATAAGGAGTCTATAACACAATTAATTAATCTCATTTGAAAAAAAAACTATATCTGAAGGGTATGTGAAGGGAATCTTCCTAAATACATAGAAGTACACCCATATGTCTTATATAAATGGGCACCACCTAGTCCTGTACCACCAAGGTCTCCATCAAAATTTTGGTTGTCTGCAAAATACATGAAATGTGTGCGAAAAGCATATGCAGAGGATAGTAAAATAGTAATCGATAGGATTCCCCAAAACCACATAATAATGAAGACAATGAAAAGAAAACATGATGTATTATCATATCACGTTAGTATAAGTCGTTTACCCTAAAACCGGGATTATCATATGTAGTCCACGAAAAACCTAGCATCTATGAGACACGTAGTCCTAATGGGACACTTAGTCCTGAGGAGACACTTAGTCCTGATGAGTCACGTAGTCTCGGTAAGTCACATTTCCTCAAGGTATTATATTCATCAAGTCATATAGTTTTTGAATCATAACCGTCCACATGATTATGTTCAATGTGGGCTTGATTTGGGATGAACTAATTCTCAATGATGGGGACAAAAGTAAGCTTCTAAAAAACACACTTATAACATAAAAAAAGGAATTCCTCGTCATGGGTGTCCCAAAAGCACACATGACTCATCAAACATAGATGTGTTTTTTAATTAATAGGAATTTAGTAACAAGAGGCCAGTTTAATTGAAGTTCGGTCCGAACCGAACAGACCTAGCCTCTTTCAACCCGACCCTACCCATTGGGTCTGAAGAAACCCATTTTGCTCGGCCCACCCCGTTTGGTCCTGACACATTCTTTTGGCCAAGCCTGCTTGATGAAGACCAGTTTGGTCCACTCGGATGCAGAATGTGATGTGTCTCGCATTGCCAACATGGTCGGCTGATGAGTCGATCACTCCACCTACAGGTGGTCCATAGGAACTCATGCTAGTCGGATGATGAACCGCTCTACCACATCATTGGTCTGCACAACCGCGGACCACCCAATTCGTGTATCCCATCTCCACCATTGTCCATCGAGCTACCAAATTCCTTCACTGCCAAACAAGGCCCACTACCACTGGTCTTACCACTGTCATAGTTCCATTGGGATGCAATTCAACACCATGACTGGCCACTATACTAGTTGTCGTCATCATTGACCAACCACACCATCGGGCCAATGATTCCTCCACCATCAGCTACCCCACTAGAATCCTTCTCTCGCCACCCTCTACATGTATATTTCGAAGCCACCTCGTACTACTACCATCCCGAATCCCACACTGGATCATTGCACCCAATGGAAACTGTGGGGAATAGAAAAAATAAGGGAAAATGTGAGGCAAAAGAACATCCAAAGTGCGTGGATATGGTATTTTTTTCATGTTTTTCGTGATTCATCCATATTAGAATTTATGAATAGTGGTTATGAAAACATCATCTCTATGTATGGATAATCCCCAAATCAAACCCTAAAACAGAACGCCCAACATTCGATAATGATCGACCCATAGATCATCTTGTTCATGGGTTGATCCGAGTTCATCATATGAATGAAAGAACGAGAAAGAAAATCCCCCCAAAATAAACCACCTACCTAGAGTTTGGATCAGATGGCGTTAGAGTTCAATCATCATTGGTGATTCATTGAAAGTCGACATGATCCACCATCTCGTCGATCCTTGGTCCATGTATTGTCATCTTCCACCGTTCTCCAACGAGGGGAAATTTACAAGGCTTTCCTATAATGATCAAAGGGAATGATCAATAATTCTCATCAGGAATCTCTACTAATAGTTAAAGGAGGGAGAGATGTTTCAGCATTAACTTGTTTCAGCATTACATCTGTTTCATTATTACCACACTGATGCATTACAATGTCCTAGAGTCAATGTGATATTGTGTCATTATATAATTCCAAATAGTGGTTATATTAAAAATAATTTTATTAAAAATAATTTTAGGATGGTTTCATTGATAAACAATATTTTACCCTCGACCCTCATCGATTAATGTTGGGCCCCTCCTAAGGTAAGGTCATTGTTATGAACACAATGGTTCCATCAGATTTTTGATATGGGAAATCATTTATATGTTAGAAATGTTTGTAGTTAACCTCATGATAGTTTTTTACTAATAAATAAACATTTTTAAAGGATTTATTCTAGGCACACCAGCCCTTATAATCTTATGTCGTCTCAATTCCTAGTCTCGGGCTTGTTTCAATTAATTAATACAAACAATCAGTGAAAAATCTGTGTCATTACAATACATGGAGCAATTATCCCTCCCTTAATAAAATCAAATGTCAATTTAAGAATGAATATTAGTCTATTACAATTTATATGATGATGGAATCCTCCCACAAAAACACTATTTGAAACAATCCACTATGTCAATATCATTATCCATAGATTTTTACCCATGAAATTGAGTTATAACTACTCTATATAATCCTCATAAATTGGTGAAAACCAAAAGTATTATTATTATGAGTCACACAGGACCAACCATTCCCATTTTTGACTCATCTGTTCAAATAATCATATAGCTGATATAGTTCATGAGGATAGTTATGTCCTTTTCACTTACAGATCATCGAATTGATTTCATATATCATAATAGATTCAATGTATTGAAATATTTTTTATCTTATCTAGAATCATATTAGATATTAACTATTTTTCATTGCATGTGTGCTTGTTTTAACCCAATTGAATTATCTATTCCTTTTGGGGCTAATTGTCTTATATGATGATGCATGAGGATGTTTAGTGTCTGTTGGCAATAATTAAATTAGGATTGGATCACATTAGGTTAGGTGAGTAACTATAGTAAATTATTTTTGATTTTATATTCATGGGACCTGAAGAGGCACCCTCTAATGGAGATGGAATATTATATTGATAGTATCCTAAACTATATTAAGATAATTTAATAGTTTATGACAAGGAATTATGGGAGATCATACATAGGTGTTGATTTGGAGATTAGTTACATATTCAAATATGTGAGAGACCTTTTATTGGGTAACCGATATTTACAGAGTTTAACATTGATATTGATATGGAATTTACTCCATAATGTTTGTTAGACCTAGTCTCCTTGAATTAATGGAAAATGATGTATTATGGGATTTAGTCTTAATGTTATAACAAATCAATATAATATGAAATTATTTTATTAATATGAGGAGTGTGGGTTCCCACCTCAATAAGATTTCTAATAATAGATTGGGTACAATCCTTATTGTATAGTGTATTTTTCTAATATGATACCATGTGAATTGTTCCATAACTTTTTAGGAAGTGTTATTTAATGAAAAAAAGTTTATCTTAAATACAACCCCAAGCCTAGTGAAAAAATGATGGAATCTGGGTTTATGTTATGATATTGGTGCATGATTTAAATTTTATGTGAGAATGTGTTTTTTTATTTACGAAATTAAATTATATACTAATAGTAGAAATGATCTCTCTATAATTAGACCATAAATTTAATGAAAAATGAGTACGTTAATTGATTTAAAGTGAAAAACACTTACAAATAGTCACTAACTTAATATAATTATATAGACTACATTAGTTTTGTGGTCATTCTATGATAATACCATAACAATTGTGCACACTGATTAAAGGTATTTCTTATAAATGATTTAAATAAGCAGTGCTCAACTATAGTGTTATATATTCATTATTTGAGAGAGTAAATCTATAAAAAAATAATTTTATATTGTTATTAAGTATAGAACAAGAGGTTTTATATTTTCATTTGGTAATATAGGTAATGTGAAATGAAGTGTGGGGATATGGGGAAATATGCATGTGTGAATATATGTCATTTCATGTCCTTTGAACAAATTATTTATTTTATACTCTATATATCATTAGATAATTGTTCAAATAATAAATTTTTATTTCGGAACTATTTGACTATCCCTGTTATTTTAATTTTTTTTTGAATGATAATTATATTATACAACTATTTTATTAAATGTAATTTTTTAATACAATCATTATTTCACATTACATTTTGAGTTTTGGTTATTGATGGGAATTGAGATGATAATGGGTAATTTGAGACACTAATAATGAATTTAATTTTTTATATATCATAATTTTTAAGGATTATGTATGATGATAGAATTTGGGAATTATGTTATAAATTATTTGGATATGAGGGTATATGTATCATTATTTATAAGAAGGTGGGGACTAAATATGTTTTGTAGTTCTAGTTAATGTTCTTGTGGTTTGCGTGTCATATTCTTAATGATGGAAAATTGATAATTCTATATTTCATAAGAATTCACAGATTATACTATTGATATCAACATGAATCCAATTAATCACATCTTTTAGTGAGTCGTTATATGTAAGGGAATACTATTGTGTTATTAGAATCAACCCTATGCAAATATATGATCTGTGATTTTAATAACTCAGGTGTATAATTTTTTATAGGAAAGTATTTGTATTATCATGGAAATACTATTGTAGCTTGTTATGAGAAATGTAAAGCTGTTAAATGATTCAATAAGATTTTTTGATGGAGTTAGGATATAATATATTATAAATTTCTATTTTACTACATATGTATAACCAATCGAGATCATCAATTTGTTAATATAATTCATCTATTTCATGTTATTGAATATATTAATATATATATATATATTGTATAATATATCCCAATTTATTTTACAAAATGGACTATGTGATACAAAATATATATCCTCAATTTATATCTATACATGATTTGGGTATATCAGTGTAATAAAGGGATCAATTTAAAATTTCATTACATTTTTTGTGACCCATGTTGGATTTAATTTTTATTAGTTAGTAAACTAGGATGTGTAGGGTGGTGTGCATAATTTCATCTAGCAGTATTGTTTGGAAACATTTTGGGTGGACTAGGGTGCATATGTAACAAAATAATATCATACCACTATTTAGTAATTAGAAATGTTAATTTAGATTTTATGATAGGATAGAAATACATTTAATGTTTTCCATAATTATAGATTCATATAAAACCCATTTACCCCATTTATTCAAGTGATCCATTTTATTTGGAGTATTTACTCAAGGTATTAAGGATTAATTTTAAAGGTATTTCTTTTATGAGATTGATAAGACTCAATATATTCCATATGTTTTAAAAAGACCCATTATTAGGATTTGGTCATTAATCATTATTTTAACTTTATATGTCCATGGTATGCATATCTACGATATGTGATTTTTATGAAATACTACATCAAAAAAATAAAATTAATTTTTTAAATTAATAATAAAATTAATGTTTCCATTGAAAGATTACTATAAATGTAAAAATTTATTTTTATTTGTGGTGTTTATTATCGATTATTTTGTTTGATTACAGTTTTTTGGCCTCTATAGAGAAATGATTATGGTGGTTTGGAGTTTTATGAAAAATACAAATTTTAAAATGGGTTTTGAATAATAAAAACCTACGGTGTAGAAAAAGTAATGTGTATATATAATTTCATACATGGTTTTTTAATGTTACTAGTTTAACAAGGGGGTTATAAATTATAATATTTGGTAAAAATAAGGAAAAAATATTTTAAAATTAAATTTCAAAATTGGTTTTTTAGATGGAAATGAATTTTTGGGACTGAATCATTGATTCAAAAGTCTGTGGGTTTTTTAATTTTATATGAAACCCATAAATATAAAGTGTGTGTTTTCAAAATGTGGGGTTTAATACATGTGTTGTGATTATAAGATAAATCATTGTAATTTATGTTATAAAGATGAGATTTTGGAGTATTGAACAAGTACCATTTTATAAGGATTGGCAGTGTCACTAATTGAATCATTTGAATTTAGTATTTGACTAGAGAATACTATGATGAAGAGTTCCATTAGGAATATTTTGTGTTCAATAGTATAGTACTATATTGGGGGGTACTATATGGTCATGAATGTTTATTCTTTAGTGTTATTTGATGAAATGGATATATTATGCACTATCATGGTGTCGCAAAAGTTGAGGTGATCAGTGACCATGGGTGATTAAAATTATTTCATGTGACTGTGTTTGTATTCCATGGAATAGAACATAATAATGGGCTTATTGGAGAACATTTAAAATTAAAAATAACCTGAATAAGTGGCTGTTTCCAACATTGATGAATCATGTAATCAACTATTAGCTTATATAGCTTGATTAACATAGAGTTCTCTAAGATAAAAATAAAGAAAATGCGAGGAAAAAACAACCATGATATGATAAGAATTATGGTAAAATCACTAGAGAGGAATTTGAGGATAAAAAATAATTTTATTTGGTGGCATTCAATTTCAAATGTTATTGGAAGACAATGAAATTAGATAAGAGATATTATCTTGTGGAAATTAAGATGGGGGTAATTTTTTAAAGGTATTTTGTAGAATGGGATTTATATACATGTATAAAATATATAAATTGATGCTTTATATCATTAACTATTGTTGGAAAATACATGAAGTGAGTTTTTTGGAATTTTGATGTCAATCATAGTTAGTATGGTGGGTGCATATGTCAATAATAATTTTTATAGATTCCACTTACTACCAATTGAATCCACAAGTAGAGTTTTCATATGTGATTTGTATCATGTGGCTATGGTTTACCATTACATTATTAATGGGCCACTAATTGACCAGTGTTTTGATATTAAGTACATAGTACTCCCCATGAATCTTTTTTTTAAATGATGTTAAAAATTATAATTTCATAATTTACTAAAAGAAACATAGTTCAAGGTTACTTTTCAATTAGTTATATAAAATTATGTAGGATAATTCCCCCACTTTCTCATATCCATTTTTCTTATATGAATTGATGTTTCATGGATATCTTTTATAAAATTGATACAAATAAATATTTGAATAATTATTTTTACTTTTTAAATGTTATAATCCATATTCATTTTTGGGGGTTATAAATAATTCATATAGTCATTCCACTATAATTTCATGTAATCAAATCATTATGAAATGGATTTCATTTAAATAAATTAGTTGAATCTCTAAGAGTACTGTTACTTATATCACTCCTCATTTTATTTAATGTGTATTTATACATGTTTTTTTGGGATTTTTTAAGAATTTGGAGAAATTTATGGCTAATGTGGGTTTATAAATTTCATTTTATTTATGTAGTTTGATCATATGTGAACTGGGATTGGTCACCAATATATTTATTCATGTTTTCACAATTTTTATCAACTTAATATAGTGGAACCAAAATGAATTTTTTTTGTATGAGAAATATTACATATTGAATTTTATATTTGTTTTTTACTTTTAATTAGTTTTTTATATAATTTATAAATAAGAATAGCAGTTGAATCATAGCATTTAGTAATAATTAATAGTAAAATAATGTAATAATATTATACAAGGTGACCCTATATAAATATAAGGTTCAAAAATAGCACGTGGTTATGAAACTATATAGACCATCTCTACAAGGCTAATGGAAATTTTGAAATATAATCATTTTAGGTTAACCCAAAGATATCAGAGTGATGTGGGGTTACACAAGGTACAAAGTAACCAAGTAGAGTAATTATATACAGCTAAGAGGAACCCTAAGGTCCTTAATAGGGGTTTCTAGAATCATTTTCATATACGGTTCATAGTTTTCCAAATCATGTGGCCAAACCACGATTTATACCTAAAATATATGTTTTGAAATTACCCTATACCCATAATAGTATTTAATATATTTTCATTTTTCTCTCTTCCAATTCAAACATTCAATGTTTCTAACTAACTCCTCCATTTTTCTACTTCATCTCCTTTTTATCCCAAGGGTATTATTAATTTATATTGATAAAAAATACACTATTATGTTTTTATTATACATATTATTCACCCTTTTATTTATATGATATTTATTTTCGTCCTATCTTATGGATTAAAATTTCTAGGGTTTATGATCATTGGAGTTTATGCGGGTGATTTCCATACTTATCATTTTATTCTAGATTATTATTATCCCATCATCCCTCATTCAGGGGAAAATAGAAAAGGTAAATGTATTCAATTAAATGTTAATGGGTGAATTAACATTACGTACAATTATTATAATATATATATTTCATGAATATTTCAATATTATTTTAAATTATATTATTGTGTCATTTATTCTTATGAAGAGTTCTTGTATATATAACTATGATGTTAGTTGGATTCTTATTGTTTCTATGATGGTTTTATTTCTAGTTATTATATATTTTGCATGGTTTTATAAACTACCAACTAAGTGTTTGATGAAATGATTCAAATTATTTATTTGGATTTATAATAAGTGTTTTATTAAAAATCTGAAATTTTAATTATAATATATTGGGAAATTGACTTTATGATTAATTTATGCATAATGATTTGATTATATTGGGTTAATGGGATTTCCCACATGAATTAAATCTGTTTCCATAAAAAGAATTTCATAACTTGTATATGAGATATGGTGGATTTTAGAAATTATATAGATCCTCATGGGATTACATGGATACTTTGGGGGTCTATGACTTGAGAACACTTAGTTTATGGGATAACCCATTATATGTGATATTTTTAGTCCATCAAGTTACGTGAACAGGTTATCACCTAAAATTCCACTACTAATAAATACACATATCACTATTTGTAGTCTTTTAGGATATGGGTTTATACAATTGAATGGCTTTTTTCATGTTAGGATATCCTATGTAAAATAAATATTTCACAGTAATGTCTGACAGTCCCTATATCTTTGTTACTTTTGTATTTTCCCCATGAAATTGTTTTCATGCACTTATTTAATTTTTGATTTAATTTTTATATCTTATTAATATATTATTACAATAGAAAATATAATTTTTTCTTTTTTCTAGAAATTAATATCTTATTTTTTATATTTCTGTCCAAACATAAATGTTTAGATAATTTACTATGGGTTTTAAATAGAGTACTTTTTGAGATCCTATAAATCTAGTTATTCACACATCCTATGTACATCCTTGAGGTTTATATAAAAACATTTTTTTCACTTATAAAACAAAAAGAAAGGATCTATCTGGTGGTGGATATATATGTTAGCTGATTTCATAATTGGAGAAAGTGACACACTGTTTTACCTCTTATGTCTTTGTTGAGATAGGTAGTGGTTGTTTTGTTTTGTTCATTTCATTTTAATAGTACAATAATTGCCCTATTTTTATTATCATGTTTTAGTGTTTATTACCATCTATTTTGTTTTATTGCCTTTTTTAATAAGTTGTATTGACCAAAAAATCATGTTATTGTGTTATAAATTAATATATTATCAAATTTATTAATATGGATATTTATGAGGTCACATTTATTTAATTTCATGTTACAATTTCTTCATGATAACATTCCTATTTTTTTGGTTTCATGATATGAAAATATATGGTAGAGTAATCTTTCATTGATAGGACATACCCTTATTTTCTTTTCTTTTTATTGAAACCATTCCTAAAGTCATGTACTTGATGACAAGAAATTGGTTTAATTAATTTGGATATTTATAACACCCTTTTCGACCTACATCATGCTTGATTAATTATCATTTCATGGTTATATGAGGTTGAATTTTGAAAAAATATAATAAGCTATAATTTTTTTGTTTCTGTTTTTTTATTGAAATCATGGTTGAAAAGAGAACTCTACATACGAAATTGGGGGGGTTGGTTTTGAGTTAATTTCTAGAGAACACTCATTGTAATGTTTATTGTGTAATGATAACTTATTAGTAAAAGAGTATCGTAATATATTTTTGACATAATTTTGTATATTTATGGTATTTGGGTAAAAGAATGGTGGATTGGACAAAATTAATAGGGTTCTTGGTTATTGTGCATGTGTTGTTGAATGGGTTGTAACTATTCAACCAAATATAAGAAGATATATATTATTCCTTATATATATATTTCATGTTTTATAAAACCACGCTAACACATTGTATAGTTAAATCCGAACAATCCTGTGATACCCACATGTTTAGAACAATGTTTGGTGAATATTATAATCTAACCATGTGTAATCGGAAATTTGATGATATTTACCTCAGTAAAATTATTTTTAGGATTCTAATATTTTTAAATTGATGTTTTCTTTCATTATTACTATGATTTAATTTTTTTAATGGTTTCATCGATCCTTATATTATTTTTGATAGAAGTATTCCCCCTCGTGGAGCTTTAGATCTCCTTTAATGAGATGTGAATAACATTCCACATGCATATTCTCATATTTATTGAAATAAAATTGAAAAAATTACATAAGTCATGATATATACCAAGGGGTTGACGTTTGTAAAAAACAATTATAAGAAAAATGATATCTTCTAGTACAATATTAGGATCATGCTCAATAATTCCTTCTCTATAGGCCTCCTCTATTTTTGGTAAGTTACCACAATCAAGATGCATATGAACAGTTAGATAGGATCAATTGAATGTTATATGTACTCAAGATTCCAAAATCAATAAATGTGAAATCTTATGCATTAATTCTTGAGGTCCCCATTCAAAAATGGTTAGATTCTATTTTTCTGGCTATGATACATGTGAACATTTGATAATAGAACGAAAATATCATTTCTATCTAGTAGTTTTGTTAATGTAATATGGTGTTGATGATGTCATAAAAATTTGTATAGATCTAAAAATGATACTAAATGATCATGGATAATGAAATATTAGTTTTTAAGATCTTATACTTTTCACACAATATAGTTGCAAAGGATAAGTTAAAATTTCACCACTTTGAAATAGGCCTTCACCCTAGTATTAATTCCTCGATTTCCCTATTCATGCCCTTTACCTATTAAAATTTGATGAATATAGCCTCGATGGTGAAAAAAATTATAAGATAGGTGTCATTGATAAATGTGTATCCTTTAATACCAAGTATAATTGATTGTGAATTTCAATTAAAGTAGAGGTAACATGATGTATATCTATGAGGAACTGGAAATTTATTTTGGTTCATATGCTGGTATGTGTCATAGGTTTACACATGTAGTGGACCACTTATTTAAAATCAATGAGTCACGTAAGGTTATCTGAATCCCTAATGTTAGGAAGCCCCCAAACATTTCATGATTATGTGTATATGGTAAAACTTCAAATGGTTCTTTAGGGTGAATCTTGTTAAAGAATAATGTATATGGATTATAATTTCAATGGGGATCCATAATTCTATCTAATTCCTATAAGGTGTAAGGATCTAAATGTCAAGGTTGTATAAGGATTAGAGGTTCATCTAATAGAAAATATCCAAAAGAGAAAATATTATAAATAGATGGGAATTCTCAGTCTCTCTTAGATTCTAGGATGTTTCACATAATATAATATTCTCTTATTGAAAAAGATACAAAAAAACTATGTAATGTAACACTCTTATTACATAGTGTATATAAACTATTTAATATTATATACATTCATGTTATTCATTTATCTCTACATATATGATTTATTTATTAAAACATGCATGTGATCTTATATTTTATAATATGGAAATATATACACTTCTTAGGATAAATAAAGAATATGTAATCAGATGAACTTCACGTAGTATCTTTATATATAATGTGGAGTTGGCATGTCTATTTATGAATATCCAAATGTTCCTTTGGGATGTCATTATCTAGATAGAGTGGATAATTAGGATTATAGACCATATTGATTATTATTGTTAAAGGGAAATATTTACAACTCGTAATCAGAACTCCTGATTATGTCATAGGAATGGAATCCAAAATCCTAAGAAGTGGGGCATCCTTTTTTCGAGGTTGGGATATTAATTTATATAATATTATTTATTTAAAAATCATGTAAATTTCATGAGTTATCTTCCTCCCCTTGTTTAATAATTTTCTGATGTGTCACTAAAAGACTTCTAATGGTTTCCTACTAAGTGGGAAGTCAGTTTATTTATTCATCTCATCCATGTGACATATTGATTCTTTTTTGACTTACAAAATATTGTTCCTAATAAATTAAATTAATTTATGGTTCAGATGGATGAGTAGGAAGACAATGGATTTATTAAAACTAGTGTCTCTATATGGTTCACTCCTATCATATTTTATAATAATGCAGATAAAACTATTCTTGTGTGCATCAATTAACATTATATGAATCATGTGACTATCAATGAATAATTCCCCTTTCCATCCAATCATTACATAATTAATCAATTGTAACGCCCCAACCCTAGTAACCCAGAGTCGGTGCATTATTTTAATACATTGTCATGATTACAAGGAATCAAGTCACGAAATACCGATTAGTTTAGCAGTCTTGGAAAATAGATTACATACATGAATGTTACATTACACTTCATAACATACAAAACAACATAAATAATTCTTTATGAATTCCATTATTCCCTTGTCTTAACCCTTCTTATCAATCACAATATACTTCTTGGAATCCTGGGAAAAATAAAACATTGAAAGGGGTGAGCTCAAACACTCTGTAAGGGTAAGCAATACAGCAGAAACATTTTTAAATAAGCCTAAACATTTAAGGCAATGTATAACTAAAAAAGCCTTTTAAACTTTAACTTAAACATAGTATGGAAAAAATAAAATGAAATAATGCCATTTACTTATTCACATGGATATTCTACTAATCGAATAATCACATGCAATATAAATAACCACTTTCATAATGATGGAATGCATAATGCCAGACTATCAAAACCACATAGCCAAGGCCTCATGCCAAGACTACAAATAAGATTTTGCCAAGGCCTTGTGCCAAGACACTAGTTTGTCTCATGAGACCTACCGATGCATCGAGGAGCTATAGAGGGCTCCACCCGCCACATATTAAGTCCAATGCATTCCCATATGAAAAGGTTTAAACATAACTTAAACATTAGTATTAAAACTAGCATACGAAATGTCAATACTTTCACCATAAACTATGAATGGTATAAAAATAGCACATCCATAGTCAAACATATCACAAAAACTTCAATACAATATAGAAGTTTTTTATCACAATAAATCAACTTCATATAATCATAAAATCCATCAAAATATGTTGACATAGATGAAATCAAAACTATTTTAGAGAAATATCTCCTTTTTTGAAATCATTTAAAAGTCACAAATTTATAAAAGAAGTAATTAAAATAGATTTTTGAATAAAAGTTTCCCATACCACTATTAAACTTTTGAAAGGAACTAACATTTTAAAAACACTCATGTACATATAAATAAATCCTTAAAAACCATTTTGAAGACATGGACATTTATTAAAAAGATTTAGAAAGATAAATCTTTAAAACATATAAAATTCTGATTTTGATAAAGATTACCTTTCCGAAATTCTTAAAATATTCATTTTGAAATCATTTAAAAGTCACATAATTATAAAATAAAACATTTTCCTTGAAAATATTCTTATAAGATTGTAAGGCAAGCTTTGACAATTTTATAACTGCGGTAAATAGTCGCACCCTCCGTATAAGTTAAAAAAACATTCTTACCATAATTCTGTCGAAAAGGATAAAAAGCACCTTGTTTGGAAAATGACGGAAAGATTCCTTTATAAACCCATAAGGGTATAAATTAATTTAACTCATATTATTTTTAAATAGTAAAAATGTTATGAAATATATTTCAAAGAAACATGGATGTGGATGATAATGAAATCCCAGTAGATAATTACGTATAAACAACCTCAGATAATGATGTGATTGCGAAATAACCCTTACCTTGTACTTTTCCATGGTTGGGGTAGGTTAACCTCCTGTATAATGGTGAAATAATTGTTATTAAATTATACAATAATCTTATACATTAATATGATATCATATATGATCTTTTAACATTGATTTGTTAATATTATCTTAGTATTATCGTTGTTTCGGGTGTTAACTTACTCATTATGTTTTATATGTTTCGTTACGTAAGTCATGTTTGTAATGGATAGGTTGTATATTATTCATATCCATAATGATATCAAGTCCTTAGATACTATTATTAATCATAAAATGAGAATTATACTTGAATGGATACGATGGAGAATGAATCTCGTCGTGTTCGTGGAGACGGTAGTCCGTATGTACGCACGAGCGACAATATCATTCTTTTGATATTAAAATAATATATAAATGGTTGTTATATCATATATACAGAATCATTAACATGTTATATCTATTATTTACATTAGTTACATATCATTATTATACCCATCCAAATAATAATATATTGAATAACAATTACACCATGACGTGGAGACGGTAAGCTGTACGTACGCACGTATGGTGACATGTTATACAAAGGGTGGATAGAATACTGAATATGGTTGTACCATATTTATAATAACATCATAGTATATATATGATACTGGAGTTATTATTTTAGAATGGTAACAACAAAGGAAGAAGAAGTGGAAGAAGAAAGGAACTTGGAAAAGGGTGGTGAAATCATTACCTCTTTTTCGGGTTCTTCCTTTTGATTTGATCAAAATGGCTCCATAAGTTAGCTTTCGGATCAAACTAAGGCCTCTATGTTGTAGTTAGGGATGTTGGGAAATTATTTGGGAAGAGTTTTTCCGAACCAAAAGGCTTTTAAGGTGTGATGAAATGAGATGGAGGACTGCCCTTTTATAAGAGGGGTGAGGGGCCCCTTTGGAAAAGCTAGAAATATTAATTTATAATAAATTCATATTCGTTTCTAATGTCTCAAAAGTTGATTATGAAATGGTAAAGGTGGGGATAGGTGGAAAAAAACTCAACCAATAGAATTTAGACAGGTTTGGGTACTTATATTAACTTTATCTTTAAGTATTAACTCTAAGTTAATTAGTTTCACTTTTACAATGTCTCTTTGTATTTTTATATTATATGGTTAATAAACTTACCATATACATCCAAGAGACCCCCAAGTGGAAAATTAAAGATACAAATACCATTATATAAGTCTCTTGACCGAACCTTATATTTTTAGGAATTTAATATCAATTAATAATATAATATTTTTTTTAAAAACTCTTTTATGTCAATTTTGGCACTATTCAAGAATTGATTTTTGTAAAAATCATAACAGAATTATTACTTCGAAAAAATTTAATTAAATAAATCCTAATCTGTCATAGTATCGTATAAAATTATTTTAATTCATTAAAAGTCTCACGTTATATTTATTTGGGTATTTATAATATCAATTATTTTAATTTTTCACTATTATAGAAATTATTGCATCATCATTGTGTCATAAATAAATTAAATTATTTAATATCTAAAATTATAAATAAAATATCATCATTTATTAAATCTTTTTATCTTTCTAATTAATATTTATAGTCAAAAATAAAAGATATATAACCCTATGTAAAAATAGTTTTTCTAAAAGAAATATACTTTTGTCATTTTTGTACTTATTTTAACTTAATTAAAATAAAGTGTCCCTATCACTTAAAAGTGGCTCCATGGGGTCCCAAAATCGACCCAAAGATGCATATGGTCGAACATGTATCATCCAATAGAGATAGGATACGTTTTAGGGTAATTTAGTATTATTATAATATTATTTTTTAACCCTTATTTACCGGATTTACCCTTAACCATGGTAAATAAAATATTTACCGCAGTAATTATTCAAAATGTCTAAAAATAAAAGTTACCTATTTTCACAATTTGAAAATACTGATTCAAAAAATGGAATCCATTTTTCCAAATTCAAAACACAGAAGTGGCAGAAATTAATTTAATATTAATTCCCGTTGTTAAAACAAAAAGTGTGTTTTTGAGAGATAATAACTATCGAAAGATTGACACTTGTTTATGTCCGTTTTAATTGTAAAATTATGTCCAATGACCAAAATTATATTAAATGGTAAAAATATATTCTAAATATACTTTAAAACCACTCAAATTCATAATTTATCACTATTAATTATTTTTATTAAAAAAGTTATTTTTAATTAAAATTTAGTAATTTTCATTATTCATCAAAAATATTAAAGTTATCCGAAAAGTACCAAAATTTCACCTTAGGCTAAATTCGATATTAAAAATCCAAAAATGAAGTCCATTTTAAAAAATAAAATATATATAATTTCAAAAAGTAGGTATTACTATTCATAACGTCTAGTTTGATCGGTTGTGGTGTGTGTTAAAACTCGAAGTTGCGTACAACACACGCTATTGTATTATTCAAAGGAAAGCATACCATGGAAGCTTGGGATGTTTTATTTTAAATTTTTGATGTCCCCTTTTAGTCAGAAAGTTTAAAATATTTTATTTAAAAAATGGTTCACTATTAAAAGTTGATAAATGTGCAATACGGAAAATGAATTTTTTCTCATAATATGGATTCTAAAATTATAAGGATTATATAAAGTTTAAAATTTTGTTTATACTATTCATAACCTCTTTTGAACACCTTTTTTGGTAAGTCATGGTGCTCTTGAACTCGGTGTTTCATGTAGTGCAAGTTATTGAATTATTTTGAAGAAATAACACACTATGAAATCTTGTGGTGTTACATTCTCCCCTCCTTCAATAAATTGAGTCCTCGCAATTTGAAATTGTTTTTCGAAAATAAAAGGTTGAAAATAAACAATATCTTTGTGGGAAAACCCACATCGGAAATTGGGTTACTAATATTTAGCCTTAAAATGAGGAAAAGATAAATGAAAGGGTCACCACCAAATTATGATCTTGATTAGGAGAACATTGGTGGCAATTAGAGACTTATAATTGGAGGAAAAACTTAAATATTTATAGGTAGTGATTGAGGTCATCAACCATAAACAAGTTTAAAATTGAGGTCCTTAAATTCATCAATCTATGATGATTTAAAATACCATAGATTCAAAAAAACAAAATGTATTAGGATAACACATTTTTGACGTTTCAAAATCTCTTAGTTGAAATACCACATCGAAAAATGAATTAATGAGGCCTCTATTTAAAATAAAGAGTGGAAAGTATGTAGATTACCGAAAATAACACATACTAGGGTTCCATGTAGGAAAATATGGATATGGAAGAGAAATATAACCATAAATTATCTGATGGAGAGTGGTAGAGAACATATCTATGAAAGGGAAAACAATCTCAAAGCCATACATTAGTGTCGATTGAAGGCACCATCAAGGACAACATTTTTGTTCTAAGTTCCTTTTATTAATGTTGAGGAATTTATTTATGATATTGGCTATGATCATAAGGAGATAAACTTAATTTATAATTAGAGTTTTATCCAATGATAAATTTCTACCATAAACTCATCTTTCACTCTAAAAGATAATAGAACGTAAAAAAAATTCTATTTATACTATTCATAAAGGGTTCCAAAATAAACGAATTTATAATTCATCTACCAGATCTTTTAAAAAAACTACATTATTTAATCCAGGACATCTCGTGGGCCAGTGGTAGGTGATACACCCTTGACGCCCTACGGTTGCAGGTTCAAGTCTCGCGGCCTTGCCGGACGTGACGGGTTGCCGCCCGACCTCCGGGTTGTCCTTTTATGGCAATCCAAAATAATCCAAACTAGAACTATCCAAAATACATCTGTCCAATCTCATAGTCCAAAATTTATAAGGAAGGTAAACATAATGTAGATTCTTTTTACCCCGTAATAGCATATGAATACCGTCATCATGTACTAAAACATCCTGAATTACCATATTCCTTATTGATTACAATCATGCTCACTTATTCCATATAGAATGCTGGATATACATCATCAATCCAAAAATCTTTTAAACCCCAACAATGATGTAATATACAAATCATTAATCAATTTCAAGGTAGTCAAGAATATCCAATATAATTTATCCAAATAAATCATGTATTATTCCAAAATAACTACCTCGGTATCAGATCTATATTATGGTTTATCCTTCTCTCAACTATATATTTTCCAAAAATTTATCTTGTTATTTAGTCACTTTTCTTTGTTCCACACAATCTCAAGTCCTTAATGAAATAGTACTGCAGTACAATCCTTATATACTCTATAATTATTATAACAAGTACATTGTTGATACAACACTCAATTGACATGATCAACATAAGAACTCTAATCATTCCTCTTCATCTACAGTAGTATCATAACTTGATTATTATCCAATAGCATCATTTGCGGCATGGTTTGATGACTGGGACATAGGTTTGCGTAGTGTCCAAACTCCTTGCAAATGAATCATTGTACATTTGAAACCATTTTCTTACCCTTGCAGTCACGTACTTTGTGCCCTTTTCTACCACACTTATAACAAACTCTCATTCCTTTCAGACAAGTTCCAGGGTGTTTCACCGTTATCACATATGGGAAAATTCTTCTTTTCCCTCTTTCCTTTATCCATATTTTTCTCTTCCATCCTTTTCTTCTCTTTCTTCCCTTCAAATCCATAGGACTCAGTAAAATCTTAACTTATCTTATCAACACATGATATTATTTCTTCATATGATGATAATACATGGGAGACTATTTCTCTTATAAATTCTGGCTTAGGACTATGAAAGATATGATCCTTCTTTCTCTTTGGATTATGTGCATTGCTGGAGTTATCATTCCTTCTACTGGGCGCCATTTCTAAACAATGGCATACACTAGATTAGTTTATGAATAACAATACCTAATCCCAAACTTGTAAAACAGATAACATAAATTAAATAGTTTATGGATATAATCCATAATCATAAATATGTCTCCTTTGAGGAAGTATATACTCATAAACCCTTAATAATGGTTTGTAAAGAAAATGAGAATTATCTTAAGCATATCCCCTGGGTGTGTCGTAACCAAGAGTGCAGCAAGGCCCGTTGTCGTGCACCAGTTCTCGTTTGAGTCTAGCTCAAAGCGGTGTTTTCGGGTTTTACCCCTAGGTACATCTGTGGCAGAGCCGCCTCTACCTGCTCGTATCCAGACAGGGATGCATTGCTTGGAAAACTCACAAAATCTCTACAATACCAAAATTCTAGGAAGTTATTCTATATTAATCCTCAAGGCCCATCTTAGGTCTATGTTCTCTAATCAGAGTTTACCTAAATCTAGTTTCCAAGGTTTGTACTAAACTTCCTCTAATACCAACTGTAACGCCCCGACCCTAGTAACCCAGAGTCGGTGCATTATTTTAATACATTAGCATGATTACAAGGAATCAAGTCTCGAAAGGCCGATTAGTTTACCAGCCTTGTAAAATAGATTACATGCATGAATGTTACATTACACTTCATAACATACAAAACAACATAAATAATCCTTTATGAATGCCATTATTCCCTTGTCTTAACACTTCTTATCAATCACAATATACTTCTTGGAATCCTGGGAAAAATAAAACATTGAAAGGGGTGAGCTCAAATGCTCCATAAGGGTAAGCAATACAGCGGAAACATTTATAAATAAGCATAAACATTTAAGGCAATGTATAACTAAAAAAAGCCTCTTAAACTTGAACTTCAACATAGTATGGAAAAAATAAAATGAAATAATGCCATTTACTTATTCACGTGGATATTCTACTAATCGAATAATCACATGAAATATCAATAACCACTTTCATAATGATGGAATGCATAATGCCAGACTATCATAACCACATAGCCAAGACCTCGTGCCAAGACTACAAATAATATTTTGCTGAGGCCTTGTGTCAAGACACTAGTTTGTCTCATGAGACCTACCGATGCATCGAGGAGCTATAGCGGGCTCCACCAGTCACCTATTAAGTCCAATGCATTCCCATATGAAAAGTTTTAAACATAAAATAAACATTAGTATTAAAACTAGCATATGAAATGTCTATACTTTCACCATAAACTATGAATGGTATAAAAATAGCACATCCACAGTCAAACATAACACAAAACCTTCAATACAATATAGAAGTTTTGTATCACAATAAATCAACTTCATATAATCATAAAATCCATCAAAGGATGTTGACATAGATGAAATCAAAACTATTTGAGAGAAATATCTCCTTTTTTTTGAAATCATTTAAAAGTCACACATTTATAAAGGAAGTAATTAAAAGATATTTTTGAATCAAAGTGTCCCATACCACTTTGAAACTTTTGAAAGGAATTAACATTTTAAAAACATTCATTTCCATATAAATAAATCCTTAAAAACCATTTTGAAGACATGGACATTTATTAAAAAGATTTAGAAAGATAAATCGTTAAAACATTTAAAATTCTGATTTTGATAAAGAGTACGTTTCCGAAATTCTTAAAATATTCATTTTGAAATCATTTAAAAGTCACATAATTATAAAATAAAACATTTTCTTTGAAAATATTCTTATAAGCTTGTATGGGAAGCTTTGACGATTTTATAACGGTGGTAAATAGCCGCACCCGCCGTATAAGTTAAAAAAACATTCTTACCTTAATTCTGTCGAAAAGGTTAAAAAGCACCTTGTTTGGAAAATGACGGAAAGATTCCTTTATAAAACCATAAGGTTATAAATTAATTTAACTCATATTCATTATAAATAGTATAAATGTTTTTAAATACATTTTGAAGAAACATGGATGTGGATGATAAAGAAATCCCAGTAGATAATTACATATAAACAACCTCAAATAATGAAGAGATTGCGAAATAACCCTTACCTTGTACTTTTCCTTGTATAGGGTAGGTTAACATCCTGTATAATGGTGAAATAATTTTTATTAAATTATACAATAATCTTATACATTAATATGATATCATATATGATCTTTTAACATTGATTTGTTAATAATATCTTAGTATTATCGTTGTTTCAGGTGTTAACTTACTCGTTTTCTTTTATATGTTTTTTTACGTAAGCCATGTTTGTAATGGATAGGTTGTATATTATTAATATCCATAATGATATCAAGTCCTTAGATACTATTATTAATCATAAAATGAGAATTATACTTGAATGTATACGATGGAGAATTAATCTCATCGCGTTCGTGGAGACGGTAGTCCGTACGTACGCACGAGCGACAATATCATTCATTTGATATTAAAATAATATATAAATGGTTGTTATATCATATATAAAGAATAATTAACATGTTATATTTATTATTTACATGAGTTACATATCATTATTATACCCATCCAAATAATAATATATTGAATAACAATTACACCACGACGTGGAGACGGTAAGCCGTACGTACGCACGTATGGTGACATGTTATTCAAAGGGTGGATAGAATACTGAATATGGTTGTACCATATTTATAATAAAATCATAGTATATATATTATACTGGAGTTATTATTTTAGAATGGTAACAACAAAGGAAGAAGAAGTGGAAGAAGAAAGGAACTTGGAAAAGGGTGGTGAAATCATTACCTCTTCTTCGAGTTCTTCCTTTTGATTTGATCAAAAGGGCTCCATAAGATAGCTTTCTGATCAAACTAAGGCCTCTAGGTTGTAGTTAGGGAAGTTGGGAGAGTATTTGGGCAGAGTCTTTCTGAACCAAAAGGCTTTGAAGGTGTGAAGAAATGAGAAGGAGGAGTGCCCTTTTATAAGAGGGGTGAGGGGCACCTTTGGAAAATCTAGAAATATTAATTTATAATAAAATAATATTCGGTTTCCAGTGGCTCCAAAGTTTATTATTCAAGGTTTAAGGTGTGGATATGTCGAAAAAAACTCATCAAATAGAATTTAGACAGGTTTGGTAACTTATATTAACCTTATCTTTAAGTATTAACTATAAGTTAATTAGTTTCACTTTTACAATGTCTCATTGTATTTTTATATTATATGTTTAATAAACTTACCATATACATACAAGAGACCCCCAAGTGGTCCATTAATGATACAAATATCATGATATAAGTCTCTTTTCCGAAACATAGATTTTTAGGAATTTAATATCAATTAATAGTATATTGTTTTTTTTAAAAACTCTTTTATGTCAAGTTTGACACTATTCAAGAATTGATTTTTGTAAAAATCATAACAGAATTATTACTTCGAAAAAAGTTAATCAAATAAATACTAATACTTCATATTATCCTATAAAATAATTTTAATTCATTAAAAGTCTCAAATTATATTTAATTGGGTATTTATAATATCAATTATTTTAATTTTTCACTTTTATGGGAATTACTACATCATCATTGTGTCATAAATAAATTAAATTATTTAATCTCTAAAAATTATAAATAAAATATCATCATGTAGGAAATATTTTTATCTTTATAATGAAAATTTATAGTCTAAAATCCTACATATATAACCCTATGTAAAAATTGTTTTTCTAAAAGATATATACTTATGTCATTTTTGTACTTATTTTTACTTAATTAAAATAAAGTGTCCCTATCACCTACAAGTGGCTCCATGGGGTCCCAAAATCGACCCAAAGATTCCTCTGGTCGAACATGTATCAAAAAATAAGGCTAGGACACGTTTTAGGGTAATTTAGTATTATTATAATATTATTTTTTTAACCCTTATTTACCGGATTTACCCTTAACCATGGTGAATAAAATATTTACCGCAGTAATTATTCAAAATGTCTAAAAATAAAAGTTACCTATTTACACAATTTGAACATCCTGATTCCAAATATGGAATCCATTTTTTCAAATTTAAAACACATAAGTGGCATAAATTAATTTAAAATTAATTCCCGTTGTTAAAACAAAAAGTGTGTTTTTAAGAGATAATAACTATCAAAAGATTGACACTTGTTTATGTCCGGTATAATTGTAAAATTATGTCCAATGAAAAAAATTATATTAAATGGTGAAAATATATTCTAAATATACTTTAAAACCACTCAAATTCATAATTTATCACTATTAATTATTTTGATTAAAAAAGTTGTTTTTAATTAAAATTTAGTAATTTTCACTATTCATCAAAATATTAAAGTTATCCGAAAGTACCAAAATTTCACCTTAGGCTAAATTCGATATTACGAATCCAAAAATGAAGTCCATTTTAAAAAATAAAATATATATAATTTCAAAAAGTAGGTATTACTATTAAAAACGGCTAGTTTGATCGGTTGTGGTGTGTGTTAAAACTCGAAGTTGCGTACAACACACGCTACTGTATTATTCAAAGTAAAGCATTCCATGGAAGATTGGGATGTTTTATTTTAAATTTTTGATGTCCCCATTTAGTCAAAAAGTTTAAATATTTTATTTAAAAAGGGTTCACTATTAAAAGTTGATAAAATTGAAATACTGAAAATGAATTTGTTCTCATAATATGGATTCTAAAATTATAAGGATTATATAAAGTTTAAAATTTAGTTAATACTATTCATAACCTCTTTTGAATGGCTTGTTTGGTAAGTCATGGTGCGCTTGAACTCGGTGTTGCGTGTAGTGCAAGTTATTGAATTATTTTGATGAAATAACACACTATGAAATCTTGGGGTGTTACATCAACTGAATGAGGAATTATTGTTCAAAATTACTAAACACTAGTAAGGGTAACATTATCTCAGGGTAGAAAATTTTGACATTCCAAACATTTTTTAGAAGTTTTTACGGTCTATTTATATATCCAATTATGTATTTCTTAAATAATAATGATCCTAAAATATTCAAGGATCTTATAAAAAACATATTTCAAATATTGATTGAATCCTTTTCCATTTTATTAATGGATGTCATCATTCTTGTTTCAAAGACTAAATTATATAATGGACATCATTTTATGGTTGTCTTAGGGACATTTCATTATGATATACTTTAGGAAAAACTATGTATGTGTAGCATATGGATTTGTGAGGTCATGTTTTTGTGACATTTGGTGTGAGAACAAGGAATTGTGGTTGATCCAAAAAGGTGATGGTTTTAATATATTGGAAAGAACAAAAAATTTATTTATGATACACATCATCCTAGGTATAGTGGGATACTACCAATGATATTCCATATACTTCTATTGGATTCAATTTAATTTAAACACCCTTACTCTGAACAAAGTAAAATTTATATGGAACCCAAAATTAAATGATACATTTGATGATTAGAATTAAAAATTGACATATGTACTTATTTTTTAATTCTAGAGGATATGTAGGTCTATAACCTTTTTTATGATGCATCGGGCATGGGATTAGGTTTTAGGGTTATGAAAACTGATCACATGGTGGATCACGGTTCCTGTAAAATTGATCAACCTGAATATAATTACCCAAATAATTAACTTGATCTTTTTTTTGTCATTCATTCCCTCAATTATTAGTGAACTATTTATTTGATGATAAATCCACAGTATATATTATTCATAGAATCATTATCTATATTTTATTTCAAAAATACAACAACCTAAATCAATTGTGATGGATTGAAAACATTAAAACATTTAATTGAAATATCACTTATACAAAATGGGTTGAAAGCATCATCATCGATGCTCATAGATGGAATTTTCCATTAAAATACATTAAATAATCTTCCAATGAGTAGATGCAGCTGATCCTCCTTATTGAAATCCTACTAGAGGTAATGGAATAAAATTAAGAACATGTTTCTTGATAATATTTAGTTAATACCTAATCTCCATGACCATATTCATTAGGAGAACCTAGGGGATGATGAGTTTAATCATATTGGGAGATTTATAAATTTTTAGAGACCAATTTTGATTGGTCTTTATCAATTGAGGGAATTATCTATTTCTAAATCTATTAGGAAGTTACATTATCAATAGATAATTAAGTGATGAATTTTTTTCCTTACTCATAATGTGTGGTCCTTATAAGATATACCTTTATTTGTTATGATATAAAACTCCATTATTAATGTCCTGGTATGATACATAACATAAAATATTTCATATTATGATGTTATACTTGTCAGTATGTTAAAGAAGAGAGTAAGAATCCCTCATGTTTACATCAAACTATAATTTTCCCTATAAAGAAATGGATAAAGTCATCCATGTATTTATTCACTAGGATACCTCATACAACTCTATAAAATAAATCTATCAACGTTTTGGTCAATAAATAATCCACGTCATCTCATTTCATCATGATTAAGGATATGTCCATGGTGATGTATCTATGAAGGTTTTATGCATAATAGATTGTGAAATTTCATGGTGTGAAATCTAATATTATTTACGATAGAGATTATTGTTTTCCATTGTGATTATAGATAGGTATTTAATATTACATGGGACCTAATTTATAATTAATAATGATATATCATTCCTAAGTTTTAGTATGAAAAGGAAATTTTATCTAAACTCTAGAAGTCATGATTCATAAAAATGTCTTAGAATCTTGAGTCGCATGGTATACCCATGTTTAACTAGTTGAGTTATCAAATAACAGTAGTTATTAGTACTCTATGAAAATTTCTATATTTTATGACATTTATGGGTTTCCTAGTCAGAATTCAATCTATTTGTCCAAGGTGGATAATGTTGTATTGATGGGACCAAGAATTGTTAACTATATGAATAAATTATTTATATTTTATATTAGTGACTAGTGATAGATCATATCAAACATAAATATTATAATAATAATAATAACAATCAATTATTTTTCACAGTTGGCCATTGATTATTCCAAACATATCACCTAATTTTGGTCACTAGAAACTTGATAATAAAGGGAAGATAACCGCAAGTTATATATGCCCTATTGAGATTATAAAATGGTTTTATGAGGTCGTATACCATTTTTAATTTTCTTATTGAATAAAATACATTCATAATATTGTATTCATTTAGAAATTAATGGAATACTATTTTGATCATACCCATATGTTGAGTTGGGAAGACTTGGGAGTGGTTCTTGATGTTTTGGTAACTGGGAAACTCATCTAGATTGAGAACTCCTTAAGAAATTTGTTTCAAAGGAAATTATTTTCATTGGTTTGGTTATTATGGTAGAATTAAAGTGGTTCTCATGATAAATGGGACAATTAATCATTCCTGAGGATGAAATGGCCTATAACATTGTTTAATTAGTATCATGGAGCTGGTAGATTTTTAATAAACTTTTAAAAGTGCAAGGAATCTAATCAAAATGGCTTTAATTTTTTAATCATATTGGGATACATGATACTTAAATTATTCTTCCATTATATATGTGTACGAGAAATATAATATAATAATTCTAGTGAGAACATCATTATTTCTTATATTTGGTCTCTGATTTCATATATATATCCCTTCTTCATATCCTGGGAAAAGTAAAAAAATGGTATGCACATATATTCATTATGGGAAATTATACTAGAGAAGTTATGTTAATAAAAAAATGAATAATATGCCCAATATAAAAAATAATCAAATAGTATATTTGATAAATATATTTAATGGGGCTAAATCCATAGAGAACATAACAACATAAATAATAAAATAGATAATAATTAGTTCTGTAATCATTTAATTCATAATGATGGACATCATAATCATATCATCAATGACTTGTTCCATGAAAACATACCTAAATAGAAAACAACTATACTAAATATCCAAACACATATCTCACTTTTGAAATGTCAATGCAACACTGGGATGTACTTTTTAACACCCATTATATACTAAGTTAATTTAATCCATCATATGAAAGGGGTGAACCATAGTGAAAAATAGATATTCATATTGATAAATAGATTAAAAATCGCTAATATTTGTTTCTAATAAATAAAATTAATAATTATTCATCCAGATTAATATGGTGAATGGTATAAAAATATTGCATTCTCATTAAATAATAAATGTAACGAAATAATGTCAACATCGATAAAAATAATTTTATAAGATGATCAGATGATATGCTTTTTTAAAAATAGCATTTTCATTATGAAATCACTAATTAAAATTATATAAATTTCACAAATTTAAAGAAAAAAATTTCCTTGAAAGGAAAAATTAAAACATGTAAATGAAGATTCAAAGCATTGGTTGGTTATGATGGTTGGAAATTTTATTAATATCTGATAAGTATAAATAATTATTCTATTCACAGTTTCATCAAAAATTCAAAAAATTCATCATCTAGAAAAATATTAGAAGCCTCCTTCATAATTTTTTATTAAAAATAAAAAATAAAAAAAATTATTTTAAAAATTATTATTGATTATTAAAATATTTATTTGAATCTTTTTAACTAAAATATGGATATGAGAGAATATATTCTCACCCAACTAGAGTAAAAATTAATTTTTAATTAAAAAAATCTTATTTCAGTATCTTGTTTACATGTAATTTAAAAATGAAGGGAAAATTTGTAATTTTTAGAAATAACAATAGGAGAATAAAATTATATTTTTGAGATATAAGGATTTTATTCTTCCACCAATAGACTCTTAGACATTAATAATCCCAAATTATGATGAGATTCTGAAATAAACTCCTATTTGAAGCACCAGTTGCATTGTATGTGAATGTATCATACGTTATAATAAATTTAAATTTTTTATAATTATATAACATAGCTATATACATTCTTATAATATCATATATGATCTGACTATATAATATTATCATCCATTCCCTAATTATAATTCATTATTTCCTTTGTTTCTCGTGTTAATTGCAATATTTTCTGAAGCATGTTTTGTCTCATAAATTACGGTTCTATCTATCTGTTAAATTGAAATCATATAAACAATTTTATTAATTTTATAATTTTTTAACTTATTAATTAGACATATTTTTACAATCAATCTTGATTTTTTGAAACAAAAAAGGAGTCATATACCTTCCTGGAGAGGGTAGGTCATACGTACGCATGAGTGACGTTATAATTTCTATAATGGGTAATGGGTAATGAATTGGATGATATATTAAGTTTACAAAATCAATATTATGTCATAATTATCATATATATTTATTATTTACATTATCATGATTATAGATACAAGTTGGTAATGGGAAACAAATTCATTTTTTCGCATGGAGGTAGTGTTCCGTACACACAATCGATGGTTTTGTTTATTATTTATTGGATAATGAGATGGAAAAATATTATTTCATATATTTAATAAAATATATGACTATCTTAAAAAAAATTTATTATTTTTTCAAAATAATCAAAAATTAATGTTTCTACCAGAATAAGTAAAAAAACAAAGATCTTGGTGAAGATGATTAAGTTATCAAAGAAACACCTCTTTTTTAATACATATTAGGAGAACCTGGGATGACCATTTAGGATGATCAGAAGATATGAAAATTTAATATTGATATTATGGGTATATATTTTAGGGTTTTATTGGGATAATTTGTTCAAGATGTTTGAAAAAGCGTGTGGGGAATGTGCCCTTTTACAATGGATTTGAGTGGAAGAGTTGTAAATTTTCAATGATTTAAAACAATATCAAGGAACTTTATCGGAAATATGGTTCCAAAATTTTTCATAATAAAAGGTGATAATAGTATGGTAAAAATAAAACAAAAAAATTGGATTTGATAATTTTTTTGCTACATTTTTACCCATATTAATTTTGGTTAGCCCCATGTATACATGTTTTAACTTTTGCTGCAATAACAAAATTTTACTATTACGCCCATTCATTATGACCAAAATTGAATGAATCCTTATTTAATTTTTTTTAATTATGATTATAATTAATAATTCAATTTAATTAAATAAAAGTCATTAAAATTCAATAATTTTATTTTAAAATATTCTTATATAAATGGTGGAAAGATATTTTTTTAAAAAAATGCATTTTTCAAGATCAAATTCATCATATATTAACAATATGACTAGTAATATGCATTATATGGATTTAAATATATATGTTTTTATATATAATCCATAAATTTGTTTAAAATTTTCCAAAATTTAATAATATTTTAATTAATTAAACTTGAAATACATTTCTCATATTCAAACATTTTTCTGAAAATATATATATTTACCTCTTAATGATCTTAGCTTCATTTATATCATTTCAACACAATATAAAAGACTTATTCTAATTATTATAAAAATTTATTATGTATAAATTTAATTATAGATAAATCGTACATATTCAATTATTCATTGAATAAAATATTTAAAGGAAACTTTCAAAAACTTAATAAAGGTTAATATTTACCTACTAATATTAAAATCATTATTCATCCTATCAAATTACAGTTTCTGTTCCATGAAATAAAATAATGTGCATTGTATTATAGTTTTATAAAAAATTTGGTTTTAATTAATATAATTTAATCTTAGTTGTTTCACTCTTACCCACAATATAAATTTCATCCTCAAATGTTTCCTGGATATTTATTTTAAAACAAAATTAAGTGTTTCCTCTTCATAACATCCTACAGTTTCCATGTTTCTTCATCCATTTTATGATTTCTAGAAATTATAAATAATAGTAATGTATTCTTATTCCTCAATACATTCTCCCTACTTTAATGAATTAGGATGGGATATACATAATAAGATAGATCAGGTTCCAATTCTATTTCATCATAAATGAGCCTATGCATTTGGTATTGAATATAATTCATTAATAGAGATATATAAATCCCATAATATTCTTTTTATAGAATTGTTACAATTTCTAATCTGTAATCAATAACACAAATTCATTAAATATTTTAAAATTTTATTATGTACTTGAGGATCAAATTTACTATATTACCTAACATTAAAACACCCGTCCATGATGATACTTTAATGAAAATGTGATATCCCACCAGAAATTCCAAATATTTAATCCTTTCATCAACATAACAATTTTTAATAATAGGAGTTTCTTTAATATAGTTCTATATAAAAATTACCTTTATTTTGGTCTCCAAAACATGTTATGGGCCTACAAATTTTTATTCACCATATTTATCCTAACAAATTGGAGTATAAAATCTCTTTATATATAATAATTTAAATAGTTCTATTTGAATATATGAATGAAATAAATTGTTATATAAAAACCCTACTGGGCATAAATAATGATCAGAAATAACATTAAATAGAAGTGATAATGATCTCAACATGGTTTATAATTTGAGAATAATCCTATAAGAACTTCAATTACTATGGGGTTAATATACGGTTCTCAACAAATGATTATCATTATGGGTCTTTTGAATTATTTTCTATAAATTTGGTGTAAATCATGGATAATAATCAGACACTATTTAAAATTTTTCACCATAAATCCTTAAAAACACTTAATATGGTGTCATGTAATGTATTACTAAGGAATATATTCTATTATATTTTGTAATTATGTAAATTTTATTAGGAAATCAACAATAACCAATATACCATCATTATTTATAGGATCCATTTTTAATCTAGTTGATAATACCAATCCAATGTCATCCAATTTTAACATATGAGTTATTAATGGTATAATGAATCCACATATATGTTTTCCCTGATATATCACAAATTTTAAAACCATGCATCTTGATATATAATTTTTTTACCAGTTTATGATTCCCCATAAAAAATGTCCCTTGAAATACCTCTATATATTTATGCTATGTAGGTGTATAAAGAAATTAAATCTATAAGAATAATATAATATTTTTTTCAAATAAGGTATTTATGGAACACAAAAACTATTTCCAAATTATAGTACACAAAATTGATATATTATGTCTACTCATTTCTCATCATTCAGGATAGTAATTTTATTTTTAAAATTTTTATCCTCAATATGAGATCATTTAATCATTTTTAATTAATATGTAATGGTTATCATTTAAAAAATGATTGATATTTCCCACTACTTAACAATTCACATACCCATATTTACTAAATCTATAAAAATAGGACCTCGGTTGATCCTAAATTTGGATAAAACTCCATGATATATCCTATAAATTGAATCTATTACCTTATTTTCCTTTCATGTATTATATTGTATTAGGAAATCATAATTTATAAAGACCTCAAGGCATCATATTTTTATATACTGATATCATTTGGTAAAAATGTTTATTTTATACTCTTATATTATATGAATATCTAACATTTATCTCTATAGAAATATTGTATACATATCTTCATATAAAATATTACAACTACCACCTCAAGATCATGTGTTGTATAGTTATTTTCATGAATATTTAATTATTGTGATCCATAGAAAAACATTTTCCAATTCTACATAATGAAAAAACCATGTTCAATCTCTGATTCCTAACCATATATAAAAAATATATCAATTCATGATGGTAGAATCAAAATAGGAGAATTTCCCAATCCCCTCTATAGTTCTTGAAAAGATTATTCACGTTCCACTTCACTTAAATACATATGCCCTTTTTATGTATGCTTAGTTAACAGATTAGATAATTTTTTATTTTTTAAAAAATAATAAATGAAAGATTCCTTGTCAACAAATGAAACAATGTACCTCAATTATGCTCATTGGTATTGGCCATTGTTTTTCTATTTTTTTTATCACAAGATCCACTAAGATTCCATCCAGGTAAAAAAAATATGGCTTATAAAATAGACTTTCTAATGAAAGAAATCCTACATGATAAATTTCCAAAAAATTAATAGTCCTATAAGAGTATCAAGAATGATTTATAGGTGGTTATCCTGGTCCTAATTGATTATATGAAAGAAAAATATATCATTTATATAGGAAATAAAAACATCCACAAATATTCCATGAATATTATATTCAGTAGATGCAAAAAAGAGAGTGTTCATTATGAATTCCAAATTGAATTTTTATAAACTCATATTTTCCATACCACATTCAAAAATATATCCACATAATCTCTTCCTTATGTACATACAATTGATGATTCCACAAATGAATTATAATATGTGAAATATATTTATGTCTATAAAGATGACCGAATAAATTATTAATGTAATGTAGATGATACTTTTTCGTTATCATTGTAGAATTTATTTCCCAATAAAAAATGAACAACCACAAATATCTATCAATAATATTTATGCAAAGAACAAAGGCTCTCTAAAGGATAAATAATATGGAAAAATGACTTATTACACAACTACACTCATTATTTATTAAATTACAATAATTCCAATAGGGAGATTTTATATAGAATCTATGATATAGGACTTGGATCAGTGATTAAGATAATATAATAGTCAACCTTGTGATCTGGTGGATGTATAGGTATATATATAGGAAATATATCAATGCATTCTTGTATAATATGAACTTACTTAATTTTAAGAGTACATTTTTCATCAAAATATTTTGGTTTCTCATCATTCATGAGGATCTAATTCATGGGAGATATTGGGGGTGGATTCTGGAAAACTAAAATGACATTGCATCCCCCCTAAAGTTAATTAATTCCATATATTCATCACGAATCATAATTTCATTATCTAATAAATAAATTTTTATGATAAATTAAAATCAAGCTGATACCAAATATTTTTTCAAAATCGTCCAAAGTTATGACAATAACATCAATAAATAGGGAATGTTTTTGTCATAATGGAAACTCACTAATACATCCATACTATATTGAGACTTCCTCTATGTTTCTTTACTAGTAACTACTTTATTATGTTAGATGGGAAATATAGAATTTTACTTCAAAACATAACAGATATAAAATAATAATAAGACCCTGAATCAAATAAATCATTTTGTAAACTCTAGGAAATTATTAAAGTACCTCACACCATATATTTGGGATCTTCAACCCCAACTATTGTGATCACATAATATTGGACTCTCTCTGTTCGAATTTACTGAGGCAAATTATCTTGATGCCTATGAAAATCACCTATATAGTTCACCATATCATTATATTCAATGATTTGAACATTTTTACATCAAATTTCCTTGAAATCACAGTAATAATGACCTTTCACTCCATGCATGATGGAAACTCACATTCCTAGAATTCATGTTCTAAGGTGTTTCCATACACATTAATTACATATAAAAAATGCCTCATTTATATTCTACCCATTTTATATATCTCCTTTTACAGAGTGATGAAAAACCTATTAAATATATTTCCTTCATTCAACATCATTTGAATTGGAGAATTGTTTCATTTCCGTGGTAAAACATGATACCATTTCTTCATATGATCATAAGGTTTGGGAGAGTTGTTCCCTTTAAAGGATTGAAATTATCTACAAAATTAGTCAATCATAAACATCTTATTATTACATTATTCAATGTCATTCCTTTATATCATTTAATATTTGTATTCATACACATAAACATTATTATAATGTTGATTCAAATATTTTTTATTTTTCATTGAATATACAATCATTTCTTATAACAAAATTATTTATCCATGAAAATTAACATAAAATCATTCCAAATATTATAGTTATTTCATCCACATCCTTGGTGTTTCTAATCGATGAAAACCGTTGATATTAATTGTATTGGTGATGATAAACTACAAGGATATCCTTTTCGGTATCATTACTTCCAAGTATAGAAAATATCATATACAATTAATTTAACAATTACTAATATTTAAATGGATTAGTGGTGCCAATAAATGACAGAGGTCAATTTAGTACAAAGCAATACAAATTTGTTACACCATGTTTTAGATCCATATAATGATCCATACATTATATTTCATTGGACATAAAGGAAATTTTCTTCTCCAAAATTATTATAAAATTTTCAACGTAAAATGAAACTCCATTATCATGATGGGGAGAGATATCTTGAGAATGATTAATATTCATTTTTATGGTTTCCAATCCTTTAAATAGGGTCCATGTATAAACAATATAATATATTAAATTACATTATAACATTAATAATCAAAATTTATACTATTTAAGTGACTGAAAAACATTACATAGCATTAAAATTTACTCACACCTAATCATATAATTATAAGCATAAAAACATTGGGAATATTCTCAATATTTTTAAATCATTCATAATTGTTTACAATGAAAAGGTGAATTAATCCAATCATAACCCTTGATAGTGTGAAAAATTGTGTTCAATGATAGTATACATTACATGGACCATAATGATATCCAAGATATAAATGAACCAATATTTTGGGGTTACTACTCCAAGTTGTAGTGGTTCTGAAACCACGTCCACCTGTATTTTATAGATATGGATTTATTCCAAGGAATCCCAAATAGTATGGATATTGTTGAAAAAATTATAATATAATTATACAATTTAATATATCATCAATTTTTTTCATAGTGTTATGTGGTATATTATATGTGTTCTTTAATCTAATTCCAAATGATTCTACCAGACATTCTCAAATACAAACTATATCATGCCAACTCTAGTATCTGGATACTGGTTGTTATTTTAATACATTTTCATACATGTAAGGGATCTATTACCGATGGTTTTAACAGTTCTTTACTATTGGGAGATAATATACAACCATCATTGTCACATTAAAAATGAAAAAAACAATATAAAAATTATTGTGAGAAATTTAGTATTTATTCTAGTAAATATTTTAATTCATTCAATTATCAATTCATTATATCCTAGGGAAATGAAAATATAATAAAGGGGGAGATCATATGTTCATCAAGTGAGTGTTTGTAATAGTAGTTATCATAATTTATATAAAACATCAATAACATGTCAAAGATAGTCAATAATCAAATATTCCATATGACTATTTCCATAAAACGAGACTAAATTCCTATATAAAATAATAACTCAAATAATAGTGTATAATAATAATTAGTTTAATAACAATTTAATAAATGATTTTAGACGTCATTATCATACGACTATGTCCTTGTAACTAGAAGAAACATATAAAGTAGTATATAGTATAGAAAATACCAAAAATATTTTGTCACATGTTGCCAAAAAATGCCTTATGGTATATATAGGTCACCACACATCAAATACTATGTAAAATTTATTCATTATATGAATGGGGTGAAAATTAATCAATTTAAACTTTCATATTGAAAAGATATCATATGAAATATTAATATTTTCTACAATAAATTGACATAATCATTCGCCATCCAGACTAATATGGTGAATGGTTTCAAAATATTACTTCCCTATTGGAGGAAAATATTCAAAAAATTATTTTTAAAAGATATTAATATACTTTTATGTAGTCATTGGATTATTTATTTAGGAAAATACATTTTTATCTTGAAATCGCTTATTCTGAATCTAAAAACACCCCAAATTTTTAAATAATTTTTTAAACGAAATAATGAAAATATAAATGGATACTCAAAATCATTGAGAGATCATGAGAGTGGTAAATATTATTCATTCATCATATATTGAAAAAAGATTCTTTTTTACACTTTCTATAAAAGTCCCAAATACCTCATTAAAAAAAACTACTATAAACTTTTTTAATGAAACATTAAAAAAGGTAAAATTTAATTTTGATAATAAGATTATAATATGACAATAAATTTTGAAAACATTTTAATGAAAACAATTGACATGGAGGAAAAGTTTCTTGAACAATTAGCGAAAAAAGTAATTTTTTCTTAAAAAACATTATTTCATCAACTATAGTACTTATAAGAAAAGTTTTATAGGGAAAAAATAATTTTCAGAAACAATTAATGTTAAATATAATATATTTTGTTTATGATATATGGATAATACAATTCCCCTAATAGTTTCATACACATGTACAATCCATAATAATGATAAGATTATGAAATAAACACTCACCTTATGTCTGAATTCATTATACATTTTTTCCTTATACATAGTAAATTTACATATATTATAATTATATAATAGATACACATAAATATATAGAATACATATACTATCCCCTTATTAAATCATCCCTTATTTTCACTAATAATATTTCATTATTACCATTTTTTGGGAGTTAACAACATCATTTTCTCGTGCATGTTTTATCATTGAATTTCAGTTTATTATGAATAGGATATAGTTAAAAATATACAGAATTGTATTAATGTAATATATATCATACATATTCTATATTTTAATTTTTATAATAACTATAGTTATTTGGACATGAAAATTAATCACATCGCTTCATGGAGACAGTAGGTTGTAATTAAGTGTGGGTGAAATTGTCAACATCATAAACAATAAAAGGGTAAAGAAGTGGATGGTATATTAATTTTATTGAATCAACATTAGCCCATATTTTTATAAACTATTATTATTTCTATCTTTTTTGTGGATTTCTATATGGTTCTGTGATTAGAAGCAAATTACATCGGTTCACAATGTGGTAGTCTACCATACACATGTGCGATGGTTTTGTTTCCCATTTGATGGAGAAAGAGATGGATAAATATTATGAAATAAAAATAACAACATATTAGTATATTTTATATACTAGTGGAATTATATTTCAATAATTAGGACATTAATATTCATGTTTAAATATAATTTCAAGAGAAATATCTTTTTGATGATGATTACCTTCACATAGAAAAAACCTCTTTTCGATATCATATTAAAAATAAATGGTTTGTATTTTTGAGGAAAAAAAGATATATAAAATGAATATGAATTTTAGGGATTTTTTTAGAATGTTTTTTTTGTGTAACTTGGATCAAGAGGTGTGAATATGTGAGGGGAAGAGGTTCCATTTTATAATTTTGGTGAGTGACATACTTATAATATTTTAAATATTGAAAATAATTTCATGTCATGTTATTCGAATAATAGATCAAAAATTAATAATATTAGAATGTTTTAATTTTAAGGTATAAATAATTCTATATAAAATAGTGTCTTATAATTGTAATGTCAATTTATCCTTTTTCATTTTAGGTTAACTATATGTAAACATGTTTTCACCATTAATGTGGGAAATGTTTTTAAAAAGTATGATTATTAATTATGGAAAAAACTAAAATGGTGTCATTATCAAATTTGGATGTTTTAATTCCAAATAAGGAATAAATATTTACAATTTCATTTCATTAAATATTTATGATTTAATTTAAATATAAACATTAAAAATGTGTAAAAAAATGGGATTTCAGAAAAAAAAATGCATTATTCGAATTATTGGATTATATTACATTAAATGTATAACTAGAAATCACCATTATATGGATTTAAATACATATATTTATATATATAATCTATATATATCATTAAAATCATTTCTCATTAATGATTATTTTATTTTATTAAAATGGAAATACATTATGAATTAAAAAATAGTTTTCTATAAAATATATCATTTTACCTCAAAACGAACTAGTGTTACACATAGAAAATAAATGATACAATTATCATACGTAATGAAATAATAATAAAATGTATAATCCATTATTAAATATAAGTGGTTTGAATTTGAATACCATATATCATAGAATAAAATTTTTATATAAGTAATCATGGAAAGAATAGATATGTAAACATAAAGTTGAACAAAAATTGAATAAATAAGATAAAAAATAGAGATATATATTATTAAACTGATATAAATTATCGAATTATAATTATAATTATATTTGAAGTAAAAAAGTAAAAATATTGAGAAATATAGTTATAAATTGGGAATATTCCATTTTAAAACGTTCATCTCATTATTAAATATAAAAACATCATTGAGAAAACATAATGAAAAAATTTAAATATAAAACATAAATATGAATATTTTGTCGATATAAATTAGAATTATGAATATATACACATCTTTTGAAATAAACAAAATTGATTATTTGTAAATATTATGAAGTATGTGGGTTTTTACACACTCAAAGTCAATATAAATTGGATATTGATACAATATAATATCAAAAAAGGAAGGATAAAGAATTAAATACATATATTTATATATGGGTCATAAAATAAGGCATAAAATAAAATAAGGGTATGACCAAAATATTCTAACACAATATTTAAAAAATTAATATAAGCCACTTATAATCATTATCATGTAACATTCCCTCATTAAACCAATAATATAACGAACTTATATTAATTAAAACAATACTCTATAAATATTTATCAATTAGCATATTTTTTTAATATTATTTACATTTTTTTACTTATAGAAAAAACTTGAAATTTTATGTTTGTTAGAAACATATTCCCGTTGTTTAAATATTGTATAATTCTATATTCGTATTTTAAAAAGATTAACATTATAAATGTAATTTTACAAATAATTAAAATGATTTTTTATACGGTATATGTTACACTAATTGGTGATTGATGAGAATATTTTTAATGTTTATTTTATTCTTATTTATAAAACATGAAATTTTATATCCCATCCCAATGTTAATAAATTTTTGAGGCCATTAAAACCCAATTTTATATATTTGTTAATTTTACATAAAACTAATAATATTTTTAAAATATACTCAATTGTTGGATCTTTGTAAAAAAATTCATACGTTTTATGTATATATATTCATTAAGAAAAAAATTAGGAATTATAGTCAAACACATAATTTATTAAAAAATAAATGCTTATTATCCTTATGAGTATTCCATTGTTACATAATGTTTTTCTATTAAAATATTTATTATTCAAATTATGTATGGGCCTGGTCTTTCTCATGCACATCCATGGGTTAATCGGGTGGTTGGTGGAGAATCTGAAAACGGGAAGGTGTAGTGGTGTTGTTTGAGATTATTTTCATTTTTTAAGAGTATATTTTTAGTGTGATAATATATTTTCTGGAATATAGGTATGCAGTTTTGGTGGTTCTTACTTTATAGAGGTAGCTACGGTGTAGGGAGATGTCTCAAAATGTAGGCTTTGGGATTATTTTTTCTTCACTATGCTACTTAATAGGTCAATACATCATTGGCGTGAGGCTGCACCGTGCAGTCTTAGAGGGATGAGGCATATTCCTTACCATTTGGTGGACCACTATAGTGTGATCCATTAGTTATTTGAGATCATTACAACATTTTATAAGTCCGGTGGGTATACAATGGGTATTTTATCATTATTCGAGAGGGATAGTTCAAATTTGACCCATTTCAGTATATATATGTATCCTTCACTATGGAATTATTAAAACACGAGGGATTATTTTTTGGAAAACAGTATATTTTTAATATTATTCTTTATAAAAAATGTGTATTTATTAAGTAACCATAGTTTATTTATATTATTTTATCCCTTCACATTCAAACTCAAAGTTATTCAAAGGCCACATACAGATTGTTTTAATCCATCCCTTTTCTAGGCTTTATATCCAATAATATTGTGACTTATTCCTGGTGATAAAAGGTTATTTTATGCTTACATTTTTCATATCTTTTTAAACTTTCCCATTATATGGATATTTTTCCCATATATTATCATGATAAATATTATAATGATTGATGTATGATTCATTGGTATATTATTTTCATAGGGATCAAGTATTAAATATGTATAGAAGATTGAATACTTGTTATTATTTTCCATTACTATGTGGAGAATAATGAACGTTCCACATTGAGGAATGGGATTCATTATTTCAATATATATGTGACATATTGGGATTTTTAAGCAATCATTTATTTTAATAATTATGGAATAGAACCTATAAGGAAAATAATTTGCATTATAGGTGAATGAAAATGGTATTGTGATCACATGTATAGATTAAATATTGATGATAACCCTTGATATTTTATACATGGTGTGAAATCAATATGATATGATTATTATTATTTCAAAGTAGATATGATTGATACTCAATAAATGATGTAAATCAAGAATTAATTGAATTATTAATGATTGATTTGGGTGAATTTAATTAATTTGGTTCATTGAAAATTATTGAATATGAAGGTATTGTTTGAAACATTATTATTGTTAATACATAGCTATTAATAGGTATTGATGATTGGATTCTAGGTCCTAAAACCCATAAATAAAAATTCTGTAAATTCAACATGGTAGTGGAAAATTATTCCTAATTCAATAGATTTTTTTGCGAAAATTGTGATCCAAACCTTTTTGTTATTCCATTTTTTATATGTTTGTATACCGATGTTTTATAATGGGTTTCACTATTAGTTTTTTATGAGGAAAATATGTTTTGATTATATGTATTTATTTTCATGGATGTTAGATAAATTATTTGAATTGAACCATAGGATATGTTATGGGGATATAATAGATGACATAGGTTGGAAGTTGATATTTATTATTTGTGGATGATTGTAATGAGATTATTTGTTATTTATTTAAATAGATTGAGATTTGGGAATTATAGATTTGTATTTATGTTTTCATTTGATGGATGGTATTTGAGATGGCATATCACTTTTTTTTCAAACCACATGATGTAGTTTTAATATGAACTATGATTGTATCATCAATGTTGTATTCCATATTTAGTCATATAATTAACAGAATTGGAAATTGAAAAAGGATTATAAATGAATTCCTAGGATGGTGCATTGATGATGGATACAATTAAGTATCAAATAAAGAACATGGGATGATTGGAATTAATTATCTAACTGTATGGGATGTATATATAGATATTATTAATATTTATTAATGTTTTTTCTTATAAATAAGTGGTTAAATTAAATTAGAATACTAAATTGGATTAATGAATTGTTTGTAATTCACCAAATTACTAAATTATATCAAATTATGACAATTTTTCTTGATGGTTTTGTGCTTATATGAAGTCCAATTTAAATGGATGTAATAGTGGTAGTTGGGTGTCATCTAGGATAGTAACCATAGTTGAGTATAATGATAGATTTCTTACCTTTGTTTTTATGAATGATATGTGGCTCATTATATTTTTTTTATTTTATATGTTTCACCCCCCATGTCAGACGGGCTACCAACACACAACTATTTTGAGTTCTAGGTGTCTTCCCAAACATATTGGTTTTTGATAGTTTTTGTAGCTAACACATCACTCTTACCATATACCCAATAATATGTGCTATGTTGTGTCGAAAAATAATGGATATAATTGAATAAGTTATAAGAAACCTATCTAAATGGGTTTGGATGGATATCAGCTTCACTATTCCTATATATGTTGGTTGTAGTGGATAGAGGTTATATAACAAATATTTAGTCATGTGGTTATAAATATAGGTAAAATTAGTATACATTATTTTGTAGGGATAGATTAAGGTATTGTGCCTGATACATGGGATTTAAGGGATTCTAGACCTACTAATGTTTACGGGATGTGGTTGAGATGCTGGTACACAATGTTCATGGTGATATGGTTGAGATATGGTAGCATGAAGTGTATGGAAACTTATCAACGGTATTATAGAATAATATGTTCTCTTTTGGGGAATGATAGATACAATCGAATGAGGAAGAAAAACTACAATACATTTTATCTATTTTGAATTTTGATATTATGTCACTTATGTTTTTGTGTCACATGGTGAGAAGGCCATGGCGAGGATGTGATTTAGCTTTACCTTCTAATGTAACAATTTGGTGTAAATTTTTATCAATATTTTCTACTATTATTCTTTTATATTTTCATGAGAGTTTTAGAGGAGGATCTAACTATTTATAACTATATTCCCATACAATATCTGTAAAATTTTTTTTAGGTCTACAATAGATTTTTGGAAAATTAGATGTGTTATAAATATCATGTGGAGTTTTTCAAGAGCTGTTGGAGTTTTATAGGCACTGACTTGATTTATTATGGGTATTTTTTATTGATTCCAATAGAATTAAAATACATTATATTATTGTGGTGGATTGTTAATCTATTTGACAGTGTTGTTTAGTGGATCACATGTTTTATATTTTTCATAAATTTACATATTGATGGGAATTCTTCCCATTTTTCATTTTTTTACTCTTAGTGAATTTCACTAAACCATTTATTATTATAAAAGATATTCATGGGTCATATTTGTCTTCAATGATATACTGTAAGGGGTTTGATTGGATGAGGGATATGATATAGTGGTATAAAAGATAATGGATAGGAGAAAGGATGGGTAATGTGGATAAAAAATATTGAGGATTTAATAGGACTATATAGAAATATTATCTTATGGACATATCATCTGATGTAGGAATTAATACCATGTAACACCCCCCAGCTTGAGGTGTTCCTGGGGATTACTCAATATTTATATCTATATAATGGTTGTATTATCCCTCAGAATTTATCCAGATGTTTTTAATGTGTTTTGGAGATTTTTTATAGGGAACACAATTTTAGAATAGTTTGGGGAGACCATGATGTATTTCGTAGGTAACCATGTGAGAATTTGGGGGTCTTAGAGGAACGATCATTGTTGAAACATTTTTTTTACACATCGTATTATAACAGTGTGACAATGAAATATTATTGATAGAGTATGTTTCATGATTACCACATGTTTTTTAAAACATTATGTCCTAACAATATGATGAGATTAATCATGTCTAGAAATTTTATTAGAGACAAGGAACTCCACAAAAATCACTTAATCTTTCTCATATGACCCAGTCTCATTAAATGAAGAACTGTTCTAAGATATTTCAATGATCATAATCCTTTTGAGTTCGATCATAATGGATGATATGGAATTGGTTCTTGGTAATTAAATGTAAGATCTACATTCTTATTCAAACCCCTTAATCCTGTCATTTTATCCTGTTGGAATCTTCGATCCGGCATATCATTATGGATCTATTGGTTGGTTCAAATTTTATTAAATCTTCTTTTTAACTCATAGAATTAATGTATTAGTAATTCTGACACATCAATATGATTAGATAATTCTTAATTCCATATCAATTATAGGTTGGTGTCTTCACATCATTTTCCACTATCTCCAAGAATTAAAAGTCATATATTTTTTAAATAAATATATTTTAATATTTGTAGGAAAACTCATATGAAATATCTATATGAATTTAATATTTCTTTATTTTTCTAAATATATAGATTTTTTGGAGTCCCCCATAAGTATTTTGATTAAATTAATAAATGAATGCTTTTTTCAAATAAGGGTTTTCAGTTTTATAACTTGAAATTCTCCTAGTCCATGTGTGTTTTTTTGTTTGTATTTATAAGTAAATGGAATGGACATGTGGGTTAGACATGCTCACATTTCCAATTCTATAGAATGTTTTATTATGTTGTCAAGTGTCAACTTAGAATTGGAGGGACAGTTTCCAGTTACAAGTTAGACTATCCTTGAATATACATTGGTTAGTGTTTGTTTTGGATAGTGTTTTTCATTTGAATGGGTTTGTTCCATGGCTATTCTTATGATTGGGTTATTTCACTACCATATTTTATATATTGACCACCAATATTCAATATTTTTTCTACCTCTTAATTATAATAAAATATAATCCAAACTATTTCTTTTTTAGTAAAATTTGAGGGATGTATCACGTTTTTCCTACAATTTTTTATAATCACCTATTAAAATTCACATTTGATTATATACATATGTTGTTTATGATGATATAGGTAAGGGTATGATTTCATATTATACCAGTGGAGCATTGTGATGTTTGGGTATTAGATGTCTGTATTTGGAAATTGGGGTTAATTTAATGTATTGGAGTTAATAGTGGTTTTACCTTTCCACATTTAGTATTATTATCATTAGTTTTGTTTGCCTTGGGATAGTAAAATTTATCTCTTCCTTTAATTTTTGTGTCACTCTAATTATTATCTAGTTTGACTAATGGAGTTATCATGGTGTTGAGTCTTCCATAATATTGTCATTTTATTTTGTTCTTCATGCAGGTTGTTACCATAAGGGAAAATTTTACCCCATGACATGGTAAATCCCATTACATTTATTGTTAGCATTTTCTAACATAGGGACATTACATAAATTTAGTGTAATTTGGTTCCTTCCCATGCCAGTTGGTCGATTCATGATGTTATAAATGATATAATCTATTTATGTCCAACCTTATAGGATTGTAGAAGTGTGATAATACATTTTGGGGCACGAAATATATTGATTAAAATAACATATCTAACCTATTTTTTATTAACATTATGGTTTGAAGGTGTTTCGACTACAAAAAAATGTTAATAAAAACTCATGGGGATGCTATCAACTCATCATCTGGGGTTTAAATGATGATCCACAAGATTAAAAATTAGTAAAAATTAATCCCAATATGATTACATCATTAATATGTTATTTCATAAAGTGTAAATAAAAACTTCAAATAATTTAGTTAACTCATATTCGCGGGTTTAACTAATGATATCTAGTAATCATCCATCACTAAAGGGATATCATAGAAGAATTTTATCATTGAAATTAAATTAGTTTTTTTTATATTTGGATATAACGGCATATATTTTGTGCTACATTGCTCTCTATAATTGATAATTTACATATTATGTGATATATATATTGAATATATTATAATTATTTTAGAACAAAAGTTTAAATTATAAGACCTAGAAACTAATAGGAAAGGATAATATAAAATTTAGTTGAACTTGAACAATAGGTGAATGCTAAACGTGTTCAAAGAATTTGGTAATAATTTCAGGCTATGGAAAAATAAAATTTTACTATAAAACTAAACCATACCAGTGATACATTACAATTTAAGAACATAATCCAAATATTTTTTTTAGTAGGATTTAAGATGTGAATAGTAAAAAATGTCTCAAAAGGAAAAATAAAATTTTCAGATTCCATGGAAACCTAATTGATATAATATTAAAGGTAGTGTTATACATATAAAGGATACCAACAAAATAGGGAATTATTTATTTAAAATAAACTGAACCGAGGCATTAATAGGGAGGTATTTGAGGTATTTTTTTACAATTAATAACATTTTTATACATTTAATGTTAGTAAAATGATATACTTCTCTATACTCAGGAAATAAGTATATAAAAAAATTCATATCTATGTTGATTAACTTTTTTCATTTTTATATAGAAGGAATATGTGGAACAAAATTAATCAAATGAATCTTTTAATATGTTTTATGACCATATATTTTTTCTATGGAATTAATTTAATAATTTAACATTATACAAACATGGTCAAAATAGTGAAAGTGTAAGAAAACGGAAATAGTAGAAAATGATAGTTGAGTAAATAATTTTTTATTCATAAAAACGGGTTTAATATTTAATATTTGAAATAAGTGGAGGAAACCTGCTCCCATTAAAACTAGGCAATAGTGAACCTAAATGTCATACCAATATTATTTTCCCCACATCACAATATAGAATATGGTTGGTTTTAATGTGGATTTATTGTTCTCATGAAAAGGGATTGTAGAAAAATTCCTCTATATTATCACTACTTCTGTGTGAAAGAAGATATCAAGTACTATTTTTGGAAACCTGTAGTGACAACGACTATAGATGGATAGAATCAATCTCAGATATCTCATGATCAATAGGTGTAGTCTCATCAAAATAGTTATCAAAATCATATTTGACTAACACTATATGAATCATGTAACATCTCAATTATCCATAAAATGCCACCAAAATAATTAAGTAATGAACACTCAATTGGAGTTGACTGACAAGTTTACAGAGATGAAAAAAATTGTTGTTGACATATCGGGTGCCTCAATGGTGTGGGTTACTATTCATATCAATTATATTATAATGAATGTATTTATTGATACTATAACTTCCAACCCATTTTATTATTCTCATTTGGTTGATAAATTTTGAATTCATGTGGAATGGCTTCTGGTGTACATGGAATCAAAACTCCTCAAGGGTTTTAGGAATGTAGATGATTCATATATTCAACATATCTCCTTACTATTAATGATATCAACTTTTTATAGGATATTATAGTCTTGGAAGTGGATATAGTTAACTTTATCTTTGGTATGGACTATATGGGGAAATTTAAATTTTTTATTGGTGGTTACTCCGTAAAAGTTACTTTCAGATGCCTAGATGGTGCTATATACATATTAAAATTCAAGTAGGATTTTAATTATAGAAGATTAAGGAAATTTGATATAATATATAAAACCATATATCCGTATAGTGTAGTTATAAATCTAGAAACTATCGATGAAAATAGTACTAAGATTATTCTTAATATCATATACCAATTCCCATCTATATTTATGTATTCATTTCTAAATAAGCACAATAATGGGAAATATAAATTTCAATCGATATAATTCATGGTATTAGTACCATTTGAATTTTTATATATAATTACACAAATAAATTATGGTATTTAAAGAACAATATAAATGAACATTAAATAAAGGGATTCATTATACCATGCACATCACATTTGGCAGCTAAGTCCCTCTTTGAAAATAATTCTAATAATTCACTACATTGTTGTGTTCGATTCTAAAAGATAAACAAATTTATGATAAAAAATCTGTATCCCATTATTTGAATAGAAGAAATTTTAGATCAATTTATCCGATATAAAAGTTCATCCAAAATTTATTTATGATCTTGATATCAACAACATTGATTTAAGTAAGAGGATATTATAATGATGTATTTCGGAATTATTTGTATTCACTGAAAATGCATGTTATTCGCTTTAGACATACATGTTTAATAGTAGTTTTCATGGACTTTATGAATCATATCATCCATATGAACCCCAAGTACTTTTTTATGGTATTTCTAAATTATATTTTTGTGAATTATCACACCATAAAATATCATTAGAATTTGTTATATATTTTATTGGTTACATTATAAAACTAATAAATTTTTATGAAATTAACTATGTTATAATTATTGATAAAAGAGATCCATTTACATGGTCATATAATTTCATAAATAGGACAATTATATGATCCTGAAATGATCAAATAAAAACTTTCATTGAATCTTCGTAAAAATCAATGATTTATAATGCTTTTAGAGAGTAACAATCTATTATCAACACATTGTTCAATATCTATTAATGCCTTATTCTCAAGTAATTTTTTTAACTTGAAAAGTAATTAATTTCAAATATAGTATTTATTTAAAGAAATAAATTCAATAGCTTAAGGTTCTACTCAATTTGGAGGTTATCCTAATATTTCATGAATTATGATAGTCTTATAAGTAATATTGTTTTGTGTATGTATAGAGAACACGTCACGTTATAATGTAGGGATACTATGTTTTCACAGATATTCATAGATATCTATAGTAACATGAAATGAATTATACAACACGTGATCTAAAATTAAGGGCAGTGGTCCACAAACTAAATATTGGTTTCCACTACCTCATTGGTGATAATTTCGTAGTTTTTGTGAATCATAAAATTATCAAAAACACGTTTTTGTAAATGTATTTAAGAATAAGGAAATGTTGATGGATATATATATATATGTGTTCAAATTTGAATTGGTTTATACATTAAGAAACGTAAATACAATGGTAGATGATTGGTCATAGATACCATTTAATGAGGTATTCATAGTAGTTCATGACTAGTTGAATCTTATGTGAGTAATTTCGAAAAGGCATTTGGTTGGAAGGGAATACAATTAGAATTTATTTTTCATTACCAATACTAATATTCATGATTTACTGAGTCTAGTGAATTAGGTTCATCAACAAAAAAATTTCATTCCATGAGGTAACACTCAATGATTTGAATATGATTAATGTTACGACATTGGATGAAAAGTTAAATTTTCAACCCTAAAAATTGAATAATAGTTTCCTCATCATTTGATTAAAAAAATTATCTGTGTTTTAACAATTAAATGGTTGGTTCACCTGGGTATTTGGAAAATATTTATGTTAATAAGGACCCTTATTTTCAGGTCTAGTATGATATTGAAATTGGATTATTATTCGTTGTGATGTCTCACAATCCAATATATAAAGGAAGAAAAAAAATAACTAGATAAAATGTTACCTTAGATGTTTATACCCATAGAAAATGGGAACATATTTTGATATATTTTTGCATCAATATACTACGAACACTTCATATGAATGATTTTATATGGGTGATTGTAGACCAATTCACCTAGAGTGAACATTTCATTCAAATTTTCTTGTCCAATATAGAAGAGAACATAGAAAAAATATATATCAAGGTAGATGTAAAAATACATGGATTTAAGGTACTTGTTTCCTCTAACTATGAAAATTGATTCAATTAATAGTTTTATTATCTAGTTATAATACCTTGAATCTCAGTTGACCATGATCATGATTTATCTTCCAAAAATAGATGGCAAGTCAGAACATATGATATAAATATTTAAAACTAAATATTGTGCATGAGTTTTTTTTATTTTGGTTGTTTATGGGTATATAATTTTCTATTGGGGTATTTCACTCATAATAATAGTTATAAAAACATAATAAAAATTCCATTATTCAAGGAACTGTATTCTCATCCATGTTGATCTATTTTTTTTTGGAAAATATTTAGTAAACTTTATTAATCTGAATAAATCTTCTTCATGGGACTAATAAAAAAATTGATATGATCTAGAAATACATTAAAATGACCCAAACTTGAAAGAAGTATTATGTAGATCAAATTAAATGACCAATGTATTTTGGTGTCAGTGGCCATGTATTTTTGAATTTCTCGCTACACTTAGGTTAAAACTATTTGGGAATGTAAGTGAAATTGGATCCTTATTATGTTTGACCACTTTAGAGTCTTGAATGTATTGGTGATAATGTAAAGTAGTTAACCTTACCATTAAATATATGGATGTCTACAAAGTTTTCTATGTGTCTCAACCAAATATATACTTACTAGATCCATGTCATATTATTTACTGGGAGCATGGTACTATTAAACTAGATGATAAGTTTTTTTATCCCATGATTTATATTATTGACTAGAAAGAGAAAATATTTCCGGGAAGACATATCATGTTTTTATTAGTATTATAGATAAATGGATATATCCAAGAGGATATATATGAATTAATTATATTTATTCTAGATATGTTTCAATAACACCTTATAGATAAACCCATCTTCCATAATACTAAGGACAAAAATCCTGATGGCGGGGAGAGTTTAAAGCCACAAAATTTAATGTATTTCCTTGTATTATTATATATGTTAAGAAATAGAATGTCTAGCTTATCATTTGGATGGATAAAAATTTATAATATTTTTTAAATTGGATTATGTGGTCGTATGGTTGGCTCATGGTTAAAGGATTCATATGGTATCCCCAAGGATACCGTGTGATGGATGGGGGTCTTTTGGTTAGGTGCACCATTAGCACACAACATGAGAAAACAATGAGATAACCATGTAATTTAAAAAATTAATCGGTAGAGATGAATTTTTATACATAAAACAACATTTTCCATATATTAGGGGATAATTGTTTGTTTAGATTAAATAAATAAATAAAATCAAAGACAAATAAAACCATAAAACCCTCATTCTATATCCTCTTACCTATGATCTCAAATTCCAGTACTCTTTGAGGATATTTTGGTGATCATATTCTATATGGTATTAAATTTCAACGGATTAGAGGGTGTTTGATCTATGAAATTCAATTTATGATCCTCATTCTCCTTCACTCTCGATGATCATCCTTCATTCTATAAATAAGAATCTTAGATAGGGTGTGCCATTCCTAAATCGGTTGGTCAGATCGTGTTATGATAAGCCATCTTTATTAATTGTTGATGAAATGGATTAAAAAGACAAAGAATTCAAGTTCATGAGATAAATCATAATTTATCTTCCATATACACCATGTGAAATTTCATAATTTTCAATTTCTATTATAATAAAAATGATCATTGTTTTATAAAGAAATTTCTTATGATTTTGGTTAGATAACTATTAAGAAATCAATCTTATAAATTCCGTTGTATTTCACTATTTTATAATCCAGTATTTTGTGTGACATCGACATGGTTCTTTATTAAATGACTAAATAAATTTAGATTATAGTATAATTGTTTTCAATGTGATAACATTGAATAAATATGGGGTGTGTTTTGTCATATAAATATGGAAAGGGATATGTGGGGTATACATGGTCATGGTTCCCATTTCATGGAACATTTGAATATTACACTGAATTATTACATAAGATTATATGGATGGATACTGATCAAGATTTATAATGTCCCATATTGGACATAGAGTAGTTGTTTCATTGCATTGTGTTTTTCATGTGTCTATGAGTTCATTCCATTGGTCTATTTTGGGGTTAATTTTTTCAATATCGTATGGTATATATAAATATTGATCACTGGTGTATAGGATTCTTATTATTGTTTAATTTAAACAAAATGTGAGATATTTCATTTCTTGTTTTAGTATAATTTGGGGGATGTTTTATATTTTCCTACAAAATTGTATACTCACCTCCCACATATTTACCTCAGTGAAAATATATATTATCTTTACCATGAAATTTGTAAGTGTTATGTTTAAAATTTTCCAAGTGGAGCTTCATGATTTTATCGTATTGGATGTTAGGATATGGATCAAGTGGTGACTATCATTTCTTGGAGTCAAAGTGGTACCACCTTGGTTCATTAAGTCTTTTTATCACGTGTTTCATCTTCATTGGGATTGTCGACATATGTCTTGTTCACAATTTTGATGTCACATTAATTAATATATAATTTTCGTTGTTTATTTATTCTAATTAATTTTCACACATAATATTTTTTTATTTTTACTTTACTATGTTTTCAAAATGTGCGATAAACTGTTTTTTAAAATATGTCTTCTTAAATAAATATGGCGGTTGTAACATTTTAACACTTGTAACACCAAACTAACATGATCCATGAAGTAGTATATAAGGGAATTATCACATTAATAAATCCTATTGTTGATAAAAATATTGTAATAAATTAGAAATGACTATATATTAATATTACGAACACTTAAATATTATTCATTTTATTTGTCAATAAAATACTGTTTTCCTTTAATATTTTATTATAATTATATATATATATATATTATTTTTAATTAGATAAAAAAATTATATATTTTTATTTTATTATCTATTTATTTCAATATTTTTTTTGTAATTTTTTTAAATTATTTTTTTAGTTAAATAGTGAAAATACAATTTTTTTAAAACATTAAATTTTATGACCTTATCATTTTATAATATTGATATATATGTTTATAAAATATTTTAATTAAAAAATATATATTTAATGATTGAAACTAAATTTTTAAAATTTATAATAAATATGTTTAACATTTTATAAACATAAGTAATGATTTAAAAAAAATAAAATGTTTTCTACATTCCATTTAATTAAATACTATACTAAAAAATTTATTTTCGCTTGAATTAAAAGAAAAATAACATATACCTAATTTATTATCAATATATTTATGTAATTAATATCAAATTAATTTATAATTTTATTCTACACATATATTTTATTCTTAAAAATACATTTTCAAAAAAAATATTTTTACATATTACATAATCTAATGATAAAACTAACTTTTCTTACACATATTAATATGATGTGATTAAATGTATTTAATAAATTTAATCAGTATTTTAAATTTTGGTACCAGTTTCCATCATATTTTTAGAAATTTAAATTGCATTCCATGTGTAAAAATTTGTTACCACAGTAAAACAAAAAAATAAAAAAGTAAAAAAATTTACAAGTAAGAAAAATAAAATTTTGTTTAAATGATTATGGCTGAGAAATAACTAACATTATCACATACATCAAAACATTATTACCCATTTTTGAGTCTTAATGACATGTTAAACTTGTTCCCTCTTTATATAAAGTTGATAAATTTACAAAAAATGGAATCCTCAACACATAAAAGGGGCCTTTCATCACCAATTAAATGCCACTCATATAATTGTTGTTCAATATGATACTATTCCAAATACACAGAATATAAAATTATATTTCTTCTAATTTTATCCTATAGGTACGATATATTTTTATTATACCACCATTTATGAGGAATCCTCTATGAATAATGCATATATTTCATGGTGTGTCTAGTTTTTTCATAAATTCTATTCATTTTTATCTAAAATTCAAAAATATTATTTTCTAATTATATATAATTAAATATTTTATATTTTTTTATTTTATATTTTTATTCTACATGAATAAATATCAACAAAATTCCCCCTTTTCTTTTAAGAAATCAAAATTTCCATTTATCAATTCTGTAGACTACATACTCACTGAAGTGTTGAAATCCATTATTTCCCCACCAGTTGTCTTCCCTAATTACTAAATTGAAATTTAGTAATATGTCTGAGAATTTTAATATAATAATTATTATTTAGATAAATAAATATAATCTACCTTCTTTCTAACTCATTCTTTAGGAAATTGAAACATTAATTGTGCATTGTGCGGGTTACTGCCTCCACAACATAACATATCTAACTTTTTCTTCTCTTTTTTTCCTTATATATTAAAAAAAGTTCATTTATAAATAAAAAACCTAAAATTCGGTAAATATTGTCATTATTATATTTTAATAAATATATTCTGCCTAATAAAACCTCTAACGGCCCAAACATTTATCAATGGAATTTTTTCCCATCTTATAGTTATATTATATAATATATAAAACATACCTGGCATAGAGATCCCAATTAAAAAATAATATTTATAAATGAAGAATTATATAAGTAATATTTATATTATTATGGACCATATATCAATTGAATAGTAACTAGACCCTTCGAATAGTAACATGATCATTAGAAACTTTATTCTGGCCAATAGAATAGTAAACTCACTTATGAAGTTATAAACAAAATATTTGAATCTTATTTTATAAAATATTACTAAATTATATCATTAATTATGTAAATTAATGTTCTAGAAATGAAAAATTAAATGTGGGAATCTTATTAAAACCTAAATGTTTATATAAAATTTATTAATTAATATTCTATTTTATATTAGAATTTATTTTCATAAAATTTATTAATATTTTAATATTTTTTTATCTTATAATTACATAATAATTTAATGATACCTTATATAAGTTTTTAAATTAATATAAAATCAATTATAATTTTAAAAGTTGTATTTTTTTAATAAATGATGTTTTTAATTAATAACTAAATTTATCATATTTAGGAAAATATTTCCATCAAATGGAGTTCATTATTTATATCCAAACATCATGAAATATTAAGGTATAATTTTTTGGTATTTTTCTAAAATGGTGGAATTTTGGGTGAATAGAGAAATACAATAATTTATAGTATTTAAAAAATAATAGAATTTTTTAGTCATATAGGATGTATTTCTGATATAAGGTCATAACATCAATTAATCCATAATTATTTTATTATATTTACTGAAGAGGTTCAATATATTGATATACGTGACCCAAACTAATAAAATAATAGATAAAATAAGGGAAAACCACCCCTCACCTCCCTTATAAATATCACACATGATCAACTTTTCTCATCACACCATCCAAGACATTATGCTATTCTAATTTATGCCAAATAATATTACCAAGCCCCTCCCCCATGTCATGGAACTATAGTTCTCAACAAAAGAACAATTCTAATTTCCCCAATGAGACTTTCATGGTGAAAAAGTACAACAGGTAAAACCCACTACCATTTTCTTATAATATATTTTAATGTTCAATTATTTTATTATTCTATCCTCATATCTCCTAATCCAGGTGGAATCATAACTACATTATAAAATAAATACAATAATTATATTATTTAAAAGGAATTTCTATATTATCAAACCCATTATCCTCTACTTTTTATCTAAAATATGTAAACGTTGTCCATAAGGTGTTGATTTATCACATTCGAGGATGAAAAGTTTTAATTTTACTTTAACACATTCAAGTCTATACATAAAAAATTATTCTGTTTGAAATAGATTGTAAAATATATTTTATAAATTTATTTATGGTTTTTAATAATTACAAATTCATAATATTAAATAGTAAAACAAAACGAGTTCATCGTGATCAAAAGATAACAAAATTACTCTAAATGATAATAAGTAACATTTTAAATAAATTTTATTCATATTTATATAGATACTAACATAGAAGACAAATTAAAATAATGAAATTGTACTAATATCATATAATTTCAATTATGTTGAATCATTCTCATCATACAAGATTCTCTACAATTGTATATAAGTGAACCAAGTGTGAAAAAAAACACTCCTAAAAAGAAGGAGTTGGTATATATAACTCATCATAATGTAAATAAATTAACTTAAGAAAATTATAGTGATTCCAATACATGTATAATATGTTTTTTATTTATTAATTAATGAATCTAAGTTTTATCTATGATATTTATGTGAGGAAATCATTCTAACATTAGGTTAGGGGATTCTCAAAACCAATTTCCTTACATTGGGTTATTACACTACTGTGTCATATTTTTCTGTGGTTATTTTTAATTATACTAAATTATAATTTCATTATTATTAAATTTTATATTCTGGTATATACATGTTTCTAATATGTTGTAATAACAATCTCAACAATTTCTCTAAATAAATCTTTTTCCAAAAAAAATTGTGAGACCTCTTGAGATTTTTTCTTCTTCACCCAAGTGTGATGATTCTTATACCAATTTTACCAATTTTGAGAATATGAAATTTTATTCATGAATTTATTCCTTATTAAATAAAACCCATTTGTTTCCATGGGTAATTTTACATCCATGATTTATATACATTCTATGTGGAAATAATGATTAATAAAAAGTTGTGATGTGAAGGGTGTGCCCTAAACTATATAACATTTTAATGAATTGGGTAATGTGATGTATCTCATGGAATACATTGAAAATGAGTGAACAAGATATGGTATTTTTTTTATAATAATAATGTTATGATTAAGATAATATTTTATTCATGAACATGATGCTATATTGTTTTGCATCATTGTGTGTTATTTGACCACTATGACATGATGTAACATTTTGATGCATTTCATAATTGCATGCCTTTAACTAATGCTTCCACTCAAGATTATGTTTTTTATACTATGCTTATGTTATTATAATGATAATTATTCCCACCCCATGTTATATTTATTTATGTTATTATCTATATTATTACTATGATCATAGCTAACCCCTACAATTAATGTATATCCTTAGGTTACTACTTATATTAAGGTGAACACAAGGTCAACTCAGATGCTAGAGAAGAAGGAATTAAGAAATGCTTATGTTTTATTATCTAAATTTTCTATTTTATCATAATTTTACAAAGACAATAAACCTTTGGATCCATGTTTTCTAACCCCATTATATTGTAATATTTAAAATCATGTTACATTAATGTAATAAAAATATGTGTCACTATAATAAGCATTAGAGAGCAGTTTTTTTAATTTTGGAGTTAGGATTTTAGAACATTAGTGTAAAGTCTTAGTGTGAGGCTGAGTAAATGTAAGCACATAATAAGAATTATTTAGATAAATGATTAACATAAGGATACTATGTGAAAATACATTATAATTTTTTGAACAAAGGAATAAATTATTAATTCATGACTTGTTCACTTATGTTTTTTTCTAGACATTTCAATTTCAGAATATGGTAGGAAACCTGAGAAACCAAGCCAACAACTCATGTCAGTGACAATATAGTTATTTCTCTAATGGAATCCCCAATTAAGTTTTAGGTGGATTTCAAAATTTTAAACGATGTTTACTCTACTGTCTCAGGAAATAATCAATAAACTCAATAATGTTGAACATCTCCTTTCCCCAAAGAGGGGGCAACAATATTTGAGGTATTTAATGTGGAAACAACCACCAATATTTATTCGATCTTATAGTCCACTAGTTTGGGGGAGCAACACAATGAGGAATATTTTTCACTATTTTACGGTGAATAAGTTTACTCTATCCACTGATCATTTAGATGGATATTCAAATCAATTGTGGGTTTTGATTAAGAAGACAAATCCAAAGGATAAAATTTAATAAATTGAGTGGGAGGAGCATAAAAAAATATTTCATAACAAGTATTTCCATCGAACTCTATGTATCAATATGAATACGAAATATGTTAATCTAAATCAAATTAAAAGTGAATCTGTCACAGCATACAAATAAAATTTCACAATGCTTCCAAGGTATGCCATTGGTATTTTCATGTAAACATTGAATGAAAAAATAAATAGATTAGTTAGTAATTTAAAAAAACACCTTTTAAATACTTTCATTATTTGTGACATTTGGAGTGAATGAGAATATTTTATATGTTTTCTTATATAAAAGATTTAGTTTAGAGAACTGTAACATGGATATGGAGTTAAGAAATAGAAGATGATGTTTCATGATTATTGAGGATCTAATGACAAAGGTGGAAATAAAAATCAATCACTCAGATGTCAAAAAATTAGAAAGAATAATCTTTGTAAATGTCTCAATGGGATGTGGAAGTGCTTCCAAAACGAGAGAGAAGTCCTCCAATCTCATGAATGTAATCCATACAAGAAGAATATGGAAAATATGGTGGATTAAATGAGATAAAAATCTATATTCATTTCCTCAACCATATTTACTAATGGAAATATGCAATCCATTTCACTAAACCTAGAGTACTCAAGGGTAATCGGTTTTAGTATCCCCAAAATCCAATTGGTAAAGGGAAATATTAATCCCTCACTACTTATGGGGTCGATACCAACAAAGTTGAGGTGATAGGTATTTTGGTTATTCATTCAAGAATAGTGAAAATACTATTTTATTTGGGTTCTACTCATTCATTAATTTCATTCTTGTTTAGTAGAAATATTCAAACACCATATCAAATTATGGAGGTTGAGTTATCTATGTGAAATAATTGGGAAATTGTTTCATCCAAATTATTTAACTCATCCCCGAATAATGTTCATGGAATGAACCTCGTAGAAAATACTGTCTTACCTTCTTTGGTGTAGTTTTATAAAATTTTTGGTATGTATTGGATATCCTTATAAAAATCCAAAATCAACTATTATGAATGGGAGATCACTCTCTCATCCCGATTCATCCTCGTATTGTATAGAAATATATGTTGGATGATGAATGACTAATTGAATCATTTTCTAATTGGATATGTTATTTCATTATTTGAAATCAAATATACATCAAATGATTTAGAAAAAGGATATAATCATGATCAAATACATGACCATTTTGAGAGAATTCACGGATGTATTCTCGGAATAATTGCCTAATATTCCTCCTAACCCATAGGTTGTGTTAAAAATTTAATGTATTCAGGGATCCATACCTATATCAAATAAACTATATATAATGACCACCATTGATTTGTATGAACTAATGATAATGTTCCAAGAGATTATGGAAAAAGGTTATATGCATCATAGTGCTTCAATATGGGGTGCACCATTCCTCCATATGCGGAAGAATAACATATCAATGTGTCTTTGAATTTATTATCTTCAGATGAAAAAAATGAAGAATATGGACAAGTATCCCCTTCTATGGATAAATGAATTGTTCTGTCAGATATGTGGGGCCTTATATTTATCATAGGTTGAACATTGGTCATGATATCATAATTAAATTCAATGAAGGAAGATAGTCCCATGATTACCTTTATAATAGATATGGGCACATTAGGTTTGTAGTGATTCCATTCAGACTCACTAATGCTCAGACAATTTTCATAGAAATAATGAATAGAGTCTTTATATGTTACCTCAAAAACCTTTTGGAAGTCATTATTGATGATATTTTGATATATCTAAGTGTATGGATAAACAAAAGTATAATTTGAATAATGTGGTAAAGACTTTCCGATGGGTGAATATTTATTCCGAGTATAATATTTGTGATTTTATAAAGGGATATGTATCATTTTTTGGTCCTGTTATCACCCGCAAATAAATATATATGAACTCTTATAAGAAAAAGGAAATCGATGAGGGGCATAGGACAACAACTATAATGGTGATCCATAATTTCCATGGTCCAGATGGGTATTACTAATTATTTGTGAAGAAATATTTAGTATTCTCAAACCCACTAACATAGATGACATGGAAATGGGAAAATTTTTTCTAGAATAGTGAATGTGAAGACTTCTATAATGTGTTAAAAAAGAGACTTCTTACAATTTCAGTACTCACAGTTCAATCAAGTGGGGAACTCATTGTGGTATAAAAAGATTATTTAATGATGGTATTAGGGTGTGTAGTAATGAAAAATGATAAAGTGACAACCTATTCCTTAGGGAAGTTGAAAATTAATATGAAAAAGTATCTCACAAATGATCTAGAGATGGAATCTATGTTCATTGCGTTGAGAAACTGCAAACATTATATCTATTGAGAGATGTGTGGAATATATACTAATCATAAGAGCCTAAAATATATATTAACAATGAAAGATCTTAGTATGCTCCAGTGAATATGGTTAGAGATCATCACTGATTATGATTACTCAATCCACTAGCATCCATGAAAATTTAATAATGTGGCATATGCTTTCTATGAAAAGGATCATGTGACATTATTAGTGATGAAAATTTATAAGGATCCAATATTGATTTATTTTAAAGGTACGAACATGGTAATCAGTAAAGAAGGAAAATCCCCCATCATTTCTCAAATTATTTTTCAAAAATCTTATATATAGAGAATAATATATTCGTAAATAAATGACGTGGAAATTTGGATAAAGGGGGAATCCATGAGATATAAGAAATCACTAGAGTTCAAAATTGATATGGAAGGAGTTGTGGATATGTATCATGACTATGTGTACCATCCAATCGAAATAATAATAATGAGCTCCCAATTGATACACATAGCTTAACCTTCCTTATCCTCCTAAGGATTAGATTGATTTAGGACTATCTTTGAGAAGACTTTTGGTTAGACATTATTAAGAGGGATATTGTTGACAATACATAAATGTTTCTAGTATGTCTAAAAGTGAAAACATAATGGAAAATGACCATAGGGTTTTAGAATCCACTACTCATAGAAATATATAAGTGGGAAAACATCTTCATGTATTGTTTCACTATACATATAAAAAATCCCGATGAAACAATGCTCTATGGGTTCTTATGGATCATAATACAAAGATAGTTCACTTTATCATAATTTGAGAGGACTTTTAACTAGATCTACTTGCATGGATATACATCAGATAAAGATAAGGATTTATTGAGTACAACATTAAATTTTATCTGAACGAGAGTAGAGATTCACCTCAATGTTCTGGAAAAGACACCAACAAGGTCAAAACACTGTGTTGAACATTAGTATGGTCTATATTACTCTGATTTATGGCCAATATGAGTAGAATATTAAAACACTAGAAGACACATTGAGATAATTATCTATGTGGTTTATAAGAGGATGGAACAAACATCTTCCTCTTGTCGATTTCTTTTACAACAAAAATTACCACTCAAGCATGAAAATGTATCCATATCAATCCCTTTATGGGTAATGATATGGCCTATCATCATGATGGGATAAATTAGGTGAACATTAACTTCTTGGAACATAAATGATTGAAAAAATGGTATAAGAGGTGAAAACCATTCAATATCACATCAAGGGACCCAAAGATAATAGAAGATCCGTGAAATAATCATTTGAAGGGACCTAGAGTTTTAGGGTAGAGTCTAGGTATTCTAATGCATATCTACCTGGATGTGGATCATTATATTTGGGGAGAAGGGAAACATCAGTCATAGGTATATCGAAACCTTCAATATTATTGATCGTGTCGAAGATATATAATATCGACTAGAACGTCCACCTTCTATGTATAAAGTACACAATGTATTCCAAGTTTCCCTCTTGAGGATGTACACACTATACCCCTCATGTTTTCTGAATCCTTTGGTTGTACATTTCGAAAATGATGACTCTTATGAGGAGAATTTTTGGAAGATCTGGGACCATAGTGAAAATTTCCTACACAACAAGACTACTAACAAGGTCAAAGAACTATCTAGAAACCATATGTATGAAGATGAAACATGGGAATAATAAGAAGTGATGAAAGATAAATACCCTCACCTATTTAAGTAAAACTAATTTTCCATGTGAAATTAAAAAATCAAGGAAAAATGTAATGAACCAAACATTTATCAATGGCATTTATTGCATTTTTAAAATTATGTCATATATTGTAAAACATGTTCATAGAATATAGATACAAATAAAAACATTATCTTCATAAAATAAGTATGAAATAGGCAATATTCATCAAAATTAAAAAACATCTACCAATGTAATTGTTACTTGACCCTTGGAATAGTAAGAAGACCATTAGGAATAATAGTGTGACCAATAAAATATGAACCTTAATTATGATATAAAAAAATAGGAATCCTATAAAATAATACACATATATATATATAATTATACCATTGTATAAGTAAATTGATGTTTTAAAATTGATAAATTATATGTGGGAATTTTTATAAATCCAAAATATTTAATTACATTTAAATAATTATTATAACAATTAAAAAATTCATAAAATGTATTCATAAAATAATAATTTTTTTTCTTAGGATTAGACGAACATTTTTTGAGACATTAAGTAGATTTTCAAAGTTTCATAAATGAATGTATATTTTTTAAATATATATTTTGTGAATAAATATTGATTTTAATTTAAGATTAAATTTCTCATATTTAGAAAATTATGTTCATAAAATTGAGTTCATTTTTAAATTCTTCATGTCAATAAATGGTTAGTGCGATTTTTAGGCATTTCAATAAAATAGTTAAATTTTTTGTGTATGGTAAAATACAGTAATTTGTTGTATTTTATCAAATACATAAATTATTGAGTTAGGGATGATGTATGGATAATATACACCTATAATTTTAAAATATCCTTTATTATTTTTCAATATTTAGTGATAATATTCAAACAATTTATAGTATTATTACAAAATAATAAAAAAATAATAATAATAGAAATGACCCCTCTCATCCCCTATAAATACCACCAATCACCACATCTTCTCCTCACACCTTCCAAACATTAAATACTATTCAATGTTTACTCAATTTTCTTCCTAAGACCAAAACCACCACATCATGGATTTTTTCTTCAACAAAATTCCAAATCCATTTTTCCTACGGTGGTTCTGAAGGAGAAGAAGTTCAATTAGTAAAATACTCTACCATTTTCTTGAAATTTATTTTCATGTTCTATTCTATTCATATTCTCCCATAATTTCCCATTATCCTTATGTAATGATAACTCTAGTATCTCATATATACTATAATTTTATTATTTTAATGTAGTAATATGTCAAATAACTTATAAAGACCTTGACACAAGTATCTCGAAGTCAATGTGTTACTTTATTACATTGGTAAAATAAACTAGAATGTCGCATCACAAAGGACTGGATAGTTTAGTAGTTTTAGAAAAATAGATTCAAAAATAAATTTGAAATTATAATAAAAAATAAAAAAACAAAGAAACTATATTTGAAACATCTATAAACTCATTGATTAACCATTTATGTCATTCATAATACACATCTTCTAATTCTTGGCATAAAAAACATAAGAATAGCGTGATCTCAAATACATAGCAAGGGTAAGTGCTATAAACAAGATAAAATAAATAACCCTAAAAATAATTAATGATGTATAAATAAAACATAATCCGTAGACAACAAAATTTTGAGCATAATATTGAAGGAATAAAGGATGAATAAATAAAAGAATCTAAAAAATAAAAGTTTCATGAAATATAACAATGTTTAGTTTACAAGTTGAATAGTCATATGGATGAGAAATTATGAACGTCATAAAGATGGAATGCATAATGTTTTAAATCTAAAACAAAACATCAAGGAATGAGCTAAGTCATCTGAAAATAACAGTTTCAGCCATCATCCAAAATCCATATCTCAAAATAAAATAGGCAACACCTCAGCCATGTCCATATTTGTTTTGTCTCATGAGACATGCCTATGCATTGAGGGAATATAGAGTGACTCTACTATAAAATAATAATTTCAATAACTTCTCCATTTTAATGTGTGGAAACTTAAACCACATAATCACATGAAATGTCAATAACTTTCCCCAGACTATAAATATTATCAACAACCATTTTCAGTAATTTAGTAAATGGTATCAAGATAAAACATCCACAATCAAAATGATCATTAAACATTTAATAAAATTTGGTGGATGATAACATATAATATCAATCATTATTTAGAATAATATTCAAATAATGTTGTTTACATATATTGAAATTAAATAATTTATAAATTGAAGTGTTTTTCTAGAGAAATACCTTTTCAACATTGCGAAGATGATTTATTTTGGAAAAAACAGTTTTATTTTTCCTAAAATAATATCGTAAACATGTATATCTTAGAAAATAAAAGGGACAAATAATTTAGTTAAATTTTATGAATTAATTATTATCATATTATTTGAAAAAATGTAAAAATATAATTTCAAAAACATAAGAAATGAGCCACTTCAATTCAGTTTAATGGTAAATATAAAAGGAACTTTAATGTGAAAATTAATACTTCTTTTTATAAAAACAAAAAATTAAAGAATATATTATTTAATGATAAAATGAATAATTTCATAAAAATAATGGTATAATAAAATATATTATGGATTATCTTATAAGAAATATTAGGAAATTCAGAAGTTCCCTTTAATTGGGATTTATTTTTAAGAGGAATTGATAATGAGTCCTTATAAAAAATGTATATCCCACCAAGGAAAGGTGAAATGATCTGGATACATGTGTTTGGGTAATATTAACATTCATTAAAGGAATATTTTAAAAATAATGATGAATTTAATTGAATTAATGAGAGAGAAAGCATAAATTCAACGATAGGTGGAGGTTTGGGGGAATCTCTTACCTTACGTCAAAAAGGGTTCTACACTTGTTCTTAATAACCTAGATAATGAATTATTATTCATTAATAATTTAACACAAAACCTATTCAGAATTTATTTCATTTACTATAATATTATTATGTTCATTTATGGCCTTATTGATGAGTTATGTGATTCAAATTTGACATTTGGGAGTGTTAGTTTCTTTGTCTTTCATTATTGGTTAACTTCTATACATGTACGAAAGATCATGTAAAATGGGAATACTAATAAAAAATTATTATTATATTTTATTAATGAAAATAATTAATAGTAAAATATTATATTTTACTTTTGGTAATTTATTGTAACGATTAATAATAAGATAATTTTTTATTGATAATCATTTAAATTAGTTGTGATGGTTTTTTGATCATCACAAACAAGTTTTTTTCACTGATTTATATTATGTTTATATAATGGTCATGGAAATTTAAATATGAAATAATACATATATTCTAATATATTTTAACCATAATAATGTTTTATGAAATTCCTTGAAGGGGGAATTGAAAAAAAACATGCCATCCACGAAGGTGGAAAACATGCACCTCACAGAAGAAGTAATCATCTTTTGAATAAAAGGAAATGAAGAGGTGACATCATGGTGAATTTTTCACTGATATAATAACATTTATATATATATAATATTATTTAGTTATCATTTATATTTGTACATAAGATGTGAGAATCATATAAGAAATGAAAATAAAGGGAAATGAAAATAAATAAATTGGTTGATGATTTTACCTTTTGAACTATTTTCCTTGAGAACGTCCTTAGGGAAATGGATTTTACACTTTTGTTGAGAAAATAATCTCCTAGAAAATGTGATGTGTATTTAAAACAATATTGGAATTAAATTTTACAATCATATAGGCATTGGAGGATTGAGGAGAAGGGCCAAAATTTATACTAGAGGATAGGGGTGTCTTTTAAATATTTTATACATTTTTTTTATTATTTTGGATAAATAAAAATAATAGATTTATAATTATAAATAAATATATTAAAATAATTAATTATTGTTCTCTAATATGGGATATATCAGACTTACATCATCTATGACTCAATAAATAATTCGTTTGTTAAATACCATAAAATTACCTTATTTCACAATTACCAAAAAATTAATTAAATTAGAAAAATCCAAAAACATCAACCTAAAAATTTATCAATATGTATAATTAAAAAAAATTATTCTGTTTTATAAAAATAAATTTCTAAATATGTAAATTTTAACTTTTAATTAGAATCATCATTTTTTAGATAAATAAATATTTTAAATTTATAATTGATTTTATTACACATTGAAAAATAAATTAAGGTCTCGTAAAAATATATTATAATCATAAGGATGAAAAATAAATTTATAAATATATTTTATGAATATAAATATTATTTGAATATATTAGTCTAATTATAAAATTGTAAATAATCAGTTATATTTCATAAAAATTCAAATACATAATTTATAATTTCTAAGACATTTTTATACTTATTTAGTGATATAAATATATTATATTTTGATTCATAAGATTAGTAAATTTATTTATTGTTTCATATGTTAGTTTAACATTAAAATCACTAATATATTATTAATTTTAATGAAAATAATTATTTTTAATAATTGGAAATATTCACTCTTCCCTAGAAAAATAATATTTCCTGAAATATAAAAAAAATGACCCCAATGATATTTTGAGATTAGAAATTTAAAATAAATCCCATTTTTATCAATATAATTTATAAAAGTGTCAAAACATTGTATTAAAATCGGTTCACCACTATAAGGATGTAAAAAAATTTAGAATAATTTAACATTTTAATGCATGAAAATATTTTCATTCTTGTCTTATGCTGATAAAATAATTTGTATGAGGGAAAAATATTTTTACTGAATATACAATATATATATTTATTATTTTTTTATCAAATTTTATTTCAATAAAATTAATAGCTATTTTATATTTGTTTTTTAAAAAATTATTTTTCTTTTTCTTTTTCTTCTCTTAAACATGAGGTTGTGTGAATCTACGGTTTTCGAGGAAAATAATTTTTTTTAAAAGTCAAATGAAAAAATCATGGGTTGTCAAATTATACCCTCATTCAATAAATTTTGTCCCCACAATTTGAAATTGTAATTCTAAAATCAATGGTTGATTCCTCAAAAAAAATTAGGAAACCCAAATCCAAAATAGGGTTGATAAAACACCCACTTAATAATAGGGAATAAAAATGATAAGGTTACAAAAAAACATGATTTCAACTCAAAAATAATTAGGTAAAATAGATTACATAGAGAAGGAAGATAAACATAACTACCATGTTTTAATAGAGCATGATATTGAACTTGTTAATTATGAAGTTAACCAACACAAAACTGTAAATCTTCTTATTGGTTAAAAGACACTTGGTTTCTCATCTATAAAAATAAATCGATAATGTTTTTGTTCCAGAATTTTTTTATTATATTTTATGTATTTCATCATATTCAGATAATCACAAGGAAAAATAAACTTACATGATTAATTTCTATGACATAAGCATAATACCATCCTTTGGTTGTTCCTTGGACTATTTTCACTTCATCCCTTAAACCTACAAATGACTTTTTAGGATGAATTTTCACACCATAGGCACATTTGATGAATCATATGGTCTATAAGTAAATTTTTACCTTTAAATATTTATTTTAACTAATATGGACAACATATTTTATCAATGAAAAATATTTTATAATGATTATTATGATTTATTCCACCAGAAGATAATCATTAGACTCATAAAATTTTTTTTCCCCACATTCAATGACAAAACATTTTGAATGATGGTCACTAAAATTAAAAAATCAACATAACATAATATTACACATATTCTATAGTTCTTAAACCTACATATTAAATATATCAATACCTTAATCTCCTTAAAAACATGATAAAAATATGATTTCTTCAAAATCATTAAAGAATAAGTACTACAGTAAAATCCTTAATATCGCATGATTCATTAACAAAAATAAAATAATTATTTAAACCAAAAATAAAAATATATAAATTGATTAAATTCAAAAATAGTAATAATATAATCATTACCTTGATCCATTTTTATTTTATGAGCTAACTTTCCTTAACTCTTGGGACACTAATTTGTGTAGTTCCCAACTCCATACAGATTAAATATTTAACTTTTCTAAATTCTTTCATTCCCTAACCTTCATGTTCCGGGTGAACATTTTATAAAAACTTAAAACAAACTCCAATTCCCTTCAAGATAGATCAAGGGTGGTTCTTCCCATAATTAGCACATATGGGAAATTCCTTTATTTACATTCCCCTGTCATCTATCTCTTGATCTTCAGTTCTCCTATTCACTTTCTTCCCAATAAATTCAGAATAAATTTATTATTCAGTATATTTCATTATATCATGGTAGACTATATCTTTATAAGATTTGAATGTTTGGGAGATTAGTTTCCTTCTCAGGATTATATTAATACCATCAAATAAATGATAAATATTTATCCTTGGAATACATTTATTATTTTTATGCCTTTATAACCTTGTAATGTTGTCTTCAAACATGTAAAAATTTCATCCTCTTTATGCCTTAGACTATAGAAGTGCTTCTCTATATCCACTCATTGTTCTATAGGATAATATTTTTCCTAGAAAATTTCCTTAAAATACTTCCATTGTATATTGTAAATTTTCTCTTCCTCCTTTGAATTTTTGAATTAACAACTACAATTGATATGCATCTCCTAAGAGATGATAAACATCCATGACAAATTTCTCACTTTTGTTAGTTCCCAATGTGATAAATTTATTCTATATAATATTTACCCATTACAAATTTACGAATGTGTTTCTAGTCCCATTTAATTATGGAGGATGATGTCACATAATGAATTATACCATTGTAACACTTTTCTTAAGATCGGTAGGCTCCATAGAATAATTATTATTACTCATAAAAATATTTATTTATATAATATAGATATAAGTTGTTCATATCTAGTTTTAGCTTTATCTCTAACATCATTTTCTTACATATGAGGGAAATACCTACATGGAAAACTCATGTTGATATGGTTTCCCTTATTTCTGATAGGCTCCATTTTTATTAAAAGGAATACACTAAATTAGTTCAAGAATCATAATGCATTATTTCACACAAGAAAAAAAATGAATATAAATTGAAAATATAATCATAACTAATCTAATAATAATAATAATGTTTTATTTGGGGACATATTTATAATTATATCCTTCATAATGGTTTTTAATGAAAATTTGAATGGTCTTATTAATATCCCTAGGATTGTCAGACCAATATCCCTGTAACGCCAATTATAATGTACCAGATTTTGTTGAGTAATGCCCAATGAACCATGTCATAGTTCTTACCCCTTGGTATATATGTTCCTAAACCACGTCCAATTTTTGTATCCAAAACATGGATGTATTTCTAGGAATAACAAGATAATCTCTACCCTTAAAACCTTTTATGAAGTTATCATATTCTTATCATCAATGTATATTGTGGGGATATGTTCCCAAATCTATGTTTTCTTAAATCTAGGTTACATGGTTTCAAATAAACATACACTGATACTAATTTCAATTACCATGGCCCCTATAGCTTGGAGTTAGTTCCTTACATTATTACCTTGGTGTAATAAACGAGGACGTACTATACTAAAAGGCCAAATAGTTTTGTATTTTTTTAAAAACTAGATATAAATAGTTTGAAATTACTAGTTGAATGAAAAAAAACATATAAACTCCATTAGAAAAATACATAAACTCCTAACATAATTCTAAAATTCATTCAAAAAACACATCATTGCATGTTGTAAAAAGATAAACAAATGAATGCGGCGAGATCAGATGCTCACTGAGGGTAATAAATAGGGAAGAGGATAACATAAATAAACATAAATAGTATGGCATGGAAAATAACTAAATCACATTCTATTAAAACAAATTACTAATTATAATATATAAGGAATAAAATCTGAATAAATAATTAAATATAAATAATCACATGATAATGAAACATAAATATGGATATTTTACTAGTTTAATAATCATATAGATTAGAAATAACTAATATCATAATGAGGGAATGAATAATTCTTGACATATAAAACGTACCATTGAGGCATCATCCAATAAATATAAAAATAAATGGCTAATCCCTCATCCAAATCTATATAAGAAAATAAATGGGCAAGACCTCAACCATGTCCACATCTACTTTGTCTCATGAGATGTATCGATGCATCTAGGGGATATAATGGGGCCCTACCATAACATACCATGAGAAATGAATTTATCTTATCAATGGGGTGAAAAAAACAACATATACATATTATATGTAAATAACTTTCCCAAAACTATAAATATAATTCCTAATCATATTGAGTAAAATTGTGAATGGTAACAACATATAATATCTACAATCAAATCGATCATAAACTGTTTAGTAAAATGTTTTATATGATATCATAAAAAATAGATTCTAATTAATAATAAGATTCTACAAATTATTTTAAAATTCATTAATATACTTTAATAAATTTATCAAAGAATTCTTGAGGAAAATAACCTTTCTACTATTCAAATAAGATTTTTTTTAAAAAATATTTTTTATTTTCATAAAATAAATTTTAAAACATTTATATTATCACAAAAAAGATATGAGAGGGATAATGAAATCATATTATAGCCAAAAATTATTTCCAACTGAATTGAAAAAAAATGTAAAGAGGGGATTTAGGATACCTTATAAATGAGCCAATTAAGTGCGGTTTTAGGAAAAATATAATATAGTATTTAAAGAGTAAATGAAAGCATCGTTTCTATAAAATCATAAGTGTAAAAAAGAGTGTTTTTTTAGGATAAATAGAGTTATTTTATAAAAAAGTATTTACATAAAAAATATTATGTTGTATACTATAAAATGTGTTTGAAATTTGGATATTCTCTTTAATATGTCTTGCATTTCATGCGGAAATTGAGAATTGATCCTTAAAAACATGTAACTCACATAAAATAAATGTAAATTGATTTGGATACATGAATTTAGAGAGTATTAACTTAGGTTTTAGGAATTTTATAATAATAATGAAGCAATGCATTGGGGTAGTTAGAGAGACATCATATCATGAATGAAAAATGGTTTTCATGAAAATCCATTACCTTATATCCAAAGGTGTTCTAAACATGTGCTTAATGTCTTGGATATAAATTAGATTTTTCAATAATTTAATTCATAACATATAAAAAATATATTTTATTTAGTATAATTTTATTAATCTCTTTTATAGAATTATTGATGAGGTTTGATATTCAATTTCTTCATTTGGGAGTGTTTTTTCATTAGTTTTTTTTTGATTAGTTCATGTGTATATGTGTAAAAAAGATCATGTGAATGGGGTTAGTTGACAAAAAATTAAAATTAACTATTATTAATGATAATATATAATATTATAGGGTTATTTAATTCATCTCCATATTTGGGGTGATTAAGAATCATTAGACAAGATGTTAGAGATAATCATTTTGTTTATTTTGGTGATTTTTTAATCATCACAAACTAGTTTAGTTTCATTAATATATATTATGTTTATATAGTGGTTATAGAAAATGAAATATAATATAATACATATATTATTAAATTTTTAACCATAAAAATGGTTATATTCCCAGCTTTGAAGGAAGAATTTAAAATGCAAAACATGTTTTCCACAAAGGCTGTAAACTAGAACCTCAAGGACGATATTTTCATTTTTAGAATAATATAAAGAGGAGAAGATAAATAATGGTTTATTTTACATTTAAAAAATTAAAATATATAATTCAATATATAATTTATTTATCATACTGGTTTGGGAACAGGAGGCTTGGAGGGTCAATGAAAATAAAAGAATATGAAAATAAATTAAATAAATTGAAATTGGATTCTACCTCTTGATTTCTTCTCGTTGAGAACCTCTATATAGAAATTGTTTTTGGCCTTTTTTTAAAACAAGAAACTCCTCCTAATGGGTGAGATACATGGAATGAATATATAGAATTAATTTTTCAATATTAATGTCTTTTCCAATATTCAGAGTAGGGGTGGTGAGGGGTGGTATTTATTGTGGAGGAGAGGAGTGTTTTTTGAATATTTTATCCATTTTTTTATAATTTTAAAAAAATGATATGAATAGTTTTATAATAACCTATAAATATACTAAAATAATGATGGTTAGTTCAATATTATGGGATTTCATTATCCATACATCATCCAATAAAAAATAATTCATGTATTTGTTAAATACAATAAATTATCGTATTTCACTATTAAAAAAATTCATCTATTTTTTTTTTAAAAAAACAATCGTAAACATTTTTAGATATAATGTTTTTAAAAATAGTCTTTATTTGATAAATATAGATTTATAAATATGAAAAATATTCTTTTTTATTAAAATGACATTTATTCAAAAAATACCAATTGTAAAATTATAACTGCTTTTATAGAACCATTAAAATTTAAATAAGTAATCACAAAATTATATTATAATCACAAGATGAAAAAATATTATGTCAATAATATATTTGATGAAAATAAATTTTCCATTAAATTATTATTCTTACTATAAAATAGTAAATGCACTTTTATGCTTCACAAAAATACATATACGTAGTTTACCACTTCTAATTCATTAATTTTCATATTCCATTGATATAAATATATTGTATTTACCATCATAATATTTATAATTTAATTTAAGCATTCATTTTCAAATCCCATGATATAAATATATTCATTTTCATATTCAATAATATAAATTTATTTTATTTTCCTCTTTTGAAAATTATGTTCATTTTTTAAAATATAATTAAAAAATTATTTAAAGTTTATTTTTTAAAAAAATTCTTCCATTAATAGGTGGTAAAGCTGTCTTTTGAATAATTTAGCATTTTAATATGTAAAATTGGATTCAATATAATCATATTCCAATAAAAATATTTTGTATGAATGAAAACAATGTGACTAAATATATAACATAAAAAATTCATAATTCTATTAATACTATTCATTCTGGGCCTATTTAACATCTAGGTTTTAATATTGATTTTAAAATAAATTTATTTAATTCTATATCATTATTTGTTAAAGCTTCATTTTGTGTGAAAGATATTCTATCGAATAAACTAAATAAGAAATATTCATACCACAAAATATTCGGGTGTTGCAAAAAACATTATACTCTACTTTTTTCATAAAATGAAAATGCCATCTATGAGTTGTTAATTTACTGCCTTTGAGGACAAAACGTTTTCAATATTAATTTACTAATTTCAGGGTTGGTAATAATACTATTATTATGCTTGAAACAAATTTTAAAATTTATGTTATAACCTATTTTATGTTTTTAACTAACATATATACATAATGATAAATATTAAAACAAAACATGTTCATTTTGATTTTGATTTGGAGATAACAAAATTAATCTAATCAATTATCATTAAAATTTTATCAAATGAATTATCCTCATATAAATAAAAAATATGTAATACCAATTAAAATTCTATATTTTCACAAATATAATATATTTTCCAGTATTTATAATTATTCTAATCTTATTTAAACTTTTATACCTGTATACAAGTGAATCAATCATCATAACCAAGAAACAACACCCACAGAATAATTTAATTAAATTATATAACTCATAAAAATTTCCATAAAAACATGATAAAATCTTAATAAATAAAATACATGTATAATCGGTTCTTGATTTATAAATTAATGAATATAACATTCATTATCCAAGATATTAATATGAATAAATCATTCATACATTTTTTAGGGGATTTCTATAACCAATTTTCATTATTTGGGTTATTCCGCTTTCATTCCAAATTTCAGTGTGGATTTTCATTTATTTTCCAAGAATATAATTTCATTTTCATTACAATTAATGTTTAAGATATAGATGTATCGAATATATATTTTTAAGAAATATAAATATTTTCCAAAAAAAAATTCTTTCCCAAAATGAATCCTTTCTCATCTTGAGATTGTTTCTTTTACCCTAAAGTATAATGGTTCATTTAAAAAATATGTTTTTACCTTTTGGGAATATCAAAGATTTTCCTAAATGTATCATTTATTAAATTAAACCGATTAAATTCAATGGGTTATTTCATGTGATTGGTTTATATAAATTCTATGTGGAAAGCATGATTATGTTAATGTTATGAAGTAACGGGTGCACCTGAAATTATATAGCACTCCAATGCATTGGGTAATTTTATCTATCTCATAAAATAATGTTATTAATTAAATAACATGATTCTAGATTTTCCCCAATGATTTTTTTATTATAATTCAAATTTAATTTTCCTGAACAGGATACAATATTTGATTCATGACTATGTGTGGTATTTGACCACTAAGACATGATGTTTCATTTTATTCATTTCCACATTGCATTCCTTTATATAATTCTACCTCTCATGATTATGATGATGATTCAATACGTTTGATATGATTATAATGATTATACTCACCCCATGTTATAATAATTCATGTTCATATCAATCCTCTTACAAGGTTTTTAGGTCACCCCTTCCTTGGATGTATATCCATAAGTGACTACATAGACAACAGATTTCATGGGGGCCACTAAGAACCTAGATTAGAACTAATTAAATAATGTTTATGTTTTATTATGTAAATGTATTATTTAGATTTAATTTTCTAAATACACAAAAACATTTGATCCATTTATTGTATCAATATTATATTTGTATATTTAAAATGATGAAAAATAAATGTATGGAAAAGTTTGGACTCTATAAAACCACTTTTATAATCATAATCACCCATTATTTATGGAATGTTCTTGTTCGGGTTAGTCACACCACCTACATGATAACTTTTAGAAAATAATATCATGGATAAATATGAATACATAAATAGAGATGTTGTATGATATAAATAATTATATAATTACTTTATCATGGTTATTGTAAATGGGAATTAATATTAATCTCATTAATTAAGATACCATATTTCATTCATTAAAAATCAATGAAACATGTTCCTCGCCAAATTATTCTTGAAGGATTGTAACCAAAAATATTATACAATAAAATTATAATAATATAAAAAAATTATAAATAATAAATTCAAGTGGCTTATATTATAAAAGGGTGAGTGAATTTCAATGAAAAACAATGAACACCATGGTTATTATGAAAAAAGTTAAAAATGATCCTGATTACCCACAAAAGGTATTGAACATTGATAAGAGATAACTAATGTAGATATAAAAAATATTTATAAATTAAAATTTTATTGGATATAGATATAAATAAGGGTATAAAATGTTTTATTATGAAAATATTTTATATATGTTGTTTATGAAAATATGAAAATGTAGTTAATAATGGAATGGGTTTCATGTCTCAAATTTTCACTATTTGAGAGATATTTATTATTATACATAATGTATTGTTTTGGATGGTGTCTATAATGAATCAATAAATTTTTTTTCATAATACTCTCATTATTAATTTTATTTTATTTATCATTTGTAATTATATCCATCATGGGATTTTATCTTAGACATATCTAATTTATTAAGTTATTTGGAAACTCCAACATCATCCTTCAAATTATATGATTTCATCTTGAATTTATTTCCTTAATGATTACTATATCATAAATTTTAATGTATTTACCCACATTTATTACCTAGGAAAGTGTTTTTTAATTAAAATCTTCTTCCATGTATTGTTTTACATTTACTTGTTTTTATGAAAATAAATGAATCCATTTAAATGAGATACTCATACCTATAAATTTCACATCATTGATTACAAAATGGTTTCAACCATGAAAATTTATCATTATTTTTTCATTTATATCTCTATATTTAAAAAATATAGATCCCTATTGCAGTTATGATTCATTTTTCACAATCCATATTTCTTTTTTAGGTGATCATTTTGGGTGACCATATATTTTGTTTCAATACATTTATTTCATGGTCATATTTAATACCATTTAGAGATTTTATGAAAACAATTTTTAAGGTAATGGGATATATATTATATGAATGGTTAATGGTTTCTATTTTAATGTTTTATGAAACCCATTTTATATTAATTTTTTTGTTTTAAATATTAATTATGTTCATTTAAATTTTTTATAAAACACGTTTTATTTCCATTGGTTATTTGTGATTTGATAAGTGGGTGACATTCAAAAATAACCCTTAATTATAAATGATGATGGGTGTGGTCAAATATCACCATCCATTTCATATTTTTAGAAATTTAAATCTCATGAGAAATATTTTTACAGATAAATTTTAGTTTCTTATAATAATAGGCACTGATGGTGTGGCTCATGATTGAAATTTTTCCTTTTTCAAATATTTTAGCCCTGTTGAATGATGTTAAAAATTATGATATTAGGATATCATGATAAAATTACTATATGAAATTTTTATATATATTTTTTACTATATTTTGTATCAATGTGGATCTTTTTGGGATTTATGTTCTTGTGAAATATAATTACAATATCAATTATGTTTTATGATTATAACTAATGGTGAGATGATATCCTTCTAATTAATATATTTTTAATTCTTATGAAATAATCATTGTTAAAATTTTATTTTATCCATTACTAGAAATTTGAGATCACCCTTTTCTTATTTTATCATTGCCCATATTTTGATAAAATATTTTACTAAAGATACAATTAAAAAACTGCTATTATGGTTCACTTATAATGAAATTTTAACATGTTTTTGGAATTACATAATTTATACGGCTAATCCTACAAGACACAAAACATTCAATAATATGTTTTGTGTGACCACTTGTGAGATGGAATATTTATTCTTGTAAAATAATAATATAAATGTCCATGTTTATCTTGGGTTTATTTAATTGGTATAAATAAAGATTTTAGTTATTTTTTTACTAGTTGATTTATTTTTCATTAGGATAAGATAATGTTTCATAAAAATAAAGGATTTTACAAATGAATAATTAATTTATATTATATCTTTAGAATTTTATTTTAAGGTAGTGATTTAATTTCATTCATAAAGATAACATCTATATCTAGAAACTACAAGATGATGTTGGATTTGGAATAAGAATACTTAGGGTTAGTAACCATTAAAGGGGATTATTTCAAATTTATTCAATCATCACCTATTTCATTATAAAAAAAATAACTATAATGTTTTTTCCCAACTCCTAGAAGATATTTTATGGTTAATTCAGTTCTCGTTAAGAAACAATTTGTGATATAGTAATATTTTTATGTTAAATATATAAAATTTACTTTAACATTGAAAACCTAGATGGAATCTTGAGTTATTTATTATATATGATATAAATAACATTTATGAGTTACTTAATTTAAGCTCATAGTTTTCCCTTAGGATATTTACTAACTTATGTCCCTAAACAATATTTTATATTACCAAGGATTTCAAATAACGTAGAATCACCACATCATAAAATGGATATTAAACTATCTACAGATACACATTGTGTAATAATGATCACATATAGGATATACAAATCTACTCCAATTCATATTTATAGGAGGATACATCGTAAAAATCTTATTTTTCACCATTTGGTTGAATTAGACATAATATTGGGAATGGATTGGTTTTCCCTACATAAATCACATATCTACAATCAATATATGGAAAACACATTTCATATCTGTAATCGTCATACTACCATGTACCAATAAAAACATGACTAGAACCCCCCCCCCCACCCACCCACCCATGGATGAAAATTCGACAAAATGAGTTATGATACCCAATACTGAGGGACTCTTGGCTTAATATGTAAATACCTAGAAATTCCATGTAATTTTTTTAAATATATGGTAATTTTACGGGTCCTCAAAAATTGACCATGTAGGATTATAAGTCCTGGTGTACCTGAAATGAATTTATGATCTTTTACTGGGTACGTTCAGTAAACATGCAAGTGGAAATTTTTTACTTTTAAACTAGTGCTTGGAATAGAAATATGAGGGCACCATTGAACTCACAAAGCCAGTTTTCCCATAAGAAGACCATTACATCAACCACAATGGGTCGAGAGTGAAAGATTTAATTTTTTTCTTTTCGTGAAATAATTAAATAAAATAAAAAAGTCATAAATTTTTATTTTAGAAACCCCCTCAACATGAGTTATGGTGGGGGGACCACCCGAGCCGAAAACCACACAATTTTTAATTCTAAATTTTAGTCCACACAAACCCTCATAATGGGAGAAACTCTTAAACTCACTCATTATTGTGGAAAAGTCTCTTGAACATCCTCCACATTAATTTTTCCAACACCTCTTGATTATTGGTGCCAATTCAAATTAAATTAATAAAACCTAATTTTATTTATATGGGAAATTATTTTGTTGGGATAAGTGTTGGAAAATCCCATGGAAAAACTTTTACCCTCTACAAGGAAGAACACATCCCAACGAAGAATGACCATTGGAGATCAATGAATGGGGAAACTGACCCCGAGTCGAATCAGAACCTCCATGCGAAGGAAACCAACATAGGACGTCTTCGACGACAATGAACTAATTATCGAGGAAATGCCAAAGTCATCGAATTCACCACTTCCAACATCAACGTGAAATCAAGTTAGGGGTGTGTTTAAAATTGATCAATGTTAATTTTTCCCCTCATAGTTAATCACCCCTTGAGGCGCTTGCTTCCACTCTAACGTGGAGGGTGTGGTTTGAAAAAACATGGTCCAACCCCTCCGCTGATCTTCATGAATGGTGTGTTCGTCACGATGGAAGAATTTGACATTGTACCACGACGATGAACGAAGAGTGGCCAGATGAACGTGCCGCAGCAGACTTCTGCACCGCAGCCGCCCCACCGCACCACGGCCGCCCTGCTGGACCGTGGCCTCCGCGCCGCCTCGCGCTGCTCACTCCCCTCCGTGCCCCATGTGGCCTCCTCCATCCCACGGCCTCACAGACCCATAGCCTTTGTCCACCCGTGGCCTCACGACCCTCACGACCTCTACCGTCCCGCAACCACATTTCCCCCGTGGCCTCGCAGCCCAGCGGACCTCTGTGGCCCCCGTGACCTCACCATCCAGTTGCCCTCCATGGCCCACGGGCCCTCACAGCCCCCGCAGCCTCTACCGCCCCATGGCCTCTCGGCCCCAGCGGCCTCTACCATCCCACGACCCCCGCGACCTCTACATTCTGGCAGCCTCATGGCCCAAGTGGCCTAGCCACCTAGTTTCCCTCAACGGCACCCACAGTCTCACCTCCCTGCAACCCACTGCGTCCCTCCACATCCCTCGTGACCGCACCGTCCTCACAGCCTCCACGCCTCCGCCGTAGCCTCTATGCCTCCCTTGCAACCTCAAGCTGCTCTGCGGTGCCCGTGCCACCCAGTGAGGGTTGGAACGGGCCAAACCCAATGGGCTGGGATGACCCAAACTGGGTCGGTTCGGCCCAGGCCAGGTCGGGCTGGGTTGGACCGGACCTGGACCAGCTAGGAGGTCTTTTCTCTACCGGCCATAAATTTGGCACCAGTCATACGTTTGAAAAACAGTAAATGGATCTATAAACCTTGGAGTGAGACGGTACCTTTGGTGTACCCCACTTGAGATTTGGATAAAGCTGGGATATGGTAAAATTAGATCGAGCACGAATCCAACCATTCCCTTGGGACTAAAAGGATAATAACATACAGACCTGGTGTCTGATTAATGCACCGTCTACTGCGCTAAGACCCATATGACTTGGAATTCCTTTTGAGTAATATTTTGTTGGACTTCATGTCAGTTGGAGTATCGACTAGTGCCTTGAGGAGCGTACCCTCTCGAAGACATGAAATCTTAGTGGGGGAACCCAGTAGTTGGTTGTGATGTGAAGAATGAATAATGATCCAATGTGGGTCAGCACCAAGCAATCTTATGTGGGTCAGCACCAAGCGATCCTATGTGGGTCAGCACCGAGTGATCTTGTGTGGGTTAGCACTGAGGGATCCTGTGTGGGTCAACACCTACAGATCCTATGTGGGTCACCATTTAGAGATCCTCTTTGTGTCCACACTGAGTGATCCTATGTGGGTTAGCAGAAAATCCTCTTAACAGAGTAAGATGATTTGGTAGTTACATCTAATTATTTGTACTTCTATACCTAAGTTATACCTAGTGTGAGCTGAGTCATAACCTTTATGTTATTCTTTTATGTGGTGTACCTTTTTGGTATATAACTTCGTGGTGTTTCATCCATACTGGAATAGTTGAGATCTAGGCTTTTGAGTTGGACTCTGAGTTTCCTAAAGATTGAGATTGGAATACTTGATAACATAAGTATATGTATGGGAATATACCTATGTACGGTTTTTAGTTGATTTCTTGCTTTTTGGTTTATCTTTTGTGTATTTTTTGAGACAATGAGTGTCTTGGGGTCCCCATTTAGTATTATTATACTCACTCCTTCACGGTCTATGCCCACACTTCATTGTGTTTGGTGCATACGATGGACATCGCTGACTAGGGATGACAGTATAAGGACTGGAGGTAGCTCGGTGGTAGACCTTAGGAAAGGAAAACCACAAATATGACCAATCGAGAGTTGTACCTACCCTTTAGGTAGGATCATTGAAAGATGTCCACACTAGCTATTCCAGTTCACTTGTACTTTTAGTTTCATGTAATTTCTAGTTGGGATTGTATTCTGGGCCCTTTTACATAATGCACTCACTCTACTTACTATTATAATTTCATGAGTTCATATCTTGAGGTATACTTGGATGTGTGTGCTTACAGGTTAAAATGAAATGTCTTCCTAGTTTTAGGGAATACATCTTCAATGCTAGTTTCCAGCCCCTAGCCTATGGAAGGAGGGCTTGGGGTAGTAATGGCACATGCCCCGGGGGATGGGTTGTGAAAAATTGGTAACAGAGGAGTCGGTTATACCATATAAAATAGGACTCTGATCTTTTAAAAGGAAACAATGTTATATTTAGTGAGTGCGGTTATAAGTTTAGGGAATCCAGTGGTGCTGTGGTGGCTGACGTATCTACACACCAGGACCCTGAAATCTGATTTCTGACTCAGTGTATGAAAACACTGGTTGTGTTTGTGTTCTCAAGAGTTTTCATTGTGATCTCTTTAAGGTCAGCTCGCCAGGTTAAACTTATTGACTATGGCGCACCTGTTTCTTTTCAAGATGACTCCACGTAGACAGCCAGCTAGGGTTCCAAGTATAGTAAGTAATGAGAGCCCACCGAGCGATGAGGCCTCGGTGCATGGCCCTCTTCCAGCGAGGGCATCGGCGGTACCATAAACTGTTTGTCCACCTATGTCACAAACACCAGCAGCAGAGACTGAATGCCACATGAGTGCGTTGCAGAAGTTCCTTTTCCAGAGGCCACCTAGGTTCAGGGAAGAGACGGACCCATAGGCAACAGAGGATTGGATGGAGCCTGTGATGAGAGTCTTCCGACAAGTAGGGACACCAGCCAATCTCATGGTGATCCTTGTATCCATCCTTCTATAGGAAGTATAAGGAAGACAGTTGATCTTGGTTATCCAAGTTCACAACGAGGTGATACTTATATGGGTAGATTTCGGGATCCTATTTCGGGCAAAGTTCGTCCCAGAGGCGCTTTGCGCAGTGTACATACATGAGCTTCTTTATCTCCAACAGGGTAGCATGACTATAGCTTAGTACTCAGTGAGGTTCACTAACCTCTCATGCTACTCCACAGATATGTTGCGGGACCCATTATTCAAGGCTCAGTCCTTTGAGCAGGGACTCATGCGGGATATCAGGATATCGATGATCTCACATGGCATCCCGATGCAGGCGGGGGTGTTAGAGAAATCTATATTAGTGGAGAGTTTCCTCGCTGAGCATTCACCCGCAGAGAGTCCCTCTAATGGATTTCAGATAGTATAGTTTTCTATAGCTGGAAGCAGACAAATGTAACAGAGGTCTAAGTGGACCATACCTACAGGTGGACAACCACATGATTCAGGGTCAGATATGTTGGGCACCTAAGGTAGAGCTGGTCAAGCGAGGAGCGAGTAGTGTTATGAATGAGGAAGGTAGGGACACATGGCTCATGACTATCTGACCCACAATACAAATGATTAGACTATGGTCGAATGACCACCTAGGTAGAGATATAGATTCGACTGAGGAGGTCCGCATAGAGCAGGCGTATGTGGAAAATGAGCTGGTCGTGCAGCTGGAGGTGAGAGATGATTCAAGATGTTACCTCCACCACCACCAGGAGGTCCACCCCAACTGCAGGGAGCATGAGGAAAGTGGATAGATTAGCTCCAGGTAGATGAGGCCTATTACCATGGCACTCCAGAGATGACACGACGTACGATCTATGTCTACTACACCTTAGTTGTACTTCATATAGACATTGGTTCCCATCATTATTTTATTTCCACTGCCCTCGTTTGGAGATCAGAGATTTCTATAGAGTTGTTGGCTTGATCATTACATCTAGAGACTCCTACATGAGTGGATTTTACAATTGCACACTGGTTCCAGTAGTGAAATATTACTCTAAGAGGTTCAAGATTTGGTTGGGATCTCCTAGTAGCGGCATCAAGGCCTTACAACATCATCATGCATATGGAGTGGTTATCTATATTTCATGCTCAGATTGACTATATTTGGTGAAAACTGTGGTGTGTCCACATGGATGGGACTAGGATTAACTTCACCGGAGAGAAGGGATCCTTTACATCATAGTATTGACTTACCCGGATGAGGGTTCAACATGTCACTAATCAGTTGGAAAGCCTTTCACTCAGAGCAGTTTATGTGAAGAGTCCAAGTTATCTAGTAGTGGTGTAACAGTACATGGATGTCTTCACTGATGATATGGGTCTACCTACTCATAGGGAATTGGAAATTTAAATTGAATTTTACCCCAGGATGACATCAATATCTTCACCAGCGTATCAGGTGCCTCCCACGGGGCATCGTGAGCTACAGGTACAACTATAGGACTTACAGGGGAAAGGGTTCATTCGGCATAATGTTTCTACTTGGGCAGCCCCAATTTTGTTTTTCAAGAAGGTGGATGGGAGCGTGAAACTTTTTGTCGACTATCGGTGGTGGAACCAGGTGATCGTGAAGAACAAGTACCCACTTCTCTGGATTGAAGACCTCTTTGATCAGCTGAAGGGAGCATGGTGGTTCTCTAAGATAAAACTCCGATCATGCAATCACCAGCTCATAGTATGAGATGAGGATGTCAAAAAGATGGATTTCTGATGTCGGTACAACCATTAAGAATTCTTGGTTATGCAATTCTATGTAACCAATGCTCTAGTAGTGTTCATGAGACTCATGAACAAGATCTTTTATCCATACCTTGACCACTTTGTAGTAGTCTTCATCGAAAACATTCTGATCCACTCGACTATGGAGGAGGAGCATGCCTATCATTTTTTGGTAGTACTGGACAAAATACAATAGCAATCACTTTATGGTAAGCTCTCAAATTGACAGTTCTGGATTGGAGATGTTCAATTTTTGGGACACGTCATCTCAGAGGCTGAAGTTTCAGGGCATCCAGTGAATATTGAGGCGATACATACTTGGGAGCCTCCCATGATTGTTATAAGGCTATTGAGTTTCCTGAGTTTGGATGGATATTACCCGAGGTTTGTGCCATATTTCACTTGAGTGTCATCACTTCTATCAGTGTTGAAGAAGAAGGGACAACCCTTCATGTGGTCTGAGAGATTCTAGTAGAGTTTTCAGGAACTGAGGCTGAGGCTGACTAGTTCCCCCATCTTGAGGCTTCCAGACGAGGGCCTAGAGTACATATTCTACTACGATGCATCAGGGACTTGGTTTGGATGTGTCTTAATGTATGAGTGAGAAATGATCACATTTGGTTCTCGAAAGATGAGGCAACATGATCAGAACAACACTACCCATGACCTGGGGTTAGCAGTAGTGGTCTTTTCCATAAAGATGTGGTGACATTACTTGATGGGAGATCATTTTATAGTGTATCATGATCACAAGAGTCTTCAGTATATCCTCTATCAGATGAACCTGAACCTGAGACAAAGAAGTTGGATTGAGTTCCTCCAGTACTATGACTTCAAGATAGCCTATACCCCTGGGAAGGAGGATGTTTTAACAGATGAAATCAACCAGAGAACTGGTATACAGCTTCTAGGTGAGGCAATAGAGCAGTTGGTCGCTTTGCAGATATCCTTCATAGAACGTGACAGAGCAGCTTTCCTTCAGTCTCTTACAGTCACTCCACCACTTCTTCAATGAGTCTGGGAGGCGCAGTGTAAGAACACTGATTGCGAGACTCGACGTGCTCAGATATCCACAGGACAATCACTTGATGTATTTTTTGAAGGTGGGGATCATGTCATCATCTTCGGAGGACTTACCATGGTACTAGTATCCCTCCCGGAAGAAGCTTTGAGGGATTTCAACACATCCACTCTAACGGTACATCAAAGAGTAGAGAAGATGTTCCGGGATCTCCGATGACAACACTGGTGGCTGGGAATGAAGAAAGATGTTGTAGATTATATCTCTCGTTGCCTCACTTGTCAGCATGTGAAGGCGGAGCATCAGGTACCAGCAGGCTTGGTTCAGTCTTTGGAGGTCCCAGATTGGAAGTGGGATGGGATATCCATGGACTTCGTGACAGGACTTCCATGTACATCCATGGTTCATGAATCAATTAGGGTGCTCGTCGATTGATTCACCAGGTCGGCCCACTTTCTACTGATCAGAGAGCAGGGTTTAGTAGAGAGATTGGGATGCCTCTATGTGTAGGAGATTGTGCGGTTATATGGTGTACCCTCAAATATTGTCTCCGATTGTGATGCATGTTTTACTTCACGACTATGGAAGAGGTTGTTGGGGGCTTTTGTGATGCAACTTCATTTGAGAACCGCCTTCCATCCTCAAATGGATGGCCAGACTGAGCATACCATTTAGACCCTCGAGTACATGTTGTGTGCTTGCGTCCTCGACTTTGGTCCCAGCTAGGAATATCACAATCCTTTAGTGGTGTTTCCATAAAAAAATCTCTATCACTCCACTATAGTAATGGCACCTTTTGAGGCGCTTTACGGGTGACCTTGCAGATCACCTTTGTGATGGACTGACCTAAGGGATTTAACACTTGTGGGACCAGAGATGGGATGGGCTACCATACAGAAGTTTCAGATCATCCTGGGGTGGATGAAGGTAGAATAGAGCATGAAAAAATCTTATACTGATAGGAGATAGAGACATTTAGACTTTGAGGATGGTGAACATGTATTTCTACAGGTCTCACCATAACGAGGTTTTCAGAGATTTGGTCGAGGTGGAATGTTATCTCTAGGGTTCACCAACCCTTCTAGGTCCTCAGTAGAGTTGGCAAGGTGGAATATCGCTTAGGTCTTCAAAAATTTTTGCACCGTGTGCACGACGTCTTCCACGTATCCAAGCTGAGGAGATACATTCACCACCCATCCCACATCATTGACCATGGTAAGTTGTACATCAATGATGGGGAGATGTTTTCTGAGGTTCTAGTTGAGATTTGGGATCGAAATGAGTGGGTCCATCGTGGGAAGTCAATACCTCTGGTGTGTGTTCACTGGCAGTGCAGGAACATCCAAGAGTACACATGGGTGCGGGAGGATCAGATTCATGCTCAGTACCCCCACTTGTTTCCTTAGTTTTAGTTGTGTATTATGGGGATGCAGAGACCTGATGTGGGAAAAATGTAAAAACCCAGAAATTACATGTAATTTTTTTAATTATATGGGAATTTTACAAATCCAAAAAAAAATGATGGCAAATGATTCTGAGGCCCGGTGTGCCCAGAATTAATTTATAAACTTTTTTTCTAGTACATTCAGTAAACGTGCGAGTGTGTTTTTGTAACATTTAAATCGGTGCTCAGAATTGAAATCTGAGGGCACCGTTGAACTAGTAGTGCCGATTTTTGCTTAAGGAGACCATCACCTCAACCGTAGAGGGTCGAGTGTGAAAGAAAATATTTTGTACTTTTCGTGAAAGAATTAACTAAAATAAAAATGTCTAACATTTTTATTTTAAAAACCCCCTCAATAAGGGTTATGGTAGTGGTGACAACCCAAACCTAAAATCCCCCAATTTTGAATTCTATAGGTGGGTCCACCCGAACTTTCATAATGGGAGAAACACTAAATCTCCCTCTTTAATGTGGAGAAGTTTCTTAAACTTCCTCCACATTAATTATGCCAACACCTCTTGATTAATGGTTCCAATTCAAATTAAATTAATAAAACCTGATTTAATTTATATTGGCTATTATTTGGATAGGAGAAGTGTTGGAAAAGAACTTGTAGAATCTTTTACCCTCTCCAACGAAGAACACCTCCCAATGAAGAATGACCACCAACGATCGAAGAATGAGGAAACTGACCCCGAGCTCGATCAGAAGCACCTTGCAGAGCCATCCAACATAGGACGTCTTCGATGATAATGAACCGATGATCGAGGAAACACTGACTTCATTGACTTAACCCCTTCTAACGTCAATGAGAAATCAAGGTAGGGGTGTGTTTAAAATTGATCAATGTTAATTTTTCCATCACATTGAATCGTCCCTTTGAGCTGCTTGCTACAGCTCTAATGCAGAGGGTGCGGGACAAACAAACATTTCACCACCCCTCCATTGTTCTTCATGAATGGTGTGTTATTCACGATGGAAGAAGGTGGCATTGTATCACGGTGACGAACAAAGGGCAGCCGACCGAACTGGCCGCCAATGAAGGCATGGTGTGGGACCGCGCCGCGCAGAGAGGAGGGATATCCTTCCAGCCAGCCATGGTGGACAGCCGCACAGTGGACACCTCTCATCGGATGCATCCCTCCACATCCCCCAAGGCCTATTCTGTGCCACGACCTTACAACCCAGTGTCCCTCTAGGGCACCTAGGGCATCGCCTCTACATGTCCCTCCACTTCCCATGTGGCCTCTAGTGTCCCGTGGCATCACGAACCCCACGGCCTCCGCCATCCTGGTCCTCGTGGACCTTTCTTCCTTGCCTCCCTGTGGCCCTCGGCGACCCCCATGGCCACGCTGCCCCACGACCCACCGTGGCCCCATGGCCTCGCCGCCCCGCGGCCCTTTGCGGCCCCCACGACCTCCCCGCCCCACGGCCTCCATGCCACCCTCACAAATTCTATGCCACCTTTGTGGTCTCACGCTACTCCTCAGGCCCTTGGCCTCCCAGCGTGGGTTGGGATAGACCCGGTGGGCCAGGTCGACCCAAACCCTATCCGGTCGGCCTAGGCAGGGTCAGACCAGACCCGGACCAGCTACAAAATTTTTTCTCTATCAGCCATAGCTTCGTCACCATGTGTTCATTTGACCAACCGTTAACAGAACTGTAATACATGGAGCAAGGCGGTCCCTTTGGTATACCCCACATGATATTTGTATAAAGTTTGGATACGATGGGGTTGGATCGAGCACGAATCCAACCGGGCCCTCGGGACTAAAAAGCTAATAACTTACATACCAGGAATCTGATTGACGCAGTGTCTGTTGCGTTGAGACCCCTATGACGTGGTGGTCCTTTGAGATATTTTTTTTGTAACTTCATGGTGGATGGAGTATCTACATGGGGCTTGAGGTCCAGACCCTCGCGGAGACTATAATGCTTAGTGTGGGAACCCAGTAGTTGGATGTGACGTGAAAAATGAGTAGCGATCCTGTCTGGGTTAGCACCGATAAATCATGTGTTGGTCATCACTGAGTTATCCAGTGTGGGTCATAACTGAGTGATCCTGTGTGGGTCCGCACCAAGAGATCCTATGTGGGTTAGAACCAAGTGATCCTACGTGGGTCAGCACCAAGAGAACCCCCGTGGATTCGCATCTAGAGATCTTATGTGGGTCAGCACCGAGCGATCCTGTGTGGGACAGCAGTAGAGCCTCTTAACAGAGTAAGATGATTTGGTAGTTACATCTAATCAATTTTACTTCTATACCTAATTTATACCTGGTGTGAGCTAAGTTAGTACCTTTTTGATATTCTTCTACGTGGATTACATGTTTGGTACTTATCTTCGTGGTGTTCCTTCCTTTGTGGAATAGTTAATCTTTTGACTTTTTAGTTGGACTCTATGTTTCCTCATGACTGAGATGGGTATATTTGATAACATAGGTATATGTATGGAAAAATACATAAGTAGGGTTTTATGTTGATTTCATGCTTTTTGGTTTATCTTTTTTAGATTTTTTGAGACCATGTGGGTCTCGGGGTCCCCACTGAGTATCGTTATACTCACCCCTACACTGGTTATGCCTGCACTTCGTTGTGTTGGGGAAATGACGGACATCGCTGACTGAGGACGAGAGTACCAAGACTGGAGGTAGCTCAGAGGTGGTCTTTAGAAGAGTCTTACCACAAAGACGACTGACCGAGATATGTACCTACCCTTCAGGTAGGATCCTTGGTAGATGTTCATAGGATATTTTCTAGTTTACATGTACTTTCAGTTTCTTGAACATTCCAGTTGGCCTTGTATTATGGCCCCTTTTACATACTGTACTCACTATGTTTTCTATTCAATTTACTTTATTTTGTATCTTTTTGTGTGTTTGGTTGTGTGTGCTTATAGGTTATAAAGGCAAAGCCTTCCCGGTTTAAGGGAATAAGCCTTCGGTGCTAGTCCCCCGCCCCTAGATTATGGAAAAAAGGCTTGGGGTAGTCACGACACGAGCCTCGTGGGATAGGTCATGACATAATTTATTAGGGAGGATGTTATCATTAATGACATGCATATTTCATGAGACTATACTCATGTATTTATAGATAATCATCATGTTATCACCCTAGAATGTGAGGTTTAGTTTTCAATCTATCTCATATATGGATAAATGTATTTCTCAAATCGCCCATATAAAATGGATCCCATTGAATTGGTGGAATTGAAGAATAAACTATAATATAATTTGGATAAGTGTTTTATACCCACTAGCACTTCACCTTAGGGTGAGGTAGTCCTATTTATAAAAAAAGTATGGATCAATAATTCTTTGTACTGATTATCACGGGAGGAACCAAATCACAATAAACAAAAAATACCTTCTAACTCACAAGGATCAGATGTCCAATCAACTTGGTGTAGCATAAATCTTCTAAAATATTAACCTTTGATCTGGATACCATTAAATAAGGGTTCACGGAGAGGATATTCCATGAAGGATTCTCATATGAGTTATAGAAATTATAAAATTACAGTGACTACTATTATAATTAATAATCCACCATGATCTGTATAGATTTAATGAAAATATTCCTTTGATTATACTATAATCAATTTCTGGTTTTCATTATTGATAACTAGTACTTCACTTGTATATTCAGACAGTGGTATAAATAATTTCTTATTTTTTAATAAAAGGCTAATATTTTTTATTTTAATAATGAATATTAATATTGAAAATAATTAAATTGAAAATAACAGGGACATAACAATGGAATACAAGTGGGGAAACCAGTGAGACAACATAAATATTGTAAAAAAACACAAATGATATATTTAATGGAATTAAAATTTATTTTCATCATGGATAATTAAATTATATTGATAAATGTCATGACCTATCCCCTAGGGCCCATATCGTGACTACCACATGCCCGCCACTCAAATGCCAGGGGATGGAAACTAGAACCAATGGAATCCTCCCAGATTGAACTGCATTTTTTGAGTATCTGTATGCACACACACACAAAACCACATCGCTAATAGATGGAAATGAAAATATGCCTTTCACTAAACAACCACTGAGTAAAGGTACCATCTATAAGTCAAATGGACCAGAATAAAAATCCCCCAAAACAAAAAATACGATTAGGAAAGTACAAAATATCTCTATAAGTCCTCTGCAGAAGACCCCACCTGAAGGGTAGGCAATGAGTGGATTTTACAAGCTATGGAATTGTGTTATATTAGTTGTATCTCACTGGGCACTGCCTCATCCTGGGCCAATAATGTCTTATCGAAAAGAATATCATCGGAACTACACACAACACGTGCATATGAAGCCCGTACATGGGTGAGTAACAAAATAATCAGTAGGGATCTAGAAACACAATTGAAAGAACACAAAGGAAAGTATACACATGGTACTGTCATCTCACACTGGTATAATCTAAATAATGTAAAGAATAAATGTCAGTCGTAAACTGAACACCTTGGACAACTGAGGTACTCATCCCTGATGAGTACCGTGGGTATGCTAGGTCACACAGAGTCTGTCCCCACAATGGCCATATCGGGTCACATAGAGTTTCTTCCCACATAGGTCATCATAGCTGGTCCACACATGGCAGATTATAGGTGATCCACACATGGTTTCCTATAGTTGATCCACATATGGTCCCTTGTAGTAGATCCACACATGGTCTCTCATATTTGATCCACACAAGGTCACTAGTAGTAGGTCCACATAAGGACTCATATTTTCTAATCATGTAGGGACATTTAGACCCTCTAGTTAGTAGTTTTGGGGTCTCATACACCCATAAAATTCCTTGCACGTTGTGAGATTGATTCTAGTATAATATACAACCCAAGCCATTATTTATATTACAAGATCGTTTAAAGACTCATTAGATACTTCCAAAAGAATCATCTTTTTGTGAGGGTTCCAACACATCAAACCGTATGTCAATTGGACACCTGTAGTGAATGATATAGGTGTTTTGGAAAATAGGGGGAGGTTATGACTGGACCTAGAAAAACTTGGTTGGACACACCCGGCCTACCCAGCCAGGGTGTCCCACATGACCCGGGCCAGTTCGACATATCAAAACTAACATGATTCAGGTCTGGGATAGCTTGGTCTAGCCTGGACACTGGTCCAGGCCCATTGGTCCTTGCTGGACATGGCTCAGTTCAGCCGTGTGTCCAGCCCACCAGCTCACCCAAAAACATGTTTCTATCCAGACCAGCCCACAATAGGCCAGCTCAATCTTTCCGAGCATGGTCCCCACAGTAGCCCAGTTTTATCCCACTGACCTAGCCCTCTAAATCGGGTCTTCTTGTGTTCCATCTTAGACATCCAAGTAGCTCGGTTTACACCCATGGCCCGTCCCGCACGACAAGCCATTCTCCACCAGCCTTGACACCCATTGGGAAATTGGTTCAAGCGCACATGGCAGGAAAGAGCAAGTCACCCCTTCTCTCACGTGTAGTCCATGCTGGACGGCGTCCCATCACACGATATTCTACATGGAACTGGCGACTCCACTGATGTAGCCGAGGGGCAGAATCCATATCCTTCCACATCCTCTACCTTATAGAACATTCATATAATTTCTCCACCCACCCATGGCCACTGACTCATGCCGTCGGCACTGGAATTCTGACCTGACCTTTTGCGGACCACTGGGTCTAATTCGGTGGTCAGATCCCTAGACTGCCTATGCCTCCGGGCTCCTCAGGGCACCATCTTCCCTTCTACATCCACAAAAATCACTTCCCCATCAAATCATAGGTGTGTCCATGAAGAAAACATGTACAAAAAATGTTTTAGGAATCGAAGCCTTATTCATGTTGACCTAAAACCTCCACATTATAGTTTTTATATACATGGGATGTGTGAGGTTCAAGATTTGATTCATGATCTAACCCCAAAGAATAAAGCCTCTAATTAAACCCCCTCCCACATGAAAAAGATACCCACAGATCAACCTATTTGTTGGTTGATTCTCATTCATTGTTTTTGAATGAAAATTGGGTCAAAAAAAATAAAAACATTAATCCCATACATAGAAAATCATTGATCAGAGGATTGTATCATCATTGATGGTGAACCATATCTGGGGATTCACAATCTGGTCAAAGCTATTGGCATTTAATGATCTATGGTCCTAAGTCCATTCTTAAAGGGTTTCATTATCATTTTCTAACTTTTCGAAATTCTTCATTTGATTGAATTCCTTCTTCACTCATTAGAAGAATTTCCTGATCTAAATCTGTCTCTCCAACACCATCATCTTGTTAAAAGAGTGAAACACCTCACAAAATATTTGTTACACTGAGTCACCACGCCATTGTGCTATTTAATATATGAAATAATGTTTCTGTTAATCTTGAATTAATGAGTCATTATAAAGCTTCATTTATGGAATGATACAGTCGGCTCATCGACGTGTTGTAGCAAAACAAATTTGGATTAAAATATACTTTTTACATTTATCTAAATTATCAATAAAATGTTTGAAAACTATTTTATCTGGGATACCCTCACCAGACAATATTAGGTCCTTTTCAGGTGAATCCTAACATTCCATGTTCAATGGTTCCCTTGGATTTTAGATCTGAGCACTTGTTTTAATGTTAAAAAAATACTCGCACGTTTATTTAAATGAGGATTAAAATAGTTTAGAAAAAAATTCCATCCACTCCAGTCCTAAGAATAAATGTTCATCTCAGACTCTGGTCTTTAAATATTCACATATAATTTAAAAAATATTACATGCCATTCGGGGACATTACATTACCACCACCATATCTGATTTATGTCATCATAAGCCAAAAAAGGGCTAAACAATCGAATGATTGTACTAAGATTGAATACAAGCCTCCCGATCCCATGTTCTCTCCTAGAGATTCGAATGCTTCCACATAACACATAACAGATGAATCCACCACACCTAAATGACTCACTCTTATCGATACTCTATCTCCATGAGTAAATCATAATACATCACCCTATCGTCAATGTCCTACTTTCCCCATTAGATGATAGGTGATGGATCATGAACGTACCTCTTGAACTGCAACACGTGGAAAACATCAAGCACCTGGTTCCTCTATTTAGGAAGATCAAGGCAGTCTGCCACCTCACCAATGTTGCTCAGAATCCAGAATGGGCTGATTAATCTTGGAGTTGACTTGGTGTCTTGGACAAATCTTTTCAATCTTTATCGGGGTGAGACACAAAGGAACTCCTGGTCTCCCTCTTCAAACTACAAGGGCCTACGTCTCCTATCGGAAAAATATTTATGCCTTCTCTATTAGTCCTCATCCTCTCCAAGATGATTTCCACCTTCTCAATGGTAGCCCGTACCAACTCTGGACCCACAAGTGTTGACTCTCTTGGGTCTATCCTTTATAGAGGTGATCGGCAAGGCCACCTGTAATGTGCCTCAAATGGTGTCATGCTAATGGTGGAGTGATAGTTGTTGTTGTATGAAAACTCCACCAGAGGAAGGTGGTTCTACCAGATATGACCAAAGTCCATGATACAAGTACATATCATGTCCTCCAACACCTAAATAGCATTATTCATATGACCATTAGTATGGGGATTGAAATCAATGTGAAAAAATAGCTAAGTCTCCGACTCCTCTTTTAATATCGTTCATAGTTGGGATGTCAGTGAGAAACATTTTCTAATAAGACCATCAATGAAACCCCATGAAGTTGCACTATCTCATCGAAATAGAGGCATACCAATCCCTCTGCTAGTCCTTGCATCAGATGGGTAGGAAGGGAACCAACACGGTGATTCAGTTAATGAACACCAATATAGCATCGTATTCCTTAGATGTGTGTAGTAATATCTTCACGATGTCCATCGAGATAACATCCAAATTCTTCTCATGTAGCTCAAATGCATAAGCAAAGCCTGCTAAAACCTAATGAGCAGCCATCACTTTCTTACAAGTAAGGCATAGTGAAACGAACCCTACCACCACTTTCCTCATCCATATCCATCAGTACTGATGTCAGAGATCTGGGTACATCTTTTCCAATCCGGGATATACCTCAAATTGGGAGTAATTGAAGTCCCTAACGATTTCATCTTGTAATGTCAATTGTTATACTCTGTTTCCTTTGAAAATTTTGGATGTGATCCCCTCCTATTGAAAATCCATTAGGATCCTTTCCTGAGGATAACTTATCACGCCGGGCCTCACATTCAACATCCACACACTATGCCCCCCTAACTCATTATATGAGTGGGGGACTGACAATCATCAACTGAAGGTAATATGCTCCATCATCATCCACTAAGGATATCTACATCGCTACTAGATGTGTCATCACCTCACTCAGAAGCTACAGTCTGAACCACCTATTGAGCATGTATGCCATCACGTTCCTCTTCCTACAAGTATATACTATCTTGATGTAACAGTTCTATAGGTACATTAGCTATCACCACTACTTAATGTTCAGTTAAAGACCAATGTTTCTTGCTCCTTGTCATGGGTTGCGTAGTTTTTCAAATGTTGTCTCAACTGCCTCAAACCATAGGCAATAAATACTCACTCCTGCATTGAGACACAACCAAATCTGATCCTTGATGTGTCACATAAAACTACATACCCAACACATTCCTCTGGTAGTCTCAGTATAGGGGCACTTGTCAGTCTCTGCCTTAGCTCCTGTAAACTCTTCTAACACTTCTCCGTCAACACGATGGAATGTCCCTTAAACATCAAAGATGAAAATGGTGTTGAAACCCTGGAAAATTCATGAAAGAATATCCAATAGTACCAGGCTAGAACCGAAAAACTCCCCACTTCCATAATACTTCTCATTGGTCCCCAATAAAGAATCACCTCTATCTATGCTAAATCCACTACAACTCTGGCCTCTGATATAACATTTCATATAAAGTATACCTCTCGTATCCAGAACTCACACTTCGAGAGCATATTGTAAATCTATTACTCCTGGATTGTATCAAGGACTATCCACTAGTGTGTATCATGCTCCTCCTCAGACACTAAGTACACTAGGATGTCGTCAAATGAAGACCATCATGAAACGATCGAGGTATGTCTGAAATATCTTGTTCATGAGTCCAAAGAACACTAATGGGACATTGTTCACAGAAAAAGGAATCACCATGAAGACAAATACTTTATACCATTACATGATTTCTATATTTGGAACATCCTCATCTTGTGTAAGAAGCTAGTGATAGCTTGATCTTTTTTATATCTTCAAGAACCATCTCGCTCCCATCAGCTGATCGAAAAGGTCTTCAATCAGTGGAAGTGGATACTAGTTCTTCAGGGTCACCTTGTTCATGCACCAGAAGTCGATACAAAACCTCAATCTCACATCTTTCTTCTTAGAAAAAAAACTAGGGATTCCCACAATGAAACAATGGGTCTCACAAATCGCTTCTCCTACAAGTCCACCAGTTGTACCCTCAATTCATGAACCTCCACAAGAGAAATATAATATGATGGTGTGGATATATGTGATGTCTTGAGGTACATATTGATGTAGTAATCTACCTCCCTGTGAAGAGGTAGTCCTGAAACATTGTAAAGAAACACATCTACATATTCGTCCACCACTAACGGAATGTGAGGAATCCTCTAGTACACCACACTGAGGGTGAAACTAGCCAACTTGTGAGTGATCAGCTGCACCCTCCTTCGAGAAATTTTGTCATGTGCTGCAAGAGATCCCTTCTTATAGGTGAAGGAAAATTGGGTCCCATCCTAACATACACAACACACTAAACACCTAAAAAATAAATTTAATCATGGAATGTGGATAACCATTCCATACCCAATATCACATCGTAAGGCTTCGACGTCGTCACTAAGAGGTCCCAACCAAAGATCTCGCTCGAAAGAGTAATGTCACACTACCAGCACCTGTGTGTAATCATCGAATCCCCTCTTGTAGGATTCTATAACCATAAGGATCGAGAAAAAGGATCTACTAGAATATCTGAGCCTCGAACGAGGACTATTGAAGGGAATGAGTGACTATAACCTAATTATATATAACATGAAGTTAACTTTTTCAAGACACATATGTTACCTCTAATCATCTTAGGAGCATCGTGGTCATAGTCCTCCATCACCTGAAGCTGGCCTATCCCTTATCCATTATCCCCAAGTCCATGGTGGATCACATGGGGGTTGTGGTGGTAGTACCTCGAACCTAAACACACCTCCTTTCACTTAGCCTACACCTCTACCATGTCTGATGCCCTATAAAACACCTCATATGAACCAAATCATCTACCTCAGAGGTACATCAAACATATTATGATCGTCTCTGTGGTGAGCCCAGAAATTACAAGACATGTGTCCATACATGCCTCTTGAGAAGTACATCCTGGCCCCCCTGCTATCTTCCGCTATTCTGGGATCCCCAAACTACTAACCTTCAGTCCTAGGGTCATCCACTGAAAGGCATACCCTGCTTATATCCCCACGTCTCCTACCTATTTCCCACCACTAGTGACTTATCCACCTAGTTTCTATTGTAGGCACTAATTATTAGTGCCTACACTACAATAAATCTCGCTACAATTGGGGCTTAGAGCGCCACCCTATACTAAGTAGGGATTCTATGTGACACCATGGATTCCCTAATCTCCTGGAGTTGTCCCTTATCAATGGATAGAGCACTGAAGATTGGGTATTGCACCATGTAAATAGGGTATTTAGAAGCTCAGTGAATCTCTATGAGTACTCTGCTACTATCATTCTACACTCCTTTATGTTCAGTATCACCTGTATGTGTATAGAGTAGAGTTTTGTCGAGATGAAATCATCCCTGAAAAGGCGCTCAATGTTTATTTAGGTAAGGGTTTCCTCCTCATGTGTCTGATTCATCAAGAATCACCATATCCATACCAATCCATTAATATGACAAGTATATAATATTTCTATTTTTTAGAGGAATCCTCACAAGACGGAATACTCATGTTACCGCCTCAAGCCAATACTAGTCAACCTGGGTTTCAGTCTCACCCATGATCCTTGTAATTATCATCCTCTGGAACTCGGGCAAGGGGCTCAGCCTATGTCCATCCTATACTGGTAGTGCTGACATTAACTTCTGCTTAACGGGTGGTGGAAACAATGGTGAACCACCTTGTGCGGCCATATCTAGCACTGGTCCCTGAACCGATGACTCATTGCTATGCAGGCTATCCTCATGGCCACGTATCAGAAGCTTGGATGGCTAGTTGCATGGAATAACCCAGAAACATATCATGATATACCATAGAAAAATGATTATACATGATGATATGAATCAATATGGACAATATAAAAATACTCAAAATATTACATGACTCATGTCCACATTATTTCCCACAACCAGTGTTTCAATGTGTCGAGTTGGAAAGTATGTGTCCAGAGTCCTAGTGTGTGGATACGTCGGCTGCTGCACCAACACTGGAGTCCCTAGCCTAAATTCCGAACTTGTAACACTTAGCAATGTTTCCCGAACACAATTCTACTGACTCCCTATCTTTGAGGTAGAACAAACCTTCTTTGATACTACATTTTGACAACTTGTCCCATGAGAGTAGGGTCGTGAGTACCCAAAGCACCGATCCTAAACACCAGTGGCATACGACTAGAACCTAAAGAATTATCCCAGGAGTGGGGGGAATTTTCTAAAGTACATGTATGCACATACCACCCAACCACATCCCAAATAGATTAATGGAAAACATTCATGCCAAAAAGAAAACACTACGTAAAGGTACAAGATGCAAGTAAAATGAGCTGGAATAAAACACAAAATAAACAAAAAATAAAGAAAATAAAGTAGATTATATCTCATTACGACATCTGTAGAAGACCCCACCGGAAGGGTAGGTATGGAGTGGCTATCAGAGTAGTGGAAGTTTGATCTCCATGTCGTATCTTTCTAGGCACTACATGGTCCCGAACTGCCAATGGCTTTGTCAAATCGCCTATCATATACACCAAACACATCACTTGTAAGAAAAGCATGTGCATGGGTGAGTAACAAAATACTTATTAGGGATCCTGAAACACAAGAGAAAGACCTCAACGGAAAGTATACACAAGGTACTATCACCTCACACAGGTATAATCAAATTTATTTAATGAAAAACATTCATCTGTACGCTGAAAACCTTGTACTGCTAAGGTACTCATCCCTGATTAGTATCGTGGGTCTTCTGGGTCACATAGAGTTACTCCCCACAGTGGGAATTCCATGTTACATAGAATCATTCCCCACTTACGACATCATATCTTGTCCACATATGGATGCTTCTAGTGGATCCACATATGGTCTCCAGTTGAAGATCCACAAACAGTTGTATTTAGTTGATCCACATACGGTTTCATATAGCTGATCCACACATGGTAAATTGTAGATGGTTTACATAGAGACTCTTATCATCTAGTCATGCAAGACATTCATCATATATGAACTTCCATGAATGTATCCTTATAGAATTCCAAAATTACACCTCACTATGAGAGTCCCAATCCCACAAACAGATCTCCAATTGGACACCCAGCCTGACTGATATTTGATTTTTAATATACATGGACCAGTTATGTCTTTGCCTGGTCCGACCTGGTCGGACCAACCCAACCAAACCGTCCCGGTTTGACCGATCCAAAAAACACAGATTGAGTCTTGGAGAGCCGTTTACAGCCTTCTAGTCTAGCCTTACTGGACCTAGCCCGACTCAGCCATGGCTCCAGTCTTCCAGGTCGCCCTGCGACCCAATTCCATCTAGCCTGGCCCCCAATAGGCGGCCAATTCTTTCCCAGCTCGGGATGCCTAGTGTCCCAGTGTAAGATCTCGGATCATGAAAAGGTATGTTTTCATTTATGTTTTCGTTTTAATCCATTATTTAGGGTAATTATGTTCGTACCCAAGACCTTAAGGAGGTTCGGTGGTGTTCTGAGGGTTCGAGACATGTAAAATGGAGAAAATGGGGTTTTCTAGGTTGGCCTCACAGTTTATGCACAGTTAGTGCTAATTGAGTGGACAACCCAAGAAACCATTCATTAGGTTGGTTTTTAGACAGTGGCCTCCACACAGTATGGATAACCATTCAGTTAAATTGTGGGGCTTATAAACATTTAAAAAAAATATAATTTTGACACATTGGGAATTTAATACGCAACTCTGGATTTTCTCCCATTTCTATCATCATTACCCTAGGAACGAACCAAATCTCCCAAGAGCTCAAAGAGATCATTATACCCCTTTTATAATGAATTTTTGGTGTCATTGGTTTCTCATTGATGCTCCGATTAAGGCTAATACAATTGTTTCATCTCTTTTGAGATTATGGTTTTTATGTTCTTCTTTTATCTTTCTAAAGCTCTAAAACCCTACTCTTTGGGTGAGATATAGGTATAAGCATCAAGGGTTGGTTTAAATGGAATTTAAGGTCTCTATTATGAGTGTGGTCACCCACATAATGGAGTTAGGTGGTCTACAAGTTATATCCCATGGTTTATTTGTGGATTTTTGAATGAGTGGTTTTGTTCCTGGGTGTATCTTCGTATGTATTGATCACCCATGTCATGTTTAGGTAAAATGGTTATTAATAAGGGAATTAAAAACCCTCGTGATCCCCATGGAATGCATCTAGGGTGATGAGACTAATATAGGTCCACCCATGGGGTGTGATGACTTCTCTGGACCTAGGGATTTGTGAAAAACTAGTGAAATTGTTGTGTATTTATATAAAGCTATTCATAACCATGTTGATTCTATTGATGTTGTTGGAGTAGAAGCTAGGTGATGCAACTAGGTTTAACAGTAATAACCTTTGGTATATTTAGGTTAACTTGGATTTGGTTTATATGGTTGAACATGGCTATGTTAAATGAATTGTGAAAAGTGTTGGAATGTTTAATGGGATGACACCTGAGAATGATGAATGGATAAGTGGGTTAATATGTAGAAAAGATTAAAGAACAAAAGGGAATGAATTATTAGTGTTGTAATGAATCCTTCTGAGTTAGGAAAAATGGAAAAAGCCTAGTGAGATATGCACAATGAATGACTGCTTAGTGAGTTATGCGTAAAAAAAGAGAATGTGGATAAATAGCTAAATGATGTGAAATGTGGTAAATGTGTTAATGGGGTAATGCATGGAATTAAATCTCATGTTATTGTTATTATTTATGTTCTCCATTGGAATGGTAGTGATGTTGTGTGAATGTTTGATGGGTTTACTTATATATGTATTCCATGTTCACATGGCTTGGTAGAGTTGGATACTTATTTGAGGTTCTATGCTGACGGGTCGAGTTAGAATGAGGCTCTAAACTCCACCTGTAATGCACAGGTTAGGGAAGATGATTGAGGCTTTGTTACACCAATGGTTTCATCCACCTAGACTGAGGCTTCCAGGTGAGAATAGGGTTGACATGAGGAATTTAATCCTAGTGAGATAGGATAACAGTTTGATCTCCAAATGCATTTGAATGTGTACATTAATACCATGTAACTTTTTCTTAATGATGAACCCATGTTAAATGTGTTGGAAATTATAAGTAATAGGAAATAAGATGAAATGGTGAGATATGGAAATGGTAATGAATGTTGGTAATGTACCTAAACAAGATAAGGGAACATAATATTTTCCTTGTCATGTATTATCCATTTACCAATTTCATGACAAATTCTTTATATCAGATATATTGTAAACACCATTGGTGGTGGCCAATTGAGTTTTAGTCACACCCTGCTTGGGCCGTCGTTTGGTACCCGAGTAGACCTCATGTTTTCAGGTCAGGATAACGGAAAATGCCCTTTCTTGGATGTTGGGTTGGCATGGGTTTACATGGAGGAGGACCCATACTTGGTATCAGGACCATTTTGGGGATTTTTCAGTAGTTTACATTTTGGGGTTTTCTCACTTTTTCAATTGATGTATGGCATTGAATATTTACTATTGGACATAGTTGAACTCATTTTGGGAATGGTTGTTTATTCATCATCTGGTATTATTGAATATTATTACGCTATTTTTTATCTTGTGTTGTGGATTACTCTGATAAAAAGTGTTTATAGTCTCCCTAATTGTCTATTTGGACCCTCACAGCTAGCCGAAAACCTTTGGAATATATGAAGGCATGTTTAAGGTTGTGTAACCACCCAGCTCGGAGCACCAGTTTAGTGGATTCGAGGTCGTAGTCTTTAAAAAGAGGTATTAGAGGGTGATTTTTTTCTTCTTCTCTAGAATATTGTTATTTGGGATGGTTGACCGGAGTTTGGATGTGTTTATCCTTATTAATAAGCTTTTGATTGGGAGTAGCTAACCCATGTATGAGGGAAATCCCAAGTCACCGATGGTGGGAATTATGGTTCTTGATTGTGCGATGTTACAGTTGATGATACTTCACCATTGGGTGATGCAAATGTTTTTTGATGTGATGGTTTTTTGATATTTGCCTCGTGGAATCAATGGAATGAGGTTGTGAATTCATGCATCATTATAGGCACCTAGGGAGACAGGTTACATCCATCATGGTAGGCCCAAACGGGATGTGTGTGTGAGGTAGGAAATATATAATGTACCTTTCATTATGAAAATTGAAAATGGAAAATTCTATAAATGAATGAATGCTTGTGGTTGAAGATAAAGTAATGATAAGTTGTAATTAATGAAATACAAGTAATTAAGAGTTTGTAATGAATTGATAATGTTTTTTGTAACATGATTTATAATACTAGTGGTGGTGTATTTTTTATTTCATGTGGACCATAGCCCGCGATAGGGATGGTCAGGGTGATGTTTTTGGTATGTTATGGTTCCTTGGTATGGTGCATGTATGGTGGATTGTTGTAGTAGGTGAAGAGCCTTCTTTTTATGTAGATGTGACTGTTTTATGTTATGTGTTCTAATCCTCATGTTTTTAAATGAATATAAATACCACCATGACATCGGGCACCGGATGGGAAACATGTGGATGTTTCTGAGAACACTCCTTCAATAGAGAAGCAAGAGAATGTGGAAATCTAGGAAATTAGATATGGGATGTTCAGTGTGAATTTGGCTCATTTTATGAATATTACGGATTTGGACCTAGGGTGGGTTGCACCAAGTATGTTTGAGCTAACATGAGAGTTTCAGATACACCACCAACCGACCTTTACCAGAGAAGATGGGCCAGAGGCAGTAGAGTTATGGATAGATTATGTACAAACAGTATATGATCATCTAGAGAGTCCTATTGGGATGAAAATCCAGTTGGCGGAATATATGTTGCGGGGACAGGAAAAGCTTTGGTGGGACATCCAAGCTCAGACTGAGTAGGATGAACGGATGTTGTGGAATGATTTCCAGGAAATGTTTGTGGAGAATTGTTTCCTAGATACATTGAGGCATGAGCAGGATGCAGAGTTCAGATGTTTGACTCTAGGATTCATATTGGTGAGGGAGTATGTGGGACTCTTCACTGACCTGTGACGCTTGGTTCAAGAATTTTTATAGGGATGATGCAATAATTACGAGGCATTTCCATGATGGGATGTGACACGAGATCAGGTCTTAGGGTAATATCATTCGCTTGAAGAGGTTTAGAGAGTTAGTGGAGAAAGCGATAATCTCAGAATGGAACCTAAAGGGAGATTCGAGTACTAGGATTTTCGTACCAGCAGAGTATACAAGTGGTACCATTTCTAAGAGCCAAAAGCAATGTTTTAAATGTTTTCATTATGGCAGAAGTGTGAAAGGTGGTCAGAAGAGTGGGTCAGCCTCTCAGGTAGGTGATCAGGTGTTCTTCCATCAGTTTGGAAGGTCGTGGCACATGTGTGGCTAGTGTCCTCGACCTCCAATTGAGTAATGGTCATGTGATATTTTGGGACAGATACAGAGGTTCTGCAGGAACCCTTTGTAGATGAGCATGAATGTTGGTGATAAGAAGATACCAAGTGGAGGCAAGGGATCAATTGCTTCATATGAGGAAAGCAGTTGGATCACTATGGGTTGTACTGGTAGGGTCAATGGATGTATAACTTTAGGGCCATATTTCCCACGACAGCAGGAATATATCATTTAGTGTAAGAGATGTTCTCTGGAAGTCGATGGGTATCATTTACAATTGTTCTTGTTCGTTCTCAAGTTTTTGGGAGTTTACATGTTTTTGGGTATAGACTCGTTGGTGTTGTATTGGGTGCACATAGACTGTTACAGTCTCATCGTATCATTTAGGTCACTTTTGGGTAACACTAGTGGCCATCATGGAGAGTAGGATGTTTGAGCAGGTTGTGGAGGAATGTTTTGTGAGCGGTTGGGTAGGATCACAGCTCAAGTAGCATTCCATGTTCTTGATGATGAATGAGGGGAATAGTTTTCCATCCATTTGGTAGTGAATCAATTTCAGTATGTGTTTCTTGATTATTTCTTGGGGCTTCCTCTCGAGATTTATTTTGAGTTCATTTTTGAGTTGCTATCAGAAATGGACCCTGTTTCAATTACACCATACTGAATGGAAACAGCATAACTCCAAAAATTCAAGGTTTATTTTGAGAATTTTTAGCGTAAGGGGTTCATACTTCTGAGTATGTCTCCTTGGGGATCACTTTTTCTTTGGAAGAGAATCTTGGTGGGACATTAAGGATATGTGTTGATTATCGGAATCTAAATCAGATTATGGTGAAAAATAGGTACCCTATTCCATGAATTGATGTATTGCTTGACCATTTGAGGGGTGCATCAGTTTTTTCTATGATTGATCTAAGATCGGGTTATAAACAGTTGATTGTAAGGCCATATGACACAGTGCAGATATCTTTCAAGAGTTGGTACGGGTTGTTTGAGTTTCTGGAGATGCCTTTCGGCATGACCAATGCACAAGTGGTCTTCATGGCCTTGATGAGATGAATTGTTCATCCTTATCTAAATCAGTTATTGGATGTATTTTTTTATGACATCTAGGTGTACACAAAAACTAATGATGATCATGTCCAACGTCTTGACATTGTTCTGGGAACACTAAGAGAGCATCATTTATATGAAAAGTTGTCAAATTTTCAATTCTGGATTAGAGAAGTGCATTTTCTGGGTCACGTCCTCCTTGAGTATGGTGTGTCGATGGATCCATAAAAAGTTCGCGTTTTTGTGTCTTGAGGGAATCCCATGAGTGTTTCAGATATTCAGATTTTTCTGCGTTTTTTGGGTATTAAATTAGTTTCATCCATGATTTATATTGCTTTGAAGCACAACTGTCATTCTTGACCAAGACAAGAATCATGATTGGGTGTTCTAAGTCTTGTGAGAATGACATTCATGTGTTGAAAAACTGATTGACAACCGCACCAATCTTGATCTTACCAAATAAAGGTAGAATGTATGTCCTATTTTTTGATGTGTCTGATATTGGGATTAGGGATGTGTTGATGCAAGATGAGCGAGTTGTGGATTATTTTTCATGGAAATTAAGACCGGATGAGAAAAATTATCCCCTCATGATCTTGGGATGGTTTCAATAGTGTATGACTTAATGTGTTGGAAGAACTGCATTTTGTGGGAATGGATCACAATGTATACTGATTAAATGAGTCTAAATTGCATCTTTTCACAGTGGTATTTGAATCGTTGACAGCGAATATGGGTTGAGTATCTCTAATATTTCGAATATTAGATGGTATATACACTAGGTAAAGGGAAAAATGTAGCTGATTCATTGAGCAGGAAGGTTCAAAACTTGGTGGTTAAGGAATCCATCACCATGTGGAAGGTGATTGCATTGTCGTGGAGATGCACCTGGAGGTGTGAGATAAAATGGTTAGGTGACACTTTCTTCCATGGTGGTTTAGTCGACACTTTTGATCTATTTTCGGTATATTCTGCTCAATGGTCCTAACTTTTTTTCATGAATGAAATACTTAAAGGTGGGGAGACACCTTCTAGTTGGACCTTCGATATGGACAAAGTTTTTTGTGTTCATGGTTGTGTTATTGTGCCAGTATGCATGTAGGAAGAGTATTTGTTTGAGTTCCCTTATTCAAAATGGGCAGTGTATCCGGGTTTTACCAACATGTATTGTGTTTTCTCCAGACAGTTTTGGTGTCTGTGAATGAAAAAAGGAAGTTGTGGGCCTTATGGCACGGTGCCTTACCTTTCAGTAGGTGAAGGACGAGCATCATTGTCCAGGTTCTTTTTTATATCCATTTCCCATTCATAAATGGATGAGGGATGATGTGACGATGGATTTTGTAGAGGTTATTCTGATGACGCCTTGGAAAAATTATTCAATCAAGGTGGTTGTGGATTGAAAATTGAATGTGGCTCATTTTTTACTGATTTTGATGACATACACAGTTGACCAGTTGGGTGAGTTGCATCGTTAGGAAATAGTAAAGTTGCATGGTGTACCACAAACTATAGTTTTAGATCATGATCCTAGTTTCTTGTCACCATTCTAGAAAGGGTTGCAGAAGGAACTGGTTGTAATATTACTTTTGAGTACGACATTCCACCAACAGAAGGATGGGCAGTTGGAGTATATAATCCAAGTATGGGAATATATGTTGAGTTCTTGTGTGTTGGATTTTTGTTGTTCGTAGTAGAATTAGCTGTCTCTTTTTAAAATTTCATACAAAAATTGTTTTCATTCAAAGGGTTAAATTGCACCGTATGAGGCTCTCAATGGGAGGTTGTGTAGAACTTTGCTGTGTTGGTTAGAGGATTGTGAAATCGAGCTTTTGGAACCAAGTCTCCTTTTGGTGACTTCAGAGAAATATGAGTTGATTCCGAAGCATATGAAAATAGCTCAGAGTATTCAGAATTCATATGTGGATCAGACGCATAGACATCTTGAGATTGAGTTGGGTGATAGCGTGTTCCTTTTAGTGTTTCCATGGTCGGGTCACTGACAGATTTGGATGAAGGTAAATTTGGTTCCCATGTATGTTGGGTTGTTTGAAATTGTGGAGAAAACGGTCCACTGGCCTACCAATTGGATTTTCCACAGTGGTATAGTGGGATACATGATGTTTTTCATGTCTCACAACATCAATGGTATCACCCTAACCCAACTCACATGGTGGATGTTAAAAATGATGAGCTTGAGGCTGATGCATCCTTTGAGGAACATCTGGTTCATGTCATGGATCGTTGTGAGAATTTATATGAAGGAATGGTTGTGTCATTAGTGAGGGTACTATTGCAGCATGGGAATGCTTAGGAAGAAACATGGGAGTGGGAATCAGATATTCGGGCGCAGTGGCCCACTCTTTTTTCCTCAGAAATGCAATGAAACATGGGAGTTAAGCTCGAGGATGACCCATTATAAGGTCGGAGGTTATATGATCTTGTATCTTGGAATGTTATGTTCTAATTTATGTTTTGGTTTTAATCCCTTTTTGTGGTTAATTATGTTCTTACCTAAGACCATAAGGAGGCTCAAGGATGTTCAGAGGGTTCGGGACAAGAGAAATAGAGAAAAATGGGATTTCTGGGTAGGTCGCATGGTCTGCGCATGGTTAGTGATAAGAGTGCAGACATTTGAGGAAACTATGAAGGAGGTGGGGTTTTGGACTGTGGCCACTACACAGTTTTCATAATGTTTGGAAAACCGTTCGGGTAAACCGTGCAACCTATAATGTTTTAATAAATTAAAAAATTTCCACTACTAGATTTTAATACCTAACTCTGTATTTCCTCCCATTTCTCACCTCATCACTATATAAATGAAAGAAATCTCCCATGAGAACCAATAGATCAATCTTTCTCATTTATATGGAGTTTTTGGTGTTGTTGGTTGTCGATTGAAGCTTCAGGAAAGGCTAATCTCATCCTTTCTTCACTTTTTAGTTTATGGTTTGTATCATCTTCTTCTCTCATTCCAAATCTCTAAAACCCTACACTTTGGGTGAAATCTAGGCTGATGCTTCATGTGTTGTTGAAGTTTAATCTAAGGGATCTATTAAGAGTGTGTTCACCCATGGAATCAAGGTAGACGGTCCACAAGTTATATCGCATGGTTTATTTGTCGATTTGTGCGTGTTTGGTTTTGTTCTTGGGTGTCTCTTGGTATGTTTGGATCACCCATGGAATGTTAATGTAAAATGGATATTGAGAAGTGAAATTTCAATTTTCACGATCACTATAGAATGAATTGAGGGTGATGAGACTAATATAGGGCCTCCCATGGGATGTGCTGACTTCCTCGGACATAGGGATTGTGAAGAAAAAGTGAGATTATTGTGTGTTTTATATAGATCCCTTTCTAAACATGTTAGTGTGATTGATGGTGTTCTAGTACAAGCTATGTGATTCACCTAGGCTTATAAATAATAACCTAAGGGGTATTTTGGTTAAAATTTAAGTGGTTTATATTGTTGAACATGGCTATGTAAAACGAATTTTGAATAGTGTTGGAATGTGTAATGTGTTGACACTTGAGAATGATAAAAGTTTAAATGGGTTAATATGTAGAAAGGGTTAAAGTCCAAATTGGAATGGATTATGAGTATAATAATGAAGCCTAGGGAGTTAGGAATGATGAACAAAGCCTAGTAAGATAGGATTAGTGAATTAATGCTTAGTTTGATAAGCGTAATTAAAGGGAATGGTGTCTAAATGGATAAATGATGTGAAATGCGGTAAATGTGTTAATGGGTTAAGGCATGGTATTAACACACTTATTTTTATTAATAGTTATGTTTCTTGGGGAAAAAATTGTGATGTTGTGTTAATGGTTGGGGGATATACATATATATATTACATGTGCAGATAGATTGGTAGAGTGGGGTATTGACTTGAGGTTCTACTCCCTTTGGGTCGTGTTGGACTGGGGTTCTAAACTCCACCCCTAATGCACGGGTTAGGGAAGATTTCTATGGAACTGTTCCCCCTAAAAGTTGCATCCACCCGGACTAAGGCTTCGAGGTTCGGATATGGTTGGCATGAGGAAGTTAGTCCTAGTGAGATAAGATAACATTGTGTTTCCGTCATGCATGTGATTGTGTAATTGAATCCCATGTAACTTTTTGTTCTTGATGAACCCATGTTAAATGTGTTATAAATAGAAAGTAATGGGAAATGGGATGAAATGGTAAGATATATAAATGGTAATAAATGTTGGTAATGGACCTAAAAAAGATAAGGGAACCTAATATTTTCCTTGTAATTTATTATTCATTTCCCTTTTCAATACACAATTGGGTATTCCGAATATTTTGTAGACACTGCGGTCGGTGGCCTATTGAGTTGTACTCACACAATAATAAGGAAACCATTGGGTACCTGAGCAGACTTCCTGATTGCAGGTTTGGAGTATGGAAAATGGCCATGGAGGGAAGTTGAGTTTTCAGGGGTATACATGGAGGAGGAACCGAACTTGGTGTTGGGACCATTTTGGGGATTTTGCAGTAATTTACATTGTGGGTTTTTTTCAATTTTTCACTAGTATCATGTCATGGAATATTTACTATTTGAAATGGTTGTAACCATTTGGGTAATGGTTTTTTATTAATGGTTTGGTATTATTGGTTATTATTACGATAATTTGTATATCTCTTTTTGAGAATTACTCTAATAAAAATGTGGTATAGTCTCCTCAGTTGACTATTTGGTCTGCCACAGCTAGTCAACAACTATTTTCATACGGGGAGGAACGTTTAAAGTCATGTATCCACCCAACTCGGTGAACAAGTTTAGTGGATACTATGTCAAGGAAATTACACCCAGTTTGACCTCCCCCCTGTTGGATATTCATAGCCCCACACAACCATGGCCACTTCCTTAGTGTGCCGGTGGGGCCCTCCGTAGACCACCGAGTCTGCTCTGGTGGACCGATCCCTCAAATTCATGAGCCTGTGGCCTCTTTGGGGAACCATAATTCTTGTTGTATCATCAAAAATAACTTCACTATCAATTCGGTGGTGCATCCATGAAGAAAAGAATGACTGATCAATGGCATATTAATCATGTCCTTATTTGTGTCGGCCTGATTCCTCTGCATTTGAGTACATAAATCATGGGAAGGAGGGTTCAATATTCGATCAAAAATCAATCCCTAAAGTAAAAACCCATAGATAAAACACCCTCACACAAGAATTATCTCCTTGAGAATCAACATGTTCATGGGTTAATCCATGTTTTTTGTTTTAAGAAGAATATTGGGTAATGTAAAATAAAAAAAGTAAACCCCTTGATGGAGAGGATTCGATTGGAGGAATATCTCATCACTTATGGTGATCTGTCCATGTGGATTCACGATATGCTCAAATCTATTGGTGTTCATAGATCTTTGGTCTCTTTTCCATTCTTTAAGGGTGTCATGTATGCTTTCTGATTCATTGGCATTCTTCATTTTTGATTATGCCTTCGTCACTCGTCAGAGGAATTTTAAATCTAAATTGGCTTCACCAACCCTATCATCTTGCTAAAAGAGAGAAATGTGTCTCAATATTTATGTTATTTTTAGTCGATGCGTTGTTACGCTATTTCATTAATAAAATAGAGTTTCTGATGCTATTCTGATAATGCGTCAATATATTTTTTCATTTTTTGATAGAAATATTTGACTCGTCACAGCATCACAGTGAAAGAACTTTTGAAAAAAATAAACTCTTTATGTTTAGTTTATTTTTTCATAAAATTTCCAAAAACAATCCTTTTTTGTCGGCCCTCACAGGTCGATGTTATGTCCTTCTAGGTGAATCCTGGCATTCTGAGTCCAATGGTTCCCTCATATTTTTGTTCTAAGAATCAGTTTAAAAGTTATAAAACTGCTCTCACATTTATTTAAATGGTTTTAAAATTGTTCAAAAAAACATTTTGGCCACTCCAAGCCTCGAAATCATGTCTTGTCTTAGAGTCTGGTCTCAAAAATAATCCACCATAATTAAAAAAAATACATTGAATTATGAGACATTAAATGATTCTACATTTCAAATACAAATTAGGAAAAACATTGGTCTTTTAAGTAAATTAAAAAGCAATGTCAACTAAAATGGAAGTAATTTGTTTCAATAACCAGTAGAAGAAATGATAAAATTATGATTTATAATAGATATTAATAAGAATTATCTCAAAATTCATGTACACATATTGAAATTTATATTGTAGACATTTATTAATAATTTAAAGTCACATGAATTTGTAGAAGGAACATGTGAAGATATCACCTTATACTGAATCATCAACATCAAAAGCTTCGAATGATTTTTTCTATATAAACAATAATGATTAAAAATAATAACATATAATAATGATTATTGAAATTTGAATATTAAAATTTTAATGGTTAGTATAAAATGCATAGTTATACTTGTAAATAAGATAACAAAATGTTTTTTCACATAAGGTCTTTTTGGACATAACTAAGTGGTTGTTAATAGATGGATTTTTTTATCATAAGGTTGTGTTTGTTAACAGAAGTGTGTGATTGATAACATCAATCTGTGTTTGAAATAACATGAAAAAGTATTTATAATAGTTCAAGGTGACGTTGGGAATGTGAGAATATTAAGGCTACTAAACATCTTATTGTTTATTTTGATAAATTCAGTGCTAGTAGTTTTAATTCATTAAAAAAGGATGATATGTTGATGGTATGTGTTCAGGAAATTTTGGAGATCAATTATCATATTATGATGTAGGGAACTTGAATGAATCCTTCCATTCAGCATGCCACTATTCACAACCCTGTACCATCTATAAGCCTATATAAAATTATTATCATTATCCCCAGTAATAATATTTTCAATATAGTAGTAACTTCAATTGAATTATCTATAAATAGGGATCGTATAATTACACATTCTCTACATAGATAATACACACCTATGTGAACTAGTAATAATACTATATTGGTTTAGAGTGATGTGAATGGAAGGAAGGATAGATCTGATTCTAACTCATCTAATATATTAGTATGTGTAAGTGATCACAATTAATGGGATAAACATGGTTAATATGATAGAAACATAATTCATATAAATAAGGAATCATCTTATATTAAATCAATTTAGAATGAAATTTTTATTGATAATAAGTAGACCTTTCTTGGATAAAAATATATTCCAAAGGAAGGATATTATTATTAAATCATTGGTAAGTCCACTAAATATCACCATTGTAAATAATCTTATATTTCAATTTTATATGTGGGGTAAATAGATTGGGTCAATCAAATGAAGCATGTGGGGCGCTACAGAAATCTACCTTAGAATATACATAAAATTATATTATTGGAACGGTGACTGTGAACTTTACTACTTAGGTTTGACCTTACATATCTATGATAATATGTAGTCATCAATATTTAAAGGAAAAAATGAGGCTTATTTCGATTATAAAATGGCTACATAGATTATATTTTTAATGTAAGAACGTTTTTTGATGATTTAACATAATCAATTTGGGGAGATCAGAGGCTATATGTTATTGTAATGATGTACATATCACAATTAATTCATTATATCTATATGATGATGAGATCAATCATCATACCATTGAATAGTGATGAAAAAAACTAGTTAAATTTGAATGTGTGCAGTTGATATGTAATTCATATTCCAAACTAAAAATATTTGGAATAAAATATTCAAATAAAATTTAGGTAAACCAGAACGTCTAATATAGTTCATACCATATATAAAAATATTACAAATAAATTTTAATATTAAAAATGAAATCACAATTCATAATTACATTTCTATTATTCAAAAAATTCAGTCATATTGTTCATTCTTCTTGTTATTGTTTTCCTTCATAGAGGGATTAAGTTAATTGGAATATATTTTTATTGTAGTAGAGTCTCGAGACATTACATGATTTCACTGCACTGGATTCATAGCCTCAAAATCACTTAATTGGATTATCTATAAAAATAATGTCGTTAAATTAATAAGTATAAAATAATAGTGACAACATAAATCCTAAAATAAGAAATCATAATGTTAACAATATCCAATTGAGATGATGAAATGGACTATATGTTTTAAACATATTAAATATGAAAATGAATGAAAAATTAATTTTTTGTTCCAATGATTTTCTGAAAATAGAAATCAATCATGAAAATAGATATCTAACTATGTAAATGAAATATATGTGGTTAATTTAACAAGGCCTATGTCAGTGTTTCAACATATTCGTAAATATCCACTTCTCTAATGCTCTTATTATATGGGGATTAAATTAATATTTCAATAAGGTTGTGATTAATTTTTAATAAATGAATTTGGAGAAATTGAAAATAAGAGTACATTTCAATGTTATGTTATACTACTAAATCAATAATATGAACTTCTTTGATGATCATTTAGATTAAGGATAAAAAAATTTGGTTTTTTAAAATGATATTTTTGAATTTTTAATCAGTTGTACCTGACTTTTTTAAATTAATTGATGAAAATTACTGATTTAATTTTCAAGAATAATGATGAAATGATATTTCTTGGTGTTTCATTCAGGAGAAAATTGAAATTTGGAGTTTGTTAAATTTTTATATCAATTGACTACAAAACACCTTTTTCTTTAAAAATGTTTAAATCCAAAGTAAATACAAACACATCAAGATCTAAATTTTAAAATGAAGGGAAGTTTTATTTTAAATAAACATATAATATATTGAAATATTATTAATTGTTTTTTTGTTTTACCTGTATCAAACCATATCACTAATCTATTGTTTTTTAAATATATATTAAATGAAATTCTTGGCAAATATTACAACTAAAATATGTATTTGAAAATTTTCACCATCATCTACACTCTAAATCAGATACACTTTAATGTTTTATTAGGTAGTGATTTATATCATATAATATAGTTAAATACTAAAAAAATTAATAAGGTAATAATAATAATTAATAAGTAAAATTAACAAATGATAACCCGAGGTAGTTCTATTAGGAGAGGTTATTTATGTTTGGATCCAAATAATTATATTGAATGTGTACCCTTTCATCATTAATGAGTTGCATGATTGGTAAAAAAAATATGGTGATTTGAATTATTTTCTTAAATCATAAATTAAACACATTTTATGTTATGAATTAATGAAAATATATTTGTATCTAAATTATAGTCAAACAAAATTCAACATTAAAAATACTACATAATGTAATTCCAAATATCTGTATATATTTAATGGTATTTGATAGAATATGATTGATGGGAAATTTTAATATTTAGATGAGCAAGATACTATAATAGTAAAATCAGATTATATAGGACAAAAAATTGATTATCCAATGAAACACCATTTTGAGGACCATAATTCCACAATTCTTTCTTAAATATACAACACAACCATAATCATCAATTATTGAATGTACAACAAAATGTTTTCAATTAAAATTTTATAATTTCCCATATCATATACATGATGAGTGATGATTATAATCACCATATGGGACATGAATGATTAATATTTTAATGGATTCATGATGTCATGGGAAGCTACATTTTTTGGAAATTATGCCTAAACAATTCTGTTAAAGTCTATTGGTTAAATGAATTTGTTTCCATGACAAATAAATAATACAATGTGCACATGAGGAAACCACCATTTTGAAAAATCAATTGAAATAAAATTAGATGCGAAAGTGTTTGATTAATGAAATTAAATTTAACCTTAAAAAATAACAACAGTTATTTTAAAATTGATGAATAGTAACTATGATGATATTTACCAACATCACACTTTCCAATGATTCATCCTTGTAAAAAATATTTCATGTGATAGTGAACCTTAATATTGAGTAATCTTGATAGTATTTGTGGAATGTCCAGTGGTTGAAGATTGTTATTTGTAACAAATAATGAAATTCTTAGCCATATTGGATTACAATTAAATATTAAAAATAGATCTGGATATCTTATAAAATTACGAATCAACAACAAATCATGATAAATTTTAATCTAATATTGTGGACCATAAGTAAAGTCATGAGGTGATATGATATTACTTTCACCTAATAAACCATCATTATCACATCTAAGTAATGAATCTTGGAACCCATTGTATAGTTAAACTCTCATGAACATTTAATTAAAGTGAATACATGACAACATTTGAGAATAAATATTTGTAAAGGAATTTAAAATAAACTGTTGAAATTAAAATATTTAATAAATTTTATTTGATGCATCACTAGAATATAATTTCATGTGATAAGAGAAGTACTATCTCATAGATACTTTTTAGATTTTATTAGTTATAGTGAAGGATGTAGTGGGATGAAATATATTATCAATATATCCATCATATCCACATATAAAAACCAATGGATATTGAAATGGAATCTATATGTGGTGAATCTCATGTATGTATTTTAAATCACCACATTATCATGGAATGACTAAATCCCTTTCATGATTAATATCATCAATTTCACCAAAAAGATTAATCTAAATTTTAGTAGTAGTTAATTAGTTATATGTCACTACATTCATTCCTCTTCTTTCAAGAACAATTATAATTAAATTTTGAATTTCCTAAGACCCAATAATTTCCCCTACATTTTTGAAATAAAATGCTAATGGATTGTTTCATGATGCATTTATTTTTGTTTCTCAACAATATAATAATAAATAATTCACATATGATTTTTTTAATAAAATATTTATTTGAAATATGTGTTAATATAAAATAAATTTTTTATCAATTAATTGTTTACTACTGAATTTAAAAGTTACCTGAAGGTTCATACTGTATTGTGAGCTATATTTTCAGTGTCATACACTTATAGATATGAAAAAACTGGTGGTTTTCAATAGGAGAAACAAAATAACTATGTTACGGTAGTTTTTTTAATTTAATATGAATATATTATTGAAAACCACCATTGTTGACTAAATCATCAACCCACATACCCAATGAAATGAATGATGAAGTATAATTGTAAATGTGGATGTGGTCATGGATTTTCCGTTCCATGATTGAGTTAAAAATGAAAACAAATGTTCTAGTGTACTGTGTATATTAGGATGTTGGTCTAAAAAATAATTTTAGCGATCATTATAATGTGAATATTAGTTTTTTTGTTGCTTAATTTTAATTTCCATCATCATACCATAATTTTGTACCATAATATTGTCATACATTAAAATGATATCCAAAATATGAATATAATGATCTACCAATAGAATATAATATTAGATGTTATTGAAAATTTAATAATTTTATCAAAATCATATTTAATATATTATTGTTATTAAAAAAATTAGTAATTAAATTAACCGATGTGTTAAGGATTTTGTAGTTCTTGTTAATTTTATGTGGCGACCAATGTTTTGATATTTTTTAGTGCTTAATAATTCAAAATACTAATAAACATGGTAAATATTTAATTGTAAAATTAGTGTATGTTAAAATACCTATAAAATGTACTAGATGATGTATAAAATTTTTTCTTATTACATGTGTTCATGGAATTTTATGATTCATTAATGTTTGAACCTCTAACAGTTTCATAGAACCTATATGCAATTAGTAGTTCTTCTACAAACCTATAAAAAATTTTATATATAGCAATATTCTATAGAATACAGATAGACACATAAAAATATGTATATATGTAATGTTTTATATTTAAATTATAATTTCTAACATACATAGTCTTGAGAATGAATTGTAGTTTCCAATAACGGTATTAAAAAAATAGTTTCAGTTAGAAGTGGAATACATAACAAATAATATTGAAATAAAATGGAATAAAATGTGTTTTATAATGGGTTGTGATTACTATGAGGAGGAGGTAATGATTGAATCAGTAATAATATTAAAATCATTCCTTGAATATAGAAATAGTAATGAAGAAAAATTAAATTGATAAATACTAGAATTAGATAATCATCATATTTTCCATCGTAGAATAGTGAAATTATTTATACAAAAAGAAATACTGTGTTGTATCATTGAATTTAGTCTTGTTTTTTACATTATTAGATCCAATTTATGTACGAAAATGGGTTTTCACTCAGGCATGGATCTGTTAAATTTCATTTTAATTATTTATTTTGGACCTAACATGGATGACTAATGAGTTAGTGATGGTTTCATTGGTGCATGAGCCTTGTTTAGAGCCTATAACACCACGTTTTTGTGAATATAAGTCATAGCGCATGATTTATATTAAATCATGTTGAAAGGCCACACGGTTTGATCAATCTATGTGGGTGGTGTCTTTTTTGATCGATCCTTACTCCACTATTGGAACACAATTTACCTAACCATGCAACATAATTATGTGATTCCCCCATTTTTACCACATTCTAGCGAATTTTTTACTCATTCTTTGACAAACTGTGTGATAAAACCATTCATGGGCTATATTATGGGTAATTTCCTATTTTCCTTTATTGATCAATTTAAGCCTCCTCCTTCCTCTGAATACTAATTCCTGTGGGATTAACCTAATTTTCACTAATTTTGGGGTTCTTTAAAGGCCTAATGTGTGAATTTATTGATCACCATCATATGGCATCTGATCGAGCTTATGTTCATCATGTTGGATGTGTAACAATTTGTACTTTGTTCTGATTAATCTTTTACCCTTTTCTCTTCTTCTATAATGAGTTATCGATGTGTGGGAATTTCTTTCTCTTTTATCTTATCTAGTCCATTCTATTCCAAATTGGAGGCCCATATTGGATTATTTGTATAATACAATCTTATGCTGGGTGTTCTATAACTCATCCATCAAGTTCATTGATTTTGGAATTTATCATATGGGGATCACTGTGTTCATCGGGTGTCCTTTATTGAATTTATATTCCACGCTTATAATCAAGATAACTATATGATTATTCTCTTTCAATGTAAGTGATTAATTGTAGGTTGGAACACCCAAAATTCCATCCATCCCATGGATGATGTTATTCCATATTTGGTTTTTTAATATTCTATATGTTTAATCCACTATTCGAGTTTTACTTGGTTTGACCCTTCTATGGGAAATCTCTACTTTTTAATTGTGAATTAAATAATGGAATGTACCTTGTATGATAACAACTTGACCAACCTAATGTATGTGATTAAATTAATAATTAAATGTGAAATTGAAATTTTAATTTATACTTTCAACACTACTTGATGAAATTAAATTTAAGTAAATAATAGGTTCCAGGTTTGTATCAACCCTTACCACATTAATGCAATGTAATTGAATAGACCTTAATTATTTAATATTCCATAGTTAGATTTAATAAATATTTCATGATACATGTACATGTCTCACTAATGAAAGGTAAGGCTCAAACCCATTTAAATTATACATGAATTCATTATTAATGAGGAGTGTCTTGACTCGAGATCTCCATAGACACATATCAGCGAATGCCTTGAGCACTTGGGAACCCCATTTCAATTCAAAGATATGAATTTCTTAGTTTGAGACCAACCTATATCTCAATCCTTTTATGTTCATGGATTCTTGGTATGAAACCATAAGATCCATCACATAGAATTAATGGATTCCATGGATACACTGTATGGATCCATCATTGATGAGTAGGTTCCACGGTTGAAGACCAAAGGGCCTAGTAACTTCTTAGCTACCATTTTCATGGATATGATTTATAGGGTGTTCCAACTCCTATTTATATTCTTCTATCACGGTATTTTTGGATGACATCCTAGTGTATTCCCAAATAGGTAGCGACCATATAAACAATCTTGAGATCATTATGTGTACACTGAGAGAGAATAATCCTTATTCCACGCTTCCTAAGTGAAAATTTTGAATATAAAAAGTAAACATAGTGTAACACCCCGACCCCAGCTACCCAGAGACGGTGCATTACTTTGTAACATTGGCATGATCTCAAAAGATAAAGTCTCTAATGACCGATTAGTTTAGTAGCCTTGGAAACTCTAGATACATTCATAAGTATTACATTACATCATAAAGTAAAACAAAACTACAACATCATCTTGTCTTCATATCCCCTCATACAATCCCTATATGTCATTCATAATATACTTCTTCACATCCTGGAAAATATTAAAACATTGAAAGGGTTGAGATTAGATGCTCAGTAAGGATAACAATATTACGGAAGCATTCATAAATAAACATAAACATTTAACGCAATGTGTAACTAAAACAAAAGCCTTTTTAAACATGATGTTCCGTATAATATGGAAAAAATAAAATTTAATAATTCCATTTAATTACTCACATGGATATTCTACTAGTCGAATAATCACATGCAATATAAATAACCACTTTCGTAATGATGGAATGAATAATGCCAGACTATCATAACCACGTAGCCAAGGCCTCGTGCCAAGACCAAAAATAAGATTTTGTCAAGGCCTCGTGCCAAGACACTAGTTTGTCTCATGAGACCTACCGATGCATCGAGGAGCTATAACGGTCTCCACCCGTCACTTATTAAGTCCAATGCATTCCTCATATGAGCAGGTTTAAACATATCATAAACCATAACATAATTGTATCACATAAAATATGCATAATGGAAACATAGGATTTCCACACTTAAATCACAAGATAACAATACAACACATTGATATAATAAAAACTTTATCAAAACCATTTTCAATACCAAAATAAATGAAAAGTAAAACATGGTATTTTTTTAAAAAAAACTTATGCATTATAGAGGAAGCTTAAACTCAAATAATAGTCACAGCGGAGGAGAAGTATTTGTCATCTCATACGTAAGAAAAAACATTCCTTTTGTCGTTTAGTAAAAATGCTTCGTATAAAAAGATTCCTTTTGAATAAAAGTAAAATTCAAAGGGTTTTATACACCGTATAAAATAAATTTGTGTACAAAAAAAATATGCCTCAATGAAAGGAGATTGAGACGAAGTCCTTACCAAGATCATTTTTTTAAATAAAATAGATCTATTATCTGTATTCAATATATGTACACATAAAGAAAGTAAAAATACAAGATAGTACATAATAATATCATAACAGAATTTTGAAAGCAGGAGATTAACCCAAAGAATGGAAATTGGGTTAATAAATTCCCTTACCTCGTGTCCGAATTGACATGACCGCTATTTAACATCCTGAATAATAAACTAGAGTTAATATATACTTTCTTAAGAAACTTTTACATGTTCATTATCCCTTTTATATCACTTATTACAATTTTACGAAAATTATGTAGTCACTTAGGTTAACAACGGTCATTTTGTCGATCTTTGGTACTTGAGTCAACAAAAAACTTCTTATAATTACATGTTGTTTATATGGTAGAATATCCATTATCTTCAGAATTATATTCATGATTTAGATATCATATATATCCTATATATCCAGTATATACATGTATTTATAATATTACATAACATTTAGAGGTAAGAAATGAAATGCACCGTTCATGTAGACGGTAATCCGTACGTACGCATGAACGCTACTTTCATTTCTATTTCATATTTAATGGAATGAAATTATAATTATATAAAGGTATACTATAATTCTAGAATAATATAAAGTATAATACCAATTACTCCATCCTTTATACATCACACATATGGAATTAATGAATCAAATCACTTTAAGGGGGCGGTAGTCCACACTTTCTAAAATGAAAATATCGCGTTTACCCATAATGGAAACCATAAAGGAATGCAATAAATGAAAATTAAATAAGCTTAAGTAAAACATAAACATATTATATATCATATATAAATATAGTGACACCTTAATGGCCACCTTTGAAGGTGTTATATGAGTGTTGAACAGTCATCGTTTCGTGAGGCAGTATTTCGCCACCCACAAAAACAGTATGTTCTTTAACCATTAGACGAAGGTGTGTGTAAGTGTAAACCAAATCCTTGTCATAAAAACATCCTAGTATATTTAATATACTGGTTTTGTTACAAAATAAAGGAATAAAAAGACTTTAGGGGGTTGGAGAAGCAAAATAAAACAAAATAACATAATAGAAGACATTACCTTAAAATTGGGTAACTCTTTTTTTATTTGAGCCAAAGTCTTCCTTGGGAAGAATTATGCCCAATGTTAGGCTTCTAGGAGTAAGAGAGGGATGTTGGGAGAGTATTTGGGTAGAGTTTGGCCCAGAAAAATGGCTTGAATGTGTGAACAAGGTGGGAGTGGTGGGGGCCTTTTATAAGAGGAGAGAAGGGGCACTCTTGGAAAGATTGATATGTTACTTTGTTATGAAATGCTTTTTTGGATTCTAAAGGCCCCACACTTATATATTTATAGGTTATGGTGATAAGGGTTAGACATATTCCCATAAAATAGGTTTTTGACAAGTGTAATCCTTATATTGTACATTATCTTTTCATTTTATTTAAATCGTTAATTAATGAGGTAATCGTTTCATCATTATGGTGTCATAAAAACATTAATTTATATAATGTCTAAAAATTATAAAAAAAATATCAGGATGTAATAAATCTTTTTATATTTCAAATGAATATTTATAGTCAAAATTATGACTTGTATAACCCCATTTAAAAATTGTTTTAGTAAAACAACTTATGTTTGTGACATTTTTATTTTAAATTAAATAAAAGTTATTTTTCTCATTTTCCTACCAATGTGGATCAATTGGGTCCCCATTTTGACCCATGGATTGTCTTGGTCGGCCATGACACATCCAATAGGGGTAGGACATGTGTAAAGGTATTTTCATATTTTTATAATATCATTTTTACCTTTAATTTCAATAATTTCCTTTAATCGCGATTAATTAAACTTAAAAGTTACTATTCACCAAAAAATTATTTTAATCCCATTGAACCACATTTAACATCCTAATAACAACCATGTATGTCGGATTTTTGAAAATAAAATCACAGAAATGATAATGTTTCATTTAAACGATAAATCAGTTTTTTAGCCACCACTTAGTGGTTTCACTATTCATCAAAAATTGATGTTTTTCATAACAATGCCAAAATTTCACACTAAAATATAATTGATATTCCAAATTAAAAAATGATGTCTATTTTAAAAAATACCAAACATATAAGTTGCATTAATTAATTTTATAATTAATTCCCGCTGTCACAAGAAATATCGTGTTTTTAAGAAACAATATATATCAAAAGATTGACAATTGTTTTTGTCCAATTTCAAAGTAAAATTAATTCTAATGACCACCATTGGAAAAAATGGTAAAAATATATTCTAATTATACTTTAAAACTAATCAATAGTATAATTTATCACTATAAATTATTTTGATTAAAAAAGCTGTTTTTAAGTATTTTTCACTATTCATAAAAAATTGGAAGTTCTTAGAAAAATACCAAAAAATCAACATAGGCTAATTTTGATATTATTAATCCATAAATAAAGTCCATTTTGAAATATAAAATCTATATAATTTCAAAAAGTGGGTATTACTATTCATAACTGCTACTTTGATTGGTCGCGGTGTGTTATAATCTCAAACTTTTGTACAATGCAAGCTATTTCATTATTGAAAGAGAAGTGTATCGTGGAAGCTCGTGGTGTTACATTATCCCCTCCTTCAATAAATTGCGTCCTCGCAATTTGAAATTTTTCTTTGAAAATAAAATGTTGAAAATAGAAAATACCTTTGTGGAAAACCCACTTTGGAAATAAGGTTAATAAAAATATAACTTTAAAAGAATGAAAGATAAGTACGAAGGTCACCCGAGATAGCCCATACTAGGATTCTATGAAAATATGGATATGGAAGAAAAAAACATCAAGATTTGATGGAGAGTTGTAGAAAACTGTATTAGGAGAAAGTTAACCATAAGAAAATTACAAACTTGTGATTGGTTAAACGGTCATTGAATCCCCAGTTGGAAAAGTTAACCGGCAACGTTTTTGTTTTATGTTACCTTTTATAAAGTTGAGGAATTTATTTAGGAGATTTACTAAGAACGTAAGGGAATATACATAATGGTCATGTTGACTTTGATTCTTTAATAAATTTTTACCACAAACCCATCTTTCACTCAAAAAGGTAATAGAACTCAAAAATATTCTATTTATCATAATTGTATAAGGTTCCAAATATTAACACATACCATTTAGATTAGGAAAACTTTTTGTAATAACCAGGGACTTCCTGTAGGCTAGTGGTAGGTAGTAAAGGCCTGTCGCACTATGGTTGTGGGTTCGATTCCTCCATCTTTTTCCGACGTGATGGGTTATCCCCCAACCTGCAGGTTGTCCTTTTTCTAAAACTATAGTATTATAATATTCCAAAAATAATATTCATAAGTGTTTTAACCTTAAACAATACTATTCAAAGTTCAACTTAATCCATTCCAACCTTTATTGTTATCCAAAATACCTCTATCCAGACTTTCCCTAAAAGGACTCTAAATTCTGAAATCAATTGTAACATCAGATTCCCCAAACAAAGTAATGTTTCTCTTGTTGTCACATACTAAAAATATGATTACCTTCATCATATTAAAACCTTAATGAAAACAACAAGTACTGCATTACAATCCTTATATATATCACATTATTCTTATAACCATAATATAATCCTTGTGGCCAAAATCACCAATACATTAATTATTCCACTTAAACTGTAGTAACAGTATAATATTGTCCTTGATCCCTTGGCCTTTTCTGAGGTAAGTTTCCCGGACGCATAGGACATTCATTTGCATAATGCCCCATTTCCCTACAATTGTAGCATTCAACATTGATAGCCTCTTTCTTTCCCTTGCAATCACGAGCCTAGTGACCTTTTTCCCCATATTTATAGCAAACTCCCATTACTTTTAGGCAAGCAGCAGGGTGATTCTTCCCACAATTATCACATAATGGAAAATCCTTCTTTCCCTTTTTCCCTTTATCCGTCTCTTGTTCCACCATTCTCTTCTTATCTTGCTTTACTTTATTGTCATAAGATTTAGAGAATTCCTTTTCTGTCTTGATAGCACACGAGACTATATCTTCATACGATGAGAAAGTTTGTGAGACTAATGCTCGACGGAGAAATGGTTTTAACCCATCAAAGAAACGATCAATCTTACTTCTTGGGATATGTATATAATCTTTAGAATGTATTTCTAACCTTGTAAATTTGTCCTCATACTTTGCAACATTCTCATCCTCCTTTTTCCTCAGACTTAGAAATTTTCTTTCCATATCTGCTCGATGGTCACGTGGAAAGTATTTTTCTAAGAAAATCTCTTTGAACTCTCTCCATTCCATACTTTATACTTATTCATCTTCCTTTGTATTTTGAATCACCGACCACCATTGATCGGCATCTCCAATGAGGCGATAGACTGCCATGACATCCTTCTCCCTTTTTATACTCCCCAAGGCGTGGAATATTTTCTCTAAGTAGTGTATCCATTGCTAAGCTACTAATGGATTTGTACCCCCATTAAATGTTGGTGGTTGTTGCCTTATGAAGCGGTCTAACATTGATCCTCCACGTTGTGGATCAGGGTGCTCCATACGAGTATGGTTATTATTAACAACTTGAGTGAGTTATCCCAGTATGGTAATAAGTTGATCGACACCAGTTGTATCTCTAGATCCACAATAATTATCTTGAGTAGGATGGAAATCCCTACACGGAGTGCGTGCATTGCTACGGTTTCCATTCCTTCCACTATGCGCCATTTCTAAACAATGGCATAAACTAGATTAGTTTATGAATCAAAATACATAAATCCATAATTGTAAAATACTTAACATAAATTGAACTATTTATGGATATAATGGATAATCATAAAAATGTTTTCTTTGAGGAAGTATATATTCATAACCCTTCATAGTGGTTTGTAAGGAAAATGAGAATTATCCTAAGCATATCCCCCGGGAGTGTCGTAACCAAGAGTGCAGCAAGGCCCATTGTCATGCACCAGTTCCCATTCGAGTCTAGCTCAAAGCGGTGTTTTCAGGTTTTACCCCTAGGTACATCTGTGCCAGAGCTACCTCTACCTGCTCGTATCCATACAGGGATGTATTGCTCGTAAAACTCACAAAATCTCTATAATATCAAAATTCTAGGAAGTTCTTCTATACTAATCCTCAAAGTCTATATTTTGGCTATGTGCTCTAATCAAAGTTTATCTAAATCTAGCTTCAAAGGTTAGTATTAAACTTCCTCTGATACCAACTGTAACGCCCCGACCCCAGCTACCCAGAGTCGGTGCATTACTTCGTAACATTGGCATGATCACAAAAGATCAAGTCTCGAAATACCGATTAGTTTAGTATCCTTGGAAACACTAGATACATTCATAAGTCTTACATTACATCATAAATTAAAACAAAAATACAAAAAAATCTTGTCTTCATTTCCCCTCATACTATCCCTGCATGTCATTCATAATATACTTCTTCACATCCTGGAAAATATTAAAGCATTGAAAGGGGTGAGCTCAGATGCTCAGTAAGGATAACAATATAGCAGATGCTTTCATAAATAAACATAATCATTAAGGCAATGTGTAACTAAAACAAAAGAAATTTTAAACATTATCTTTAGCATAATATGTAAAAAATAAAATTAAATAATTCCATTTACTTACTCACATGGATATTCTACTAGTCGAATAATCACATGCAATATCAATAACCACTTTTATAATGATGGAATGCATAATGCCATACTATCATAACTACGTAGCCAAGGCCTCGTGCCAAGGCCACAAATCAGATTTTGTCAAGGCCTCGTTCCAAGACACTAGTTTGTCTAATGAAATCTACCGATGCATCGAGGAGCTATAGCGGGCTCCACCCATCAGTTATTAAGTCCAATGCATTCCTCATATGAATAGGTTTAAACATATCATAAACCATAACATAATTGTATCACATAAAATATGCATAAAATAAACCTAAGATTTCCACACTTCAATAACAATATATCAATACAACACATTGATATAATAAAAACATTATCAAAACCATTTTCAATACCAAAATAAAAGAAAAGTAAAACATGGTATTTATATTTTTTTTTTAAAAAAACTTATGGCTTATAGAGGAAGATGAAACTCAAATAAACGTCACGGCGGCGGAGAAGTCGTTGTCGCCACATACGTAAGAAAAAACATTCCATTTGTCGTTTAGTAAAAACGCTTCGTATCAAAATATTCCTTTTGAATAAAAGTAATAGTCAAAGGGTTTTATACATCATATAAAATAATTTGTTTTATAAAACAAAATATGCCTCAATGAAAGGAGATTGAGACGAAGTCCTTACCAAGACCATTTTTTTAAATAAAATAGATTTATTATGTTTATTAAATATAATTACACATAATGAAAGTACAAATACAAGATAGGACATAATAATATCATAACATAATTTTGAAAGTAGGAGATTAACCCAAAGAATGGAAATTGGGTTAAGAAATTCCCTAACCTCGTGTCCGAATTGACTCGACCGCTCTTTAACCTCTTGAATAATAAACTAGAGTTAATATATACATGAATAAGAACCTTTTCCAAGTTCATTATCCCTTTTATATCACTTATTACAATTTTATGAAAATTCTGTAGTCACTTAGGTTAATAACGGTCTTTTTGTCGATCTTTGGCACTTGAGTCAACAATAAACTTCTTATAATTACAATTTGTTTATGTGGTAGAATATCCATTATCTCCAGAATTATATTGATTATGTAGATATCATATATATCCTATATATCCAGTATATACATGTATTTATAATATTACATAACATTTAGAGGTAAGAAATGAAATGCACCGTTCAGGGAGACGGTAAGCCGTACGTACGCATGAATGCTACTTTCATTTCTATTTCATATTTAATAGAATGAAATTATAATTATATAAAGGTAAATCTAATTCCAGTATAATATAATTTATAATACCATTTACTCCATCCTTTATACATCCCACATATGGAATTAACGATTTAAATCACTTTGAGGGGGCGGTAGTCCGCACTTCCTGAAATGAAAATATCGCATTTACCCATAATGGAAACCATAAAGGAATGCAATAAATGAAAATTAAAGAAGCGTAAGTAAAACATAAACATATTATATATCATATATAAATATATTGACATCTTAATGGACACCTTTGAAGGTGTTATATGAGTGTTGAACAATCATCGTTTCATGAGGCAGTATTTCGCCACCCACAAAAACAGTATGTTCTTTAACCAATAGACGAAGATGTGTGTAATGGTAAACCAAATACATATCATAAAAACATCCTAGTATATTGAATATACTGGTGTTGTTACAAAAGAAAGGAATAAAAAGAGTTTAGGGGGTTGGAAAAGAAAAATAAAACAAAATAACATAAGAGAAGACATTACCTTAAAATCATGTAACTCTTATTTTATTTGATCCAAAGGCTTCCTTGGGAAGAATTATTCCCAAAGTGATGCTTCTAGGAGTAATATAAGGAAGTTGGGAGAGTATTTTGGAAGAGTTTGGCCGATCCAAATGGCTTGAAGGTGTGAATTAGGTGGGAGTGGTGGGGGCCTTTTATAAGAGGAGAGAAGGGGCACTCTTGGAAAGATTGAAATGTTACTTTATTATGAAATGGTTTTTCGGATTCTAAAGGTCCCACACTTATATATATCGAGGTTAAGGTGATAAGGGTTATAAATATGCCCATCCAATAGGTTTTTGACAAGTTTACGCCTTCTATTTTCCATTATCTTGTCATTTTATTTAAATCGTTAATTAATGAGGTAATCGCTGCATCATTATGGTGTCATAAAAAAATAATTTATATAATGTCTAAAAATTATAAAAAAACTATCATGATGTAGGAAATAGTTTTAGGTTTACAATGAATATTTATAGTCAAAATTATTACTTTTATAACCCCATTTAATAATATTTTTAGTAAAACAACTTATGTTTGTAACATTTTTATTTTAACTTTAAATAAAAGTTATTTATGTCATTTTCCTACCAAAGTGGTTCCATGGGGTCCCCATGTTGACCCATGGATTGTCTTGGTCAGCCATGACACATCCAACAGGGGTAGGACAAGTGTAAAGGTATTTTCATATTTTTATAATATCATTTATACCTTAAATTTAACTAATTACCTTTAATCGCGATTAATTAAACATAAAAGTTACTATTCACCAAAAAATTATTTTAATCCCATTGAACCAAGTTTTACTTCTTAATAAAAACCATTTATGTCAGATTTTTGAAATTTAAATCACAGATGTTGTAATGTTTCATTTATATGAAAAATCCGTTTTTTAATTACCACTTAGTGGTTTCACTATTCATCAAAAATTGACGTTTTTCAGAACAATGCCAAAATTTCACCCTAAGATATAATTGATATTTCGAATTCAAAAATGATGTCTATTTTACAAAATTCCAAACATATAATTTTCATTAATTAATTTTACAATTAATTCACGCTGTCACAACAAATAGCGTGTTTTTATGAAACAATATATATCAAAAGATTGACAATTGTATTTGTCCAATTTCAATGTGAAATTAATTCTAATGACCACCATTGGAGAAAATGGTAAAAATATATATTCTAATTATTCTTTAAAACCACTCAATTGTATAATTTATCACTATAAATTATTTTTCTTAAATAGGTTGTTTTTAAGTAATTTTCACTATTCAAAAAAAATTGGAAGTTCTCAGAAAAATACCAAAAATTCAACAAAGGATAATTTTGATATTATGAATCCAAAAATGAAGTCCATTTTGAAATATAAAATATATATAATTTCAAAATTTGGGTATTACTATTCCTAACTACTACTTTGATTGGTCGTGGTGTGTTAGAATCTCGAACTTACATACAATGCAAGCTATTGCATTGTTGAAAGAGAAGCGTATCTTGGAAGCTCGGGGTGTTACCCATAGTGTGTCATATTATCTCAGAATCATGCATATATGTTGACCCATAATTTTTTAGTGTTCTAGTTTCCTCAAAGGATCCCAACAACTAGTTTCATATATAGGTATTCTTGGGGCTAGGTAGATATTGCGGGTGTTTCATACAACACCTCTCACATCATTATCACCTCACATTGACCATAAAAAGAATGTTGTTAATTTCTTGTTGTTAAAATTGTTTGTGAAATCCTTTCAACGTTTTAAAGGGAGGATTTTCTCAGAAAGTTTTCTGATTACGTGAGAAACAAGAAGAGTTTATCCAATATTCTGTGATACATTAGGCATAGTCCTAGGAACATTATTGATGTAGGTGGACATTGTCATTGCATATGAATCATTAGAGGTGAAGTCTCTGGTGAGAAATAATTCAATGAATGACCTTGATCTAGAAAAATTTGTTCGTGCATTATGTTGTTGGAGACAATATATGTTAAGTGATCACATTGTGTTGTACATGGACCACAAGAGCCTCAAATATAACATCACAAATCGTGATATAAACCTCATATAGTGGATATTGGTTGAATATCTACAATTCATTGGTTTTGATCTATCTTATGGGCCTAGGAAGGGAAATGTGGTTTCATATGCACTAAGTCAGAAAACTTAAACAGAATCCATATGGGGATCCAGTGATAAAAAGATGTTAGTGGACTTGTTTTTAGATCTATATCTAGAGATCCATGACAGTCACAAGCATTCATACATATCATACTTGATATTTACCTCTTCCCTCTATGAGAATGATCAGAGTATTAAATTTTCTGGTAATGAAGGCTTGATTCTATGTGAGAGTATATCAAGAGATAACCCACCTCTGGTTTGGTATGTAGATAGATACAACATCCTTCATATTCTGAAATGTATTTGGGTTCTTACAGATATGAGGGAAGAGTTAATGAATGATTCCCATGATTTTAAATTGTAATTCGTCCATTCATCTCTATTATGAATGAGATATCTGACACTAGTATTCGTGGACTGGGATGAAGTGTCAGATTATATGCTTTATCAGTAGTTGTTCTACTGATCAATAGGTGAATTTGGAGCATCAAATTTTTGTATGTTTGTTATATCTACTTCTAGTCCTATAATGGAAAAGGAAAGATGTTTCCATGATCATTGTATATGTCTTACCAAGGATTCCATGGGGTAGAGATTCTATAACGGTGGTTAATGACTAACTAATGAAATTATCCAACATCAATACTATTTTGGATAATTTCTCAGTTAATGAGATGGGAATACTATATGTCTTGAGATCATAAAACAACACAGGGTCCCTCGTACCATCATTTTAGATAGGGATTCACATTTCACATCATGTTTCTAGAAGGGATTTTAGAAGAAATGGAAAAAATGATCCTCTAAATACAGTTATTCACTCTCACACCGATGGAAAATCGGAACAGACAACACATGTTCTGAAGGATATTCATTGAGAATGTGTCCATGATTTCAGTGGTTCTTGGGAGAATAATGTTCCTCTCTAATGTTCACATTTAATAATATCTTATATGTGATGATTTTAATGGATCCTTTTGAGTCCTTCTATGGTAAGTAATTCTATTCACATTTGTGTTTCCCGAAGGTGGGTGAGGCGGCCCAATAAGGGCCTTATCCCATTCAGTAGACATTAGAGTATGTTCAGAAGATTAGAAATCATGTTAATATTTCTCACTCAATAAAAAATCATATGCATATCATCATATAAGACCTCTATCATTTTATTTTAGGGAACATTTTTTACCTCAAGTATTACCTAGGTTGGGGAATTTATAGTTGAAAAAGAAAGGGATGTTATCACCACATTATGTAAGTCCATTTGAGATCCTAGGTAGATTCATATTGGTAGCCTATCAGTATCCATTAACTCTGAGTTATCGTGCCATGAACTACATCCTCAATATTTCACAGATTCTCCAGTATCATGGGGACCAGTCTCATACCTTTGATCCGCGAGGATGTTGAGTTATATGATGATGCTACCCTAGAAGAGTATCCAAATTTCATCGTTGATCAGGGAACGACTGTTCTTCGAGGATAGTATGTCCCACTTGTATGGGTGTTATGTCTATATGGATGTGTTTTGGATGAAACATGGTCTTAGTAAGCTAACGTATATGGTCAGTTTCTAGACTTGTTTTTGACAGCGTTCCTCTACACATTGATAATGAACATGGGAAAGAGTTCTTTTAAGGTGTAAGACTGTATGAAGGTAGTTTTTGTCTTAGATATGGACCCATTAAATTTCATTTTATTTATTTATTTTGGAACTATTATGGATTCTTAAGGAGTTAGTTAAGTAATTTTGGGTGTTTGGGGTTTTTTCAGAGCCCAGAACACAACTTTTTTAGGAAAACATGGAATGTTTCACAGTTTTATTAAACCATTTTGGAAGGACATATAGTTCGATAAAAAAATGTAGGTTAGGTTTTTTATAGAACCTTACCACATGGTGGGAATCCAGTTTCTAGACCTTTCTATCTAACCATGCGAGTGGCCCATTCTTTCCAGGTACTCATGCATGGTTTGCACACGTTTTTTCAAACTGTGCAAACAAATCATAGAGAAGCTATTTTATGGGTAATAGTACTATTCATACCCTCATGTTCTAATTAATCATCCTATATCCTGTTAATCCAAAATCCTACATGATTAACCTATTTTTATATCACATTGGAGATCTTTGAGGGCCTATTGTAGGGATAGAAGGATATCTGTAATCCACGATCTGATTGATCTTCTACTCACATTGTTAGATTTGAAATAGTATATACTGGAGTCTATTTAATCCTTTCGTCTTCCCTCTTTCTCTCAAATGAGTTTTCATGGTGTGTGTTTGTTATCTATATTCTCTCTGATATATCCCATTATAAGCTGAATTAGAGGCCAATATTGGAGGAGAAGGATTATACAACCCTAAGGATGTTGATCTGTAACTCATCTCTCAAGTTTATTGATTTTGGAATTCGTCTTATTGTGGCTCACCTATTTCATCAGGTGACATTTATTAAATTTATATAACATGTTTATAATCTTTATAACCACATGGTTATGATATTTTCATATATGTTATTAATGATTTTCAATTATCCCCAAAAGTACATACATTCCACGTATGAATTAATTTCATATTTGGTATTTTAGTATTTGATACATTTGATCCACCTTTATTTTGTGACATGGCTTAAACTTTTAAGGGTATAATTATTTATATTAAATTACATGATTTATATTGTGAATTTATTAATAAAAATTACTATTTATGATCCCAAATTGGCGGACCAATGGTATGTGTTTCAATTGATAATTAAATGTGAATTGGAAATTGGAATGTATTCGAAGTATATGACTTGATCGAATTAAATGTAAATATATAATTTTTTACATGAATATAGAAATTCATACCAATTTAAGGAAAGGTAGAAGAATGGACTATTTTTTTGAATATTCCTTAAAATAATTTAATAAAGGTTTCATGCTACATGGACTTTTCAAAATAATGAAAGGTAAGGCTTCAAAAAATTGAAATCATACATGACTTCATTATTATAAAAGAGTGTACTAACTCGAACATTCCATGTATTTCTATTGGGGAATTCCTTAAGCACTAGGGAACCCCATTACAATTCAAGGAAGTGGATTTCATAGGTTTAGACCCACCTAGATCCTGATCCTTTTCAATTCTTGGATTCCATGTAAGAAACCATTGGATCAATCAAATGGTATTAAATTATTCCTTTGATACACACCTTGAGTCCATCGTTGACAATTACATTCCATGGTAAAATCCCATAGGGCCCAGAAAATTAATATCCACATTTCACCTTGGATGATCACCATGGATTCTCTAGGCATATTATTGTAAAACGCCTAGGAATATGTTCCTTGGAATATAGTCTTACCCATATCTAGGATACAGTTAATAATGAGTTGGAGACCGTTGAGGTCTAAATTTCCATGGATATTACCTTAGAACTTCATCATTAAATATCATTATATGTTTCGTCATTATAGTTTGTAACCATCAAAATTTCTTGAATGTGGCTTATTTAAAAATTTGTAATAATCAAATAATGAATTTGTTATATGTTTAGAAACTAGTTGAGGGTGGAAGCAGGTAATTGGTTATTTAGATAAATTGTACTACTTTACATATGTTATGAATGCTTACACACTATTATATTTACATTACATCCAGTGGAGGTTATATACACCATTTGTGGTGGATCATTATGATTTATCTGACAAGATTTCTGAGCACTGTTTTCAACATGATATAGAATACATGGATGCAGGTGTTGAAAAAGGGAAGAATACAGCATTGAACACATGATTGCATACGGTTTGGGATGGATCTTTATAATAGTTGTCTATGTCGGAGCTCAGGAAGCTTGGGATAGTCTATTGATTTCCTTTATAATTTTTGGAATATGTTATGCTAGGTTTTTTGTATCCATGTTTTCCGGTTTTTAAGATACATGTCATATCATCATTAGTAATTGAATATGATTCTAGTTACATCATTTATTGATACTATTTTCCCTATTTATAATGTTCCATCGATTTTCTTATCTTGCATCCTCTATTTACATCAGTTTATATTTAACCACCGCACTACATGTTAATAGTGAGGGCATAATATACCCATTGGAAGATCATATGCCCTCACTACTAGTTAGAAACAACTAGTATTTAGGTAGATTCACCTGAGGCCATGTGTAACCCCAAGCTCAAGGATCCTATTTAGTGGTATCTGGGTCAATGAAGTCAAAAAATATAATGTTAAATAATAGCACATTGTTGTGGATCTATCAAATAAATATAAAATTAATTTTACGAATTCATTGCAATTTGAAAATCATTACGAATGAAAATTGAGTGTACTGGTTAATTTGAAATGAACAAACCATTGATAGATGTAGTTGATAATGGCTTGCATGTTCCTATTTTAATGATTCCATTTGGTTGTATTTTTTATGATATATAATTAAAATATAGTTCAATATATATAACTGAATAATTTACATGAGATGTTGAACCTGTACTTGTAGAAATATTGTAAATATATATTATAAATGAGTGATAAAAAAAGAAATTTTTAATTAAAGATAATTCATAACTCAAAATCACTTTTCCATTGATTCCTAAGTATTCTCTACTAAAAAAATTCATCTATAGATATTTATGGGTGATATCAGGTTTTCTTGGTTTACCATTTTATATATTTTTCACATAATGAATGAAAAAAATGTTATGAATTATTGTTAGTGTAGTACATGTAATATATCATTCAAAGTAAAACATCATTTAGACTATTCTTGTAATAATTTAAATTTTTAAAAATTTAAATGAAACTTACCTGAAATATGAATGAAATAAATAGGAAAAAATTAGTATTCCATAAAATCAATAATGATTGCCTAAAGTGTTACATGCGTTGATTTTGAGGGGGAAATATGTTTCTACCATAGAAAAAATATATATGATGAAATATTGAACAATCAAAAGAAATAGATCATATAATTGATGAATCAGAAAATTAAATTTATTATAGTAATATTTGGAAGATTCATATAAAATATGAAATACTATATATTATAATGAATTGATATTTTTCTTCAGAAAATTAAAAAGGAGAAGACTTATTGTGTAGAAATGGATGTTGGGGGTTGCTGAAGATAGAAAGTGGTTAATATATGTTGGCCAAATTAATAAAGTGTATTCCAAAATTACTGATTCATGGAATATTTTTTATTATAATATATTTTGGATGTTTCATATGAATATAGTAAAATGAAAAACTGAATAATGGTGAAATAATTAATAGTGAAGATATTAAGATAAAATTAATATATGCGGGATGCGTCTAGATCTGGATAAGTATGGTGGTTGAATTTGATAGTTATGAATTTGGGAATATGAAAAAAATTTGGTAAGGGGAAATCTTGGACTGTTGAATTATTCTGTGAAGGAAAATGAAGATGTATTGTTAAAGAGTTGGAGAGGATCTGAAGTGGTAAAGATATTTTCAAAGTAGTTTGGGGGCATATAGGATGACGATCAAAATTTAGTTGTGAAAAAATAGTGGAATAATGGAGGTGATATAGAATCTCTTCAATGGTAATGAAACTATCAATGGGGTGGTGGGATATGTAGAAAGGAGTAGAAGATATGCAATGGGAATCCCAGGAGGAAGTGATGAAACTCACGAGTGGGATGGATTCATAATAGAGGGAATGAGAGTGGAGGGAAGATGTGAATGAAATAGGTTTAATGAATATTGGAGGGTACAAAAAAGGTCATCGAAAATGAAGAAACTATCGAAGGATATTTGGGATGTTGATTATGGAGTAGATGATGTACAGTAGAAACTGAAGTAGGAGGTGAGGAATCTCATGAGTCGGAGTGGTTGGTAATCAAGGGAATGATAGACGGGTGAAGTGGAGGAGGATAAATGATAATGAAAATAATGAATTGTGTAAGGGAATATTCAAAGATTTTTAATAGATAATATATATTCATATATATTCAATGAATATGTGAGATCATAAATATAATTTTAGGATTTTGTTATAAATAACATGAGAAAGGTGAAAATCTATTCCAAATTTAGCAAGTGTTAATTATGGATATATATATTTTTAACATTACTGTATACAATCAAACAAAAGGGAAAATCAGTGGATCCATAAATGATTTAAGATATAAAGAAATGGATAGATTGACCACTGTAAATGAGATCAATAGTATTCTTTGGTTAATATGATATTATTTAAGAATTTTGATAAATGTTTCATGACTATCAATTCCACTAAAACATTACATGGAAGGGAGTGAAGTTCTGTTGGATGGAGTAATGTGAAGAAAGTTCCAAGGAACTAAAAAAGAGTTTTCTCACCAATATTTTACTTACATAACATTGTAATAGGTAATTTTTTATAACCTAAAATTATTCTTAAAGGAAATCTTTAGAGGATTTCTATTGTAGAATAATATGGTAGTATCTTATGCCTCATTCGAATTAAAAACTAATAATAAAAATTATTTGATGTCTAATTTTTAATTTAATACACTGATCTTTCAATTAAATATTGGGTGACATTATCTCAATAGAGAATATTTTGATATAATTATTGGTCATAATATCTTAAAATATTTATTCATCATAAAGTAATTTTATATAAACCAATGTATATGTATGGAAATAATGAAATTTTCTGAAAACCAAACACTTTACCACATGTGAATAGATAATAAGATAGCTTAAACTCTGATCAGAATAGTAAATTCTACTCTATTGATGACGTGGAGTTAGAAGGACCCCATAATCTTGTATTTTTAGATCATGAATATTTAAGCCTTAATGAGATTATATAAATCATATCCCTACCAACTGAATTTTCAACCATATAATAACATGTAATTCAATGAATTAAAGAAAGAATATGCAGAGCTATAATAAATTATATTAAATATTCAAAATTTTAACTTTTACAATGATGGAATTATATGGTTTATAACCTAGATATGTGTCCCATTAAAAATAGAATTAATAAAATAAATTTCGGATTGATAATATAGCAAATACTTATCTATTTATCCAAGTTATTTCATTATGTCGAATAATATAAGAAAAAATTATGGTGCGATAACATGAAGAATTTAATTTAAGGATACATATATTGATTCCTTGTATTATAACATTGGAAAGACCTCAAGCCCAAAATACCAGAGCTGGTTCCATTCTTTATTACATTGGAATAGATAAAAGACTCAAAAACCAAAGGACCAATCATATTAGATGATCTCTAAAATATATTACTTACCTGAATCTTACATTAAATTTTAAAATAAATAATACAGCATAGGGAATAATTTTCGAACACCATTATACTATTAGAATATCCCTACATTTCAAAATTTACATGCATATTCAAATTTTATAAAAATAAAAAACAATAACTGGTTGGGCTAAAATACTATGTAAGGTAAATAATATATTGGATGCTATCACAAAAAACATATATAATAAGGCAATCTGAATAATTAAAAAGTCATACTACTGAAGCATAACATTAAGAATAATATTCTAGGAATCATAGTTAATCATATAATTACCAATAAATAATCACATTGAAATGAATCATAACCATAGATATTAAACTAGTAGAATAATCACATCAAATATAAATACTATTATAATACTGAGGGAATTGATAATGTCATATATAATAAATATACGTCAAGGCATCGTCCAAGACACCATTCAAAAATGGGTATGAACTCAGTCTGGTTTGTCGCATGAGACCTACCAATATATCGAGGGGTTATACCAGGCCTAAACCATCACATATTGATTACAATGAATTTATCATAAGAAATGGTAGGGCAACAATATGAAATCAAATATAAACTATCATATAAACTATTAACAACCATCTTTGAATAATAAACATAATCAGAAACCATCTAGAGTAATATGGTGCATGGTATATAGATAGTACTTCCCTAGTCAAAATGATCATAAACCATTAAATAAAATATTTTAGATTGTATCATAAGATATAAACATCAATTTGGAATAATAATCATTAGTGGTAGTTTTTGTAGATGAAAATAGTCTAACAAAATCCTAAAAAAAATCATTATATAAGTACACTTTTTTACTTTGGAAAAATAATTTTTTAAAATACACACAATTAAAAAAGAAAACATTTTATTTAAAAATTGACCTGTAAACATGTAAAGGATTCAAAAAACATGATGGATTCATTAATGTGGGTAAATTAACTCATTTATTTTTAATTTAAATTTTTTTTATTAATTTTTTTAAAAAAGAAACCTTTAAAATATATTTTTGATGAATGTGTGAACATTAAACCAATTAATTAATTGTATGCGTTAGTTGTAAATCCATATAAAATAAGTGCATATTCAACATATGATTATAATAATTCATTGGAAACATAAAATAATAATTGTAATATATTTTCAACAAAATGAATAGAAATACCATTAAAATATCAATATTTTTTTTGATGAAGATAATAGTTATAAATTCCAAAGTGTCCCATACCACATTGAAGCATTTGTATCAAAATCCTCATATTGGTAAAAAAATTAAAAATAAATAAATAACATGTTAATAAGTAAATTCTTGAGAATATATATCCAATATCATTATACATAAATTACACATAAGAAATAAGTATTGAATAAGGAATGTCCCACTGAAATAAAATTGAGATGAGAAAAAACCCTTACCATTTGTATGAATGCTTTCCACACATGTACATAATTTCCTGGAAAATAAAATATGATAAATTAATTACATGATTTATAAGAATTAATACACATATTTTATCTATTATAATTTTATTAAGTTCACTTTCTTACTATTTGTTGACTTATAATATTAATTTTCATTAATATGAGAGTGTTAGTTTTCTTGTTTTGTAAGATTGGTTCTCTTGTATAGAGGTATGAAAGTTCATATAAAATAGGAATATTAATATATTAATATATGCTATTAATAAACTTATAAAAGTTTAAATGATCTTATTTAAAATTTTCTTATATGTTATAAGAACTATTCATTAGAGGAAACATTAATGAAAATGATTAAATTTATTTTTACAGTTTTTATGAACATCATGAACATATATCATTTTATTTTATATCATGATTATATATTGGTTCTAAAACATTATATAACATTTAAAATTTATAATGAAATATTATTTAAACATAAAATGGTTTTCTGTCGAGCCTTTAAGGTAGTAATGGATAATGAAAACATATTATCTATATTTGCAAAAAATCGACACATCATGGGTGATGATTTCATTTTTAGAAAAAAAGGGAGATGGGAAGAGGTTCCATGATGGATTTTAAATTTACATAATTAAAGTATAGAATATATATCATTTTTTATTTAACATTCCAATATGTATAGTAGAGGATCGAAGAGGATAATAAAATAAAATAAATTAAAAGAGAAATACGGAGGATTTATATCTCGAATAATCTATCCTTGGGAACATCCCCAAAGCACTTTGAATTGATTTTTTGTGAGAAAAGATTCCCCATAATATTGGAAGGGACCAGGAGAAAATAATTTTTAAGATAATATTCTAGAATTAAGGATCAACGTTATAATATTAAGTGAATGATAGAATCCCTTTTTTAATTGAGTAGATTGGTAATTTAGGAAATACTTGGAATATTAATATATAATAAGAATATTATAATGTTAAAGACTTAAAAAGGCATAAAAACCAAATCGAGTTATATTTTACATAAAATATTATACCATTTGTCCTTATTCTAGATTCTTTGTAAATAATTAACAAAAATATTTTATTCATGAAACATAGTTTCTTGAAAAATTTCACACTATTAATTAATTTGACTTTTAAAACATAAAAACAATGTGTAAAATTAGAAGAAAAAAATTATTATATCATATTAATCTATATATTTCTTGTATTAACATAAAAATATAAAAATATAAATATTTCTATATTTTTAATGTTTTTGATTTGAAGTGTACATTAATTAAATAAATATAGCATCATAATTTTGAAATCCATGAATGTAATTATTTTTCGCTCAAAAATAAAAACAAAATCACTGAAGTATAGAAATGTATTATATTATTAAATGAATTTATATGGTTGAATATATCTTTTGAAAAATGATATTTTAAAATATTATAATAATTAAAATCTATACTATGAATAGTTTCATATTTATTTTAAAAAATACTCTATGGGTCTTAATCTTATTCATGTGGCTCCAAATGGTCATTAATTCTATCATCATACAAAAAAATTGATATATTGTCCTCAAATATTAATTTATATGTTTTTGGTTCTTTTAATTGTTCTTATAATTTTAATAAAAATCCTTTTTTGACCTTTCTTCTGCTTTCACAAGAACTACATCAGCGCTGTATAATAATTAAAGTTAATTATTTCATATATTAAAATAAAACAAATAACTATCATAAATTTAAAAATATTGTGTTAACTATAATCATTTAGATTCTTTAATTATGTATATTTACGCATATCTGTGTCAATATAAAATTCTTAAATTTCGTAATTTGACTTTTCTTTCCTCGTGTTGGCATTGCACATGCATTTGGATAATATTAATGTAATATAAATCTAAATATTGAAACTACCATCCAAAAAAATAAATTATAAATTAAAATTTAAAAAATTTGCTGAAAATATTTTTTTATCACTCAATTATTATTTATAAGGAACCAAATTTTAATTTTCCAAATCAGCAAATGAACTATGCCGACATTAATAATAATTTTCAAACTTATTATTAAATAAATTATAATATAAATGTTATAAATTATTTTTATAAAATATTTATATTCTAATATAAATTATATTTCATTCCATATGATTATTAACTTTAATATCGTAATAATGACTTGATGATGTCTTAAAAAATCATTTTTTTGAAAAAAATGTATTTTTACTATTCGCCAAAATTTTAACTATTTTGTTAAATTATAAAACCATCAGACTAAAACTTTGTCAATGATTATATTTTAAAAATTGACAAAAATTTTTAAAAATAATATTCTACATTTGATTAATATAACAAAATCGTAATTTATTTTCAAAATACTGATTTTAATGTTATAACTAGTTTTACGACATGTCGAAAAAATTAATTATGGTCTCAGAAAAAATTCATATAATTATAATACCAAAAACTATTAATTCATGAATATATTTAGGGAAAATAATTTTTTTGAATCAATAAATTAAATATTAAATTATAAATAATCATTTACCTTTAACAAAAATACCAACACATAATTTATCATTTTTTAAATATTTGTTAACTTTTTACATGATATAAATAGTTCATATTTTCATTTATGTGATACCTATAATAAATTTATACATTCATAGATGAAGTTATAATCCTAGTGTACACATTAACACTCAGTACTATCACACTACTATGTTAATATTTAATAGTATATTAAGGTTCATTTAGGGTATATGTTATTAGATAAATTGATTTGATTTGAGGGGGTACATACCATAATAAATTGGGGTGGAACGTTTTACTCTACATGAATAAATTACATCCTCAAAATTTTAAAATTTCAATTGGATATCAAAGGATGATACATGAAATATCATTTTTTTGAAACCCACGTCATAAATTGGGTTAATAATACATCCATATAATATGAGGGAATGAAAAAGTTTAAGGTCATAAAATTTTTAGGCCTCTAAATAGGGTAAAATTATCACAAATTGTAAAAATGTACATTAAAGAAAATATAACCATCAAGTTATGATGGGAAGTGAAATAGAACATGGTCAATATAATGTTAACCATCACAAATACATAAATATGTGATCGGTTAAATGTATATTGATTTCTCATATTTAAAAGTAAACATATGATGTTTCTGTTCCAAAATCATTTTTCTAGAGTTGATTTGATTATGTTATAGTCCATAGAATCACTTCAAAAAATAATATTACTAGATTCCATTCCATGTCATAATCTCACCATTTTTTTACTTTGATCGATCTCCGCATAATTTATTAAACCAATAGGTTGATATTGAAGTATAATTTTAATGCTTGAAGCACTTTTATCAAATGATCTATAAGATATTTCTGAAAAAATTAAATATTTATAAAATATATAAGGTTATAATATGTTATCCAATATGATAACTAATTCTTCAATCTCAATCAATAATATCCATAATCCATACCATAAGTAGATAACCCAAAGACTCATCCAAAATATGTCTGTAAAAATTCAATGTCTTTGATTTAGAATAAAGGGTATATGACATTATATATATTCCCAAAATGAAGCAATTTACATATTTTTGTCACATGACAAATATAGTTATATCAAGATTAAATTTAAACAATTTTAAAATATTATTTATTCAAATAGTAAAATCATAGGATTTCCTTAAATCCAAACATCTAGTAATTATTGAATAAGATAAACCATATATCAAAACACAATTTTATTGTCCCAAATACATTCCAATAAACATATATTTATTGTTATCTCAATCATCAAGAACATGTTTATTGTTATCATTCCAAATAATGTTTTTTTAAAAAGATAACACTTTAAAAGAATCTCAACTATAGATTATTGGTACGACACATATCATTATTCTAATTCCATAAAGAAGAAGTATTGTAGTAAAATCCTTATATCTCTTGTGAATACTATAAAAATATCCTTATTTATAAAATGATAAAATAAAAAAAATGATTACAAATAGAGTAATTTTAATCATTCCTCTTCATCCGAGGTAGTATAATAATCTTGACCATGATCCTAGAGCTAATTCTTTGAAATATTCCCTTGACTCTTGGGACATTCATTTATGTAGTATCCCATAGAATTATAGATTAGGCATTGGAATCATTCATTCAGTCCTTTGAAATCAGAAGCATGGTTTCCCTTATCTATAGAGTTGTGAAATGCTCATGTCCCCTTTAAGAATGTATCGGGTTGTTTCCATCCACAATTATTACATGTGATAAAATTAAACTTCCCCATCTTCACGGTATCCAGATTGTTCTCTTTCATCATCTTAATCTTCTAAATCCTTTAAAAATCATAATAAATAGAGAATTTTTTATCAATCATGATATAATATGACACTATGACCCCATGTGATGAGAATATTTGGGAGATAGGTTCCCTTAAAATGATTTTCATAATAGCATAAAATATTAGACCCTTCTAATTATTTTGTTCATGTTAATTGGAGAGGTTCATATTCTTTATAAAAGGTTCCCTATATAAATTAATACATACACGAGATTAGACCATATCATTATGAACCATAATTTATAATCAAAAAACTAATATAATATGTAGCATAAATTGAAAATTTTATTCATATCTATACTCATAAACATGGTTAGTTTGGGATGTTATTCTACAGTTATCTTTATTGTATATCTTATCATTATTCTCATTAAACATGGATTTTCTAAATATAATTTCCAATGATTCTAAATGATTTCCCATTAAAACAATATTAAAATCCCTTTCCCCCATAACCTGGTGATAGTTATTTAATTTGTTAAATTGGAATAGATAAAATACTAGAATCACAATGGACCGATCAACTTAGCTATTTCAGAAAATAGATTAGGTAGACATGACATAAATTATAATTTCAAATAAAAAACATATTGAATCCTTGGATAAATCCATTTTACTCCTAGATTATCACTCCATTTCATACCTAATATTCATTTTTGCATCCTATGAAAAAAAACCTAAGAAATGTATGAAATTAAATTATAAATAAAGAAAATAATACTGTGGAAGCTATCATATATAAATGTAAAAAATATTAAAAGGTGAATGGATAAATATTAATGCAATTAAAACATAATCTTGTTCATAATATAGCATGACTAAAATATGATCAAATAATTCTTTAAAAAAATCACAAGAGAATAAATCATAACCATGTATTTATTACTAGTAAAACAATCCCATGGAATATAAACACAAATATCATAATGAGTGAATTAATAATGCCTGAAATCAAAAAAATAACTTCAAATATTTGGGCAAGACAGTATACATAAATAGTTAATAAACTAGTATAGTATGTTTCAGTAGGCCTAACAATGCAACAAGGTGATATATTGGGTCCTTCTCCTCACATAATGATATCAATTAATTACTCATATGAGATGGGTGGAACACAAAATAAATTCATATTGAAACTAGAATGTGAAATAATAATAACATTCCGAAACAATAAATGTTATCATAAGCCATCCAAAGTAATATGGTTCGTGGTATAAATATATTACATCCCCAAACAAAATGATCATTAATTATTCTATTAAATATCATAGATTGTATAATAAGAGATCAACCTCAATTAAGAATAAGATTCTACATAGGGTGTTAACATTGGTAAAATTGTTATATCTAAAACCTTGAAAATATCTTAATATAAATACACTTTTTACATTGGAATTATTAAACTAAAAATATTAACAATTTAAAAAAATGAATTTTTTTTATTTGGATGTAACCTTGAAAATTTTTAAATGATTCCTGAAATATTTAAGGATTCATGAATGAAGGAAAACATTTTCACATGTTATAAGTTATAAAAACATTTCTTGTATATTTTCAAAAAAAAACTTTTAATAGAGTACTATTTTGAAGAAAGTGTGATCATTAACTCAATGAATCAATTGTGGGTATTATCTAAAAATCCACATAAAATATCATTGAATAAAACTTAATTTAATAAATATTAATTTTAAAAATTAAATTATAATTGGAGTATATGCTTATCCCAAATAATGGAAATACCATTAATAAATTATTAAGAACATTAGTGAGGCAAAAAATATTTAAACATTCCAAATGGTCACATACCACATTGAAAAATTCGAATCATAATATCAATCAATGAATAACATTAATAAAAAATTTAAATAAAATGTGAATAAATAAATAAATTAATAGATATATCAAATATATGTATACATACACCACACTCAATAAATAAGATGTGAATATGGAATATCTCATAGAAATAAAGGTGGGATGAGAAAAAAATCATTACCTTATATCCAAGATAATTCTATTGTTATACATAACACCCTAGATAATAAAATTATATTCATTAATTACATATTTATGAAATGTTTATACATTTATTTTATTTAGTATAATTATACTGAATTCATGTATGGATTTTTTGACGATTTATAAGACTAAATTATATTGTTTCAGTTGTGTTTGTTTTCTAGGATTATATTATCGGCTTTTGTAACACCCAGACCCCAGTTACCCAAAGTCGGTGCATTATTACATAACATTGGCATGATCACAAAAGATCAAGTCTCGAAAGACTGATTAGTTTAGTAGCCTTGGAATCAAAAGATACATTCATAATGGTTACATTACATCATAAAATGAAAACTATAACAACATCTTATCTCCACAATCATATCCCCTTAGGCTATCCCTATAGGTCATTAATAAAATACTTCTTCACATCCAAGGAAAAATAAAAAATAGAAAGGGGTGAGCTCAAATTCCAATTAAGGATAACAATATATCGGAATCTTTAATAAATAAGAATAAACATTGGAGGCAATGTATAACTAAAAAAATCCTTTTAAACTCGAACATCATCATAATATGGAAAAAAAATAAAATGAAATAATGCCAGTTACTTATTCACATGGATATTCTTCTAATCGAATAATCACCTGCATTATCAATATCCACGTTCATAATGATAGAATGCATAATTCCAGACTATCATAACCACATAGTCAAGGCCTTGTGCCTAGAATACAAATACGATTTTGTCAAGGCCTTGTGCCAAGACACTAGTTTGTCTCATGAGACCAACCGATGCATCGAGGAGCTATAGCGGGCTCCACCCATCACTTATTAAGTCCAATGCATTCCTCATATGAACAGGTTTAAACATAACATATGAATTCGTATTAGAACTAAAATACAAAATGTCAATAATTTCTCCATAAATAATGAATGGTATAAAAATAACACATCCACATTCAAACATATCACTAAACCTTCAATAAAATCTGGATGTTTTTTTATCAAAAACAATAAACTTCAAATATGATGTAAATCCATCAAAGGATTTTGACATAGATGAAATCAAAACTATTTGAGAGAAATATCACTTTTTTGAAATCATTTATAAGACACATAATTATAAAAGAAATAATTTACATTGAAAATATTCTTATAAGCTTGTAAGGGATGCTTTGACAATTTTATATTGGCGGAAAATAGCTGCACCCGCCATATAAGTTAAAAAAGACATTCTTACCTATATTCTATCGAAAAGGTTAAAAAGGACCTTGTTTGGAAAATGACAGAAAGATTCCTTTATAAACAACTTATAAATAGTCAAAAAGGGTATAAATGACTTTAACCCATAGTCTGTAAAAATTTAAGATTTATTTGAAATACATTTTTAAGAAACATGGATGTGGATGATAAAGAGGTCCCAGTAGATAATTACGTATAAACAACCTCGGATAATGAAGAGATTGTAAAAAATAAACCCTAACCTTTTTATTTTTCCTTGGTTGAGGGTTTTATAACCTCATGTATAATAGTGAAATAATTGTTATTAAATTATACATTAACTACCTGAATATGATATCATGTATGATATTTTAACATTTCTTTGTTAATAATATCTTAGTATTATCGTCATATCGGGTGTTTACATACTTGTTTTCATTTATATGTTTTGTTACATTGGCCATGTTTTTTAGGGATAGGTTGTATATTATTCATATCCAGAATTATATCAAGTCCTTAAACATTATTTTTAATCATCAAATGAGATTTAGACTTGAATGGATATGACGGAGAATGAATCTCATTGCGTTCATGGAGACGGTAGTCCTTACATACGCACGAGCGACAATATCATTCTTTTGATATTAAAATCATATATAATTGGATGTTATATAATATATACAGAATCATTATCATGTTATATTTCTTATTTTTTCAGAATTACACATCATTATTATACCCATCCAAATAATAATTTATTGAATAACAATTACACCACGACGTGGAGACGGTAAGTCATACAAACGCACGTATGGTGACATGTCATTCAGGTTGGATAGAATACTGAATATGGTTGTACCATATTTATAATAACATCATAGTATATTGAAGATACTGGAGTTATTATTTTTTAATGGGAATAATAAATAATGAATAAGTTTAAGAAAAAAGGAACTTGAAAGAGGGTGGTGAAAACATTACCTCTTCTTCAGGGTTCTTCATTTTGATTTGATCAAAAGGGCTCCATAAGTAGGATTTATGATCACACTAAGGCCTCTAGGTTGAAGTGAGGGATGTTTAGTGAATATTTGGTCAGGGTTTGGCCGAGCCAAAAGTCTTTTAATGTGTGAATTAGAGAGAAGAGGGAGTTCCCTTTTATAAAAGGGATGAGGGGTACCTTTGGAAATGCAATAAATATTATTTTATAATAAGTTCATATTCGGTTTCTAATAGCTCCAAAGTGGATTATTAAAAGGTTAAGGTGGGGATGGGTCTAAATCCTTTCAACCAATATATTTTAGGCTGGTTTGAGTCACTATATTAACCTTATCATTTATATTTAACTATTAGTTAAATATTTTCACATTTACCATTTCTCTTTGTATTTTTTTATTATATACATAATAAACATACTGTATACCTCCAACAGACCCCCAAGAGGTCCATTAATGATACACATATCATTATATAAGTCCTTTGGCTGACCCCAATATTTTTAGAAATAGAACATCAATTAATAATATAATATTTGTTTTAAAAACTCTTTTATGCCAATTTTGAAACTATTGGGTATTTTGTGTATGATAAATTTATAAAAGAAATATTACTTAAAAAAATTATATAAACAATCTAAATATGTCATATTAACCTAGAAAATAATATTAATTTATAGAAAGTCTCAAATTACATTTATTTTGATATTTAAAATATCAATTATTTATTTATTTCATTAATTTGGTAATTACTACATCAACATTATGTCATTAATAAATTAAATTATTCAATGTCTAACAATTATAAATAAACTTCCATCATGTAGGAAATATTTTTAGATTTCTAATGAATATTTATAATAAAATTTATCTTAAGTATAACCCTATATTAAACATGTTTAGTAATTAATATTTTATTTTAACTCTTTTAACTCTTCTTTGAATTAAATAATAATAAATGTCCTAATTTAATTTAAGTGGACCTAAATTGTTGGTCAGAGTGGATACTCAAGATGGGGGTGAATTGAGTTCCAATTAAAATTTCTGTTAAAATATTTTCTATTAAAAATCCCCCAATTTATAAAACAAGTTAAACTGTAGTGAATTTATACACATTGTAAATGTTCACTTAGATTCTCAAAGATTGGTTAGGTCTTAGTTAATTTAACCACAAGATCAAACTAACTATTGAAACTGACCCACTGATTTACAATATGTCTAAATACTTACTAATTTAACTATCAATGTAGCTTTAAAATAGTTTTGTATTTTAAAGTAATAGAAACTTAATAAATAAGATATGTGTAGTATACTATAAACATAAACTAATGATGCACAACAGATATAACAAGAGGTTCAGTCTCATCCCAAGACCTAGTCGTCTCAAATTTATATAAAATTTTATCCACACCATGGATTGGGGTTGACAACAGTTTACAAAACTGTCCAGGCCACGCAGGGACCACTACCACTGTTCTTCATGGGAAACAAATAGACCATGCCACACAAGAACATCTTCCATAGTTGACATGGGTAAACAAGAGTAAACAATTGTAATTTGAGGATTTTGATATCCTCAAGTTTAGTACAGGAGACAATGTGTGTATATGAAATACAGAGTACACCACACTGCTCGAAAGTTAATAAATAAATCTCTTAGAGAGAGCAGATAAGAGTTTAGAAAGCTCTAGTGATTATCAATGCAGCTCTAGACTCGTTGGATTCAGCAGGAATGCTTTTGAGTCCTTCTCTGGTTTTTCTGTTGAAAAACAGAGTGTCGTAGTCAACTTGTCTTCTTCAGGAATGAAACCGATCTCTTGATTCATCGTGTGTTCTTCAATGGTGTCGGATTGCATTCAAGAGAGTTCTTTGAAGGTCTGGAAATCTCTTTCTTGCTCAGGATTGATCTTCTTGTTCAGCGCAGTGCTCTCGGGTGTATGTAAGTTCGTCTCATTGTATATTCAAACTTTTCTTTTCTTCATCGCTTGTTCTGTTATATTTTCATCTCCCCATCTACTGAATCTTAATCTTCCTTATATTCCACACGTTCTGGCAGTTGGAACGATTCCATTTTCATAGGTACGAGATACGGTTTCCGGACATGCCAACAACTATCATTAAATTACATTAATTTCATTAAAAACATCAAATATGACCGTTAGTATTATTTAAATAATATTGACCAAAAGTTACGAAACAGTGTCACAGTGATTAAGTAAACAGTGTCTTCTTCACGGTGTGAGCTTCACAGTGTGAGCTTCATAGTGTGACCTTCACGGTATGAGCTTCACGGTATGAGCTTCATGGTGCCTAGCTCACGGTGTCGAAGTCAGGGTTTGTCCTTCATGGTGTCTGGGTCACGGTGAGTCCTTCACTGTGTCAGGGTCACAGTGAGTCCTTCACGGTGCCAGGGTCACAGTGAGTCCTTCAAGGTGTCTAGGTCACGGTGTCTAGGTCATGGTGAGTCCTTCACGGTGAGTCCATACATAGATAAATATCTGTATTTAGACTTAGACAGTAATATGCCGAATATGGATTAAGTTTAACCATTAGAGAGTAAGAGAACTTGAATCATAAACATAAAGGCTTGATAATATATGTGAGATTTGTGATCATGCATGAGACTTGAAAATAATAAAGAGAGTAATTAACATCCATAAGATTTGTTATTATTAAAACATGATGAGTAGTTAATAATTAATAGTAATAAGATTTCTGATCATTAAAACATGATTAACACATGAGGAGTCCAACAATCTCCCCCTTTTTGATGATCACAAATTAGATATAGGCAGAATATAAATGGCATGTTATATTAAAGATACTAGCATAGAAAAAACATTATAGAACTGACACTTGTAGTTTTTCTCCCTATTTATAATTGTAGAGTTTTCTCCCCCTTTTAGGATTATCAAAAAGTAGAGAAAATGAAATGAAACTCGGCAGTTTTTATTAAACAAACGGTTCAGAATACAACATACATGAGAAGTACAAATAGTAAACAATAAATTACTTACCATCAAAAAGAAAATAGTCTCTAGACTCTTTAGGTATCCATATTTTCCTTTCCTTTATCAGCAGCAGGAGCTGGTGATGAAGAAGAAGAAGGCATAGATGTAGTATACAAATAGGGTATGGGTAGACCTTCAAAAATAGATGGACCCAAAGTGGGAGTAGTAAAAGATCTAGGCTTAGGTTGGTCAAGAATGATTGGTCAGATTTGAGAAAGAGCTTGGCTGACTGTCATGGAAGTTGAGCATAAGGTAGGTAGGCTAGGTCTAAGGGGTGCAACAGCTGGAGCAACTATAGCAGTACTCCGCACATGAAGATACGACTTCAAAAGATTGATGAAATCAGTAATGATTTCACCACGATATTGCATAGCCTTTTCAAAATCATCCTTATTCTCCATTAACTTGTCCAACAATCTGGTGAACTCTGTATGTTTCTGAACTTGAGTTTTAAAATCTTGAGTCACTAGAGGGATTCTCAAATTTTCAACAAGATATCTAAAGTGATATATCATGTCACTTTTAGTGAAAATATGGGAGAGATAAAGATCTATTTTCTTGGTGATCTGTTGTTGATAATCATTGGCTATCTTGGAGTGAATCCTAACCAAGTCCAATGATCTATCACTGTTCTTAACCACTTCTGACAAAGAAGATAGATCCAAGCCACTGAAGCCACTCTGAATTTCTTCCTTGATTATGGATATCAGCATAGAATCATCCAAAGAAGATGTGGAGATCTGACCAGAAGCAGGTGAAGCCTTTAAATATTCGGTTAGAACTTTGAGCTGTTTCAACACTTTTTGCAGGCATCCAGTGTATTCATCTATAAGCTTATTCTGATTTTCCACAAGCTCTCTCATGCATTATAGCATCTTGGTGTGTCTTTTTTCAATATTTTCATCAAAAGAAAAGAGGTATGGATGAACATCAGACACAATTTCCATAGCAAAGAGGGAATCCGAAGGATCAGGAGAAGCAGTAACAAGTGCAGGAGTAGAAATAGGAGCTGGCTCAGATCTCAAAGAAAACTCATTCTGCAAACTTTCTATATTATTTTTCAGATTTTCCACATCAGCACTCAGAATATTATTCTCAACATTGACTTCTTGAATTTCTCGGATCATCCTTGGTTGAATATGCAAGATCATATTTTCCATGAGAATTGATGAATATTCTTGACATAACTGAGTTACTGGACAAGGTTGAGTGGAGACAATTTTCTCAACTCCAGCTAACAAAGTTTCTCCAAAAACATTCAGACCATATTTGGTCACAAAGGAGTGATGCTCGGGTAAGGGAGCAGGTAAAGGTAGTGGTTCAGATTATGGATTAGGTTTAGAGTCATCTTCAGACTCAGATTCTGATTCGGATTGAGGTTGGGGCTCTGGTTTTGGTTCTAGATGAGCGATAGACTTCAGTTGAAACAGAGAAGAAAGATCCAATCCAGTTTTAGACACTTTCTCTAAATCAATCACATCATAAAAGCTTGGGAAAACAAAACAGGTGTGCACAGAGTATGAGACAGCAGGTTGAGAAGCTTCAGCAGATCCAGCTTCGGTAATCTCAAGGTTTTCAAGTTCCTCCCCCTCAAATTGTGCTTCATTTTTAGATTCTTGAGGCTCAGTAACATGAATATGATCCACAGGATCATCCCTGATCTCTTCATCAAACTCTTTCCTGGCCAGATGGAAGGAAATTTCCATCCTCTCTTCAGCAGAGGGAATAATATCAGGAACCGATTGTTCCACTGGTTGAACTTACAGACTTTCTTCTTCTTCAATAGAAATATCCACTTCAATAGGATCGACCTCTAAGTTTACTTGATGTTCTGAATCAGGATAAACCAACTTCCTTGCAGAATTAGGATGAGCTTCTAGACTTACATCCACACTTGGAACAGAAGCTTCCTCCTCTCTCAAACAAACACCAACTTCCTCCTCTCGAGGTGTTTCAGCAGGGATAACAGCAGGGACAACAGTCCTTTCTTTTTCAACAGGAGCTGTTTCCATTGGTGGTATTTCAACCTCTTCTCTTGGAGATACTACAATTGTTACTTCCTCTTATTCTTCATCTTATGAATACTCAGCCACTTCATATGGTTCCAAACCATGATCAGATAGATTTTTAGGCCTATCTTGGATAGTCAACAGGATTAAAAATTTTATACACTTGATCATTATCCTCAACCCACTGGTTCTTCCAGGGGTTCCAGATAATCTTCATCCTTCTGATGATAGGCATGGATATGCAGAAATCAAGGTCCTCTAACTTTTCTTCATTCGATCCAACCATCCCATTGGAAACTAACATAACTGAAATCATCCTAGAGTAAAACAGGGGGTGGATTTGGAAGTGACTTTGATCAGCTCACAGATATGATTAATAACATACTTCCATAGGTTGATCTTATGGCCATTCTTCATTAGGTGAATCAGGAACACATCCTGATACTTCGTCATAGAAAAATATCCTTTTCTAGGGCTAATAAAATTATGAACAAATTTGAACAAAAGTCTAGTCTTCCCATCTTATTTAGTAGTTACGGCCCTTCGCTTGGTTCCATCTCCAGTCAGGTTTTCCAAAACAGTCTCCAGGTCAAAGATGTCGGTTGATGGAGGAGGGTCTCTCTAGTAATCCTCAAAAACTCCTTCATGGGGAATCCCTAGGCATACAACCCACAACCTCAAAGAGAAAGAGCACTTTTGACCATTTATCCAGCTTGCCACCATAAAGCTTTCTCCAAACTCAAACGAAAACATCACATACAGATAAAATTGAGATACCAATCTTGGGTAAATCGGTCTATTTTGTCTAGTGAACCATCCAAGCCATCCTTTTTCTCTTTAAACGTTCAAAACTAAAGATCTGATAGACATCAACCACTCTACTAAATCCTCTTTTTTAGGTATAACTGTACGGCTTACCAGGTTTCGGTTTAGATGTCCTTCGAGAGCTATCCTCGGTATCCTCTTCTGTTTCTTAGTGCGACGCTTCTCATACGAGGGTGAAGATTGATGCTTCATCCTTGGCATCCACTAATGGTTCAGGCGAGAGGGAAGAGAAGGTTCAAGAGAGAATTTGGGTAAGGAATCGAATGAAACCCTTAAGTTTTATCATTTGGTAATGTCAAACGCCATAAAAACAAAAACACAATAAATGAAATAGCCATAAAATAGAAATTACGCGATACATGTTAAAATAAAAATAAAAATAATCTTCACGGTGAGACCGTGAGTAGGCATTACGGTGTGATGAAAACTAGTCATCACGATGAGACAGTTGGTAGTCGTCACGGTGAGACAGTGAGCATTCGGTGCAGTCACGGTGAGACACTAAGTAGACAGACCATGAGCATAAAGTCTTGATGGTGAGATCGTGAACATAAAACAGTAACATTGAAACACTGACCATGAAACCTTAATGTAAAATATAGTAAAGTATTAAAAATTAAGATAAGATATTTAATTATGATTAATCCTACCAGGATCATTTATGATGTAGTCTAATCATTCATAATTTAATGGTTTAGTGAATATATCAGCAAGTTGATATTCAGTACCAATTAATTCCAAAGTGATATCACCTTTTTGATAATGATCCCTCAAAAAGTGATGTCTTACATCAATATGTTTTCTCTTAGAATGAGAAATAGTATTCTTAGAAATGTTAATAGCACTTGTGTTGTCACAATTTATTGGGACATGTCTGAATTGAAATCCATAGTCTAGTAATATGTGTTTCATCCACAAAATTTGTGCACAACAACTGCCATCAGCTATGTATTCAGCTTCTGCAGTAGATAATGCAATAGGGTTATGTTTCTTACTACACCATGATACAAGTGACTTACCTAAAAGTTGACATGTTCCCGAGGTCCTTTTTCTATCTAGCTTACATCCAGTAAAATTAGCATTAGAATAACTAACTAATTCAAATGATTTTCCTTGGGGATAGAATAGTCCTAAATTGGGAGTAATATTGAGGTATTTGAAAATTCTCTTTACAGCATTTAAATGTGAATCTTTAGGGTTTTCTAGAAAATGAGCACACATACACACACTAAACATAATGTCAGGACGACTTGCAGTTATGTAGAGTATACTTCCAATCATTCCTCTATGAGTGGTTTCATGAACAGATTTACCATTTTCATCATGATCCATCTTACATGTGGTACTCATGGGAGTGTCAATAATTTTTGTTCTATCCAATCCAAAACGTTTTAAAAGATCTCTACTATATTTACTTTGAGTTAAAATAATTCCCCCATCATTTTGAATGATTTGAAATCCATCAACGAATTTAAGATCACCCATTAAACTCATTTAAAATTCATTTTGCATCATTTTAGAAAATTCATTACATAATGTAGTTTCTGAAGATCCAAAAATAATATCATCTACATAAATTTGTACAACTAAAACATCTTTAGAAATTCGTTTTATAAGCAGAGTAGGATCAGCTATGTATTTTGTAAAACCTTTAGAAATTAGAAAAGTACTTAATCTATCATACAATGCTCTTGGAGCTTTCATTAAACCTTATAAAGCTTTTGATAATTTGAAAATATAATTTGGAAAATGAGGGTTCAAAAATCCAAGTGGTTGTTCAACAAAAACATCCTCAACAATATATCCACTCAAGAATGCACTCTTGACAGCCATTATATATATTTTTAAATTTAGATGAGCAGCATAAGCATGGAAAATCCTAATAGCTTCTAATCTGTCTATTGGAGAAAAAGTCTCCTCATAGTCAATACCTTCTTCTTGACTATAGCCTTGTTCAACAAGCCTAGAATTATTTCTAACTATGTTTCCATATTCATCTACTTTATTTCTGGACACCCATTTAGTGCCTATTGTGAATGTGTCCTTAGGCCATTCAGAAAAATTCAAAACATTATTTCTTTCAAATTGATTGAGTTCTTCTTGCATAGAAATTCCCCAAAATTCCTCATAAATAGCATCATTAATGTTTTTAGGTTCATGCTGCGACAAGAAGGCTTGATGTTCAACCTGATTTCTGAGAGAAGCTCTAGTCTATGTCCCTCTATCAAGATTTCCTAGAACTTCATCTAAAGGATGATTCATTAGAATTCTAGTTGATCTAGTAAAGGTAGGACTTGAAATTTCAGGTTCTTCTATAGGTTCAAGTTCATTAGCAGCAGATTCTCGAATAAGTCCAGAACAGGTTGTCTTTATAGCAGGTTCATTAGATTTGTCATTAAGGTCCAGAACAGATAAATCTTCTTCAATTTTTTCGAGAGTGGTTTTAGGCTCATGTGGACCGTTTTCATCAAATTTTATGTGAACATATTCATCCACACACTTGGTTCTCTTATTAAAGACTCTATAGGATTGGCTGGTTAAAGAATATCCTAAAAAGATTCCTTCATCACTCTTAGATGCAAACTTATCAAGATTATTTTTTATATTAAGAACAAAAAATTTGCATCCAAAGACTCTAAAGTAACTAACTTTAGGATTTCTATTTTTCCACAAATCATATTGGGTCTTCTTAAGAACAGGTCTAATTTAGACTCCTTTAATAATAAAACAAGCAGTATTGACATCTTCATCCCAAAAGTAAATAGGAAGGTCATATTCATTAAGCATAGTTCTAGAAATTTCTTGCAGGGTTCTATTTCTCCTTTCTACTACACCATTTTGATGAGGTGTCCTAGGGGAAGATAAATTGTGACTATAACCATTTTGTGAGCAGTAGGATTCAAACTCATGATTCTCAAACTCACGGCCATGATAACTTCTTAGAGTTTTAAGCATAAGTCCACTAAAAGTTTCTACAGATTTGGAGTATTTAACAAAGTAAGAACAATCTTCACTTTTGTGAGCTAAGAAGTATAGCCAAGTATATCTAGAAAAGTCATTCACTAGGACATAGACATAGTGCTTCCCATTTAAGCTAGAAACTCTAGATGGTCCAAACAAATCCATGTGAACCAACTTGAGAGGTTGAGAAGTTGAATCTTATTTCTTTGATTTAAAAGAAACTTTATGTTGTTTTCCCTTTTGACAGGGATTACAAACTTTGTCATTTGGAAACTCATGTTTAGGTAGGTCTCTGACCATGTTCTTCCTAGTAAGTTTTCTAAGTGAGTGTAAATTGCAGTGTCCTAATCTTCTATGCCATAACCAAGACTCTTTATAAAAATCATTCAGACAGGTAACATTTTTCTTAGCTAAGGAATTTAAATCAACATCATAAACATTTTCATTTCTTATAGCAGAAAATACTAAAACGTTTTTAGAATTAAAAACATTACAAGAATAATTTTCAAATTTAACATTGAAACCGTCATCACATAATTTATAAATACCTAACATATTATATTTCAGTCCATCAACAAATAAAACATTGAAAATTAAAACTGAATCTATGTTACAAATTTGACCTAAGCTGATGATCATTCCTTTAGAATTATCACCAATGGTGACATGACCTCCATCAACATTTATTAAAATTTTGAATCACGAGTAATCCCCAGAAATATGTCTTGAACACCCACTGTCCAGATACCATGTATTCTTGTGGGAACTCTTCAAGAAGGTTTCCTACAAATAGATTAAATAGGAAATGATTTTGGTACCCAGATCTTCTTGGGTCCAGATAGGATAGCAATCAAAGCTTTCGGTACCCATATTTGTCTTATGGGTCTCATATAATTTACAGAATCAATATATTTTGAATGATAAACTATATTAGATTAATAACTAAGTGAATAACTAGTTGAAGAATATACATGTCCAGAACTAGAACTACCAGTATTCTCTCCAGATTTAGGAATAAATCTATTCTTGGTAATCTGTCTCTATCCAGCTTTGTAGCCTATTCCAGTAATATATTTTGGTGCAACTTTCTTTACTAGCATTTGAGTTTGTGTATCTTTTCCATTTGTGAACTTTTATAATTCCTTCCTAAGTTTCTCATTATACATTTTCAGTTCAGTGTTTTCTTTAAGAAACCGAGCATTCTTTTCTATTTCTATGTCAAGATCAGATTTATGTTTAATAGTTAAATTATAATGTTTCTTTAAACCTTTATATTTGTCTTTCAGCTCATTACATGCTTCTTCCAACATATCACAATATTCAAAGAGTTTAGATTTTGACATATATTCAGAATCAGAATCATCTCTAGAATAATATGAATTTAAAGCAGGAGTTTCAGATGTTACCTCAGAAGTGTTTTCCATAAAACACATGTTTTCCTTATTTCTGTTTTAAGTCTCAGAAGCTTCAGATTCACTGCAGCTATCATCAGAAGCACTGCACGTAGCCTTCATGGCTTTCTTATACATATTATCCTTATACTCAAACTTATTCTTGTATTTTAGCTTTGTACAATCTTCTTTTATATGTCCTTTCCTTTTTCACTCATAGAAAACAACTTCATCAGATTTGTCAGATTTCTTCCAATCCTTATTCTAGTGTCCCTTATTATCATACTTTCCTTTGTAATTTGATTTTATGAAAAACTTCATTTTCCTATAAAATTTTGTAAACCTTCTGGATATCTGAGTCATTTCAGCATCACTATCAGAATCAGAATCATCACTGGTTGAACTCTCAGTTTGTATTTGTTCTTTATCTTTATCCTTACTTTTTGAAGTAATAGTCTTGAAAGCCACAGATTTTCTCTTAGGTTAATCATCTTCTTCTTTATTCACCTTGAGTTCTTCCTCAAACATCATAAGCTAACCAATGAGTTTTTTGATAGGTAGAGAAGCAATGTCAAATGACTCTCTGATTGAAACTGATGTGCCTCTCCATCGGTCTGGTAAACATCTCAAGAATCTCATAATTTGTTCCTTTGCTGGAACAGCCTTTCCGAGTGAATTAATAGTATTGAATATCTCATTAAACCTGAGATACATATCATAAATAGGTGCATCAGTCTTCATTTGAAAATTATCACATTTAATAGTATAAGTATTTAATCTCATTTATTTAACATTGGTTGTTCCCTCATGAGAAACACCCAAAGTATCCGAAATTTCAAAAGTAGTTTTTCAAGAAGAAATTCTATTAAACTCCTCGTCTCATAGAGCACAGTACATGGCATTCATAGCTTTACAATTATTATTGTAGGAAGTCTTTGTAGGTTCATCCCAAGTTATTATTTCAGTTTCTAGAAGTTTATATTGAGATTCTATAGTAGTCCAGATATCAAAACCCATGCTTTCAAAATGAATTTTCATTTTAAGTTTCCACTAAGCATAGTTTGTACCATTGAAGAAAGGTGGCCTATTAGTAGCAGCACCCTCTATTCTATTATCCATAGAAAGATTTTAGAATGAGAATTTAATGAGCTAGAATTTAGAACTAACATAAATTTAAGATTTTTAAAGATGCAACTAAAATCACAGTTGAAAAACATAGTATTTCAAAAATTCTTAAACAAAAACAATTCCTCTGATACCAAATGTTGGTCGGAGTGGATACTCAAGAGGGGGGTGAATTGAGTTCCAATTAAAATTTCTGTTAAAATATTGTCTATTTAAAATCCCCCAATTTATAAAACAAGTTAAACTGTAGTGAATTTATACATATTGTAAATGTTCACTTAGCTTCTCAAAGATTGATTATCTCTCAGTTAATTTAACCACAAGATCAAACTAACTTTTGAAACTAACTTACTGATTTACAAAATTCCTAAACACTTACTAATTTATCTATCAAAGTAGCTTTAAAATAGTTTTTTATTTCAAAGTAATAGCAGCGGACTAAATAAGATATGTCTAGAATACTATAAACTTAAACTAACGATGCACAACAGATATAAAAAGAGGTTCAGTCTCAAGCCAAGACTTAGTCCACTCAAATTTATATAAAATTTGATCCACACCCTAGATCGGGGTTAACAATAGTTTACAAAACTGTCCATTCCACACATGGACCTCTACCATTGTTCTTCGTGGGAAAAAAATTGACCAGGCCACACAAGGACCTCTTCCACAGTTGACGTGGGTAAACAAGAGTAAAAAATTGTGGTTTGAGGATTCTGATATATTCCAGTTCAGTGCAGGAGACATTGTGTGTATAGGAAATACAGAGTACACCACACTACTCAAAAATTAATAAATAATTCACTTAGAGAGTGCAGATAAGATTTTAGGAAGCTCTTGTGATTATCAATGCAGCCCTAGGCTCGTTGGATTCAGTAGGAATGCTTCTGAGTCCTACTCTGCTTTTTCTATAGAAAAACATACTATCGTAGTAAGATTGTCTTCTAAAAGAACAAAACTGATCTGCTGATTAATCGTGTGTTCTTCAATGGTGTTGGATTGCATTCATAAGAGTTCTTTGAAGGTATGGAGATCTCATTATTGCTCAGGATTGATCTTCTGGTTCATCACAGTTCTATCGGGTGTATGTAAGTTCATCTCTTTGTATATGCACACTATTCTTTTCTTCACCGCTTTTTCTATTATATTTTCATCTCCCTGTGTAATGAATCTTAATCTTTTTTATATTCCACATGTTCAAGTAGTAGGAATGATTCCCTTTTCATAGGTACAAGATACGGTTTCTTGACTTTCCAACAACTGTAATTAAATAAAATTAATTTCATTAAAAGCAGCAAATATGACCATTAGTATTATTTAAATAATATTGAAAAAATGTTAAGAAAAAGTGTCACAATGATTAAGTAAATGGTGTCTTCTTCACGGTATGTGATTCACAGTATGAGCTTCACGGTGTGAGCTTCACGGTGTGAGCTTCACGGTATGAGCTTCATGGTATGAGCTTCACGGTGTCTAGCTCACGGTGTCGAGGTCCCGGTTTGTCCTTCAAGGTGTCTGGGTCACTGTGAGTCCTTCATGGTATTAGGGTCACGGTGAGTCCTTCATAGTGTCAGGGTCATGGTGAGTCCATCATGGTGTCTGGGTCATGGTTTCTAGGTCACGATGAGTCCTTCATAGTGAGTCCATACTTAGAAAAATATATGTATTTAGACTTAGATAGTAATATGCAGAATATGGATTAAGTTTAACCCTTAGAGAGTAAGAGAACCTGAATCATAAAAATAAAGGCTTGATAATATACGTGAGATTTGTGATCATGCATGAGACTTGTAAATAATAAAGAGAGTAATTAACATCCATAAGATTTGTTATTATTAAAACATGAGGAGTAGTTATTAATTAATAATAGTAAGTTTTGTGATCATTAAAACATGATTAACACATGAGGAGTCAAACATAAATGATAATATTTTACTCCTAAGGATGTTTTTGGTCGAGATACACTTGTCCAATATAATTAGTACATGTGTTATGGTAATATTAATATCATTTTTACCCTTAATTGTCATATATACTTTTAACCGTGGTAAATAAAAGTAAAAAGTTACTATTCAACAAAAATTATTTTTCTCTTATTGACCCACAATTTACTCCTTGATATTAACTATGCCTCTCAAATTTTCTAAATTCGACTCACTAAAGCGGTAAAATTAAGTTTTATGTGAATTTCCATATTCTCCTAGGAGGTGGGTAAAAGAGGGTAAAAAAGTTCAATAAAATTTTTATATATTAAAAATTATTCTAAACTAACTCCAAATAATTACATTGAAATTATATAGGTATTATGTATCAATTTTTAAATGAATTAAATTTAAATAAAATAATTAATTAAATAAATAAAAATTCGGTTTTAAACTATAACTCATTGTTTTTTCACTATTCATCAAAAAAATGAATGTTTTTAGAAAAATACCAAAAAATCACCCTAAGCTAATTTCGATATTCCGAATCCAAAAATGAAGTCCATTTTAAAAGATAAAATTTATAAAATTTCAAAAAGTGGTTATTACTATACATAAAGGCTAGTATGATTGGTTGTGGCGTGTGATAGAACTCAACTTTACGTACAACACACGCTACTATATTATTCAAAGAGAAGCGTACCGTGGAAGCTCGGGGTGTTACAGTTTGTTTGTAAAAAAGTATGGTTTTACTCTAAAATGGAAATAATTATCAATAATTATATGTTACTAATGATTTTACATAAGTATAAATGAATTTATATATCATTTGGTTATATGGAATGAGAATGATTCCATAGATAAAACATTAATGAAAATGATTTAATTTATTTTGGCGGTTTTTACGACCATCACGAACATATATCATTTTATTTAATATCATGTTTATATATTTGTTCCTAAACATTATATAACATATAAAATTTAAAATTAAATATTATTTAATAATAATATTGTTTTTATGACCACGCTTAAAGGTGATAATGGATAATCAAGACACATCATCCACGATGGGAGAAAATCAATACATTTGGTATAATGGATTTATTTTTTAGAATAAATGTTAGAGGAAAAGGGGATTTAGGATAGAAATTACATTTACATAATATAATTATAGTGTATATATATAATTTTGGATTTTCCATTACACTTTGGATAGTGGAGGTTTGTAGAGTATAAGAAAAGAAATGAAATTAAAACAGAAAGATGGAGGATTTACCTCTCTAATAATGTCTCATTGGGAATATCCTTAAGGAACATGGTATTGGTATTTTTGTGAGATAATAATCCTCATAATGTTTAAATTTATTATTATAAGATAATTGTAGGAGGATAGATGAGAATTATTGAACATGGTTTTAAATTATGTGAATAAAGTAGTCCATTTTATAATTGAAGTGAGGGGTAATTTAAGAAATAATTAAATTTTTAAAAAACAAAAAGGATATTATTTGGTTATAGACATAAAAAATAACTAAAATTAAATGGGAAGGTATTTGAGACCAAATAATATCCCACTTGTACTTTCTCATGATTTTTCTATTCTCAAATAATTAAATAAAATAACTAATACATGAAATAATTTTTTTTCAAGTTTAACACTATTCTTTTAAATTAAACTAAAAAAAACTAACGCATGCAATTAGAAACCAATATTATATTATAACATATTCAAATATGTATATTTATCATATTACCTGAAAAATATAAAATTACATTTATTTTAATATTTTTAATGTCTTTTATTTAATTTGTTGATCAATTAAATAATTACTTCATCATCGTTGAAGAAGCATTTAAGGTTGTTATTTATTCCAAAAAAATTAAAAAATTTATTTCCATGAATACGATATATAGTTTTTTATATTTAAAATGGCTATTAAAGGTTGAATGTTAGTTTTGAAAAAAAAATACATGTTAAAATATTATAATTTATAAAATCTAAAGTGTGATCAATTTGTCTTTATTTAAAATACAATACTATAAGGGTCTTTAACATATCCTTGTGAATCCAAATGTTCATTAATTTTAACATTAAATAGAAATTGTTGAAATATAATAAAAAATTAATAATTTTCCATGTTTTTGGGTTATTTAACAGTTCTTATAGTTTTATTAAAATAATATTATTTATTTTTTAACTACAATCACAAGCATTACATCCTCATTTCGTAAGAAATAATGTTTATTATTTCATATAAAATATTTGAAATAAAAAATAAAAAACCAATAAATATAATAAGATTAAATTAATTATGTTTAATTTTATCTTTTATATTCATTAATTATTAAAATTTACTCATATCTATATCAAGAAAATTTCTTTGATTTTTTAATTTTATTTTTTTACTTTTCAAGTATTGCAATATCATTTGTATAATATTAATGTTATATATCTCTAAAAATATAAACAATATAATAAATATTATAAAAATAAATAAATTAAATACAGAGAAAATACTAAATATCCATAAATTAATATCTATAAGTAAACATATTTTTTCATTACCAATGATGGGCATACACAACATCAACAAAAAAAATGTTTTCTATACTTATAATGAATTAAATTATAATTTACATATGCTGAATTATATTGGTACAAAATTTATATTATAATATAAAAATTTAAATATTACATAAGTTTTATAAATATTACATCATAATTATATCTTGACTATGTCACAAATATACTATATTTTCTAAAGAAACTGTATTTTTTCTGTTAAGAAAAAAAATAACATTTCTAAAAATTATCAAATTATCAACCTACCCATTTTTTGAAAATTATATATAATAAATGGACTCCATTTTATGATAATTAGTTTTTAATATGATAAATCAAATAAAATCATATTCTTTTAAAAAAAATCTGATTTTAATGTTAAAAGTGATTTTATGTGACTCTGAAAAATATAATTGTGGTTTTATAATCATTTCAAAAAAATTAAATGGAACCAAATATTGATTCATGAATATATTTTTTGAAAATGATGTTCTTCTTAAATCATTATATTAAATATAATATTTTATGTAAGATTTTACATTTCAAAAAAATACAAACACTAAATTTATCATATTTTAAAACATTTATTTACTTGTTACGTGATATAAATATATCGTATTTTCATTTATGAGATAACTATCTTTAATTAATACTTATATATATGATGTTATTAATCTAATAGTAACATTACTATTCCAAACGGTTGAATTACTATGTTAACATTTAATATTATATTATGGTTCATTTAAGGTTTAAATTGTCGAATTTATTAAATTGATTTAAGGGGATATATATCAAAAACAATTTGAGTTCATACATTAATGTTAAGTATGAATGAAGATATTCTAAAAGAATTATGGAACCATTACTCATGCCATTATGAAAATTATAGAATATGACTATATATATTGTTATTGGACTCTCCAAGAAAACTTATGTACATAATTAAATTTTGGATATTGTCCACCATCTTAAAAAAATTTAACATTTTATTTCCATCAAAAAAATTATTTAACCCTTTACTAAATTTACATGATTTACATATGTGAAGTTTTCAATTTTCCTATTGTACCCCTCTATATTTTATTAAATCAAGATTTTGGATTTCCATTTGTTTTTGTAGAATTATATATAAATAATTGAACATGGTTTTGAGTTCTAGTACTGGTTATCATCCTCAAACAAATCATCCCACCAAGAAGAAAATTAAAATTCTTGGGTATTTGGTGATATGTTTTTGATATATTTCCATACATATTGGGATTATCACCTCCCCTGATCGAGTTCTAATATAACAACCATTTCCATTATAGAATTGATATGGATATATTTATGTTTCTTTATATTAATTGATATAGTTTCTAACATATTGGGATGATGTTGGAGTGAGGATTAAAAAAAGTCTTGAACATTACCACGAAATGAAGGGTATTGTTCAAAAAAATTATTTTCATATAAAAGAGGAATTTTTTTCAAAGTCTCGATGAAAAAAATAATTTCAGATATATATAGTTTAAATTTGGTTCCAAGGTGTTCCTCTAGATAACTCCATTGAAGTATGTTGTTTGAATTAGGGAGAAAGGAAAGATTATCGCTAGATAAATTTTTCAATTAAATTTCATTGATCCTGTTGATGTCCTATACTATTACATAATACTCCCACCACACATATCCCATGTTTATAAAGTGTTGCAGATACAAATTTTGAGTAACTACATTCAAAATAAATTGTATGTAGTGATCATATAAGCTATAACTCTCTAACATGAACATTCATATAAGAAATAACGACCGGAAATAATAGTTCGAAGAGACAAAGATATGAGAGACAAAAATACCCATGTAATAAATTTTGTATTGTGAAATAATTAATTTTTGGTGTATATTTGGGAAATAAATGATATGAGGGTAAATAAGTAACCTAACTTTTTCCCTTGGTGTAGTAAAATTTTGATGACAAAAAACATTAAGGGGGTAGTTTTTAATGGATCATGTTCTTAATAAATATTTTTAATTAAATAAATACAATGGCTAAAATATTATTTCATACAAAAAACAACAGAAAATGATCGTTGAAATATTATATAATAAAATCATAATAAGAATAAAACCAATACTATATAATAAAATAGTCATCAATTATAAATACATAAATGATAGGATTGAGAATACAAAAATAATAATCATTTCATTTTTCAATAATATCAGTTTTCATTATATAATGGAATTTCAATAAAAATTTAATTATAATATTTAAAAATATTATATACAATTTTTAATCATTTTTTATTTTATAATGTGAATATTATCTTAGTATAAATTTATATATTTTCTCTAAAATAGTTGATATTTTTGTAAATACTGTTGAATACTGTTTTCTAACAAAACTGTAAATTCTTTGACAATATCATTATATAAGAATGTCATAATTTAAAAAAAACTTTTTTATTTATAAAATGTGTATTTATGGCCTGAAAATATATTTTTTTAATTTATTGAGTTTACTTTTAACATTTTATAAACATATATACAATTTTAAAATAAATGAAACTATTTATATACATTTCATTTAACTTAAATTATTTTGATAAAAAATTAATAAAATAAAAGACACCTATAATTTATATTTTTGTTGTGAAAAAATAACTTTAATTAAAAATAAATATATTGATAATTTTATTCTACATATAAAGGCTATGCATAAAAATACTCATTTTATAAAAAAAAGGTTTCTAAGCTTTACATGCACTAATGTTAATTTTTTTCATATGGATAAAAAATTTATATAATAACTTATATTTAATATTATGAATCTCAAGTTAAAAATTATGTCATCTTTTTCATTTTATTTTTTTATTAAGTATAAATAAAGTAGGTTAAACTAGATATCTTAGTAAAAAAATCATAAAAGTGAAAATTATAAGAATAATGGATATAAAAACATGATTAAAACCTTAATTAAAATGAATAAATGAGAAAATATTGATCATTTATCATTACCGACAACATTATTATCCACTTAGTAGTGTTCTTTACATGTTAAAATTTTTATCTCATTATATTAAATTGAAATATTTATAAAAGTTTCATCATCACTGATTATAAACGTAGCCTCTTACCACCCCATCATTACCATGAAAATAAAAAATTTTACTCATAAAATGATTCCCACTTACCTTTTTTATAATTATATTCATTTAACTTGAGCCTCGGGATTCTATAGATTGAATTTATTTGTTTGTTTTTTAGGATTCCATATCTAAATCTTCATAATTGAGAGTATAATTAATAAAATTCTCCAAAAATTAATTCCATCATAATTTTATTTCACAAATATAATTTTTCAATTTCCATACAATGAAATTATTATGGTTTATATTATTTATTTTATTATTCTATTAGAATAAATATTACTAATAATTTCCAAATTTAATATAGAAATATTCATTTGTGTGTTGGGTTTATCACCACCTCCATGATGTGAATACTTTTTTCACCCAACCATCTCACAAAAGATTATAAGAGTCAATTTTTTGAATAAATATTAATCATATAGTTTTGTTGTTATTATGATGATAAAAATTATAATCCACCTTCTTTCACTATCATTCAGTTTTGAAATTAATGTGATAACTATGTGTTGTGTATACTACCTCATCCACAAAGTAACATATATGTTGAATCTATTTTCATTATTTTTATATAAATGCTTTAAAATATAATTAAAATATTATACCCTAATTATTCAGTAATAATTATATTATGATAAAATAAATCACATTAATAATAGGAATGATGAATTAATTATGATATTTTACGGTTTAGGTTGGTTTAACCACGTACATAAACAATGATATACCATAATATAACTGATGAATCTGAGCAAAAAATTTATTTGTATAAATTATATGAAAAATTAAATATTAATTTCAGAATGTTTTAGTTTAAAATCATTAATCATGAGACCATGGTTCACTCATTAATAATATTTGAAACATGCATATCAATATATTCAAATTTATGGATCACAATCAAAACTCTCATAGATTAAATTTATAAAATTTTAAATAATTATAGAGAGTGAATTATAGAAAAGTATATTATTGGGTATTTATGTACATTTTTAGAATAATAATGAAAAATTTCTAAATTACCAAACTATTTGAAAACAATCATGATTACTCACACCCCTTATTAAATGAAGATAAGAAGTATCTAAAATGAATATAGAAAAAAAATTTGTTTATATAATATTTTTTATATGAATATGGTCCTAAAATAGGTTCTGATGATTTGTTTTATATAAGAGGTTATACAAAGTCCTTAGAGGTTAGTAATAATTGTAAGGGTTTCTTATTAAAATTTCCTCCCCATGAGACATATATCGTATTATTCACAATGTTATCCTTGGAAAGATGTGTCTAAGTACCCTTTATTATTTTTTATCATAATTTTATAATTATTAATGGGTTTTTATGATTCTTTTTAAAGCATATCCTTCTAGGGTTTCTTATTAAAAAAATTATAATTGATGTATGGGATTTATATCTCAAACTTATTCTTTTCAGTCATATGAATTATTTATAAATTTCATTCACATAAGTTCACTACATATACCTATTTATATGATTTTAAATCTTATATATATATATATAATTATTTAATTATTAAAATCAACATCCATTATTTATATTCATTTCAATTTATTATGATGACAAAGGATACCTTATGAAAAGATACTCATAACTATGACATTCAAATTAATGATTAAAATGCTAATAAAGAAATTACATTTTTATATAGTTTAATTTTCCCATATGTTTTAAGAAATCTATACCTAAAATGGATTTATGTTTCATAATTCCCCCTTAGTTTTTATTTTTCTTTATTATGGAGGATAAAATATTCATTTTCAATCGATTTAATTAATGGTGTTAATTTGTATAATTTTTCAAATGTAAAAAACCTTATTCTTATAACAGTTGGTTCATATTTTAATGAATAGTGAATAATATTAATTTTAATATTTTATGAATGAATTTTTTTTTCATGGTATCTCTTTGAAAATTTAGAGATTTTAATTTATATATTTTATGAAACACATATATTTCTATGTATTCTATATAACGTGTAATGGAATAATATTAATTTAAAAATAATAAGAATAGATGATGATTGATGGGGTCATATATTTACATCCAATTCATTTTTAATACCTAATATATCTTGAAAAATGTATTGAAGAGTATGTTTTAGTATCTTGTAAGTATGTTCATTGACCGAGTCTCTCTTGAAAGTAATATTTATATAAGGAAACATTTTTGCCACATATGAAAGATGTTATGTATTATGATAATATTTTATAGTGATTCAATGTTTATTATTTCATATTTTGGCTATTATGTTTCAATGATTTTTTGTTTCACTATATTCTTATTAAATTTACATGGAATATCCCTTTTGTTTTACTATTATCAATCTTGATTGTTTGATATTTACCTTATGGTATTGTTTTCATTCATATACTTATACAGTCATCCTTGATGAAATTATTATTCATTTCTTACTAATAATTTGATCTCTCTACTTTACTCTAATTTCTTTCCCCTGGTCATGAAGATATATTTTACTATTTAGTTATTTTTAATATGGTCTATTATGGTGCACTTATGAAGAAATGTTTATGAGAATTATATTTTTGTTTGTTTGTGTAGATAGCACACTGAGACACTAAACCTTCTATTGATCCAATAATTTCCCTTATGAGTTTCCATTCCTTTATGTTTTGAAAATCTCGATCACATTTTCTTTAAGGAAAATTATCCATCTCAATGAATTATTTTCTTAAACAAAATTTTAATTCTCTAAGAAAAGATTTATCCTTAAACATGGTTTTAAATGTCTTATTTAATGTCTTATAAAACAAAGTATATCAATTTTATTCTTATGAAAATAATAGGATCCTTATCAATCTTAAAACCTTGATGTTTTCCAGACTCCAATTTCTCCAGAAATAAGACATTGAATTCATTAGAATTCAGTATTCGAATTCATCATAATTTAGTATTCGATTTATTTAGAATTAAGAATCTGAATTCATCAGAATTCAGACTCCATATTATGAGATACTCACACTCCATATTCTCTAAAATTCAGTCTCTGACATCTCTGAAATTTAGACTCTGAATTCACTAAAATTCAGACTCCGAATTCTCTGAAATTCAGAATCCAAATTCTTTAAAATTCAGACTCTGAATTCTATAAAATTTAAACTCTAAATTCATCATAATTTATAATATGAATTCTTCAAAATTTAGACGTTGAATTAATTATAATTATGATTCTTAACTCCTCAGAATTTAGACTTCAAATTCATCATAATTCAGATTCGGAATTCTTCAGAATTTAGACTTCGAACATCCATTTTTCTGTAAACCGATTGATTATATTTTTCAAAATCCAATTTATAATTTTTCTAGATTCTGATTATTTATATTTTTAAAATTACATTACATTTTAACATATTGTTTCAGGTTTATCATATCCTAGTATATTAAAAAAAATATTATTTTCTATACAATTTTTTTGTTTCTCACACTTGACATAGTTTCTCATTTTTTCGGATACAAAATGATATATTATAATATATTCTAAACTAATTATTGGCTGAGTGACATGTGTATAGGTATCTCTGAGATTTATTAAGAAATATGGTCATTAGAGGAGGATTCAATAATTAATGCGTTTTTCTTATAAATAGGATCTCATTTGAACAATCTCAATTTAAATTCATGAACACTAATGATGTGATGATGTGAATTTATTTCTAGAGAGTGAAAGACTCTCGTTCATTATATGAACTATCAATAACTTGTTCAACCACAAACAACTTGTTCAGACTTCCTTGTGAGAATATGATTTTTGCTAATTACAATCGAGGGCTTATGGGGATAGGAAGCCAGAGGTTCCGACTACCTTAATGCCCAATGGCCTGTAGGGATTGCACGACAGACTCTGATATTCTTATCAAGGGCTTACCCTAGTGTGTATAAGACATTGTTTCTCGAATGTATAAATAAATGAAAATTTATCATAGGTTATTTTATACCCTTATCTTAGGGTTAAATAATTTTTGACATGTTTACTTGTTATTATTACATGTTTTATTTCTGTTGTATTTTGTTAAAGAAATAAAGTATAATTTTCATATACATTCTTATTCTGATTAACATTGATATAAATACTACTATATATTCTTTAAGGTATAATATTTCCCTATGTGAAATCTACTGAAGATTTTATATGTTTAACTTGTTTAAGTTTAAGTTTCTTATAACCGGGCAAGGTCCCTTCCAATTATCCATTTGAGTTATAACCAAATAGGGTTTTTGAATTTACTTTGTTTATAATTTTTAAACATAGATTTAATTTTAGTCATAAAAGGGTAATGTTTTAAACATACAATTCACCTCTCCTATTATAATTGAGTATGTACATCTATATTTTCATCCTAAAATTGGTAGCTGGGTTAGTCTCTGAAATAATTATACTTTCAAATAAGTTTCCAAGGTCAATTTTTTTATTATATTTACCTATAAATGTTCCCTTAAGGATTTAGTTTGTTTATAAACTCTTATTACTAACAAGGAATGTGGGAATTTTTTTTATTATCTTATAAATGGAAGGAATGAATATAGTTTCTTTTTCATCCTCCTAGGTGGTGGTTTTTCGGGCATTGTGGAAATGGTTCAATGGGGATCACCTCCCATCCCTTTTTCTATGGAGATGGATTCTTTTTGAATTTACCATTCCATGTTTTCAACCCATTCAAAATCATTATCCTTTACAAATGGTTGAATTATCCCCATAGGAACTATTGGTCCTTGTTTGCGATTGTGTGGTGTTCAACCACTCATGCAATAGGTCCTTATAAGAAATAATTTCCTTAGAGTATCTAAAGGGTTTATTCTAGGATCCAGGAATGCCAAATGTCCCTAGTATCAATGATTCATAGACCTGTATTCCAAAAGTAGGTGTTGATTGGCTGATGATTTGGCCAATGACAAATGAGGACTCCACTGGTCAATAGGATGAGAGGTTAGGCTCCGCACACCCTTCCATGGGAGGATTATTGCATGTTCCCAGACTCTAGTATAGATTAATTTCATCTTCAAATGTTCTTTAATCCTTGAATCATTCCTGAAGATCGGGTCTATGGGAAACCCTTGGTTATCAAAATCATCATAATTATGCTTATATTTGATGCAATAGAGGTGTTGCTGACTTGAGCCGTGTGATAAGGTGATCTGAAGTTTATCGTCATCCATGGGGGATGGAAGGTGACATGATGTTGGGATCTGACCATCAATGAGGGCTTAATATGTATCCTTGGGGTAGGAATCAGAACAAATGTATTTTAAATAGTTTGGGGCTTACGAGTAGAGGCTTCCTATTTGAGAGAAAAAACATGGTGGAAACTTTTATGGATGGGAACCCTGCTGAACTTGGGATTTCTGTAGGCATCCTATGTATCCTTTTTTGATCAATAATCAGAGTTCTCATAGTTCATAATGGTTGGTACATACACATTGAAGTCACCCATTTAACAGACATGATTGGGTAGACCCTTTTGGATGAGCACGGTTTTGAGCTTGGGCCTTCTGGGAGGCATCCTTCATATACCATTTTGATCAGAAAGCAGGGTTCTCATAGATTAGAATCATGTGAATTTTGTAATCCTTATATACCACTATTCCCATTTGAATCATGTATGGTGTGAGAAACAAGAGGATGTGAATGATTCAACAATGCACATGCCTCCATCACATTTGTGGGGGAGGGAGAGCATGCGGTGGAAGAGCCTTTGGTGATGATTGGCGAGGGTGAGGAGAAATAAACCATTCCATGTGAGATGGAATTAATGGTCATGCATCATGGAAATTGAATATCAAGGACTTACCTTGGTGGGATAGACTCGATACATTTTCTGTGCAGGGGAAGAGTTTCATCCTTGTCAAATGGGGGAGAGAACATAACCCCATCGACTGATAACTATTCCTCATTGAATGGAAAATCTAGTGATCACTCTTATTCCTGAGAATAGGTAGGTTGACGTTAGCATACCATGGTTGGGCTCTATGTTACCGTGGGAATGTAGCCTCACATGAATTCCTAAAGCCAACACCTTTGTGGGGAGGGTCTTCCTGAATATTTGTAATGTGGGTATGTAGACTCATTGTGGTGTGTTGATGCAACCAATAGTCTAATCATATGGGTATAGTGGATTTGGAGGAGGCTTTGGACTAAAGATGGAGGATTTTACAGTAGAGGGTCTATGCAGGACTAGACGGTAGGGGAGGGGTCAGGTTGGAACCGGTGGGAACAATACACAAAAACACCCCATTACGTGTAATGACTTTTTATCTATGATGTGGGAGGCTAGGAATACCATAGTGTTATGTGGGAAGGGGGGTCGTCTGCATACCAATGTTTCACACGGGCATGGTTATAGGCAACCATACACCATAGTGGTACACGGCCCATCACGCCACATTGGGTTCTATCCGCATGTTGAAGCAGTACAGGGCGTCGTGTTTAGTTCGCATAGCAGCACGCTACGTAGAGAACCTTATTTAAGGGGGGTTCAAGGGATCATCATTCGCATGGATTTCATCAATGATAATCCCTTGAATCATGGTTCACTAGTTAGGTTCATGGTTATATTATTTTAATTCAATTCCCTCATTTAATTGTTTAGGGCTGGATGTACCTAAAGAGGGAGTGGTTCTTAGTTCATGCTTTGCTGATGAAACAAGATAGAAGCTGAAGTGAAACCTATAAGTCTCTCTCCAGATTTCTTCATCCATCCATATCCTTGTCCATATCCACCAATTTGTGTCTTCATAATTCTACTGTGTTACTTTTATATAGCATTAGAGAAATCATATCTATTAGGAACGCAACACAATTTGGGGAGGCTCGTTGTAGTAAAATCCTTACCCATAGACAACTCAGTAAACCAGGGTTTTCAGAGGCTTCGGTTCATGATATTATTTTTTGGAACCCTTCTAATTCGCTTCATACATGAACTGATGAGTTCATGGTATGGTACACTAACAAACTCTATGTGCCCAACTCCTTGGGCGACTTAGTTCGTGGTTTCCCTTGCTCTATGGCCATCACCTTACGGGCCAGCGGTTCGCAGATCATCTCAGATACTTGGAGGTTTGAGATCCATCTAATCTCTATACCATTCCTAGTGATGGTATGCAACCCACTTAAAAAACCTTGAAAACATTAATTCATTCAAGTTTCATCTGAATATTTCAACACAGTTTGAGTCTTTTCGTCTTTATAGACATGTAGAAGCACTTGCATCCTTCTGCAAAGCGATTGTGGGAGGATTTTCTCCACTTTGTAGAATTTTCAGGACCCTACAAATTCCCCCATTCGGAATGGCATCCATTCAGAATGAAAAGGGGACTACTCTGATATAGAGGAAGTCCTAATCTAAAATGGTTCGTGGTATAATTGATAGACACGGTAGGAGGGGACCAGACCTATATATTGGGGCCCATGCCATTTGTCATTTATGATTTCTTGAGGTGAAAATTGCTCTCAATCTCCTTTGATTCCTCTCCTATCACATACCATGCTCGTTGAAAAATCTTGTTTGCGGAATACAATTTACATTCTGCTAACGGATTTCTTCTCCATTCTCCATTCTCATACAATACTTTGGACTTCGTGAATAGTTCTGTGGAAGTTTTTACTTAAATTCTAGATTTCACATAGGAAAATGCTACACACCAAGTTTGTCTGTATACCTCACACGGATCGAAGAAATAGAAATTTTAGAATATTAACAATCCAAACATAAACATTAATCTAGAACATCATAACATGAACTTAATAAAATCTTAGGTTTGCGGTCCATATTTCTCAAACTGTTCTGTTCATCGGGAAACAATCCATTTGTCAATGCCTTACGAATGGATCGCGTTCCATTGTTATACGTGGTGGGGTGATTCTACATACCGTAGCTGTAAGCAGGGTTACTTTCCTTGTATCATTAATTATGCTTAATGTGGCTTCTGTATACCGTTTTTAGAATCCATATGTGGAACTTCATGTGAACATATTTTCAGAACATCAACCAATCTTCCATAGGATTTATCAAAAAAATTCTTATAGGAATGAATTCTCATTGGCTTCTGGATTATCCTATGCAGGATACAATGGATGATTCATTGGTCATTGCTAACAATGCTTCTCTTGCTGAGGGTACTATTACTACTCATCTTTCTACTACTGAATAATGTTTGAAGGATATGGTATCTTTGTATAATGACACACTCCAGTTCTTCAGTCTTACCAATCCCTTACAAATCATCTCACAATGTGTCAATGGGAGTACCTAGTCTCAGACATGCTTCCTTATTATGGGTTTGGATTTGTGTATAACACTACGATCCTGACACCAATACTGGTTGAACAGCCCACTACCTTGATAATTAATACATCTATTTTTAAGGCTTTGATTTCATCCAAGGTAAGGTACCTTCAAAGCGATGCTACCTATGGGACATTTCTGCAGAACAGACCTCGAACATTAGAGGGGGTGCAGCAGAATCCTGATCAGATGTCCCATTATTACCAGAGCATCGTGAGGAAGGATATTGCCAATGAGTTGCATTGTTGTTCATCTTGATGGTACAATTGTCATGGATTCTTTTTTGGCTTATAATTGGGGTGGTCCTTTTGTGTTCACAGGTGTTGTCAAGAATTTTGAGCTGAGCTATAGGTTGTGGTACCGTATGAGGTCGTCTGTGTTTCTCAGACATACACCCTTCATCCTACTTCCCTTATTTCCTAGTTCTTATGAATTTGGAGTCATGATAAAAACACATTCCATCTAGTCCACGGGGAGATTGGCGTCATCCTTTGGGATATCCATATGATTTCGGGAGTCCCTGGCATTGGGGACATGTATGATGTATTTCATCCCACCTCCACTATTTGGGATGATGAGGACCCCCCCCCCCCAGTAAGGAAACTCAATTGAATATTCTTCTAAAGGAATGACATCTCTATCGGATGTATGATGTTCCATTTGATGACTTGTTTGCTGCTTTTTCTAATCATACTAGTCTCGAGCCTGATCCATGGAGACTTGTGGCTTGCCCCACCAAATCCACCCAATGGAGAGGAAGTACATACTGGACCACACCAGAAGAGGTGGATTTCTGGAAAAGTGGATGGGGTATCATCCCTGCCATCAATCAGTTTTTACAACCGTCACATTTCTTGGCCATGTTCTATAGTGGGTCCCTCCTACTAGTGTAAGAATATAGGGGTGTAAGAACCCCATCCTTTATCATGGATTTTATGTTGGCCACTACGAAATGCATCAATTTGACTCTCCCAATGTTATCCAATATATACCTCATACATGGCCAAATCAGTGGCGGGGGTCACCCTACTGGATGGTCAGTCCTTTTCAAATTCATTGGGGCTGGATGGGAGCCCACATAGGAGTTATTCCTTCATCAAGTCCCTTCCAAATCCACATTATACCATCCGACCATATATTCATATCACAAGAATGGTCATGCTAGTGGCTTGGCCTTCATAGGATAAGAAAGAGGAGAAGACCGAATGGAATGAGAATTACATAATGGATTGTATCAACATTCACGAATTCTTCTCTTACCACCCCCAGGATTACCCTAAATGTACTATTATAAACAATTTAACTGAAGGCATTATCAACTTAGGTTACTTCTTTTCCTGGCGAGAAGGTATCCTTGTTGCCTATATCGAAGGGGAACTTATCTACAAGTGATATGATGCCATTAGATTTATCTGAAAATTCAACTGTGTTCATAAGTTTTTTCCCCCAGCTCTCAATAGTGTTCATTAAGAGAATCACATGATGATAGCTTAAAAATTAGGGTTGATGTTTACCTGATATCACACCCATAGCCAGGCTAGAATTTCGAATTCTATGGATTCAGTGTCCTTCCTTACCAAGAATTATGACGAGACCTAGGTAAAATCATATCCTGATGACAAATTATCTAACCTGGAGACTACTATTACAACATCCAAGGTGTCTAAGGTGAAAGGAATGGGGAAGAAAAGGGATTTATTGAACACTCTTGACCAAGAAAAGTCCTATAATGATCTATTGGTTCCCCTCCATGGAATGTTTTGAAAGAGGGGGATATGACCTCATGGATGGACGAACATGCTGTTGTGGCTGTTTCTATGAATCCATCATCCATTCCTTCTTAGTCTGACTTTCCAGTGGACTAGATTCAATGAGATCATTTGAAATTTCATTTATCTACCCTTGAATGGTGTCTCTATGACTTATGGATAATCTTCCAGACTTGGGAAGTGGTCGTTACAGGCATTGGATATGTGTCAGCACTAACTGAATTTTTTTTGATGATGATCCAGATAGAGTGATTTTCTATATTAAGGACCTAGAGACCATCATTCACTCCCAATGTGGTCACTGTAAGTACTAACATAAGGAACATTCCATATTGCGACCAGAAACTATTGAAGAGGGTGACATAATCATTGGATTTCCTACTATAGCTGCAGCAGATAATGTTTATTACTTTCTCCCATCATCTCATAAATTTTCCACTTCTCATGATCTTGATTTTACAGGGACACCTAGGAAACATTTTCAGTTGTCAAAACATGCCATGATCCCATGTATCATCCTTCTAGTGTTGTTCATCAAAATTATGACTGCATTTCCAAAGGCATAAAGTGTCTGGATTGAATTGAGTGTTAGTGCCTTAGATGATGAAATATGGAGGCTTCTTCTGAGGTAACACTTAAATCTTAAGGGTATTCGGGGAGACATTTCACCTACCTATATTACAGCCGATGAAGAGCTTGATGAGGTGGTATCTTACTTGAATGAAATGGATATGTGTCATTATTCTCCTGAAGACATGTGTTACTGGTCAGACCACATCGCACTGATGGAAGTATTTCCACGGCTGAAGGGAGAGGTCTTATCTGCAACCTTTGGCCATAAATTCTTACATTCCAAAGATTTTTAATGTTTCCACCTTTCCGTTTAAATCATTAGGGAACTTCTGGATATCAGGAAACAAAATTTTTTCTGACTTATTCTCTCGGTGGTACTGTGGCTGGGTAGTACACCCCATCAATAGTAGGGGATACTGTAGAAGGATCAATCAGAGCCTAAGAACATATAGAGGCAGTTATCGTGGACCCTCCCCAGGTGTTTCCTCCTCCAACAACTCTTGGTGATATTAATCTAGATCCATCCCTCTTCAATCAAAGAATCATAAGAAAGCCTCTCAACTATCCAAGTGAATTCGATGGAGGTCACAAGTAATTGTATGTTTAACAAGTGATTGTACCAAGTACCTTTATCAGGTCAACATACTGGTACATACATGTACATTGATGCAGGGCCTATTGGTAGCTTGATGATGAACGCTCAGGAATCTATAGCTCATGTCCATTATAGGAAGGAGGAAGGGTCACCATCTGTCGCAGCATATCTAAACCGGGAATCAGGTCCATTTTAGGATACCAGGGGTGTTGCTAACCCATCAAATGTGCCTATCCCCACTCAATAAATATCTTCCCTAACAATGGAAATACATCTAGAAGTCACGGTCTCACTTGAATATGCTGATATAACTTCTTGGGGGAGAGACATGGTGGTGTTTATGGTAGGGACGAAGTCCAGTGATGATACCTAGGCATTTTTGGACCTTGGAGGGGCTATGAATATCATTGTCCCAATAAATATCGATCGACTGGCATTTCCCCTACTAGAGGGATCCACTTCAGAGACTGATGTTTTGTCTACACATAGTGGCATTGGTGAAGTGACAATATGGGAGGATGATGTTTTGTACCCTGAACATTTAGAGCGGGCTACCGTGCCCTGCATTCATGTTCTGAGAGGGGTTATGTTTTCCAAACGCAAGATTCCAAGACCATTATCCTTATCTGTATTGATCATCCCTTCATTCCTCATATTAGTCATCAACCTTATGAAGGTTATATTTAGGGTTACTATTTTCTCAATTCATGTCCCTAGGGCTTCAGCCTTCACGTGTATCCACAGACTTCCCCTGATGATTGATGATGCAACATCACCTTCATTAGATAGCGGAACCACTTTTGAGGAGGGGGTTATTCTCGTCTCCTCTACATCCCCGAAATTACAACCACAAGCTTTGATAATGGAAAATGTCCAAACCTTTCCATCTATTATAATTAATAAATATGAGGGTGTTACTAGCTCAATCCATTTTGTTGCTTCCGAAACATGTCCATATCTGATGATGTTCATTCCCGACTATATTTAATTGTTAGGTAGTGATTCTGAGACGACCAATAGATCCTAGCCAAATTTCATCCAACTTGAAAAAATGCAAGGAGGATCATTTGTGGATTGATCTCCCAGACTCCATTAGATGGGATGCCAGAAAAATTTACATAGTTACAATTCCAATTTGTAGTAATGGGTTTCAGTGTATTTTTCTATCATGATATTTATGATATAGTAAGGCAAGTGGTTTCCACTTAGGAAGCAATGAGTCGATATGAATATCAACTCTTTGTGGTAGAGATGACGACTCATCTGGCTATTCTATAAAAAATTATAATTGATGAAGTTGTCACTCATGATGGGATGGTTGTAATGATGAAAAACGAACTCATGAAGAAAGAGTTTTTAACAGAACATCTTTAACAGGATGTGGAGAAACAAAGAAAACTACTAAAAAGGATCAAACATGACTGGTCCCGGGCCGCATCTGCCATCGAGGAGGGGAAATAGAAAACGTTGGGGGGAGAGAGAACCAGCCTCTAAGCCATGAGGGAAGTAGAGGAACTGTGGACGAGGCCAGAATCTGAGAATACGAATTTAATGAAACTTTCTCCAATCCACTGAGGAGTCTCAAAAATCATTGATGAAACTTTGTGACTCTGTCGAACATCTTTTTTAGAAGTCCTCTCTTTGTTCACTAGGAGAGGCTCTTGTTTGTGGATGCCCACCATATTTTTTTTTGAAATATGATGGAACAAATTTTCCTCTAAGCTCACACTCTTTGAATTTTCTTATGGTTTAAACTCCATTTCAATCAGGTATTAATTTTAAACAAGGAATTGAAATCAGTAAGCTGAAATAATCAAACCGAGCTCTTATTTTTCTTCGTCTAAGCCATGGGACTAAACGAGCATAGTTAGACTATTACAATGGTTTTGTTGAATACCTCACGAACTTTTATGCATCTTTCATTATAACACTAATTGTTTCCAAATACATATTGACATTTTCTTAGCAGGAATAACTTTGCTTTTTCATAGGGAGCCTTTTGTGGGTTATCAACCTAACAAACATTACACATTTTTTAAGGCCTAAATTTTTCCATTTTGTTGATGGACCAATATATGAATTTTTCCTTGAGGTTCCCTTTTGCAGACTTTTCCTCTGGAAATTATAGAGTATTTTTCACTATAATTTCACTATCTATCAAATAAAACATGCTACTAATGTTTTCGGTTGAACAACTTTCACCATACCTAATGTGGTAGGGCCCTGACTTAGGACCATTAACCGAGAATGTTGTAGTATCCATAAAAAATGGATTATTGATTTTTCACGACGCATGGTTTGTGGATTCTGGACATGCATGAGTCTCGGGAGCCTCTTTTGGTTTACAGATGTAGGGAAGTACTCTCCTAAGCATGATTTTTCCTTTTATTGACAATTGTTTTTACATGAAACATATTGAAAGACTCCTGGCCATGATGTCGATGGAAAAATAAATGGTTTCTAAAGGACACTTCCCTTCCATTTCTGATGGCCTAGTGGTATTTGCACCATTTTTCCTTTATTTTGAATTTGGGAGCCAGAATAGGTGGATGGATTGAGTAGTTGGGTCTAAAGACATTTGGAACATTCATGTCTTCTTTGAGTGGGATAATATTATCGTACATTTCATTCATTCATTAGAGAGATATAGTGAATGATCAAGTTAATTAAGAGCATTTTTTATGTCAGGGGATCTAGGGAAGAAGGAGGTACATAAGCCGCCATCTAAGAGTTTTCCAAATTCAGGGGTGTGACAGGATGTGGATGCCATTTGATTATATGGAAGATGGAGAGGAATCTCCTACAGAATCATTTTACTTAAATTAAAGGCAATTTTGTGGGAAATATATGTAGTGTTACAGGGGAATGATATGCATAGTCATGAAAATGTGTATGTAGGACACCGGCCTTCCACATTCGATGGAAATTGAGGATTATGGAGATTGGGATCTTTCTGAACATGTTATCTGACCTACAAAGAGAGGCTCACCTAAGCATCAAAAGGGTGGATTTTAACTAGGATTTTTTATGGAAACCCAAACACGAGTTGGGGAAATCATCTATTATATGCAGATCAAATTTAGGCATATGGATGGGATGTCATTAGAATGCCCCAAAGGGACCAGAGATGAATCTAGACTATATGTTCTGATACATCTAGGATATATGTAAGAAAGATAGTGTAAAGACTGAATTTAAGGGCCCTTGAATTTGGAGGGATGTGATAAGGCTTGGAAGCAATTTGACATAATATAGGAGAGGACTCTCGTGGGGAAATATTTTCCATTGATTGATAGCCATATTATTTTGTTGACATATATAGATCCATCAGGGAATGATGTGCATATTCATGAAAAGGTGTCTGTAGGAAAATGTCCTTCCATTCTAGATAGCCTTGGAGGGTTTTTGGGATTCAATATCACTCAATGAACAGAGTTTGGAATATGGAAGTAGTGTATCCAGACATATTGGTGACATTTTGTCCGTGATTTACTCATGTAAATGGGTGTCCCTTACGTAGATAAGAATCATACGCAAGGTGAGGCATTCATTTCATTTTTGGGGTATGTGGTTATTTAAAATTACATGGCTAGGACATACGGTTCCTCACATTGGAGGGAATTGTGAAATTCCTTTTAGGGTCGTGCTGCTAGGACCAAATTCTTGGATTGTTTTGTCATAACGCCATGGTGGATCTCTCGATGAAATCCCTAATCTCACATAGTTCATGCACGGTGTCAGAAACAAGAGATCATTAGGATAAAATTTCATTTCATATGAATAAAAAAGAGTATTATATGGAGCTTTTGGGATTAAACCATTTCCATGAAGTTTAAAGTCCTACGGTGAAAATGATTTTGGCCTTGCAGTTTAACATCATTTAGTGAGGATGATTTTGAGCATGCAGTTTAACATCACACAGTGAGGAAGATTATGTCCTTCCTGTTTAATGTTTTGTGGTGAGGACAATTTTGGCCTTCTATTTTAACATCATTATATGAGGATGATTTTGGACATACTGTTTAACATCATGCGGTGAGGAAAATTTTGTCCTTTGAGTTTAGCATCGTGCAGTGAGGATGATTTTACTGCCATAAGGATCTTCGATAGTATCAGGTTAATCACAATCACTATTTTCCGATTTTCTGTAGATGTCAGTGATGATAGAAGGTGTGAACCATTGTCATTTGGGAAACATGAATATGGAAGGATGTCATGGGGATTAAATCTATTGGGCATAATAAGATAGTATAGGACTCTGGTGGGGACAAATTTTCATTGGATAAATTTCCATTTTTGTGGGCAACATATGCAGAGCCACAGGGGAATGATATGTATAGTCAAGAAAAGGATTCTGTGGGACACTGGCCTTCAATCTCATATGGCCTTGAATAATTATGGGGATCCAATTTTTCAAGAGTTATTAAGTGTCCAAAATGGGAAATGTGTTCCCAGGAATATGAGAATACTCATACCATGATTAACCATTAACTACTTGGAGCTTCCAAATACGTCTGACCCATATGTATAGATGGAATTACGATCTTTTTACCACTCATGACTGAGAGTCATGTGCGGAATATCATAATACCAAGGATTGGTCCACACATAACTCTTGAAGAATTTTACAGTTTATTGTCATGTGATAAGACCTTTCATTATCTCCCCATACAAGTCTTAGATACATATGGGGGAGGGGGATTTTTTTGCAGGTGTCTAGGCTAGGATGATGAGTCTGAGTGCACTATGTATCCTACGATGGTAGGAATCAATCAACACATAGTTATTATTAATCTCTTCAAGTGTTTGATCGATGTGTTAGAGACACTTGAGATATTTTTTTAGATGATGGTGGTTGGGCCAGGATCAAATATTGAGGCGTCATTGCAGATCATGTGAGGGATGGATCAAGCCACATTTAGTTTTGTATGTACCTCGTACCGATTTGTCTTGGTCCATGTGTGAGGACATGTGAGGGAATTTTGGTTTCAATTGATACACGTTCCAGGCACACCATATCCTCAATGATTTATTTGCGTAAGATAATCCTTACCACTAATCCTAAGATCACATGATTTATACTCATTGTGAGAAAACAGTAGTGGTAATAGAGTATCCTTATCAAGTGTGGGGAGGTAGCGAATATGATTCGAGACATTTAGTTTTATTTCCTGGTGGGGATGGGAAAATATCTATTGTTGGGTCATCACTACGTATCTTGTGAGAATAGGTGTAAAGCCACATGTAGTTCTATACTTACCATGTACTGATTTGGATCAGTCCAAAGGGTAGGGTCATTCTCAATCTATCTATTATATAGGAAATTCTAATCATGTTACCCCAATGTTGTCTTTCGTAAGATAATATCTACCACTAATACTACACTCACATGAGTTATAATCAATGTTATAAAACAGGAGTGATGAAAGGTCATATCGCATGACAATAAACTGAAAAAATTTCCATTGATGAAAGATCGAAGAAGAAGCTTTTTTAAGGCCCGTTAAATCCTAATTTGTATATTTTTAAATGGTGACGATTATGTAGCATTTTCTCATCTAGCTTTTCCAACACATCAAATTTTCTATGGGATTTTACATCAATGGATTATTGATTGAAAATGGCCTCAAGAATTGATGGTAACTAGATTTTGATAGGCAACATTGCCTCGACCTCCAATACTAATGAGTATGGGGTAGCCTTGGTGGTAGTGCAGGTCATGGTCTGTTAAGCTCCCAAAGCATGAATAAGCTTGTCTTGCCATGATTTCTTGTCCTTTTAGACAATCATTTGGAGTATGTTGGAAAAAGTCTTGTTGGAAACCTCTATTTTTCCATTGGCAACTGTGTGGTAGTGGGATGAATGGTTGGATTTAATCTCATACACCTGATATAACTTTTTCAACTCAGCAGAGCAGAATTAGGTGTCGTTGACTGTCAAGATTTTATGAGGGACACAAAATCTTGTGATGATTTAGGCCATCACAATTCTAATGATGTTTTTACCCTAATTCATTATGGTGTATGTATTTGGCCCATTTGGAAAAGAATTCGGTCTCTATGAGTATGAACTTGAATTTTTTTGCTATAGTGGGATGACATGGTCCCACAACATCCATACCCCAGGAAATGAATGGCTAAGAGTACTTATCTATAGGATGTTACACTGGGGTTGTATGAAATTAGTATGAACATGGAAGGAATGGAACTTCGTGGCGAATGTGGAACAATCCTATAACATAGTAGGCCAGTAATACCCAAGCCTTTGAATTTGGTGAGAATGTATGGTTGCTGACTGGTGTGCTCCACAAGCTATGGCGTGTACTTCAATCAGGACGACAATTGTTTCTTCTCCATCAATGCACCATAGAAGGACTTCGTTAAGACCTCATTTGTTGAGAACCTTTTCATGGATTAATCTATTGTTCAATGAAAAATTAAAACCCCATATTCGGACCCTCTCTGGATCAACCCTATGTGGTAGGAGTTCCCCATTCCGAAGATAACTTTCAACGGGCATCATCCAACTTGTGGTATGAACATAAGGCTAAGGACCGGGACTAATTTCATCAATTTCCTATGTATTTATCTGGATTAAAGGAAAGACCGTCCCGTAGTGTGCGATGCTAATGACTGTTTCATCCCAGTCATGATCGTTCAAGGCTGAGGCTACATTTTCTAAACCATTAGCTTAAGTATTTTTTGATTGGGGACATAAGTCCATGTTGGTACTAATGGGAATTCTGAAATCATTAATTGAACATGGTCCATCAAGGGAACCAACACTTTTTTCTTGATAGCATAGTCATTGTTGACATGTTTGATGAATTGGTCTGAATCATCCATTATTTTTTGGTGTTTGGAATGCACCTAGAGTGCCAATTTATGGCCTACAATGAGGGTCTGATACTCTAATTCATTGTTCATACATACTTTTGAATGTAGGAAAAATTAATGCAAGATGACTTTTTGGGGGATATGAGAATGACACTCATCCCCATTATGTTGAGCTTTTGATCCTCTATCCTTTTCCCTGCCAGGATTAGGGAAGCCCCTTTGAATTACATTTCCCATGCCTGGGTGTCCTCCTGGATGGAAAACACTTCTTCATCTAGAATTTTTGCATCCATTAGTGTTGATTCATCCCAGGGGTGCTCATCCAGGAAGTCTTCTAATTTCCGGACTTTTATGGCCTTCTAGGGAACGTGTCGTATGTCAAACCGTTGTTGGAAGACATCCCATCGTGATAAGAGCCCATTTAGTACGGGATGATTGGGGATATATTTTAACGAGTTGTAGCGGGAGACAAGGTGGACCTCATAGTTCATCAGTTAATGCCTGAGATTCTAAAATGAGAAAATTGGATTTTGGAAATTCTTTTCAATATTCAAATATTGTGTTTCAACATTGATCATTGTCATACTGAGGTAGTATAGGTTGTTCTCATTACCAGCATCATTCCCCTATGGAAGGAAGGTTCCTAATGACTTCTCTAGGGCAGTTATGTATAAAATTAGTGGCTTCCCCTATACTGGTGGCATGAGCACCGGTAGGATTAGGATATATCATTTAGTATTTTCAAATAAATTTTGGAAATCAATATCCAACTCATATGTAATTCATTTCATCATGAGCTTGGTGATGGAAAACATTTACCGGCTAGGTTGGATATGAATCACTGGATGTAAGAGAGGTTCCCCTAGAGTCCTCTCAACTCGGTGAGGTTCTATGGTGGGGACATTCTAAGTATGGATTTTGTCTTCTCGGGGTATAATTCAATTCTAATATGGCATAATATGAATTCATGGAATTTTACCGATGTAATGCCAAAATTTATTTTAAGGGATTCATCTTTAAACTGTGATGTCACAATTTGTTGAAGATAGTTTCGAGATCAGCCAAGTAGTTCGAACACTGTCGTTATTTTACCACCATCTCGTTGACATAACATTCGTCAAATTTTCCCAATAAGGGCATGAAGATGTGATGCATGGTGCACTTATATGTGGTGCCATCATTATTTAGACCAAAGGGAACCACATTATAACAGAACACTCCTTGAGGGGACCTAAAAGATGTATATTTTTCATCTAAATGGGCTATATTAATATGATTTTATCCCGAATATCCATCAATGAAAGAGAGGGCTTCATATATAGTTGTTTCATCGATCAAAAATTCTATGATCGGGACCAAGAAGCTATATTTTGGAAAATTTAATATTGAGGTCCAAGATGTCAAGGCCAATTCTAATTTCTCATTCTTATATTTAATTAGAACTATGTTTTCCAGCCATGTTGGATATTGGATGTCACTTATAATGTTGGCTTTGATCTGCATGTCATCTTCATCCTCTACTTTGGAATCATGCATCGGGTGGGTCCTTCCTACTTCTTGTATATAACCCCAGTGATCTTCTGGTAAACCTAAATGATGGGTGGAAACTAAAAGATCGAGTCCTGACATCTCTATGTAATTCTTGGCAAACACATCTCAATTATTCTTTAATAACGAGTTATATGCCTCCTTCTCTTTGACAGGCATGGCCTCACTGATCAGATGGGGCATGGGTTGTTTCAGTTCCCAGATTTATCTCTTTAAGTTCATCTGACTATGGAGGAGACACCTTCATTGAATGAAGAAGGATCATCTTTGAGGTCTTCTTCCTCATCTTCTTCTTATTCATCCTCATCATCATCCACATTTTATAGAAATTTTTTTTTTCAGGTGAACTAACTGATGTAGGAAGAGAAATTGTCTTTTTCTTTACTGTTTGTGACAAGGGTAGTTTGATGTCCTGAGGATGGGATGAGAGCATCTTTTTTATGGATTTTTTATTCATCGGGGGAGTAATCTCAATCTTATTGGTCCTTATACTTGGTGGTCATAAAAGGGACCTTAATGATTACTAAGCATGCCCCTTGACTTGTGTTTATACATTCAACTTGGTTGAGGTTAATACATACTCTTCCCCAAATTGCTGGAGGGGGTCAGAGGAAGCTATCTCAAATCCATTTTGTGAATTGATCTAATCAACGTCGTTGGCCGAAATATGATTTTCATCTGATTCAATGAACCTAGGGTCAGTGTACTGTTATTCACAAAAGTCAAATGAGAATTTATTGGCTTGAAACCTCCTTTTTCCCCCTTTTTTGAAATACTTGATGCACTAATCATATAAGTATGGAATTGCATCGGGTTATTGCATCCAAGGCCTCACTAACAAAATGTTGAAGACCATACTTTTCCGCACCACCAGTAACTTGGAATCAGATTTGAGATATCTGAGCCTAGTTTTAAGCATTATTCGTCCAAACAGTTTCTACTCACTTTTTTCATATCCCAGTAGAGTAGTATTGCATGGGGCCAAGATATCTTTATCATACCCAACTGACAAAGAATTTTCATCGGATGGAGGTTTACTCCTGATTTGTTCTCAATAAATATCCTATATATTTTAATTCCATTTAAATTTTCCGATACATATAATGGTTTGATGTGCCATTGCATGATATCGTCTCCATCCCTATCTATGAAAAAGATGACATTATGAAATTTTTTGGGACTAGTCTCTTCCCAGTAGACTTGATCCACTACAACCTTATCCTCAAACTCTTAGGGACATAGTAAGGCTTTAATGGGTTCCTACGTATGATCTTTGGATAGGCTTAACACATCAAGGATTGAAAACTTTGCTGGTACTAAATCTAGCTAATTTAAAATATCATACCTCTGGTCTAATGGTCGGTGTTTCTTTGATCGGGGTAGCTATTTAACCAAATCATTAGATTTTTGTTCCTTGGAAATAGATGGTTCTGCTTCTGTAACAGGATCTAGAGGTGCTGGACTCCATTCTACATTTGTCCAAACTGGTCTTCCTATATTCCTTCATATTTTTTGTGTGTGTTCTTCCTCTGAATGATATTCCAAGATGACTGGGAAAGGCATTCGTCCAATGGGGGAGAAAGTGAATTCTGGTTCTTATTGTGTCTATCAGAGGGTCCTTCCCATAGTTTTCTTGATGTTAATAGTTTGATTTCTGTCTTGGCTTTGAAATTGACTCCTTCCATGAACATGATTTCCAAGAAACCTCTGGTCTTTGCAGCCTTTTCCTCCGGCTCTCCAATTGGACACAAAGAATTCGAGTTTGTTTCTATATTCTTAATTGGATAAGAGTTCCATCATGTGAATGGAATTAATGGAGCTGACGATCATTTCATTATCCAACACTGTTTCTGTCTACCTGTCTCCCTCTGATGGTGATGTATGGTAGGGTGGCTCCCATTGTAGCATTTGGTGGGGTGGTTCCCATTGTTCCAAGACTATTTTTATGAAGTCCAAAAGTGTCAACACTGACATTACATTTGTTTTTATCACATCTTCTAGATCTTTCTTTCTACCCTTCGGGCCTTTATAGGACTATGGGACCGAGGAGGACAGTTGTGATGTTCTTTGAGTTTTGGAGGCACATTTGGATGCATCAACAACACCTTGAGGATTTCATGGACTCGATGGATGAACATTTGGGTCATCCAGTTTTCAAAATTATGTCCCTTACATGAAAACTTTTTCCACACCACTTCCTCTATTGAGTCGTAGGTGGAGACACATGCTACTATTTCTAGTGGTGGGCCCAACATGACTTTCCCAGAATCCACAATCTTTTTCAAGAGATTGTTGAAAACAAAGAACTTCTGGATGGTATGTCCCTATGTCCAGTGATATGGACAATAATTTGGATGGTCGTTGAGACCCAAATCATTAACTCTCATTGGCTCTAGAGACCGAAGAAAATTTCAATTCACTGTGGCTATGAAATAGTTGCGGACTCAGTCATCTTATAATGAATAAACATTATTTCATTATTCTTAGAACTGATTTCTTTTAGCACCAATTCGAAATTATTTCTAATGTTGGGATGGATGTTGGCATCTATGGGGTCCTTCACAGTTCGGTGGGGGCCTCGCAACTAGAGCGGGTGTCGTCGGTGGCTTAAGCATGATAGAAGCCACTTCATCTTTTCCCATTTTTCCCCTTGGGCTGATGGGGCCATTCGAGAATTATGGATGATCCGTTTCAAGGAGTCTTCGATCCTTAGATCAAGGTTAGAGAAGTCTCCAAACCCACTAGTGTACATCACTGGGATGAGAATAATTCTATGATTAATCGTAAAGGTTATCGGTGCACACGGAGAGCATCTCATCATGGTATAATAGTCAGTTCAAGAAATATGTCAGGTCGTTCTATCTAGAAATGAAGTATGAGACTCTTTCATTCAATTGGGGTTTTCAGTTCATTTGATCAAAAACCATCATATTTGGAATTGTCGAACAAAACTAGAAGAGAGACTATCACCGGAGGTCCTCCATGATTGTAATTGAATTGGATAGCAGGATGGTATACCATACAAAAGCCACGCCCTGCAGGGTCCGTAGGAAGAACCTATGTTTTATAGCTTCATGCTACTCTGGAGTGCACATCATGGGGTCATAGTAAGTGGCATAGTGCATCAAATACTATTCTTGGTCCCTTGATCCACTGAATATTGGAAATATGGCGATTCTGATGTTTGGTGGTGGTGGAACATTGCTCACACACGCGGGGTAGGGTTTGTGCTCCAGTTGTATTGCATCGGGCCGCCCATCCATGAACTTTAGTTGAGTTCTTAGATACTTTAGGGTGATTAAGAGTCCTTGATGCATGACATTTCGACTTGATCATGAGCTGGGGTGGTAGTGTACAAGACTGGGTGTGTCGATGTTACTAGAATTTGTGGTTGATACCCAGCCTGAGGAATCGTTTGAGGGTTTACCTAAATATATTCTGATGGCCTTCCCAGTGGGGGGATGTCTTTTTGTCCTTCTTTTTCCTGGTTGAATAGTTCTTTGACCTTTTCATCATCCACCAGGATGAGTGCATATGGTATGGGAACCTATTCTGGTAGCACCTCCTGAAATTTCATGGGGGGGGGTGGGAACACATCTAATGAGGTAGCTCCCTCTATATAGCTCGACATTAATTTGATGGAGATATTTCATTTATTCCTCCGTCTTGGAAAACCTTTCTGTGTGCGTGAGGGATACATTCTCATGGAGAGGAGATGGTGGGTCATAGATGACCATTGATTTATATTTCTCTTTGTTAGAGTATTGTAGGGGATGTAACAAAGGGTTAGTTGAAGTGGCACCCAAATTTAGGATCGCTCTCTGGTTTCGTGAATTCACTCCATCAGGCTCGGTGTGGGATGCCTATGGGAGGGATCCATCTTCACTCATGTCTCATCCCTCCACATCATTTCCTATGAGATCCACGGGTATGAAGTTTACCACATTCACTGAGGCATACCGCATTAGGGGTGGTGTACATAGTGCCGGATAGTAGGAAGTCTTTCTGCATATTTTCCAAAACATTCTTCTTCTATTATAAGTTTTAATCAGGTTTCATTTCAAATATTGACCCGAAGGGAGCCCTAGTCTAATCTTGTAACATGATTTGCCTCAGAGGGAGAGAAGCATGAGATGGGGTAGAATGGGTAACTCCTCTATCCATCATTCATCCTTGATGGTAGAAGAATGATGTCCACCGTGCGGGGAGTTGGGGTTAATATTCCCCCAGCCCTGGGGGCTGGGGTTGTTTCCTTCAACTGTTGATTCACTACTATCTAGACTTTTTGCTCTAACAAGGGCATTTTGATTTAAAAATTCCCCCATCCATGTGGGATGTGGTTGTTTCTATATCACGGCGGTAGTCTCCACTATATCCACCCATTAAATTTCACCCACACCCATGCGGGTGTGAGCCTAGAATGGAATTGGGCTTGGTCGAAGTCTATGGACTTTTAATGAAATGGACACTTCTTGTTGGTTGGATTCCCTAAGGTGGGAATCATGTTGGATGTTCCTGGACGCCTGACGTAGAAGCTTTTTGATGGCTTGATCCCTTTGACTTTGATGCTTTTATGACTTACTCCTGCCAATTTTTATTAATTATCCCAACTTTTCTGAGAATGGGTTTGACTTGATTGTTGCCTCTTGGGGAAGGCATTCTAGGAATTCATTTCTAATGGGGCCTTATGGATGGGATGTGGGGCGAATTATAGAGCTCCATGTTCTCCCAATCTCTGAATGTGAATATCAGGCAGGGTGTTTCCAATATGGTGATTCAATTTAGGCATTCCATGGAGGCAATCTAGATCATGGTTTTTCTATCGCATTTCAGATTTTGGCTATGTTGCTGATTGGAGGGATTCCAGGTCTATTAGATAGCTATGCTCCCCTGTCATGCTAACATGGTCTGTTCACCCTTCGAAGGGTTGAAATTTATCATTCATCATCCAAAGAGTCGTCCATATATTAAGGCTAATCTCATGCATGCATTTCACAAACAACTCCCCTGGTATGATGAAGTATGAAAGGGTCGTAGGACAATACATCACTTGTATATTGTCACTATAAAGTTGTCTTCTCACAAGAAACATATCATCTTGTTGTTACTCTAGAGGATCCTCTACTTGAAATGCCCATATTGACTGCTTCTTAATAATTTCGTTCCAAGCAACTGGGTTGGTGGTAGCATTATTGATTTCCAGATAGTGCGGGGGTGGCTCGGAAGATTAGAGTGGCCCTAGGACATCCTCTTGTTGAGAATGAATATCACTTGTTATTGAAGGAGTGTCTGATGTGTTTGACTCCTTTCCAAGTTCCTCAGCATATGTTTCATTTCTCATTTTTGTTTCCGGGAGGGGAGGACCATTTTTCAAGCGTGAATTCTGGTTGAGAGGAGGTCCTTCAAATTTCGTGATGCAATGTAGAGGGCTACCATTGCTACTTGATGTCAGGACGCGGGGATTTTCTTTTCAGCATATACCCTTGGAAGGACATACCGGGGGGCTGAAGTGCAAGGAGGACCTTCTTGCTGCTCTATGTCATTATGGGAAGTACCTTCACAACAATATTCATTGCGGGGAGGGAATTTGCAATGACTGTCATCATGGAGAGGACTGGCATCATGACTTGATACCTGGAAGTATGGAGATTTTTTGTAGCGTACATCATTAGGAGGGAATTCAGGATATACTACAATGAGAGGAGGACCTTCTCATTACTTGAAATTTCCATGTGGAGGATCTCCATTGAAACTATCCTTATGGGGATGGCTTCACAATGACCGAAACCATGGCGAGGACTACCATCATGACTTGATGTCCGACTGCTGGGAGAAGCATATCTGTAGCCAATACCCTGGTGAGGATCATCAAGGTGAAAAAAGGGGAGGACCTTCTTAATATCTAATCTTCTGGTCGAGTGGAGAGATACCCCAACGTGCATCAGGAGATAGGATATCGTGATTGATCATTCTTGACCCAAACAGTAAGCACTCGTGGGTACTCTATGGAGGGCCTTCAAAGAAGCTGGTAGTGATATTGCAAGGAGGACCTTAACAACTACTATTTTGACTTCTATAATTTGGTCAAGTAATGATAGGTTCATGAGCCTTTGTTGATATATTTTTGAGGGAATCATGAACCCCATCCTTCAGAAAAGTAGTATCATGCATGTTTTCATCATTTTCCTATTTCTTTTGGTGCTTTTCATTCTTGGGCACTCTCTTTAAGGTAACCGAGACCCTCTGCTATGGGTAATGGCCTTCATATATAGTTCCATGTCTTTTTGGGTCCCATGATTCCGTTAGGATATGGCTATGTGAATCTTGAGATTTGGAAGTGATATATGCCTTCCCTAGTGCGACCACCACGTTGGACCGGCGTCCCCTAGTTGGAAAGAGTATTTTTTAATAAATCAATTTTCTGTTTGTCATGGGATATTGTTGTCGACCCTCCTGGACTAGAGAATGGATGCATAACTTGTCCGGAGTGACTAAAACATTTTGCGAGTAAGTCATTCTACTCAAGGAAACTAGGTTGTGGGCCCAATATCTCTCTTTTGGCACTGATGCAATGATATCATGGAATGTTTGGTGGATTTGGTCTCAAATTGATGTCTGATATTCCATCATTGCAAGAATGTGTTGGGATACATATTTGTCTGGAACGGGTATGAAGGACCATTACGATGTTAGAGAATGATTTTGTGTCTACTCCAGTCCTCCATGAGTTTCCAGTATGTACACGAAATTTCTCCTGTACCGGGATAGAGAAACAAGTCTTCTGCCAGTTGTCTTCTCTCGTAGCCACCGTATTTGACTGGTGGTGTTCATATTCATTAGCATGAATTTTCATAAGTTTTCTTGCCACTTTATATGTCTCAAAATCTTTATATTCATCCCCATTAATTTGAATCTGCTCGGATTTATTTTCAAAGCTATTGACATGAAAGGCTTGAAATGAATCAGTAGGTGTTTATGCCTGTGTTAAGCTGAGTGCCACCCTATTTGGATAGAGGGATTGTTCTGGATCAGCCTATGCATGCATCTTCTTGTAGATTTCTACTTTGTTTGAACGGAGAGACTTACATGCATTGGAAGGTACACGTGTGTGCTCATATTGTTCAACCATATTTCTATGGTGGGAATGAGTGGAGAGGGCAGAGTAATATGTCTGCCCGTTGAATGCCTATGTGTTAGTACAAAAGTGCTTCTCCATAGGAAATATGGTGATTTTATATTAAAAATTATATACTCTCTTGCTTTGAGAGCAGCCCGATGGGCATGGGGAGCATGGACTTTGGTAGGTGCCCTCGATATATGGTCATCCTCAGTAGGAGGAGGCATGGTCGTCCGGGGTCAGAGACGACGCTCTCTGGTGGGGGCCCATGGGTAGAACCCCTTTGTAGTTGAGATTAATTCAATATAATTGACTTCAACTTCCTCCATGAGGTAAGAGAGGCACTCTTTGTCATGTTCTGGGGACAGGCTCCCGAAACGATTTGAGAAGACCATCGGGGATGCCTTACGATTGGGTTCCGACATCAGCTAAAGTGGCAGTCAGCGGACCTCTGAAGACTGGAGAGAGTGTCTTGGGGCCTCTAGTTTTGGGAGTGTACCATTTTGGAGGTACTCTTCGATCAGTGTATTGGATACCCATCATTGAATATGCTGTGTAGGTGAGGGGTTCCTTCTCATCATTGAGTCCCCAGCTGATAGATGCATCATTGGTGTGTGTGTGTGTGTGTGCATGGGTCGTTGGGATTTCATTTGGATCAGAGGTCACTCTTCAGGAACCTGCAATGTACATATATGACATAGATACCACAAAACCTTATCACAGTATAATACCTTCAAACATATTCATATTTGGATATTCATCTTTGAACCCTTCCCATTTTCTATTATTGCGGGGCAAAGAGTCTTGAGTGGGACGATACCGCCATCTTGATTAATGATTCACATCAGGTTCACTATTTTTGTTCCACCTCCATGTTGGAACATTTAGCGCATACCTGGGAAAAAAATGGGTCAATGTTCAATTTATGTTTGTCTTTTATCATGATGGTAGAAAAACCACCCTTGTTATGGATTCACGTCAGGTTCACCATTTTGGTTCCCCCTCTGAGGTGGTGTTTTTTCAGGAGGTGCAGAAATGGTTCGACGGGGATCAACATTCGTCTGTTTTCTACAGAGACAGCTTCTCAATGAATTTACAATTCTTTTTTATGGACCCATTGAACATCATTATAATTTAAAGATTTTTGAATTAATCTTGTAGGAACTAATGGTCCAGGTGGGCGATTGTGTGGGGAACTAGCAATCATTCAATTGGTCCTTCTTGCATACAACATCCTCGGATGGTCTCTAATGGGATTATTTATGGATCCATGAATTCCTAATGGCCCTGGTATCCATGATTCATGGACTTGATTTCCAGAGGCAGGCACTAGTTGGAAGACAGTTTGGCTAATGACACTTGAGGACACAATTGGTCGAGGGGATGGGAGGTCAAACTCACTGCACCCTTTCAGGGGTGGAATGTTGCATATTCTGAGACTCTTTTATAGATTTATTTCATGTTCATATGTTTGTGAATCCTTGGTCCATTCATAAAAATTGTGTCAATAGGTTACCCATGGATTAAAAATTATTCATAATCATTAATATATTTGATTCTAAATAGGTGATTCTGACTAGAGCCGTGTAATAAGGTGATCTAGAGTTTATCGTCATCCAGTGGGATAGAAGGTGACATGATGTTGGGATTAGTCCTACAAGGCTAGATTCCTACGTAACCCCAGGAGATAAATAAGAACCCATATAGTTCTGATTGCATGGGGCTTACACGTAGTGGTTATCGATTTGTGAGACATTACTGGGGGGACACTTTTATGGATGTGAACCCTTTTGAGCTTGGCCCTTCTTGTAGTCATCCTATGTATCCTATTTTTTCTAGGAATCATAGTTATTGTAGTTTAGAAGGTTTGGGACTTACACATGGAAGCCACCCATTTGATAGACATGATTGGATGGACACTTTTTCGATGGGCATCCTTTTGAGCTCAGGTCTTATAGTAGGTGTCCTACGTATCCTATTTTGATCACGAATCAGTGTTATCATAATTCAGAATCACATGGATGTTGTAATCCCCACAAACCAATAAGCCTGCTTTATTCATGATTGGTGTGAGAAACAATAGGATGTGAAAGATTCAACAATTCACATGCCTCCTCCCCTGTTGGTCGGGGAGGGAGATCCCGTGGAGGAAGAGGTCGGGGAGATGGTGGTCGAGGGCACAGATCAATGAACCTTTCTGTGTGAGACTGTATTAAAGGTAATGTGGAACAACCTTATACGATCAGAGAATTATCACAATGGGAGGTACCTGAAACACATTTTGGGAAGGGGAGGAGTTTCTTCCTCATCAATGAGGAAGATATCGTAACCCAATCGACTAATCACTATTCCATATTGAATGGAAAAGCAAGTGATCACCCTTATTCTAGAGAATGGGGAAGTTCAAATCGGTGTCCCAAGATTGGGCTCTGAGTTATTGTGCGAATGTAGCCTCAAATGAATTTTTGAAGCCCACACCTTTGTGGGGAGGACCTTCGTGACTCTGCGTACCATTGGTATATAGGCTCAATTGGGCACGCTATTGAACCCGATGGTATGATCATATGGGTATTGTGGCTCTGGGGGAGGCTTCGTCCTATTGTCAAAGGGTTGGTTAGTAGAGGGACCATGGAGGACTAGACAGTAGTGGATGGTTGAGGTTGGAACCAGTGGGAACAATATCTGAAAACAACCCATTCCACGTACTAAACTTTTATGCAGGATGGGGAGGCTCCTCAAACTATAATGGTATTCTGGCAGAGGGGTCGTCCGCATACCAATGTGGTATGGCTACAACGGTTTAGGCAACCATGTACCATAGTGGTACACGGACCCTCACTCCACGTTGGGTAACCTCTTCGTATTAATGCAGTACGCATGCCATGTTTACTTTGTGTATTGTTACGCAATGCAGAGTTCCATATTGAAGGGGTTCAAGGGTATCATTTTTCATAGTGAGATCATCCGCGAGAAGCCCTTGGTTCATGTTTCACCAGTTAGTTTTGCAATTATATTATGTTTAATAAATTCCCATGTATTATGGTTCGTGGCTGGATGTATCTTTAGAGGGACTTGTTCACTTTTCATGCTCCGTCATTGAAACAAGACTGAAGGAAAAGTGCAACCTCTAAGTCTCCCTAAAGCATTCATCGTATTTCTTTATCCTTGTCTGTCTCCCTCTCTCCAAGTATTTGTACTTATATTGTTCTCATTTTATAGAGCATCATAAAAATAGTATCTATTGGGAACGTGGAACCATTTGCAGTGGCCCATTTAATAAAAATATTCACCCACAGACGACTTGGTGAATGGGGGTTTGCAGATACTTCAATTCACAGTAATAGTCCACAGAACCCTGCCGATTCGCTTCGTCCATTTACTAACGAGTTAGTAGTATGATAAGTGGAAGACAGTCAACTTATAAATCCTTTAAAGCACGACTTCTTTCATGTTTCTTCTGAATATTGTCACTATGTTTGAGTCCTTCCACCCTGATATACATTTATAATCACTTTATTCCTTATTCAAAGTGATTGTGGGGGGATTTTCTCCCCTTGGAGGAATTTTTAGGACCATGCAGTTCTATAGATAAACTTAATCCTACAAGAACACCAATATTTGAAGGAAATTATTATGATTACTAGAGAGATAAGATGAATTCCTTCTATATCAATACTAGTGTTGATAACAATGTTATGATTATTTGTGAATACAATATTCTGAACAGTGAAATTAGAACATTCACCAATCAGCGAAAATAAAGAAACAACTAATGTACAAAGTACGCAATAATCTATTAAGTCCCATGGCCCTGATTATCTATAGTCATACATCATCATACGAAGCTTCAAATAGAATTTGGAAAAAACATGATGTTACACACATTAGAACATAAAAAGTGATAGAAACAAATAGATCTATGTTAAGAGATAAATATCATGTAATTTTATTTCATTATAGAGAACATGTTTGCAAAGTGCAAAAAATAATTATGAAAATTTTCAACAATCTTCAATCTATGAGAGATAAATGTCAGGAGGTGGAAATTATTGTGGAAAATATAAATTTTTTTATTCCCAATGATTTGGAATCGAAAAGGGAATCTATTGATGGGAATAGGAAAGTATCTAACAAAACTCTTGATGAGTTATTTGGAAAAAAAAATTCATCACGAAACAATAATAAAGAGATATGTTGATTTCAACAAGAAAAATAATGGATATGAAAGTGTTGATTTCACTACAACTTCTAAATCCAAGACTCAAGAAAGGGTAACTAGATCCAATTCATAGAAAGTAGTTTTTTATTTCTGAATCAAGTGACAGTGATTAGTTTGAGAATGAACTTTCCATTATTTCATTAAGGATGAGCACAATTGTGGGAAAGAATGATTTTCATTATTGATATAAGAATAAATATAGAATGGATATGAAATATTTAGATAAACCTGTTATGAATGGAAATATGATGGAAAAAATAGACATTATTATCCTATGAATAAGTGATAAGATAGAAAGAATAATAATTCTGAATGGAATAGAAATAAGTACTACAAATCTATGGCATAGAAATTCTTGATGGAAAATAAAATCTGGAGTGCCAGTGGTGGTGACCCTTCATATGGAAATTCAGAATAAGAATCTTTTTGTTAGAATAATATTGGAATTATAGTTAGATAACCTATTGAAAATACTTGTCTTATGGATAATCTACTCAATATTGAATGATTAAATAATATATATTTCAATTTTAATTTTCCAAATGAATAATATTTTGATTCCTTGAGCGAATAATATTCCACCTCAAAAGATAATACATTATCTTCATTTTATGAAGTTTATAGATTTTTTAGATTACAGGAGAATGAAAAATATAAGATAAAAAATAACTTATAGAATTTTTTTAAGAATTTCAATTTTATATACAGAAGTATCAGATATTTTTATGGGTCTTGGTCAGAAAAATCATGATTATTAAAATATTTTTAAAACCCATAAGGAAGTCAATTATGTGGGGGAAAATTTCTAAGGATCTCCAAAATTGTATTTCTAACTATAATGTTTTAGAGAAAAACTAAATTTCTAAAAATACTGACTCTAAGGATTAGAATTTATTTATTAGAGAAAAATATTATATTTTTTTCTTAAAGATTTTTTTTACAAATATAACATTGTGAAGGAAATTATTTGATAAAATTTATTTACAACATATTACTCTTAACAATAGTTTTATATTTGGTTATACTCACTCAAAACCATTTTTTAGTCACAACTATTTTGTTCCACAATGTGATCTATTTTTAAATAAGTGTCAATGTGGTGGACATTGGGAAAAAATTCATTAAATAAAACCCAAGCCTATTGTTTTCTTAAAAGTTATTTTTCTAAACAAATTTATATACCTAAGATTTTACATTCTGAAATTTACATATACCTAAATGTTTGGATAAAGAAATTATAACATTTTTATTTTTAGGAAAATAAAGTACTACCAACAACAGAACACAGTACACCTATATTGGATGCTCTTGGAACATGACTGGTAAGAAATACTTCTTTGAAAAGATTGTCAAGATTAAATAGGAAAAGTATCTTTTAGAGATAATGCTCATGGAGAAATAGTGGGTATAACTAACATTATTCTTTAGGGAAAATCATTAATTTCATACTTTTAATTTAACAATGATCTTGAGATCAACATTATAATCATAATTAAATTATGTGATGTTGGTTAGCATGTGAATTTTCAAAATGATAAATTCTTAGTACATAATTCCATGAAGGATTCTATTCTCTCAGCCCATAGTTATGATAATGATTATACACTTTACCTAGAATATTGTATGATCCCAAACCATCCTTTACTTATTGAAATGGATGATCATTCATCAATATGGAACAAAAGACTACAAACTATGACCTTAGAAACTTATATAAACTCTCAAAGAAATTACTTGTTAAGGATATACTAGAGCTTATATTTGATTCTTCAAAAGTTTTTTTATCTTTGTCAATATGGAAAGAAAAAAAGACACGAATTAAATCAATCAATGAAGTCTCAAATTATAATGCACTACAACTAGTGTGTGTGGATATTTTTGGTCCCACACAATCTTGAATTAGTGGAGGAAAATATCGTGAATATGTTTTAGTTGATGATTACACAAGATTTACATGGGTCTATTTTATAGAAATGAAATTGGAATCCTTTTAGTATTTTGATCCCATTTAAACCAAAACTAAAAATGAGAAAAACCATCCACTGAAAAAATTTCATAGTGATCATGGCAGATAATTTTAATATTCAGATTTTGAAACTTTTTCTAGTAAGAAATTAGTTACTCATAACATCTCAAATCCAAGAACTACTCAACAAAATGTTTTTTTATGATGAAATAGAATTCATAAAGAGATAACTAGTATAATGTTGCCTGAATATTATGTTGCTAAAATGTTTTTGGCTGAAGCTATATGTACAGATTTTTATACTATAAATTGAGTTTTAATCACGAAATTTCATAATAAAACACCTTATTGTGTGTGGACTTGTTGAAAACCTAATGTTTCTTAAAACAATTTATTTTGATGAAAATTATTCATCGTGAATACTAATGATAACTTATATAAATTTTCACCCAAATATAATGAATGAATTTTCTTAGGGTAATCCACTACTTCTAATTCTTAGAGGGTTTTTAACATGATTTCTTGTGGATTTTAATAAAAAAATAAATGTTAAATTTTATGGAATAGATACTTTTGTTTTTAAACAACCCAAAATACATCTTCAGATGAATTTTAAAAAACTAATTGTCAACCATTGATGGGTGATTATTTTAATTAAAATATACTCAAGAAAATGTTTTTGAAGAATTTACACTAGAATATTTTATACCTGATGTTGATGAACCGTTTTTCCATAACAAAAATCAGTTGTTTCTTAAGAATCATCCATGTGATAGTATCATTGGTTATGTAAATCAACCTGTAAGGACAAGAAGTTCATTATGAAATGAAGTAGAACCTCTAACATTTCATTCCAAATTATAACAAGAAATCAATGACGATGCTTTAGGTGATGATGATTGGATTAAATCCAAGAATGATTAAAAAAATTGAAAGGAACAATATCTAGAATTTGGTTGAAAGACGTAAGGAATATTCTATAATTGGAGTAAAAGGGGTCATCAGAAATAATTGTAATGAAAATGGAATAATTTTATGAAATAAATCTAGATTAGTTTCTAAAGGATATAATCAAAAAGTTGTAATAGACTATGATGAAACTTATTCTCTAATAGCTATATTGAATCTATTTGTATTATATGGTCCTTTGTAGCATTCTTTAATTTCAATCATTTTCAAATGGATGTGAAGTGTGATTTCCTTCACAGATATGTTCAAGATGATGCGTATGTTTAAATTCCTACTGGTTTTGAAGACCCAAATCATCTTAAAAATGTTTTCATTCTTAAAAAAGCATTATATAGACTTAATAAATCCCATATATCCTTATTTGATAGACTTACATGATTTTTGTTACAAAAAAATTATGTTAGGGGAACATCTATTCCAACCACATTTATAAATAATATTATGAAAAATGTTTTTATTGTTCAAATTTCTGTTGATGGCATCATATTCAGATCAACTCAACATTCCTTAACAGATTCATTTTCAAATCTTTTTAAAACAGTGTATGAAAAGAGTATGATGGGAGAGTTAATATTTTTCTATGCTTTTCATATTTTTCAAAAAATTAAGAAGGAACTTATATATATCCAGATAATTATATTAAAGATCTATAAATTATATGTGGATATGAAAACACTAAATGTATAAGTACTTCAACAAGTACCTTAAACTCTCTAGATAATAATGAAACTGAAAACCAGTAGATCAAACATCTCTTAATAGTATAATAGGAGTTTTATTATCCTTAACATATAGTCATTCAAAAATATTCTTTCATGTATGATTATGTGAAATATATCAATCTAATACATTGATATGTCATTTAATAGAAGTGAAAATAATTTTTCTATGTTTAAAGTGAACCATGGATTTTGGAATTTTCTATTTTTATAGAAATTATTTTGTTTTAGAAAGAATTTTAGTTTTTAATTTTGGTTGGTGTTGAATGGATTGGAAATTTACATCTAGAAATTTTAATTTTATTTGAGATTCATTAATTATTTGGTCATTCAAGAAGCTATACTCAATATCACAATCAATAGTATAAGATGAATTTATTGCAGCTGGAAGTTATTTTGATCAATTATTGTGGATGAAAAACATACTCACATACTATGGCATGATTTTTACCCACACACATATACTTTCCTGTAATAAAAGTGTTATTTCCCTAATAAAAAAATTTCACATCAACTCTTATAAAGAACATAGATATTAGGCATTACATTATTAAGGATCACACACATAACGAATATATCATTCATTAATTTATGAGAATGCAAGATCATTATAATTTAAATTTTAAAAAAAATTTACACTTTGATAGATTTTATTATATTAAATAAACATTAATAATGATGACTGTAAGGTAATAATCCAAATTACTTTTTTTATACCTATCTCCTTACATTATGAAACACCTTTTCATTGGGGGGTTACATTTTTGTTTTTATTCCAATATTTCATTGACTAATATAATTTCAGAATCTAATTTTATTTCATTAATTAATAAAATTCTCAGAGACTAAAATTTTTTCATTCCTTAATAAAATTTTTGAAAAATAAAAAGCATTCATTTTTTAACAAAAATTTTCAGAACATTAATTTTTCCTTTTTTTATTAAAATTTTTCAAAACGAAACTTTTTTCTTTCCTTATTAATTTTTTTAATTCTAGGTTCTTCCAGAAGAACCTTATCAATATTGGATACTATTTCTATGAAATATAGAAGTAACTTTTTATTACATAAATCTTCGTAATAGTATTAATTACTTGTTCGTATTTCTATATTGTTTTAAGAAAACATTATTGGATTAAGATTCCTTATATATATTTCCCCTTAAAACCTCAAAAGATCAAGTCCATCGAATCCTTGTTCTGTATTGATATCAATTTTAAGATCATATCAATATTAAATCAACTACTGGATTGATTCAAGAATTCACAATGTCGCCATGAAGCCTACATAAAGGCCCCCCATATTGAAGTACTACATCGGTTTTCTACTATTTCTGCGCCAAAGCTCTTCCACCCTTCATATCAGTCATTCTGATTTCACAGTTTCGTTATGTTTTGGATGTATCATGATGTTTCCTCTCAATATTACATGGCCTCAAATTAAAACATAATTATTAGAATACTTAGAGAGAATGGTTGGTGGAATAAAATTTCTTTCTAAAGTATGATTCCCTAATTTCAAATGTAATAATGAATAATAGTTTGGATAGTATTTTTTTGCAGAAAAAAATAAGGAACCTATTTATCCAAATCTCCATATAAAATTCTGTAATATAGTCAGGTTTTAAGAATTATGTGGAAGAGAATGCTTTTTGTTCAAAATATATGGAAAAACATACTCCTTATCTTTCAGCAAAGATGCAAGTATTTCTGATATTCCTTACGAATGAGAGGTTATCTTTTTCTCTCAAAAGTTGCTGTAAAATGAATGATGTATTGATAAGGATAAAGGAATTGTATTCCTAGGACATAAAGGAAATAAATCACCCAAGATAAATCACCTTACAACCATCTTTAGTTTTTTAGCATTGTGTATGAAAGGATTTCTCATTTCGAGAATAGGTGACAGGGATTCTCCTTAGAAGAGTGATATTTTTATTATAGATTTATTAGTGAATATAATATTGGAATAAATAATCTATTATATTATGTTAACCACAATAAATAACATGAAAGGAACCCTCAAGTATAAGATAATTATGTATCCAATGATATTGTCGATGATTATTGTTCTTTGTTAAGAATCCTTCAAAATTTCATGCAGTTCAAAATCTAAAATCATTAAGATTATGTATTTGAGTGATGTCACTTTGAGGAGGATGAAAATTAGTTCCATTATTAAATTAGTAGAGTTAAATGATCTTCTTATAAGTGAAATTAAAGATGCTATGAAGAAAGTGGATGTAGGTGAAACATCCATGAAAGCAACTATGAAGAGATAAGGGAAGGAAACAGAATCAAATGAAAAAAAATCTTTATAGAACCTCAGTCAGCACCACCAAATCCAAAAAACCAAAATACATGTTCTGATGAAGTGGTTTCCAGGTGGAGATATATGAAGAATAAGAAGGTGTGAGATGCAAGTCTTAGTTTAGACCCTACCGAAGCGAAGGCCCTGATCATTCAGGAAGCATAAGATCTTGAGAAGCATGATAAAGATAAAAAGATGAATAAAATGATGTCAGAAGACCAAATTGTTCAACATTTTCTTGAAAATATAGAGAATGACTCGAAAAAATCTATATACCATAGTCTTTATTGCATGAATTAGTTCTAATAAAATCTATGTGAAATAATGTTTTAATTAATTAACCCATTTCTGAAGAAAAAGAAGCACAAAAATAAGAAGAACAATAAGAATACAGTAAAAATGTAATCAAAATGGTGGATGAATATAATGAGTGGTATAGTCTTTCAAGAAAGTTGTTGATCAAAACAACCAATGTTGAATCAACCAAAATATTCTCAAAAGTGAAATATGATGATCCGCATGTTGAGGATAATAAACCTACTGATGATGAAAGAAGTAATCATGATTTTATTCATCAGGAGATGTTATGGAAGGTGCTGATAAAGATCATATTGATGATGATAAGATAATCCAAGTCTCAGATTTGGATCATGAGAATCTAAAAGTTCAGAATGAAATCACTAGATCTTAAATAGAAAAAAATCCTTTTTTGATTATACATGAAAGGTTGTGGTAGTGAAATATAAGAAAGATGTTGTTGGATCATATAATAGGAAAGTCTAAGAGAAAGATAATGGGTTATCCCTAGCAATGGAATATTCATTAGAATCATCATATTCCATGGGACAATATTTTTTTCTTCAATCATAGAAAAATCTAGTAAACACCATTTTATTTTTTGCATGTATTGTTTGGATATGTCAGTTGCTTCAGTATTTTTTCAATCAGATGTCTGATTTGATTAACATTCTCATGGAAATGTATATCAAACATGAAGTAGAATACATATATTTTTTCATTGGATATTTTTACCATTGAAGATCATGCAACGAAATAAAAAATGGTCTAATTCTGTAATTAGTGATCTAAAAATAATGGATGATTTCCATGATTCAGTAAAGCTTTCATTTGATCAGTCAGATGACACCATGAAGAAACATTCACCAAATTGATCTAAAAAGATGAATCAAGAGAAAGATTCCTAGATTCAGAAAGTTAGTTACCAAAAGGAAAACTCAATTTAGTTTCATTAAATTTGAAAAGTGAAAGAGAACTTAGGGATGAGATTGAAGAAAATTTTAAATACAAATAAGAGGTGGTAAATACTGAAGTTGAATTTCTTTAGTCTCAAGAAGAAAGAATTAATGTTATCAAGAAGATGAATTAGGATCAGGATAAATTGATAAAGAAATTTAAGGATGATCACAAAGTGTTGATGATGTTTATGGAATCCATGAGAATGATTATGTTGAAGTAGAATAAGGATAATTGATTCCTTAAAATCCATTCTTTTTTGTATTCTCCTTGTATAAAAATTTCCAATAAAAATAATTACTTTTATACTTCCATTGTTTTGTCATTTATATTTCAAACTTTTCAGATATGTTTTTTTCATTCCCACCATTCCTTTTTAAAATAACAAAGGGGGAGAAAAAAATGATCAAAATAATATTAATTTAAAAGAAGATAATTCTCTATGTAAGTGGGAGATTATGTAAGGGAAATATTCATAAAATAATATTTTCTTATGATATAGGAAGTATATTCTCTATGAAAAAAAAGAATATAATCCTTAGGGATTTCAAAACCTAAGTGGGTGTTGGCCATATTCATCTTAGTTCATAAGTAAAGGGAGACAATTATTAATTTCTAAAATTTAAAACCATATTCCTTTTACTATTGTATGAATAGTTTTTAGAACTTTTCAAAAATGATGAGATTGATGAGTATATATGTTCCCTTATTACTTTTACATTCTTTTATATTTTGAATATCACAAACACATTTTCTTTAAGGAAAACTATCATCCTCTAAAAAATATTTTCTTGAGGAAAATTTTCTTTCTCTAAGAAAAGTTTTATCCTTACCCATAGGCTTCGTTGTCTTATTTACTATCTTCTAAAACCAAGTATAACTATTTTTTTCATATGTAAATTAATCATATACTTACCTTTTTTAAAGCCTTACTATTTTATAGACTCTTATTTTCATTGAAATTAGACTCAGTATTCATCAGAATTCAGACTCCGAATTCATCAGAATTAAGAATTTAATTTCTTCAAAATTCAGACTCCGAATTCATCAGAATTAATACACTGAACTCATCATATTTCATACTATGAATTATTTGAAATTCAGACTCATAATTCTTTGAAAATCAGACTATGAATATCCAAAATTCTGACTCTGAATTCTCAGAAATTCAAACTCTGGATTCTCTAAAATATAGACACCAATTTCTATGAAATCATGACCATTAATTACCTAAAATAAATCCTCCAAATTTTATTAAATTCATTCTCTCAAATTCATCTGAATTTAGACTCTAAATTCATCAGAATTCAGACTTTGATTTAATCCGAATTCTGTGTCTGACATCCTCAGAATTCAAACTACAAAATCATTAGAATTTAGATTCTGAATTCTTCATTATTCAAACTTGGAATTCATCATAATTCATATTTATAATTCTTTAAAATTTAGTCCTTGAATTTCCATTCTTTCAGAAACCAATTTTTCATATTTTTTACACTTTGATTTCTAATTTTCTTGGAGTTATATTACACATATTTGTTAAAGATACATTATCTTTTTAACATATTGTATAATGTTTATTATATCTTAGTATATTAATAAAAATATTTATTTCCTTATATATTTTTCTTTTATACATGTTACAAAGTTTTTCATATTTCCATATACGAAATGATGTCATGTAATCTGTACTAAAAAATTGTTGTCTATGTTACACATGTACATGTCCCTCATAGATTTAAAGTGAAATATAGTAATTGGAGGAGGAGTAAATCGATGATGTTTTTTCTTATAAATAGTAAGTCATTTGAATAAGCTCAATATACATTTATAAGCACGAATGTTGTGATGTTGTGATGTTATTTCTAGAGAGAGAAAAAATCTCATTCTTTGTGTGAACTGTGAACAACTTTTTCAACCATGAACCACTTCTCCAGATTGTGTTTTACGAATTTGATTGTTGGTGAGTACAATTGAGGACTTCTAGGTATAGGAATCTAGAGGTTATAACTACCTTAATGTTCAATGGCTTGTGGGAATATTAATACATGGATTGATATTCATGTCGAGGGCTTAGCCTAGTGTGTATAAGATAGACATTCATGGATGTATAAATCAAGACAACAGTATCCAAGTATATTTAATACCTTTGTATTTGGTTTAAAATATGTCCTGCTTATTTACATGTTATTGTTAAATGTTTTATTTGTACTGTATATTGTTAAAGAAATAAAGTATAATTTTATTTTACTTTCATATACATGTTTGACTCAGATATAAATAAGGTTCTATATGCTTTATGGTAGAATCTTTATCTAAGTAAATCCTTATTAAGTTATCATAGGATAATTTTATTTTTAAATTTCGGTTTCATATAATTAGACCTAGGCCCTTATAATTATCCCTTTGAGTAAGAACCAAATAGGGTTTCTGAATTTATCATGTTTAACTATGTTAATCAAATAATATAAGTCTTAAAAACGGAATGTTTATAAAGATAAAATTCACCCTCATCTTGTAATTGAGTATCTAAATCTATATTTCGAACCTACACCTTCCTTACTCTAGTATGTGTATCCATTTTTGACATAGAATTTTTATTCATGTAAAATAATAATATCAATATTTTTTATCTTTCATTTCATTTAGTTATTTTATTAAGAGAAAATAATTCCCCATGCCGAGGTAAAGCCCTGACATTTAGTGCTATACGATGGATCCATGGATATTTCACCTAAGGATAATAGAATTTTTTTTCCATTCCCTAAAGAATGGGTTAGTGGATGAAATTAATGATCAGCTATGGAATATGATTTTTGGAACCCCAATAATCTAATTGAAGGATATTATTTTTACTAAACATTCTATGTAGTGTTATGTTGCATATGGGGCAGATAAATCAGAAAGGACAAAAAATAATGATTATCTATTCCTATATATGAATTGTGAATAAAATGGAATTATTTTTAAACTGAATTAATTAACCTTAAATATATAATTTAATTGGGTTAGGTGACCCCAACCAAGGTTCATTTTTAGGAATTCCTCATTGTTGACATCTTCTTGTTTTTTCACTATTAATAAATAGAAATATATAATCATAGACAATTTAATAGTGGAGGTTGATGATGATAAATTTTGAAGGAGTAATCAATAAGAGTTTTAGTGTAAGGGTTTATATAATTTTTAATGATCGATTTCAGATCAAGAGATTGTGGTTTGGTTTTCGGTGGTGAATATTTATTTCAGTTCCATATGGGATTGGAGGGGGCATAAAGTTTAATTGGTTGTCACTATTTTATATAAGGTTGCTTGATAGTGTTGGTTCATTTACCATAGGGATTGTTGAAATAGGTTATAACTTATTATCCCATGACATTGATGGGTCTTTGGATATTAATATCGTATATGAGGTCCTGATATGTCTATTTTAATGGGTATAGAAGATGTTCAATAATAGGGATACTTTCAATATAAATTTTTGATTTGTAGCTTCAATGATTATTTTACATCTTGTTCTATTTGCAGTTTATGTCTTGTATGCGGCGTTAGGAAAATAATGAAATGACCATACACCATAATAATGGGATTTGAGGTTTGTGTTTATTCTATCCTAGATCCCATGAATTTTGGAATAACGGTGACTCAGGATTTGAATTAGTGTTTTATGGATTCTATGACATTGAAACCATGTAATTTAGTCCATAAATAAGTAATTTACTCCTTGAAGGAGGATACTTAATGCATGGATAAGGGTTTTGGTCAGCTGATCTTTCTGTCATTTTCATATTCATCGACTAATTTAATGGATGAGTCATACAAGATATGGGAGAAATTCCAATTCTTTCTCTATAAATGATCCATTGGATCTTGTAGATTCTCATTGGATATCATCGTTCAGTTACTACCATTTTCCCTACTATTTTCGTACCTTTCTTCTATGAGAATTCATTGTGACATTGTGGTTTTGTTTTGGAGTTATGTTATGTGTATTTTAATGATAAATTGTTTCATTAAAGGATAATACATGGTTTTCCTATGTGGGTTTTTTCCCTGGGCTCTTTATTCCTCTCTATGTGGTGCACAGTTGATCAAGAAACATCCTCAAGGTTGGGAATCCACTTTCTACAGCTTTATAAGTTCTATGTACAGGGATTTCACAGTTTGGACTCCATTGGGTGTAAATTTGGGTATGTAATAACAAATTTAAAAAAATTTAATAAAATTAATCAGATGGGGATGGGGAGTAATCACATGATTATATAACTTTAATGATATTAACATTAATATTATGCACTCATGTTTCTAATTTTAAAAACAACATATTTTGGGAGAGTTTTTTTCACAATAGATGATATGATGTTATAAAGTTGTTCTGTTGCTATCTGATCACACTCTAAATAAAAAAGATAAAAAACCTATGGATGGATAACCAATTGGTTTCCCAGCGAAATATGGTAAGTGTGATAATGTGAATTCTAAATATATTAGTATTGTGATAAATACTAGAGTAAATTGTGGAAACTTGGATGCATTTAGATTTTGTGTCACTTTTATTATTATGATTCCCTTTATTTTTTACATTATTGTTCTTTTTGTGGATGCGATCAGTTGAGCTATATTTTGTGTGGGGATATAATTTAGAGATTGGTTGGCATGGATAACACGGTAGAAGTTGTGTGATATGGTTCGTAGTGGTTGTTATTATGGTAAAGAGTGGTTATTGTGTGAAATGGTGGTGGTTTTGGGTTGTAGTATTTTATGTGCGTTTTGAATATATTTGTGTAGTGGTTATCATCTAGGGTGGTTGAGGAATGTAGTTTTTTTTAGATGGGTTTGTTGTTTTTGTGTAGACATTACTGTTGGCATGGTGTGGTGTAAATGGTTGTGAGAGGTTGTAAAGTTATTATTGAGATGTTTATATTAATATCAATGTTAATCATTAAATAAAAGGTCATACTATATGAATTAAATAAATTTATGGTTTAATAATTGAATATGAATGAGATGTGTAAATTTTAATTAAATATAATATTAATAGGTGTTAGTGTAGCTTTCTAAAACTAAGTATTTCGAAAATTTTAATTAAAAGAGGGAAAATATTGCATGTGTGGTGGTTGTGTGGTGTGTTGTGTACAGTAGTGGTAGTGGTTGTAAAATTTGATGTGTGGTGTGGTTGTGATGGGCATGTGTTCCAGTGAAGATGTTATGAACCCATAAGTTGGGTAATGTCTTCCATTTATATGTCATGCATTTTTTATTATTTCTATATGCATCCCAATAGATTTGAAAAAACTCAGTAACTCTTAGAGGATTTGGTTTCCAGGTGTTTTCCCTAACATCCAGGATGGCGGTGATATTAATGTCTAGCTACCCCCTCTCCCATTCCCATCCTCTAGCAGTGATGTTCATGGTTTCATTAATTGTGATTTGATGGAATGGCCAATTTTTCTGTGGGTGATATGATATGGGATGAGGATGTGATGTGATAAAAAATTTTACGGGGTTATTCAGGTTAGGAGGAGGGAATAAGGTTGATTTCATTCATGTCTATGATAAAAAATTGCTCTGGATATGTGATGAGTAATTTTGTCTTGGCCCCAGTATTTTTAGGTGAGATGTTGTGTGATAGACAAGTTTTGATCATGTGATATGAGATTTGATGTAATGATTCCTATTAAAAGGAGAAGATGCTTGACCTTTTGTTGGTGGGGTAGGTAGAGATGCATCCAAACCCAATTAGTGGATTTTTTTGAATATTGATATGTATTCAAGGGACGATGGTATATGACATTTTATGTTGGGTTATGAAAGAGGAAGATCAGTGGGGAAGCAGTAGTAGTGTGCCATTTTTTTATCATCCTAATATATATTATTTTACCATATGTCTGATTTTGTAAACAGGACCAAGTGAGGTTGGGATTGGTTTTTTGATACATTTATTGGATTATTAGATAGGTTGATCTTCCACTAGTTCATTTTCATATACATTTTACCTATGCACTTGAGACCATTGGTATTATCCAACTGATTATATATGACAAACCTTATCTTTATTATACATTAAATAATGGTTTATTACATAAATGGTCATATAATACAACCCAGAATATCAATAATTCTAGTATATTTGGGAACATGGGACATTAAATAACAACTAAAAACATGGAAAACATCATATATATTTAAAACATAATTAACATGCTCATATTATTATTCCATACCTAAAATTGAATGGGATATCCTAGAGAAAAAAATAAATAAATGGGTGAGATATAAATCCTAGTAAAGTGAATAGACATGGAATTAGGTGAAGTGAGTAATAAAAATTTTACAATAGGAATATCAATGGTCATCAAAGGAGTGATATTAATATGTATGAATAATGAGGCATCATATTTCATGTTAAAAAAAGGAAACACGGGAAACGTTAAAAACATAAAACACTACATCATAATCATAGTTCAAGGAAAATTGCTAATAAATCATGATGTAAAAATTCCCATAAAGTATTTAGGTTTAATCCTTGTCCCAAAAAGACGTCTCATGACACTAAACATCATTCAGTACATTGGATTTCTATATAATTATGGGTGCACCAAACACATTCATTTCATTCTCATTCCCAGCACATTCATTTCATTCTGATGCTTAAGCGCACCATATTGATAATAAAACATGGATAAATTCATCATAATATTATATTACATTTTCAGGGAGTGTGGAATAGTTACATGTATGTCCAAAGTCAAATATGTGTATGTGTATTAAGGTTAACAACCTAGATATGAAATGCATATGGTATAACCTAGATAATTGTTTTGGCATGGAAAACCGCAGTGAAGTTTCCTTAGCATAATGATGTCACTTAAAAACTAACAAAATTGGGTGATGATAGATATATGGGCCTCGAATAATTTGAATATTAAATGGGTATCAATAGTTTCATATAAAAACATATCTCAAAATTAGTATTTGGAAATGGAGGGCATAATATAACAAAGAATCTTTAATAAAGAAGATAATGGGAGGAACCCAAACCTAGAGAGTGGGAATTCAAATTCATAGGAGGTCCTTATTGATAGATTGGGGTAACTATTAGTGGAATATTTATAGAGGATGGAAGATTAAAGACTTTATCCATATCAACTGTGATGTGAAATGGGAGATTGGGTGGGTCTATATAGGAAATTAGTTGGGAATTATTTATTATTTCCCATAAATTTGTTTTGTACTCTATATAATAAAATTACCAAAATCTAAAGTTGTCCAATGGATCTCCCATTATTTCAATCAAGGTGGAGTGGATTTTGTTATTTTATAATACCAATGGTATAATGTAATAAAATAATTCCCTTGGTGATTTGGATGTGAGTGATACTCTTATAAAAAATATTATAACACATTAAAATATTTTAATTATTTTATAGGATTCATAATGGATTTAAAAAAATATTCAAATAGGAAAAAATAAAATTATTTTAATTGGAAATAATATATTTGGTCATGGATATGTTTAATAGTTTTTATTATATAAATTTTTTGTCATTTTGATTTTATATTACACACCGTATATTTATACTGTATTTTTTTTTTTAGAAAATTTGATTATCTCAAAAATTACGAAAAATTAAACATACCATAATTTCATAATTATGATTCTTAATATAATATTAATTTAAAAAAAATATTTTTCAAAAAAATTATATTATAACGTTTTATATTACAATCATTATTTATTGAGAAATGCTTGGGTTTTTCAAAAAAACTATTTTCAAATAGTAAACAAATTACATTTTACACAATAAAAAATATATCATCAGTTAAATATATCATTCATATATTAATAATAATATTTTAATTTGATATAAGTAATTTTAAAATTATATCAATTCATCAAAACGACTTTCTTAATCGAAATTGAATATTACATCAAAATAAAATATTTGTTTCATCGTAAGAAAATATAATTTTTATCAATCTGATTACATAATCGTTTACAATGTAAAAACAATAATGAAATAATATAATCATAATTATAAAGAAAAAGAAATATTCATAAAATCAGGGACAATTTTTCTATAGTATTTGATAAATTTATTTTACACTTAATTAACCTAATTTTCTTTTATCGTGGTTATTATTATTTACTATAGTTAAAAATCATAATTTACAAAAATTAAGATGAAATTATTACCTAATATTAATTTTTATGATCTTAGATATGGAATCCAATTTATAAAAATAATTTTATATAGGTTGAATAATTTAATATAAAACTCGCAAGCTTGATGGGAATTGGTTTCTCAAAAAATATAATTTTTGAGTATAAATTATTTCACTTTAACTGAATAACTAATATTCATCATTATATGAATTTAAATTAATAAATACCTATATATCATATAATATTTCAGTTATATCATTTATCATTAGGGGTTATTTTAGTCAATTATAATGTAGAAACATTATGAATTTGAAAGTAGTTTTTAGAAAAAATAATTTTTTATCCTAAAAATAAACAGAAACATATATCTTGTCTATTTATGGTTTAATTTAACTAATTGGATTAACTATTACAAAATAATAATTTTTTTTACTTTTAAATAAATTTAAAATAATAATGGTTATTTTACATTACCAAAATTATCTATTTAAATTAAAACTATATATAAAAAGAGTATTTTTAAAAAATCACTAAAATATCCATATTTTCCAAAAAAACCAAAATTTTCTACCTCAGTTAGATTCGATATAACAGTATCAATAATGAATTTTTATTAAAAATTAAATTTTATAAATTTTTAAGAAAAAAATTATATTATATTTTTCATAAAAATAAATAACCAACATTGTTTTTAATCTTATTTTTAAATAAAAAAAGGCATTACCCAAAATTGATTAATTATTTATAAATAATTTCTCAATAATATTAGTACGTATATATATTTATTAATTTATTTATTCTTAATCATATATAAAAATATACTGGAAATGTTAAAATGTTCATATCAAAATAAGAATTATTATTTTTTAAGTGGTGTTGCATCTCTCATACTCTATCAAACATATTTTTCTCTTTTAAAAACTCGGAGCATTATATTCTTTTCCAATTTAATAAATTGTGTCTTCTAAATTTAAATATGGGATCAATAGGAAACATTTTGAAATTGAAAATATATTTATTAAAAACCCACATTGTTAAAAGGGTCATTAAACCATTAACCCACTGAAAAAGATAGTAATGGAAGTAAGTTAGTCATCACATAACTTGGTTTACAAGTATGAAAAAATAAGATGGTAGGTAAAATAAATACATAAAACTGAAACCTAACACCAATGAACAAATTGAGTTTGATAGTGAAGATGGAAAAATTATGGTAAATGAAAACAAAACCAAAAATTTATGACTGGTGAGTGTACTATTAATTCATTGAAAATGGCCGTAATATGAAAACATTATATATAAAAGATTATTTTTCAAGAGTTATGAAATTACTTTATCATCTAGACTAGCATCATAAGGTATTACACTTTCATGAAATGTATAATTTTATCCATTAATTATTTTTCACAAAAATCTAATATTTTATCCAAATGTTAAAAACTCAATATGAAAATTATTTGTTTGTCTGAAGAACTATATAAAATTTCAAACATTTCACATAATCCACCAATGAATAACAAGATATATCTTATATTTTCATCAATTTTATAGAATAAATAGAATATTTTAGAGGATTATTTTTAAACTATTAAATACATAAATTAAAATCCATTAACATTGAAGGGATACATTATAAATAAGTTTTTTTAACTTATGTCTTTATAGGATTCAATTAATGTAATTAATGATCTATTTCCTAACATATATTCAAATGGTAATTTATTGTTTAATTATTAATGGTTGTGAATGAGATTATATATTTACCTAGGAATATCCCTCAGGTGTTTCAATCTAGGTGTGTAATATGGCCCATTTCCATGCACTAGTACATGGTTAAGTTATGTTAAATGTGGTGATTTAATGTTTTACCCCTATGCACATTTCTTCCAGAGAAACATCAACTTGATGTTTACTGAAATTGATGTATTTTCTTGTTCAGCCACTTAATCTTATCATAACAAATTTTTAGGGATGTTTTAATATACATTGTCTTATACATAAGTCTTTCCCTATAGATTTCTAATCCTAATAACAAAAATAACTAAACATTTACTCTCATACTTAATATGAAAACCTTTATATTAGTTACACATTAATTCATGATATATTATATAAATTTACACATAATATAACCTAGAAGATCATGTAGTAATTTATTTTATAGTTTGGTATATTATATATCAATATAAAATAGATATTGCATCAATTTAATTTAAAATTTTCTTAACACACCCATACTATTCATTTGTACTTAAAAAAACATGGGTTAACCTTAGGAGAGGCGTAATAATGTGGTGAGATATAAATACTAGTGAGGGATTATAAATAGGATAAAACGAAAAGAGTAATACATTTTATAAAATAGGATTATCAGTTACCATAAATTGAATCGGAATTATAAATATTACCAATGAGGCTTGATATAACAGGACTACACAAATGAATCATGGGAAATGTGGAAAAAAATTAAACAAAAAATAATAAAAATAGTTCAAGGGTCACTTCCATGAAATCAGGATGTAAAAATTCACATAATGGAATCTATTTTAATCCTTTCTCAAACATTGTGTGTCAAGAGACTAACAATTACCCAATGCATTTAAGCGCTATATAATTTGGGTTCCATCCATCCCCTTTATTTCATATACCATATAGTCAAATTAATCATCATATTTTATTCAAAAATTAGTTATTTTGAAAAAAATATATGTATTTATGATTTCAAATAAGTATTTGTGGATAAAGGTGAAATCCCTTGATTGTAAATGGGATTGGTATTCGCTACAAATTTTTTTGGCCGGGAAAGTCATGGTAATATTTAGGATGCATAATGATGTCGCCTAAAAATTCATAAAATAGAGTGTTTATAGAAAATAGTGTCTATTATAATTTTTAAATAAAATGGGAATTAACAGGGAAATGGAAATATAAATCCCAATATTATCATTTCAAAATGTATCACATAATATTGTTAAGAAACATAAATAAATAGAAGAATGGGAGGATCCCTTACCATGAGAGTGTGACTTCTAATTCTTGGGAAGTGATTGTGGAGAGGTTTATGTCACCATAGAAGGACTATTAAGATGGGAGGAAGAGTATGGACATGCTCTATCGAGTTTGATTAAATAGAAATGGGAGACTGTGTGAGTTTATATTGGAAATGAGTGGGAATTATTTATTATATATTAAACATCGGTTTTGGAATCTATATAATAAAATAACCAAAAATAGAAAACCCTTCCATGGTATTTTGCCTGGTTTTCTACAAAATGGGATTGTATTCAATTATTTTACAATTTCAATGGAATAATATAATAAAATAATACCCTTGGTGATGCTGAGGTGATTCATACTCTTAAAAAATGATTTTAAGAAATTAATATTTATTAATGGTTTTTGGGTATTGAAGAAGGATTTATAATATTAATAAAATAAACATAAAATTACATTGTATTAAAGTTATGAAAATATATATATTATTGTATTCCCTTTATTGTATTTATTATATATCTTTTGGTTTATTATGAAGTAATAATACACACCATATTTTTATACCGTATTTATTTGTAACTAGAAAATGCGGTTGTGATAGAAAATTATTGATAAATAACCATAAGATAATTTTTAAATAATTTTTATAAAAACAATATTATTTTTATCAATATATTTTTAAATATATTTTTCTTTACATTTTATAAATAACAATCGACATTTAGTGTGAAATCATGTGTTTTTTAACAATAATAGTTTTCAAACACTTATACAAATTACATTTGAAATCATTAAAATTATATTATAAATTAATAATGTCATACATATTTTAAAATTTATATTTTACGAACACATAATTTACTAAAAAAATCTATAAATTCAATAAAATGATTATTTTAATTGAAATTTCATATTACATAAAAAATATAATATGTGATTTCTAGTATGAAAATAAATATTTTACTAAAATTTTTACATAATAATTTATAAATTTATAAAATTAATTCATATTATAATCATTTAAATTGATAATAAATATTCATAAAATTATTTTTACTTTTTTATAGTCTTTGGTAAATTGATTTTAACATTATTTAACCAATTTTTTTTTATAGTTCTTAATTATAGTTTAATATGTTACCATTTGTAAAGACCCGTAAATTTCAAGGAAATTTTTTTCTTAAATTTCTTTGAAATTTTTCAAGAGCACAGCTTCTGACGGCACCTGATTCCGAGGCTCGGTGTGCCTGGAATCATGTTTCGAAGTTTGGCTCGGGTACGTTCAGTGAACGGACGAGCGGGTTTTTCTAACTTTTGAACCGGTGCCCGGAATCGAATTCTGAGGGCACCGATGAAATCGCAGCGCCGGGTTTTGCCTAGAAACGCCTCTTCCGGAGTTGCATTTTCTCAGGTGTGGTATTTAAATTTTGGGACTTAAGGTTAAGAAATAAAATAAAGTTGTTACGACAACTTTATTTTTATTTCACTTGAAAGCCACATTAAGCTGGTTAAGCTTAGTTGAAGCGGATAGGGTGCAACTGAAATATCCTATCCTCTTGATAGGATATTTGTGGGTGGGGCCCGCACGAGCCCCGCCATTTCTTCCGCTATGTAACGCACCCGCAAAAACCCGTCAAAGAAACTGAAAGTCAACTGACGCGGTTTCTTAGTTTCTTAACAGACCATTAAATTGGGTTGTTTCTTTCGTCCAATTAATTGGGCGGTTTCTTTGGTAAATTAATTCTTGGAATTAATTGTTCGTTTCTTTTTTTTAATCTTTGCTTGTGCGTTAATAAAATAAGATTACTCTTATTTTATTTTGGGTGGAAGCTTGTGGCGTGGGGAGAATTTGGAGGAGAGCGTTCTTCTTCGACGAAGAACGCGAAGAACGCCGGCCTCCGGCGAAGAACGCCGAAACCGCGGAAATCAACGACGCTTCTTCCGCGACGTTTCTTCCGCGACGATCGTTCCTTTCCAAGCGACGTTCTCCCTTCGGACGCACCTCGACAACAACGGAATCAACGACGTTTCTCCGGCGACGTTTCTTCCACGACAATCGTCCTCTTCCGCGACGAACTCGCGAGCGACAACGCTTGAGGTAGGGGTTTTAAACCTTTTTAAAGTTGTTGATCTTTCCTTCGATCTTGAAGGTTCTTTTTTTTGTCGGGCCTTGTTTCTGAATATTTTTATTTATTTTTAAAAAGATTGTGATGGATTATCGTTCTAGAAAGGTCGATTGTTATCAATCTAATGCGAGGGGGGTCGGGCCGCACAAACACGGCCGAACCCCCCCCCCCTCCTTTATTCTTGTTGTTTCTTGCGGATGAAGCGAGATGGCGTGGTGCCGTCGCACCACGCGGGAATCGTACGGCAACTATTGAGCGGTGCCGTCGTGCCGCGCTGTGGAACGAAATCAAACAAGATAGAGACGCCTTCGCGCCACGCCGAGAAGTCGATCAAGCACGCGACGTCGTCGCGCCGCGCCAAAGAGGCCGCAGATTAAATTAATTTTATTTTGTTCTTGAGCGCAGATTGACGGGCGACGACAAACGAGGCCGCAAGTTAATTTTGAGGCCTCCGCAGTGAAGGTCGGGTCCCGGGATGACCGTAGGCGCAGACGGAAAGCAAATCGGACCACCGGAGCGTCTCCGGTGGCCCGCAGAAGCCGGCGGCGGCGCGGGTCGCCGGCGCGGCGGCGCCGCCGGCCGGAGGCGGCGGCACCCCGCGGGTGTCCAGGGGGGCACCCCACGGGTGCCGCGGGGTTGTCTGGAGACACCCCGCGGGTGTCCAGCGCGACACCCCGCGGGTGCCGCCGGGTTGTCAGGCGGCACCCCGCGGGTGTCCAGCGCGACACACCGCGGGTGCCGCGGGGCTGTCAGGCGGCACCCCGCGGGTGTCCAGCGCGACACCCTGCGGGTGCCGCGGGGTTGTCAGGCCGCTCGGCCGAGCCGAGCCGGACCGGCCCTTGCCGGGCGGGGCCGGGCCAACCGGGTCGGACCCGGTTCGGGCCGACCCATGGGGGGGTCGGGCCGGGTCGGCCCGGACCCGGACCCCCCCCCCCGTTTTCGGACCATTTCGGTCAAACTCACATATCTTGAGCTCCAGACGTCCGAATGATGTACCATCAGCTTTGTTGAATTCCTCTCAGTGAGACGGAACTTTTGGCTTACTCTGCTCGAGGTTTGGATGCCAACGGAGTACGGTCGGGTCGGTTCGTACACGAAGCCAACCGGGCCCCTGGAACGAAAAAGCCAATAACTCACAGACTGGGCGTCCGATTGACGCGCCGTCTATTTCGTTGACTTCCTCTTGATGAGACGGAACTTTTGACATACTCCGACCGAGTTTTGGATGCAGTCGGAGTATGGCCGGATTGGATTGTACCCGAAATCCAACCGGGCCCCTGGAACGGAAAAGCTGATATCTTTCAGCCAGGACGTCCGTTCGACGAACCGTCAGCGGCGTTGGTGATCACGTTGAGAAACGGTCCCTATGTGCTTACCCTATGAGAGTTCGGGGTACAGTTGAGATATGGCCGGGTTTGGTTTGCTCACGAAACCAACCAGGCCCCCGGGACGAAAAGGCTAATAACTCACAGACCGGGTGTCCGATTGACGCACCGTCTGTTGCGTTGAGACCCCTGTGACGAGGCGGAATTTTGTGGCACTTCTTTGCGGGACCTTGTGATACTTGGAGTATCAACCAGTAGCTCGTGGAGCGGACCCTCCCGGAGACGAGCGTGCAGAGTACGGAGACCGTGTAGCCGGCTGAGACCTGACGACTGCTTGACCGACTCGACTTGGAGTGAGTCGACTAGCCCAGTGGACGGAGCGCCCGGTATTTGGCGACAGACCCACGGCGGACGGAGCGCCCGGTAGTTGGCCGCAGACCCGCGGTACTCGACAGGAGGAGTACCTCTGTAGGCTATTGGGGGGAGCGCCCGGTATTTGGCGAGAGACCCACAGCGGACGGAGCACCCGGTAGTTGGCCGCAGACCCGCGGTGCTCGATAGGAGGAGTACCTCAGCAGTCTTAGGTTAGTGAGCAGTAACTCGGAGTCGTGACAGGACCACTGTACACTCCAGAGACGGAGCTCTTCAGCAGTTACGGTTTCGATAATGAAAATCCTGGTTTGAGCTGAGTCAATGAATCTTTGCGTTTCCTCATGATTGAGATGGGTCGCTTGATAACTTAGGTATATGTATGGGCATATACCTGGGTGATGGTTATCCGTTGATTTCATGATTTTTGTGTATCCTTGTGATTGGATGAGTTACTTGATGACTTAGGTATATGTATGGGCATATACCTAAGTAGAGTATGATGTTACTTCGTGATTTCTGTCTTAACTTTGTGGATATCCATGTTGGATTTAGTGAGACCTTAAGGGTCTCGGGGTCCCTACTGAGTAGCTTATACTCACCCCTGCACGGTCTATGCCCGCACTTCGTTGTGTTGGTTGCAGACGACGGACAGCGCAGATCGCAGTTGAGGCTTGCGGAGCAGGTCGGTACCCGGAGGAGGACCACTGGGCGGACGTACCCGGAGTAGACGACAGGACCCGAGGAGTAGAGGAGCTATCTGTACCTACCCTTCAGGTAGGATCCGTGGTGGACGATCCAGGAGCTGAGCCATCTGTACCTACCCTTCAGGTAGGAATCGAGGAGGATGACCCAGGAGCCGCTTCGTTCTTCCAGCTGCTGTTTTTCCCTTTCGAGTTGTACTTTACAGTTGGGCTTGTATTTCCGGCCCTTTTACTTTTCTTCGCTTGTGTTTACTTTTCCACTTGCTTACTCTGTGGTGTTTGTTTGCTTTTGTAATGGCAATTCCTTCCCAGTTATCGGGATTTACGCCATTGGTGCTAGTCGCCAGCCCCTGGCCTATGGAAGGCGGGCTTGGGGTAGGTACGGCACGGGCCCCGAGGTCGGGTCGTGACAGATTGGTATCAGAGGTGGTCGGTTCTACCGTAGACTCTGATGTTTCCTTTTCTGTGAAGCAATAGTATTAAGAGTACCGAGTATGGTTTTCAGTTCAGGGAGTCCAGTGTTGGTGCGGGCGGCCGACGTATCCATACACCAGGACCCTGACAACTGAATTCCGACATTGTGCACGAAAACACTGATTGCGTGTGTGTTTCCAAAGTTTAAAAATGTCAGCTCAAACCAGGTCAGCTCACCAGGTTTAATCGTTTGACCGTGTTACAATGTTTCTTTCAGGATGCCTTTTCTCGGACGACCAGCTTTAGCCCAGAGGGATGTGCGTACTGACAGCCTGCCGACCGACGAGGCTTCGGTTCAGGGCCCTCTTGCAGTCGAGGCACCAGCAGAGGAACCAGCGGTACTACCATATGTTGGGCCACCGATGCCACCAGCCCCAGCGGTAGGCGATGCACGCTACTTGAGAGCGCTGCACGAGTTCCAGCGCCAGAGGCCACCCAGGTTCCAGGGAGAGACGGACCCGGAGGCGGCTGAGGTTTGGCTGGAGGCTGTGCTGGGAGTCTTCAGGCTAGTGGGGATGCCAGCAGACTTTATGGCGATCTTTGTGGTTAGCCTTCTTCAGGCAGCAGCAGGCAGGTGGTGGAGCCACTTGTTCCAGTTTTTCCGTGGGATGGCCTTCTCTTGGGAAGACTTCGAGACCTCCTTCAGGTTGGAGTATGTGCCAGTAGATCTACACCCCAAGCATGTTCGGGAGCTTCTGCCTTTGTCGCGTACTTCTCGATCAGAAGCCGAGTCATCTGTGGGCAGTAGACAGATAATGCAGAGGCCCAGAAAGACCAGGCCAGCAGTTAGACGGTCTCGGGTTTTACGACCGGTGGTGCGGGGCAGCCGGGGTGGGGCCAGAGCTAGGCGTGCCAGAAGCAGACTGTGTTACTCTTGCGGCGGAAAGGGTCACCTGGCATGTGACTGTCCGACGCCTCGTACAGATGATGCGCAGGTTTTGGAGGAGCCACTAAGGCAGAGGCAGCGTTGAGCTCTTGAGCAACAGCCGAGCAGTGGACGGGAGCGGAACTAGTAGATGTGTTCCTTGTACTTCTAGTTCCTTTATGCTGTTGTATTCGGGTCTTTGTATTATGAGCTGCAATAATAAAGAAGACACTTATCTCTTTGATGTTCACTTCCCTGTCCTTTGTTTGGTTAATACTGAGTGGTCCCGGTTAAAAAAAATTGTTGACTTGACCCTCACTTTCGAGATTTCTACTGGAGGAGACCCAGTGACCTCACACTGATGCCGACAGTGTGACTCGACCCTTGGAGGCGAGAGTGACAGTTGGATCTCTCAGTAGTTACGTCGAGGCCTTACGACGTCGTCCATGGCATGAATGCGAAATTTATGTCAGGATTGATTGTATTAGGCAATGGGTGTGGTTCATCTAGGGGATGAGACCAGGTTTCTCTTTTCGGCAAAGGAGAAATTTTAGCATCTCTTTCAGATCGCAGGCAAAGAAGGTGCAGATCATCCAGGAGCGGATGAAGACTGCACAATGCAAGAAGCAGGGAACCGACTCCAGTCTTAGAGACTCGAGCGTGTTAAATGTTTAAATATGGGGAAGCTTAAAGGACAGATGAATCTGCGGAGTAGCAGACGTGGAAGTGGGGCCTTGAGAGCAGCAGGTGGTGGTGTACATCTCAACATGTTACAACCACCCGCCTTTGAAATCCCCGCCAGGCTCAGGGAGCAGGAGGGATGGGAAGGAGAGTAGCTGCATGCGGTCAAGTAGTGTGACCCAGGGGCTCTAAGAATGATTCGGGGTACGGGCTATGTCTACTATGAGTTGCCATATCTTTAGACATAGGTACCAATCATTCTTTCCTTCCACGAATCTTTTCCCAGACCTAGAGGTTCCGGGTAAGCCGTTGACTTGACCCTCACGTCTGGAGATACCTTTGGGAGGAGACTCGATAATCACACTTACGCCGACAGTGTGATATGACCACGAGGCGAGAGTTTCGGTTGGAATCTCTTGGTGGCAGCATCGAGGCCTTGCGACGTTGGTCTGGTTATGGATCGAATTCACAGATCATACCCAGGTTGACTGTTTTAGGGAAAAAGGTTGTGGTTTATCTACAACGTTGGGATAGGTTTTCCTTGGTCGGCGAAAAGGAAACCCTGGGCAGCTCAAGATAAACTCATGCACAGGAGGGTGTAGCCGATCATTCTTGGGTCGACCCACCTTACCTTTGTGGCAGCAGGAGTTTTGAGTTTCAGTTCTAATCAGGAAGTAAAGGCCTCTGGAGTTTGAGGGTGGCAGACCACGTTCTTATACGGGTCTCACCTCGACGAGGTTTATAGAGTTGTAGCTGAGGTGACAAGTTACTTCTGATGTTCGACAGACCTTCTGGTCTTTAACAGGGTAGGCGAGGAGGTTTACCGCTTGACCCTACCACTTCAGTTGCACTAGGTGCACGGCGTTTTCCAGGTATCCCAACTGAGGAGATACGTGCTCGACCCCTTCGCATATCATCGACCATGAGAAGCTAGACGGTGGCGATGAGTGTCTTATACGGAGGTTCCTGTGGAGATCGAGGATCGACAGGAGCGGATCCTAGGAGTATGGTCGATTCCTCTTTTGCACTTTCTTTGGCAGCGCGGGAACCTCCAGGTGAGCACATGGGAGCGGGAGGCTCCGATGCGTGCTCAGTACCGCTTTGTTTCCCTAAGTTTGTGATGAAGCTTTACGGGGACGTAAAGCCCTGTAGTGGGAGTAATGTAAAGACCCGTAAATTTCAAGGAAATTTTTTTCTTAAATTTCTTTGAAATTTTTCAAGAGCACAGCTTCTGACGGCACCTGATTCCGAGGCCCGGTGTGCCTGGAATCATGTTTCGAAGTATGGCTCGGGTACGTTCAGTGAACGGACGAGCGGGTTTTTCTAACTTTTGAACCGGTGCCCGGAATCGAATTCTGAGGGCACCGATGAAATCGCAGCGCCGGGTTTTGCCTAGAAACGCCTCTTCCGGAGTTGCATTTTCTCAGGTGTGGTATTTAAATTTTGGGACTTAAGGTTAAGAAATAAAATAAAGTTGTTACGACAACTTTATTTTTATTTCACTTGAAAGCCACATTAAGCTGGTTAAGCTTAGTTGAAGCGGATAGGGTGCAACTGAAATATCCTATCCTCTTGATAGGATATTTGTGGGTGGGGCCCGCACGAGCCCCGCCATTTCTTCCGCTAAGTAACGCACCCGCGAAAACCCGTCAAAGAAACTGAAAGTCAACTGACGCGGTTTCTTAGTTTCTTAACAGACCATTAAATTGGGTTGTTTCTTTCGTCCAATTAATTGGGTGGTTTCTTTGGTAAATTAATTCTTGGAATTAATTGTTCGTTTCTTTTTTTTAATCGTTGCTTGTGCGTTAATAAAATAAGATTACTCTTATTTTATTTTGGGTGGAAGCTTGTGGCGTGGGGAGAATTTGGAGGAGAGCGTTCTTCTTCGACGAAGAACGCGAAGAACGCCGGCCTCCGGCGAAGAACGCCGAAACCGCGGAAATCAACGACGCTTCTTCCGCGACGATTCTTCCGCGACGATCGTTCCTTTCCAAGCGACGTTCTCCCTTCGGACGCACCTCGACGACAACGGAATCAACGACGTTTCTCCGGCGACGTTTCTTCCACGACGATCGTCCTCTTCCGCGACGAACTCGCGAGCGACAACGCTTGAGGTAGGGGTTTTAAACCTTTTTAAAGTTGTTGATCTTTCCTTCGATCTTGAAGGTTCTTTTTTTTGTCGGGCCTTGTTTCCGAATCTTTTTATTTATTTTTAAAAAGATTGTGATGGATTATCGTTCTAGAAAGGCCGATTGTTATCAATCTAATGCGAGGGGGGTCGGGCCGCACAAACACGGCCGAACCCCCCCCCCCCTCCTTTATTCTTGTTGTTTCTTGCGGATGAAGCGAGATGGCGTGGTGCCGTCGCACCACGTGGGAATCGTACGGAAACTATTGAGCGGTGCCGTCGCGCCGCGCTGTGGAACGAAATCAAACAAGATCGAGATGCCTTCGCGCCACGCCGAGAAGTCGATCAAGCACGCGACGTCGTCGCGCCGCGCCAAAGAGGTCGCAGATTAAATTAATTTTATTTTGTTCTTGAGCGCAGATTGACGGGCGACGACAAACGAGGCCGCAAGTTAATTTTGAGGCCTCCGCAGTGAAGGTCGGGTCCCGGGATGACCGTAGGCGCAGACGGAAAGCAAATCGGACCACCGGAACGTCTCCGGTGGCCCGCGGAAGCCGGCGGCGGCGCGGGTCGCCGGCGCGGCGGCGCCGACGGCCGGAGGCGGCGGCACCCCGCGGGTGTCCAGGGTGGCACCCCGCGGGTGCCGCGGGGTTGTCTGGCGACACCCCGCGGGTGTCCAGCGCGACACCCCGCGGGTGCCGCGGGGTTGTCAGGCGGCACCCCGCGGGTGTCCAGCGCGACACCCCGCGGGTGCCGCGGGGCTGTCAGGCGGCACCCCGCGGGTGTCCAGCGCGACACCCTGCGGGTGCCGCGGGGTTGTCAGGCCGCTCGGCCGAGCCGAGCCGGACCGGCCCTTGCCGGGCGGGGCCGGGCCAACCGGGTCGGACCCTGTTCGGGCCGACCCAGGGGGGGTCGGGCCGGGTCGGCCCGGACCCGGACCCCCCCTGTTTTCGGACCATTTCGGTCAAACTCACATATCTTGAGCTCCGGACGTCCGAATGACGTACCGTCAGCTTTGTTGAATTCCTCTCAGTGAGACGGAACTTTTGGCTTACTCTGCTCGAGGTTTGGATGCCGACGGAGTACGGTCGGGTCGGTTCGTACACGAAGCCAACCGGGCCCCTGGAACGAAAAAGCCAATAACTCACAGACTGGGCGTCCGATTGACGCGCCGTCTATTTCGTTGACTTCCTCTTGATGAGACGGAACTTTTGACATACTCCGACCGAGTTTTGGATGCAGTCGGAGTATGGCCGGATTGGATTGTACCCGAAATCCAACCGGGCCCCTGGAACGGAAAAGCTGATATCTTTTAGCCAGGACGTCCGTTCGACGAACCGTCAGCGGCGTTGGTGATCACGTTGAGAAACGGTCCCTATGGGCTTACCCTATGAGAGTTCGGGGTACAGTTGAGATATGGCCGGGTTTGGTTTGCTCACGAAACCAACCAGGCCCCCGGGACGAAAAGGCTAATAACTCACAGACCGGGTGTCCGATTGACGCACCGTCTGTTGCGTTGAGACCCCTGTGACGAGGCGGACTTTTGTGACACTTATTTGCGGGACCTTGTGATACTTGGAGTATCGACCAGTAGCTCGTGGAGCGGACCCTCCCGGAGACGAGCGTGCAGAGTACAGAGACCGTGTAGCCGGCTGAGACCTGACGACTGCTTGACCGACTCGACTTGGAGTGAGTCGACTAGCCCAGTGGACGGAGCGCCCGATATTTGGCGACAGACCCACGGCGGACGGAGCGCCCGGTAGTTGGCCGCAGACCCGCGGTACTCGACATGAGGAGTACCTCTGTAGGCTATTGGGGGGAGCGCCCGGTATATGGCGAGAGACCCACAGCGGACGAAGCGCCCGGTAGTTGGCCGCAGACCCGCGGTGCTCGACAGGAGGAGTACCTCAGCAGTCTTAGGTTAGTGAGCAGTAACTCGGAGTCGTGACAGGACCACTGTACACTCCAGAGACGGAGCTCTTCAGCAGTTACGGTTTCGATAATGAAAATCCTGGTTTGAGCTGAGTCAATGAATCTTTGCGTTTCCTCATGATTGAGATGGGTCGCTTGATAACTTAGGTATATGTATGGGCATATACCTGGGTGATGGTTATCCGTTGATTTCATGATTTTTGTGTATCCTTGTGATTGGATGAGTTACTTGATGACTTAGGTATATGTATGGGCATATACCTAAGTAGAGTATGATGTTACTTCGTGATTTCTGTCTTTACTTTGTGGATATCCATGTTGGATTTAGTGAGACCTTAAGGGTCTCGGGGTCCCTACTGAGTAGCTTATACTCACCCCTGCACGGTCTATGCCCGCACTTCATTGTGTTGGTTGCAGACGACGGACAGCGCAGATCGCAGTTGAGGCTTGCGGAGCAGGTCGGTACCCGGAGGAGGACCACTGGGCGGACGTACCCGGAGTAGACGACAGGACCCGAGGAGTAGAGGAGCTATCTGTACCTACCCTTCAGGTAGGATCCGTGGTGGACGATCCAGGAGCTGAGCCATCTGTACCTACCCTTCAGGTAGGAATCAAGGAGGACGACCCAGGAGCCGCTTCGTTCTTCCAGCTGCTATTTTTCCCTTTCGAGTTGTACTTTACAGTTGGGCTTGTATTTCCGGCCCTTTTACTTTTCTTCGCTTGTGTTTACTTTTCCGCTTGCTTACTCTGTGGTGTTTGTTTGCTTTTTTAATGACAATGCCTTCCCAGTTATCGGGATTTACGTCATTGGTGCTAGTCGCCAGCCCCTGGCCTATGGAAGGCGGGCTTGGGGTAGTCACGGCACGGGCCCCGAGGTCGGGTCGTGACACCATTCTTATTCATTAAAAACTAATTTTAACTTATTTCCAAATATTAATTATGATGATCCAAAATATGGAATCCACTTTTTCAAAATCAATGCATATAGGTGGATGAATTTAATATAAAACATTCAAGCATGAAAGAATGTGTTTTGAAAAAAAAAACATTTTTAAGGAAAAGATGATTCTACATTAACTCTATAACTTGTAATCATCATTATATGAATTTAAATTCATAAATATAGACATAAAATACAAAAAATTCCATTATAGGATTTATCAATATGGTTTATTTTAATTTATCATAATTTAGGATCATTAGGCAATTTAAAATTATTGTCATAATTTTTTTAATCCTAAAAGTAAACTTAAACTAATATTTGATATAAATATGATTTAATAAAATTAATTGATTTAAAATTAATAAATATAAATATTATATTAATTTGAAATCAAAATTGAATAATATTTTTTAATTTAATATTACTTAATTAATCAAAATAAATGAATTTTTATTAAAAAATTCGGTTTTTACTATTCAGAGAAAAATATATATTTTCCTAAATATCACAAAATTTCACCAAATGTTAATTTTGAAATTTTGGTATAAAAAATGATGTTTTATTATAAATTAATATTTTAAGATTTTCTAAAATATATTTATATTATTTTTTTCATAAAAAGATGTTAAAATTATTTCTGACGAAATCATATTTTGAATGAACAATAGTCCTTACCAAAAGTTGATCGATTATTTAAGAATAATTTTTTAATATATTTATTATGTATATAAATTTTATAAATTTTATATTCCTACACATGTCTACAAAATTAACGGAAATGTTAAAATAATCTGATATAAATTGTTATTGTTTGTTTGGGTTCAATGTTGTGTATCACATACGTTATCAAAATAGTTTTCTATATTAAAATCACTTCGTGTTACAAACTAATTAAATCTTAAACTAATGAATATATATTGTTTTCATGTTTTTGGAGGACATTTGGTACGTAGGTGGACATTTCAATCATTGTTTTTGATGTTGATGTGGAGTTCATATCAAATGAACCTTCATTTAGTGTATTAATTAGAGACTTCTACTTATATAAATTGATATTTTATATGAATTAAGAGATTGTTTTGGAATAATTTTATATTATATAATGAATTTACTAGCATATTATTTATCCTATATCCTAATATTGTTTTATGTTAGAGTGTAACGCTTCCCGTATATGATACTTTGATACCCTCGTTTCATATGGCCAACCTGGGGCCTACTAGAAGTTGGACTCATTGGTTATTTTCTCTCATTCTTCTATTCCATTCTAGGATGGGTATCCTTGGTGGTAGAAGGACGTATAAGAGTTATATTATATATTTTTTAGGATATATTATTTGTATAATGGAGTTAAGAAGAGTGAGAATTTTATGGGTTGGTAGTGAACTGGTTATAGGTGATCATAAAATGTGATCATCTCGGGAGAGTAGCTATGACATAAGATTTTAGGCCCTATGAACCTCTGCACATATTCTGATCAAATTGAATGACCAAGTGTGGTGGAAATATTTTCATGGTAGATAATATAAGATAATTATATTCATCATGAAAGGCTTGGTTCATGTTTGAAATGGGTAGTTTGGGATAGTCAATTAAATAAAAGAATTACACAAATAAAAATGTGATTAAATTCCACACGCCATAGCTGAGTGGAAACATTGTGAGTACCATTCCAAATATACCCACCAAGTATTATTTTCATTTAATGTTTACTCTTGTTCCATATGGGATACAACACTTATCACAAAATTTCATGAAAAGTACTATAAAGGTTATGATTACACGAATTACAATATTTTTTTGTTCACATGTCATGCTTCAAATGACATAGAGTAATAACTATAATAAAAATAATACATGATATGAAGATATGAACTTTACTCAAAAATTAATTATAGACTCACAAATATATATTAACAACCATAACATAGTGTGTCCTATCGACCTAATGGACACATAAAAGAACAATATGATAAGGTTTACTTAGTTAAATAAATTAATTTAATTTTTTATTATACGGTATAAGTACATTAAATGTACAAGTGAGCTACATTGAGTGTATGTCTATCATTTTCTATCATAGTTACACACCTAGGGACTCATCTTGTAAGACGTTCCCCATAAAAATTGGAGTATAAAATGTGTACAATGGGATGCATGGCGTGTGGTCTCTAGGTTACATAATCACCAGTCAGGTATAACACATATAAAAATTCATGGTCAATATGATACATAAAAGACTACACACTATTTATATGGGATACAAGATGCATGATCTTGTTTATCATGTGGTGTGATGCCCTAGTCAATATGTGGTGAAAGAAATTTAATGCAACCTATGTATTCAATTCACATGGTTTTAATTAATTTTTAATTCATTATTGGTGTATTGAACACTATTACATGGAATGTAACACTTCTTACAAGAAAAGTACTATTATTTTATCTAAAAAAATACTAATAACCTCCAAATTATTTATATTTTTTATTTATTTCATAAAATTAATGAATATAATTACATCTATGAGAAATGATAGTGGAAGAATAATATATCCAAGTTAGGATTAAAGTAACTATTAATAATGACATTAAAAATAAATAAAAAATATTTAAATAAATAAATGATATATAAACAATTAAAAATAATTATGTGACAACTCTCATACAACATTTTAGATCTGAGAATAATATAACTCTGTGATGTCTTCTGCAAAAGTTTTAATTTTTTCAAGATCGATGATCAATTTGAAATTTATAATATTTGAACAGCATGGTCAACAAAATTAAATTAATGAAAATAGAGAATAGATGTGACACCAAAAAATGGAAGGATCACCACATTTTATTTATAATTAATTTAATAAATTAAATAATTACCATGAAAAAATTATTTCTTAATTAAAGGATTTAAAAAACGATATGAATTGTATGGTCGTTTCATTATAGGAATTAGGAGAAAATTACCACTTGCGGTGATCCATAGATGTTAAAAAAATATATGAATGTTGTCATATGAATCTATGGGATATATTATAGAAGATCCTTTAACCTTCTCCTTTCTCCTTTGATCTCCTCAAGAATCGCTTCGATTGAATTATCCATTATATCTCACGAATTGAGAGTGAGAGGTGGAGGAAGATTTCTCCCCATTCTTGGGAGTATGATTGGAGAGGGAGCTCTCTACCTGGAGAGGATTCTCTCCCGAAGTCATTGTACACAACACCAAAATAATTTTCGGACATGTAACGACAATATAATTATGTTTAAATACCTCTAGTTTTTAGAAATAAAAATTTTCACAAGTTTTTCATTAGTAATTATTTAATCCCTCTAAAAAGAAATGTCCAAAAAATATTATTATTAATATTATTTCTTAAATAGGCACAATAACTAAAAATTAAATAAAATACCATTTAATAAAATAAGAAAGAAATATATATTATATATCGCTTGACATAAAAAATCTATCCTCGATACTTCCACATTTTTTAATGTTCTTTGAATAATGAATACTTTTTTATTAAAATCATAAAAATTCATTATTCATGAATAAATAAATCAATATTATATTCATAAAATAGAAAATAATTTTTTTAAAATATCTTCTGACATTACATTCTCTGAAATAACTAATGAATGAATAAATGTGATTAATTAAAAATGAAAATTATAAAACCTTGTGCAGTAATATAATTTGATCATGTTGTTATAGAAGAAATAATAATATATTATTTTTAACATAGATTCTTTACATATTGTTTGTGGCTCTGTAGGCCTGTATCTTAGAGGTATTATGTGAAAAAGCCATAATTCCATGGTTAGAATCTAGAAACAATTCACGGAATGCATAGATAAATAATTTAATGGTAAAATTACATAATACATCACACAGATGATTGTTGTGTAATATAATCCCTTTGAAATTATATCTCTAATCAAGAGGATTGAATGTTTGTTTCATCAACCTTTGTTCTTAACATCTCTTTAATAGAAATTCTAGAAATACATATTTCTTATGGAACACCATGGCCATGGATTTATTTTTTCTATATCTTTTACAAGAAATAGAATAATATATCACCATATTTTGAATATTAGAAGGGAAAAATCCTTTCTCTAATTACTCATTAATGCAATATTTCTCATGACACACCAAATATTTCCCATCACATTATAGACATATATATTTAGGGTTTTCATCAATAAATAAAATTTTGAAATTTATAATATTCATTAATAATAATATTAATGTACAAGGATAAATACAAACATGTATATATTGGAACAATGAATGACACATATGAATGTGGATTTCCAACAGATTGTAATTGTTCTTATAATATCCTAAACTAGATATTTCGAAGGGCTTCCACCCTCAATGGATTCCTCAAATTCATATGATTATCGACCCCTGATATCATGTATAAATGTTTTACCTCAAATGCTATCGTATGGGTATAGAACATATATTTAAGAATTTTTTGGTAGAATTTATGGGATCTCATCATAATGGGTAAATACTATGAACTTTTAGTGCATTAACTAACCCTAAGTCATTATCACAATCTATGTTACACATAAGAACAATAATTATTTGATAATAAGTTTATTAATATTTATATCTAATAATACATCTATTCATAAAGTACACAATATTTAGTTTTTGGGAACTAACTCCAACATGCTTTTCATAGGTAGCCCCATCGAATGTTGAATCAGTGTGATATTTCATTGGTCTTCTAGGATATTATAGGAGGTACACACACAAAATATATTAAATTAATAATCCTATGATATATTTGATAAAAGTAATTATATTTTATCTATGGATTGACTAATTTGAGGTTGTGATAGTTTTATAAAATGAGAACATTATCAGTGTTTCAGTTAGTTTTTTATAGGTTGAGGGTATTATTTTAGAAATCTAATATTAATCATCAGGTAATTTATATGTATTTTTAAAAGGTTTAAAAATTTAATAATTAATTATGGGTCATGAATTATATTTCTCTCCCACCCATCATCATGATCATACTATGGTTATGTATTTTCTTTATTTTAGGTACCATTAATTCATTTTTGAGAGAGTTGTGGTCCTCACAGATCATAATAGATTGATCTATATCATCTACCAATGCAACATGAAATTGATGAAAAAATCGGGATGGTATTATTATGGCATTATGAATTTTATATTTTATATACAGATAGGAAAAATTATATTTTTCTTGATTCATTGAGCTAAAATTCATGTAGTGTTATTGCACATGAGTCAAGTGATGGAGGATATCCCAACTATGGGACCAGATATGGGAATAGATAATGGGAGGGGGTTTCTATATTATTTTTGGTGAATTCATCCTTAATATACTAGGTAACATATTCCCATTCGGGGAATTTTAATGTAAGGGTCAATCTAGATCATGTTTTTTTATGGTGATTCTCCTTCAATATTTTTAGAGTATAACCCATATTAATTTGTGTGTAAAGGTTCAATAATCATTCATTTAATGATTCATGATATGGTCCTCAATGTGTTTAATTGTTAATTATTTTTTATAAATAATTTTCATGATAGAAAATATTATGCTTTGGTATTTTTGATTTTGTGGTTTGGGTTGAATAGTTTATTGACAAAATTTGTGCCTCGGCGTTTGATTTTGAAAAGGGTTAATGATAGGAACCATATTTTTAGATGGTTTCTTCCACCGATTTTTATTCCCCAAATGTATTCATAGGAACTATTAATGGACATTATTATCACTTTTCATTGGATGTGGAGATCTTATATTGTTATCTGGATCATAGATCTCTTGAAAAATTAAATTATATTATTTATGACTAGGATTCGATCATTGTAATAGTTTTAACAAATCAATATCTAATGTACATTGTGATTATTTATGGGGTGATGAGGATAATAATATATAATTATCTTCCCCTTTACACCTCCATGTAATATAGAGGTATCCAAAGTTATTTTGGCACTTATTTATAACATATAATTTGTTTTCATCCAATGATGGATAGTTAAATAGTGTTGACTTTGTAAACATTTTAAAATATATTGTACAGATTCAATATAGATTTCACAGTATAATGGTGGAGACAAATTCAAGTGATATAATTTGGTTATAATAGGATGTATCACTCTACTATTGGAATAAATCCATTTAAATCACTGTATTACTAGAATTTACAATAATTCTTATGTCAGAATAAGGCCATGCAGTCATTGCTTCAAAGATCATAAATGGTGATGGGAATGACATAGAAGGTTTAGTAGATCTATGAGTCAATTAAAGAAATAAATTATCATTAAATGTATTCTAATGATCAAATTAAGTGGCATCGGGAGTTTGAAATTGATTATCATGAGTTAATGATGGTGTCTTATCATCATGTGTACTGATGATTCCATCATTAGAGTAATATGTCACCCTAATTTTTTTAATATTTGGTTGTGATGGTGGTTTTTTAGGTTGTTCTATATTTTTTATCAATTTTCTCGTTGATGAGATAGATTCCTGGAATATTTCATGAATTTTATCTTAATCGATATCTTTATGAATATTATCATTTTAGTTATATTGGAGTTGTAGAACACGATGTTGATGTAACCTATGAGGATAAACCTATTGTGATCTAGGAATTTCATGAGATTTTTTTTCATCGTCAATTTAATAATTTGGTTTTTGGACTATATAAAAATAGTTTACTTGATGATAGAAAATATGATAAGGATCAACATATGCATGCTCAATAGTCTGGGTTTGGTTATATTTTAATTTTTTCAGATTCCATATATCTGAACATAGATTGATTTTTAAGATTTTGGATGGTGTGACATGTTTTATAACAATTTTATCTTGTTGTTTGAGTTATTTATGTTCTAGATATATCCTTGATAGTTGTCTAATTATGGGTGCTTTTTGATAACTCGTTATCTTAATTTAATGGGTTTTGGTTTAATTATTGATGATGATAAATGATTGAGTGGTATATAATGTGGGTGTTGGGGTTTTCTCTAGTTATTCATGTTATAATTTTTTTGTCAGAGGTTTTTGGGAGATTATGGACATGTAGAGGTGTGTATTGGATAGAAATTTAGGTAATAGGAGTGTGGTTGAAGCATGAACATGTAGTTTATGGAGTAGTTTCATTAGAGGGATGGACCTTGTAACATATCCATGGACAATGTAGTGTGAAGGATTGAGATTTTGTTTAGTAGGTTTTCATTATAGATATATCTATGAAGTATTTAGTAGGTTTTTTCGTGGACCCTCAATAATGGATTTTTTCTCTCCACCTTCTAAGGGATTGCTATGGCTTTGGCATGAGGCCGCAACATGCTGTCTCAGAGGGGCAGACATTCTCTCTATAGATTAAATGAGTTTCATAGAGTGATATATGAGTTGTTTCATACCCTTACCCTTACGTTTTACAATTTTGGGGAAATATGAAGTGGATTTCAAGTTTAATCTCATAGGGGGACTTCAAAATTCATCCATTATGGCTTATCTATCTATTTTCAGTCATGGTTCTAGCAAAACCCATATGGGTTGTGACATGAACCAGATTATTTCATCATATTATTCTATTAAAATTATTATGTATTAATTTATAACCCTTAAAGGATTAATATTATTTCATATCTTCTCCAATGAACCCTTGGTGTCCTAAGGGAATCTTTAAGAAACTTTTAATCCTCCCATTTCATGGGTTTAGATCCATTATTCTATAGAATTATATATGATTATCCAAGGTGAGTTTTTGTTATCTAATGGGTTTTCCCTCTCATTATAACATTATGTGATATTTATAACTATTTAAATTGATTTTTATGGAAATTATTTTTCTGGTTCATAGTTTATAAAATATGGGATGATGCTCTTATGGATTTTGAATCACTTGTAAAAGAGATAATTTAATATTTTTTCGTGTTCTTCCTTTTTATATCAAATAACGATGAAGGTTTCATATCAATGTTGGGGATTTTATACTTTTCATATTTATTTGAGTCTTTTGGATAATCATGTTTAATTTTCTGTTAATAATGTTTGAATCATCCTAATGAATAACAAAACTAAAATTAAAAATGAATCATATTGGTATTGTGATCACTTGTAATGAAGTTATCTTGATGATCCTTGTTGATATTTTCTAGAAAGTGTTCTATCTAGAAGAAATGTTTTTTATAATTCTTTGTAATGGTTGATGTGATTAAATATTGGGAAATTCTTTAAATCTACAAATTAGAGAGTGATTAATGAATGATTCATGTGAAATTAATTATGGTTCTTCATTTGAAATAATTAGAGGTGAAATTATTTCCTAAAACATGGTTATGGATGATAGATATATATTCATAGTTTTTGGTGATAGATTTTTTACAACTAAACCCTATTAATAATGAATAAAATTGAAAATATATTAATATGAAAATCTTATTTATAAAATATTATTTTTTGGGATTGTTTTGAGACAAAACATTCTTTTATGACATGTTTGTTAAGCATGTGTGATCAATTTTATGGCCTTGGATTCCCCATTATTTTTCTATTCTGAAAACAAATTTTGGTGAATTAGATTCATACTATTAGATATTTGATCTATTATATGTTGTGATGTGTGTAATTTTTTATGGGAATGGAATAATTAAATCTTTTTTAGAATACATATTTCCTATTTTCCGAGTGGGTGTCATTGGATTTTTAATAGATGATTTATACATATTCAAATTTTAGATTTACTAATTTATCTTGATGTTCTATATTAATTTATGGTTTTCATGATAGATATTTTTTTTTATTCTAACTACCTACTACTAATGGATTATGTAATGTTATTGAATCCCCTTTTTGGTATTTTAGGTCAAGTATTAGAATTCCAAGAGAAATTAATGTTAAATTGATTATGAACGAATTATTAGAACATGGTGTGGATGATTGAGGTAATAATTAATTAAATAACAACCTAGGATTGATATATTTAATCCTCCAATTGCATGGGACTTAAATATATAATTTAATATGAATTATTAATGTTTTGGCATGTGATAAAGTAGAGTGGTTGAACCATAATATGTTATTGTATTAATAAATTATTGGTATTTAAATAAATCACTAAATGATAATGAATTGTAATTTTGGGTATTGAATCTTGTGTACATATATGAAATCCCATTTCCTAGGCCTTAGAGGTGGAAAATGGGTTTCATGTGGAAAGATAGTATTAATTGGTTCAATGGATTTGTTGTTTCACTTAGTTTTTTATTGAGATACAAAATTCAGTATATTTTTTTGATTTCATACTCTCCACTTCTTATGTTCGGTGGGAACTCAATGAAAAATATTTCTGGGTTCTAGGTTGTCCCATACTGACCTAGCTCACATCTATGATGGTGGTCGGACCAGTGGTAACATGCCCTCAAGAGCATTTTCCCATACGACAGAGGCTTCCGACTACCAGTGAGGGACTCTGGAGGTGATTGTGGGGAGAATATACCATCTTATCTGAGTTTCACAGTGGTATAACAGAGAATTGGAAAATGATAACAGCAGAAGAATCAAATAAATATGATACAACGATGTAGAAGACAACATTTAACAAATTAATAAATGTATCCATTTCCAAATTTACAATAGTTTAATGCATGTCATTGTTATGGTACTTACTGAAAGAAGTAAAAAATAAAACATGCATGACAACATGAAGCAATAATAAATAAAATACAGCAAATCCGTATGGGTGATATCCTTTAGCATCTCGAGATCCATATAGATCCTTTTCTCGAAAATCATCGATACAAATTGCACAACATGAGAAATAAATAATCTTCTATAGTCCTTCGAACAAGAAAAGTCTACTCGGGTACCCTAGTGAATTGGCGCCCTAACTGGGGTGTGAGGTGTATATATCAGTTGGTCGGCACAGCTAGTGTCTAACCCAATCTAGACAATTAATTTTAAATTCAAAATTATTACATATAAAATAATTGTGTGTGATATCAATTTAAACTGGATACTTGGTCTGGGTTCCTAAACGGACACCCTTCCCATATCACGTGCTTTATTCCAAGCTAATTAACTTGAATGTGTACCTGTATGAAGTAGGATATATATTTATATTTAAATGAGGCTAGAAAAAATTTGGTATACAAAAAGGAAACATACCCAAAATCCTATGATTTCACTACTGGTCTAATATATATATCAACAAAGAGTGTCATAAGACATTAAAAAGGATTCATAAACCTTAAGTGAACCAAACATTATCTTAATTATCATAATGTCTAGGTTGTAAAGTCGGAGTCTGATCCCATCCCAAAAGTTATCTCTTAGGTACAAACAACATATTACCCAATACCACTGATATTATTTAAGGAAATATTTCCAAAGATGAAGTGTTTCTTGTGGCATGGGTTTACAATGAGCCTATCCCGGTGTCAAACAGAAGGGTTCGAGTATCGCCTGAGGCTTGGCGTAACCACTTTTACAATGTTTCCATTCTTAATAATACCTTTAAGAACTGGTATCACTCATCGGTATTGAGAAATCCCAGGGAAACCAAAAAACATCTTTATTATTACTATTTCCATGTTGTAGAGTCGCAGTCTGAGCCCGTTCCAAAAGGTATCGCTTCAGTACATCCATCAAATAACCCAATACCACTGAGGGAAACCAAGGAAATATTTTGAAAGGCCACATATCAATCGGGGCATGGCTTCACGATGATCTCACCCCATTATCACATAGAAGTGGTCGAGTATCACCTGAGGCTTGACATAGCCACATTTCTAATGAGTCCTTCCAAAATATTCTCATTGGGAACCAGTATAACTCATAGATATTCAGAAACCCTAAAGAATACAAATAACATCTCTATTGTTATTATTATGAAAATATGTTTAGAATGTTGGTCTGTCCACTAAAATATGGCATCATAATTTGTCACATGCATGTACAATAAAATGTATATGAAAGAATATGGCCTAAACATTCCTCAATGATAGGTTATTAATGAAATTAAATAGTACAATCTAACCAAATTGTGCATTCATGAAATTCAACTCAAAAATTGACATTGCATTTATAAGCTAAAGAATAAGAAATGATTTATTTTTGGGTGGGTCACAACCAAAGGGGTGTCTATGAGGCAAGGCAAACGCCCCCAATGGGTTTCATCAGAAGAGAAGGCAAAAACAGGCACTCTTCAATAAAACATGAAATTTTGTAAGATATAACAAGGCATTGTCAGAAGGTTGTAGTGAACTGCACAAAAAAATGACATTGAAAAATAAAAAAATTAACGTCAAATATACATACACCCAACATAAAATATTCAACAATTCATTAACCTTAACTAAACATGGAAATTTCAATTATGAGATTCATGGGTAAGATGGAAAGTGTTTTGATCAAGGCATAAACCTATGAAAAAAATCCCATTTCAGCTAAACAAGCATGATAAGTCCATTTATATTATTAAAATAGAACAAACTGAAACTATTAAAAAAATAAACACCAACTATATGCCTATGAAAAAATCAAACCAAATATAATCATGATATAAATAACAATCATCGCTCTTTAGTTTATAAGAAAACCCACCTCCCCTGTAGGGGTTTTATTATAAAATCATGGAAACTCTTTATCAAACCACTCATTTAATTATATTTAACATTTATTCTAATAATAATTCAGAATAATTCAAATACAATAAGTTATGCATTAAATAAGAATAACTATCACTGTGACTTTTTGAGACAGTGCACCGCTGTTGGAGGGTATTATTTTAAAACCATGAATTTCTTATCAAAAAACCATTTATCACATTTATCACATCCATCAAAAATTAATCTCAATTTACATTTAAAAGAAATTTAATCTAGAGTTTACTTTATTTACTAAAATATAATAAATGTGAAGTAAGAAATTAATTAAATATATTAATTAATCAATTATCTAAATAAAAAAGGAAAAAGAATGTGATCCTACCTCAAGTGGAACAATGATTTCCACTCTGTCCCTTCATGTTTTATAACTAAAAGTTGATGGTCCCCCACTAGGAATGTGAATCATCACACAAATTCAAGGACACATAGCCTGAATCCACACACCTGCATAGCCATGGGCATGCACACGAGGATCCTTACACATGTGCTTATATGAATATACTCATTTCCACTCATCTACACATGAATATATATATATATATATACATAGTAAAAACTCATCCCCTATATGATTAATCACTTCATTGAGTGACTAAACACTAAATGGGGGAACCCACATACATATATTAACAAAACTATTCACATGCATGAGAGTCTCCCTTGACTCGGTGACTTGAAATCACTTGACAAAGACCAACACTCAATAATAAAAACTCTTGGAACTATAAAAATCCAATGGACACCATAAAACATGGTGAAGACAAAATAGTAGTTTAAAACCATACCTTAGACGGTGGATGAAAACCATGTCTCCCTGAAACCACACAACGTAGTTCAACGCACTGAAATAAACATGCCAGAGACTCATAAAAAACCAAATCCCTAAAATTAACAGAATAGAAACAATAAAAAACAATAAAATATAATCTTGGATCAAATAAGGTGGACTGAAAACACCCGAACTGCCTCTCCTTCAGTGGCGGTTTCCAGAACACGCACCAACACATCCCGAGAGGCCTTCTACATGACCTATTAACTAATAAAAACCGGAAAAACCATTAACCCCAAAACCAAATGTTCTGAAAAAATTCAACTAGGTGCTAAATGAGATTAAAATAATAATATAGATCAATGATAAGGGGTATGAGGACTATACCTTGTTGAATTGAAGGGAAACAATAATGGAATTGGGAGAAAATGGTGCCCAAATAAGGAGGTATCGTGAGAGGGGGTCCACACTACACGATTTCTCCCCATTGGTTGAACCACGCTGTAGAGGAGGTCATGGCCTGGAAGAGATCGTGCCATAGGGAGGGATTTTGACTAAATAGTATTGAAGGAGGAGGGGCTGCGTGACCTAGGGGGGATCGAAGGGGAGGTCTGCCACATGTAGGGAGGAAAGGGAAACGGGAGGGGGTGCACCGTGTGGGTATCCAAGGGGGAGGAGGAAATCCCTCAGGCTTTTACTAGAAACCTAAACAAAATAACATAATAATAATATTTATAGTTAGAAAATTAATTATAATATTAAACCACAATAATAATAATAACAATAACTAATAATAATCATAATAATAATTAACTTATTATTATTATTAAATTTGTAATTATAAATTTTCAAATTAATTAAATTTAATTTATATCCTATTTTAAATTCAAATATAATATAAGTAAATTAATTTAATTAAAATAAAATCACCTCATAGCATCCACTATCGGAAAAAAAGAGTTCCAACACTCAGATTTTAATAAACTTCAAGCCCAACAATTGAAAATTTTAAATTTCATCCCTATTTAATCTTGTTCAAAACGAGGGATTTTACATCCTTCCCACCTTAGAACTTGTCATCCCCAAGAATCCATCTGGGACAATATAGACATTATTCGATCCACAGGAGTTGTGAAAAACATACACATACAAATTTTTTGCATCTCCAAACACCTAACCCAACTTCAATAATTCACTAGGAAAGTAGAACATAAGACATTAATATATAATAAAATGCTCATTTTCCAAATGAAAATCCAAGATGGTACCCATCCAAACACATTCATCTAGAGTCATGTTTATCTAAAGACATGACCATGTAGACATCTCATTAATTATCTGGTCAAAGTTACATCCCACCGTGGGATTTAACATCAGAAAGAGGAAAAACCTCCATCAAACATAAAGCCCATGTCTTTCTAGCTATTTATGAAAATCACTCTTCAACACAAACCGTACTTCCATACAAATGAAACTCAAGGAGAAACTTATGTTATCCTATCACGAGGGTTTAAATGATCACACCACTAAAGATTCCATTCCTATGACTTTTATATTCATTCACATTAATCTTTTTCTTAAACATTTATAAAATTTAAAGGAATAATCATTTACACATTTTAAAATAAACACTATATACATGATTTAGCTAATTCCCACATGGGAAAAGCATGTCACTACAAGCATCTAGAACTATGTGGAAAACTATAACACAGAGGCTTTTCATTTTAATAATAGAGACATGCTAATAAACACATATTAATGACACAAGGAAATCATTATAGTAGATATGTTGCATGCTAAATATATCACTAAAACATTATATATAAATAGGCATGTTATGTAAATGAAAAACATGGCAGATATTTATGGAACCCCATCATATCAGCAGGCAATCGTAAATGAAACGACATGGCATGACACTATTCATGGCATGTGATTTCCTATGTGCCTAATATGATGTATGAATGGATTCATACATAACTTGATAGGAAAAGGTTAATATGACATAAACATCTTAAATTCTTAAGCAGCAAAAATCAAACCAATCACTCAAGGTAAAATCATATCATCTATAATATCAAAAATAAATAAGATTAATTATTAGCCCTAAACACACTGTCATTTCTTTTATGTGGTGTGATCAGTCTATGAATGCCTATTAAACAAGTGAAACACATTCCTAGTCTCCTGCATACCAACCCAAAATATTATGATGAATGAAAATAAACTCTCATACCACATTGTCACATACTGACCCTGCTCACCTCTACGATGATGGTCGAACTGGGGGTAACATGATATTAAGAGCGTCTCCCTATATGCCAGAAGCTGCCGACTACCAGCAGGTGTCTCGAGAGGTGATAATGGGGAGACTATACCCTCATATCATTGTTTTATAGTAGTATAACAATGTATAGGTAAAAAAATATTATATAAAGTAGCAAATTAATATGAGAAAAAACAGCATAAGACAACCTTTAACAAAATAATAAAAGTGGCCAATTACAATTCTATAGCAGCTTAATACATATCATGGTGATGGTACGTACTAAAATCAAGAAACAATAAAACATTCTTGAAAACAATGATAAATAATAATGAAAATATGGAAAATCCCCACAGTTGATTTCCTTGAGCATCTCGAGCTCCAGCATGATCCTTTTCTCACAACTCCCATATAAAAATAGAACAACATGAGAAATCAGTCATCTTATACAATTCTACGAACTATAGAAGTCTACTCAGGTACCCCAGTGCAATGTCAACCTGAGTGGGGAGTGAGATATAAATCCTAGTTGGTTGGAACCACTAGTGTCTAACCCAATCCAGGAAATGAACTTTAAATTAATAAGACTTCCATATAAAATAATTTTGTGTAATAGAAATTAAAACTAGAATCTCGGTCTGGGTTCCTAAACCATCACCATTCCTATATCACCTTCTTTTTCCAAATATGGAAAATCAGAACAAGTACCGGTAATACGTAGGATGTATATTTATATATATAAGAGGCTAGAAAATAGAAGGCAGACAAAAAGGAAACATACACCAAAACATGTTCTTTAACATCGCGTCTTATATATATATCAACAAAAGTGACATTGGAAATCAGAATGGTGTCACAAACTCCAAGGGGGTCCAAACATCATCTTTCGTATCATTATGTTTATGTTATAGTGTCAGATTCCGAGCCCATCCAAAAAATATTTCTTCGGTACATCAAAAAGCATGTCCAAGGTAATCATTTGAAAGACCATGTATTGCTTGGGGAAAGAATTTACCATGAGCCTAACCAAGTATCACATAGAAGGGGTCGAGTATCACCTGAGCCTTGGCGTAGCCACATTTCCAAAAATTACTTACTTGATAATCCATTTGGGAACCGATATTACTCATATGTATTTATAATTCACAAGGAAATGAAACAACATCTTTATTATAATTATGTCCATTTTTTTGAGTTGGAATCCAAGCTCATCCCAAAATGTATCGCTACAATACATCGTTCAAATTAACCACCTCCACCAATCTTGTTCAAGGCAATCTTTCTAAATACCATGTATCACCTGGGTAATGGTATTAACATGAGCATGTCCATGTATCACACAAAATGGCTCGAGTATCACCTAAGACTTGGTGTAGCAAAATTTCCAATAATTCTATCGTTGATAATCCCCTTGGGAACCAGTATCACTCATAGGTATCTATCAAAGCCTAGGGAAACCAAAAAAACGTTATTATTTTTATAATGCGAATAATATTAGAATGCAAGTCAAACCACTAGAACATGGATTCAATGATTAGAACACGCATGTACAACATAATGTATACAAAATCATATTGCACAAAAAATGCATCAATTATAGGTTATTAATGACATTATATAGTACAAGAGAACCTACTATTTCAAGTAGGTAATTAATATCAAACTATAAAATTACATTTATAACCTATAGAAAAAAGCACATATTACATTTATGTGGGGAACAATCAACGGGGTGGCCAATAGAAAAGGAAAATAGCCCGAACATGTTTCACCATAATTGAAGACCATAACGGGCACTGTTGAACAGACCATAAAATTCATTATGTGATAACAAGTAATTACCAGATGTTTTCAACGACATTCTAAAAAAGGAGACATCTAAAGAAAAATGAAACTATGTAAAAGAAACACACACCCAGAAGAACCATTCAATAATTCATTCACATTACATAAAATTGGAAATTTCTTTTATGAGATTCAATTAAAAAAAGGAAAGTATTGTGATCAAGGATTATACCTATTCGGAAATTTCATTAGAGATAAATGAGTATGAGAAGTCCATTTATATTATTCAGAGAGAACAAAATATAACTAGACACAAAACAAACACCAACAAGAGGAATATGGAAAAAAACAAATCTAAATATGATATAAATAATTATCACCCCTATTTGGTTTAGAAGACAACACACCTCCATTGGAAAAGTTTTATTATAAAATAATGACATTACTTTATCAAACAGTTCAATTAATTATATCTAACATTTGTTCTATAACTACTTCAGTATAATTCAATTACAATAAGTTAAACAACAAAATAATTATAACTATAATTTTAAGCATTCAAAAACATTACACCTATGTTGGATGGTTTTTATTATAAAACCACAAATTTATTATCAAGCAACCATTTATCACATTTAACACTTCCATCACAAATCACACACATTTCACATTAAAATGGAATTTAATCTAAATTTTACTATATTAAGTAAAATCTATTTAATGTGAAGCAACATATTAATTAAATATAGTAATTAATGCATTCTTTAAATTAAAAAGGCAATGGAATGGGATCATACCTCAAGTGGAACTATGTTGTCCACTCCAACCCTTCATGACTTCTAAATAAAAGCTATTGCTCCCCCACTAGCCTTGTGAAAATTTACACATATAGAAAGACACATATCCCTATTCACACACCTACATGTCCATTGGTATGCCCAAGGTTATCCTTCCACTTATAGTTATATGCATTATCTTGTATCCACTCACCTACACATGGATATATATATATATATACATGGTCACACGTAGCCCCATACATGCATAATCACTGCCATGGGTGACTACACACAAAACGAGGGAACCCACATACATATATTTACATCTATATGCACATGAAAGTGATTCTTCCTTGAATTAACGACATAAACCCACTTAATAGGGACCAACAGTCTACAAGATAAACTCTATGAACTATAAAACACCTAAAAGAAACCATAAAACAAGGGATAAACTAAACAAAGGGTCAAAACCTTTCATAAGACAGCAACGTCAAACCAAATACCTCCTGAAAACACACAATAGAGTTCGACGCACTTTAAGAATCTTTCCAGAGACACCAAAATACAAAAATCCCTAAAATTGACAATTTCGAAACAAGAATGAATAACAAAAGTTTACCTATGATAAAAGACGACAGACCGAAAACACCTAAACTACCTCACCTTCAGCGGTTTTTTCTGGAACACACACCAAAATATCCTGAGAATCCTTATGCATGACCTAAGAATTGGAGAAAACCAGAAAAATCATTATCACCAAAACCTATGGTTCAACTGAATTCCAACCAGGTGCTGAAAGAGATTTAAATCGTCATAGAGATATTGGTAAAGGGGTATAAAGACCATACCTTGATGAATCCATGGTAACTCGTAATGGAATCGGGAAAAAATAGTGTGTATGGAAGGAGGGGTCGTGAGAGGGGGTCACACCATACATGGATTCTAAACGAGGGTCACACCGCGTTGTAGAGGAGGTCATGAGAAGGAGGGGATCAGGTCGTAGTGGGGGAGTATGACTAAGGAAGCTCGAAGGAGGAGGGGTTACGTGGCCTAGGGAAGCCTGAGGGGGAGGTGGGCTATGTGTATAGAGGAAGGGGAAATGGGGGTGTGCCACGCGGGGCTCCAATGGGGAGGATGAAATCCATCAAGAATGTACTAAATTCATATACAAAAAAATATAGTAATAATAATTACAGTTATAAAATTAGCAATAATAGTAAACCACTATAACAATAATAATTATATCTAATAATAATAACCATAATAATAATACATTTTTTAATATTTCTACGATGATTATTATAATTTTTTAATTTCATTTCATTTATTTTACTTCCCATTTTAACTTCTAATGTAATTTAAATAATTTAATTTCTTTAATGAAAATCACCTTGCTGAACCCAGTCTCTGAAAAAGAATAGTTCTATTGCTTGACTAAAAAAAAGACATTCCCTGCAACAGAAAATTTTATATAATTTCTCTCTTTTGTTTGGTTCAGAATGTGGGATGTCCCATACGTGCTTTCAACAACATTTAGGTTGGAAGGGTAACTAATGGATTACTTCTCCATATTCGTTTCTCACCCTTTAAATGAACCATGATGTGTCAACATATACAATTTTTAATGGCATGTCGTATCATGAATGTGTCTATGTGGGTAGTGGTGGCATTAATATTAATTATATTATTATTTTACACTAGTAGAAAATTTATAAATAAAATTCATTTTCTAACTTCAGTTATATATAAACTGACATTCAAAAGGGTTTAATGTTGGTTATTGACATAAATTACATTATAGAACTATTATGTTTGGATTAAAAATTGATTATATCAATAAATAATGTTAAAATACCCCTTGAAAATTTATAACATATGATAATATATAACTGATATTAAAGCTCATGTTTTAATTTTAGTAATATGAATACCCCCAATAAAACCCCTTTGTGACAAGGGTTTTAATGTCTTTTATTCATATAACCAATGTTAAAAAATAATTTCTTTATATTTGGACATGGATGATTCACTTTATTCATAAGAACTCTCTCAATTTATAAAATCCCACTTAAATTTTACAAAACCACATTCAAATATTTTGGAATTTCCTATAAAATGATTAAATTGAATACTTTCTAAATTTATACTGAAATCCAATTTGATGTATATTATTATTCCCTCGCTTCATCATTAAATGATTTCATATTGGTATTTATTGTTATTATCTCATAATTTCATATTCTTTTTCTTCATCATTATAAAATTTGATGATTATTATGGTGTAATTGTTTTCTTGCTATAGAGATTAGAAGACAATACTTCTACATTATATTTTCTATCCTGAGTATAAAATTCATATCGAACCATAATTTAGTATTTCATATTATTTATTTCCAGAAAATTTAATTGAATTTCAAAAATTGAAATTTAGTTTTGAAGGAAACCACAATTAGGAAGGAAATAAAGTCATTTTCTTTAATATTCTTGTTTCCATTTTGTTTATGTAATGATCTCTCTTTTTCATCCTAGGAGGTAATCTAACAAAAAATTGTAATAAAATAATATTTTATTGATGTCGGTTATTATGATAATCATTGTTAGATGATTCTTTTAACATCATTTATTCATATTGCTGATATTATAAATTACTTTTGACTTTGGTTATAAAAATATCTATCATCGAATGTCTCTAAATCATTAATTTCAATGTCTAATGTAATAAATTTGATTTCAAAATTCTAAATACAATTTTTATCATTGGATATTATATCCTAATTCTAGATACATTCATTTTGAATAAAAACCAATGATATAACAAAAAATTGATTTTAATTTTTTTTGTTGTTGTTGTGTGTAGATTGTATTGGCTTGAGGGATGAGAACACATTTATATTCTAGTATTACTAAATATGGTTACAATTGAATTTCATTTATTGTATTTTATGGTTTTTTATATGATGGATGATAAATTTTATGTATTATCTTTTACATGTAATTTTTGTTATCACATATCATTGATATGAATGTGCATGAGGTGAAATATATTATATGGCTTCATGGGGTGTCTACTGACCAAAACATTATTATTAATATTTTCCCACTAAATGAAACTGTGTTATAATACATGATATAGTATTATAGAAATAAAAAACTGAGTTGAATCAATAAATATTGATTTCTTTAATTAAAATAATTTCATTAGTTCATAAATAAACTCATGAAAATGGAAAACATTACATTGGGACAAAAAAATATAAAATATAAAACCTAGAACGGTAAAATATGGATTTACCGAATCTTCTATAATAACCCCTCACAAAAAACTGTTGAAAAGAAAATGATTATTAATTAACCAATCACCATATTATAAAATAAAAATATAGAACCCTAGAGGAATTATAGTGAATGATTAATAATATAAGATGTGGTATTTATAGGATGTAATATGAACATTTGAATAATAACCTCACAATTTCTAAAAGTAACATTTTCTTTGGGAATATTAACATCACTTTTGATAATAGTAACCATATAGTTGGAATAGAAATTTATCCTATAAGTAAATAAATTTCATTTAAATAATATTTACTCTGATTTATTTAATGTAATATAAATATATTAACTACATTAAATAAATATCAAGATTACAAATAAATGAATCTTTTATCTAACTATATTTTAATGTAATTCCAAAAAAATATTATTCAATATATAAAAAATTAATATTAATCATGTAATTTAATTATTTTCATAAAATAAATTTCATATTTAGAATTATCATGTTATATTTTTCCAAGGTTTGTTTTTTTGTTATTATCAAGAATACTTAAAATTAAACATGAATTTAAAAAATAATATTTTTAATATACTACATGTTTTACTATATAATGATGATTCAATAATGACTTAATAAATTTTTAAATAAATATTTAGATCCAAAATAATTTTAACAATACAAATAATTCACTTAAAATCATTAAACATAATTTACAAGCCTAAAATGATTTGTCAAACGTCTTAAATAAAAAGTGGTTCAATAAATATCAATTTTTCATTTTTTTTAAAATCATTTTGATTATACTAATAAATTATTATTTATCGGTTTTAAGAATTAATAAAATAATTTTATCTGATTAATATATATATATATATATGTGTGACATATTTTTAAAATGGTTACTATTTAAATTTTTATGTTGATATTATTTTTTATTCAATATTTATTCCTAAAACTACCCCTCACTTAAATTATAAATAATCGCTCTACCTCCTTTTAAAAAATCACTCATACATAAAATACGAAATATAATCCTCTTCCCAAATCCCCTCTGTGAATCCCTGTATAATACTTAGTAACATTATAGTGAAGAAAAAATCATTCCATCAAGGTTGCTTAGTGTTTTATAAGAGAAGTAATGCCATGAAAAGTGTATGTTTTTATAAAATCATCTATATTTCCCATATTCTAGTCTTATAAATCTTAATTACACTCAATAACCAATTATTTTAAAATCTATCATTTGTTATTTTATTATTATATGATATTTTTAAAATATAGAAATGATCGTACTTTGAACGTATTTATATTTTCTAATTTTCATTCTCTCCTCCAGACATTATCCTAAAAATGGAATGTAAACCACACAAGAGGTTATTGAAAATAATTTTCTAATAATAACCCTATAATATTACTATAATTAATTATTTTTAATATATAATTTCATAAATATATCTATTTCTATGTTAATCAAATTAATTTCTTAATAGAAATTATGAAAGATTAGTAAATTGAAAAAATAAGATAAAAATTGTAGAAATTATCATATCAAAATGATTCCCCTTTAATGATAGAAATTATTACTTAGTATACAATTATTATAATTCATAAATGAAGAAAAAATAAAAGAATACAATTATGGTTCTATGTTTTAATAAACCAAATTATATAATCCATGATACGGAAAAGAGGCAAAATGTGGCTGGATTTAATGTAAGAGAATTCTTAATTTATTCTTCCTCATTAAAGTACATCATTTTTTTTATTTAATTACTTTCATTTCCAACCACTTTTATTATACATTTTATATCATAATATAGTTTTACTAATGGGTGACCTTTATTTCCTCTCATTATTCTCTCTATTTAATTCATGTTGTATACTGACATGCTACAGAATTCATTTATTGAATTTCAATGTTTTACATAAAATATTATTATATTATGAATAATGAAAACCATCCTTGCACAAGGTAATTTAGCTAAATAAAAATATAATTCATTGATTCATTGATTTCCATTTATAAAACCCATATTTTATTTCAATAGTCTAAAAATGATGTAATGTTAAAGTGTTCAAGAACGTTTGTACATATTTAATTAAAATGAATCATGATCTATATTCTCATCTATTGTTAATGAAAACATTCATTATGATATATATATATATATCACATTTTTCAACACATATTAAGGGAGCTTGCTTATAGCAATCCATTGACTTGGGTATATAATTAATCTCTAATGATTACATGTTTTATCATACCTTGGTGAATAACATTATTTTTTTTAATTTATGAATCCTTTTTGATAAACCATGTTGATATTATTATGAATGAATAAATTTTATGAAATATAAATATTTACATGTTATGTATAATGTACTTAAAATTATTATCTCATATTATGGCTCATTTATTTCCTATTATGATAATTTATGTTCTATTTCCATTATTTATTCCTTTATAGGGATTTTTTATCACCAATTTAATTTGATATATTTAACAAGGATATTAGTGTCACAAAAAGTAAGCTAGAATAACCTATGAATAATCATTTCATTTGAATTAGATTATTTTTTTATTGTTACTCTCTTAGGTTTCTAATTTTAGTGAATCTAAAACATAAATGATTCTCTAGGTTATTAAGTGTTGTACAATTTAATGAAAGATTAATGTTTTAAAGAGGAATAATTACAGATATTGTATTAGATCATGGTTTGATTATTAGTCAAAATTTGTATTGGAATGTTATAGAAATAATCATAAGGATAACTGAAAATATAGAAAACATCCTAGAATTTTGGTAATGAATTAAGTATGTGATTTCCACGAAATGAAATCTTATCGGGATACTAAAAGTGGATATGGATCTAGTCCAATTAGAAAAATGGTTAATTGCCCAAGAAGATTAACACTAGGGTATGACTCGATCGTAACCTTTTTCATGAAAATGGGACTTACTACACACCTAGTTTTACACTCTTACGAGATATGTTTTTTTAATAAATTTATTTTTATAAAAATATATGAATGATAGAATACAATTTTAATATTAGTTATAAGTGACTAAATAATAACATTTTTAAAAAGGTTTTTTTAATTAAAATTCCATTAAAATTACAAGATTCCGAAATGTATAACTTTTCACATGATTTTCTTCTTTTAACAAAATGGTGTCAAATATGATAAACCACTAAAATGATTAGGGTTTAGGATTATGAACTAACATCCTTCCAAATTTGATGGATGATGGAATGTAAAACATCATGAATACTATGAATCTACAATACAATGATATGAAAATGAAGCTAAATCAGGATGGAAAGAAAACTACTCCTTAAAGGTAACACCTTGAAATTGATTCCTTCATGCATCAAGGACCATCTTCCCTTAGTTGACCTGTTGATACTTTAATTTATGAACAATTTATTACCAAAATTGTCAAAATATTTAATGTTCTCCATCATATAGAAGAGGATAAAGTCACCTTGGCAATATACCTCTTTGAATGAGAAGCTAATATATGATGGAAACTAATTGAAAACATGAATCCAATGGAAGACATTGGTGATATCAACTATTAAGAGTTTTGGGGAATCAATTAGAGAAAATGGATAAGCAATTATTAAAGATAGTGAAAATGTAAAATGAATGAGTGGGGAGATATGAAATGAACCCCATAAGAAATTCTTGATAAAAATATAGTTCAATTTTGAATCCTAATGAAAACGTTGATAGAATAATTATACCTATGAGACCCTTTATATGGAATAATCTTTCATATCAATAAAATGAAAGAAACGAGGATATAGTTAAGAGTTTCTTATAGGTTAAAATTTATTTTGGAGTGATTTATTGGTTTTATATTCAAACTTAATAGAAAATAGAAATAGAGAACAAATCATTGATGAATTTAGATAATGGAATAGGAGGAAAGAAACTAGAACTACCCACATGAAAAAATTATGGGACAAAACTTTTGAGGAACTACCTACACAGGAGTGGGATATTTAAAATAAATATAGTAGATGGCCATATGGAAACAAACTATGAAATTAAGGTGAAGCCTCATCATCTCAATGAAAAAAATGGATAGATGTTGAAATCGCATCTTGAACAATTTTTAAATCAATGACCATATTAGAAGATATTGTATGGTAAAATCATCTACCATAGCATAGGAAAATGGAGAAGGTTATGTTTTTCTATAACAATGGTTGATGTTGAGGCTCTAAATGATATAGTATTAGGTGTAATATATTTTCTCTCAAATATATCTTGTGATTTATTTGAATCTATTTCAAATGATTTCCCATTTAAATATATGTTTTCAAATATTATAGAAACAATCCTAGAACATCTATAATTAGAGTTATGAGTTAAAATTCATTGAATAATTATCCATGAATAAAAAGTGTATATAAATTCAAGTATCAAATTTGGTGAGTAAAGTCTCATTTCTAATCATATTTTCATTCCGATGGTGGAATTTAAGACTATTCTAGGGATGGAATAGATATAAATGTTTAATTCCACGTTAAACTGTTTAAGAAAAGAAATTTCGGTGGCCTTGAATGGATGCAATATATTTACTTTCAATTGAGAGATATCCCAACCAAAAAGTTTTCCAAGAGAAACTCTTATATTATTTTATGGAAATGATTGGCGATGAAAAAGAAGAAAGATAACATATAAAGATAGAAAATATACCCATTGTTTGGGAACAAATATATGCATTCCTATAAGATTTTAATGGAAAATCCCCAAAATGGTGCAAGAGTTAACTGTTGAACTCATACCTGGATCGAAGCCAGTATCAAATAACCAATATAGAATGGTATATGTGGAGTTGATGGAATTAAATAAGAAACAACATGATATTATTGGGGAATGTGTTATTTTCCCACGTTTTCCTCCTTGGGTAGTATTTATTCTCTATATGGAGACATGGGATGGATTAATGAGGCTTTACGTTGATTATTGATAACATAATGGAATCATAGTGAATAACAAATAACCTCTTCTAGGGGTTGATTATTTTTTTGAACAACTTAATTTGGATCATACCTTTCCACCATTTACCTTATAACTAGGTATCATATTTTATGTGTGAATATATAATATATCCCATTTTCCTCCTTCTGAAGAATATTTCGGCATTAGGAGTTTGTTGTTATTCTTGTCAGACTGAGCAAATATGCTTCAATAATTACTGATTTTATGAATAGATCATATATTGATTACCTTAATATATTTTTGGTAGTAATTATTTTTGATATTATGAAATATTTAAAATGTCACAAGGTGTATGTGGATCATGTAAGGGTCTTATTTTAATCTCCAAGGGAGGATAATCTATATAGTAAATTCCAAAAATGTGAGTTCTGGTCATAAAAATCTATATTCATCTAGAACATTGTGACCATTGATATTGAAAAGAAAGTGTTCTCAAAGGAGTGGCCACATCCTACTATAGTTCCTATTATTTTTAGTTTCCATTCTATAATAGGATATAATATAATATTTTTGAAAATTTTTTCTTGGATTTCTATTCCACCAATCATGATAACTCAAAAGGGTGTCATTTTTAGCAGGATAAATGAGTTTGAATTTTTTTTTTAAATTAATTAATAGATTGGTTAGTGATCCTATGCTAATATTACCTTATAATAGGTAGTGATTTTATATTTATAGTGATGCTTCCTTAAAATTTCTTTGACATGTACTCATACAAAATTACGAGGTGATTTCTTATCTACAATGGCAGTTAAATTTTCATTAATATGTATACCCAACTCATAATCTAGAGTTATATAAAGTCATATTTTCCGTGAAGATATAGAGACACTACCTTTATAAGAAAAAATGTGATGTATACAGAAACAAAAAATGTTTTATGAATATTTTCAAACATAATGAGATCAACATGAATTGTAAAAGATGGTCATATATAATATAGGAGAAGGATTAGTCTATTCACTACTAGCATAGAAAGGGTAAATAATGAACATGAATTTCTTAATAGAAAAGAACATAATACTCTATCAATGATGAGGATTCAGAAATTCCCTATCTATATGAATATGGAAAGTATATACTTCTAAATCCTAATGGTAGGGAATAAAACCAACTTTTATCAAATTATTTACCATCCATATATCCAATAGTGAATAAAAGATGAACAAAGGGATGATATAGAGATTTAAAGGATGGTGAATGGATTGAAGTAGGGTAAGCTCCATGGGATTCACATCGATGAAGATTATATCACTTTATTTGAAAAAATAATTTTTGGGCCGTCATTTTATATGATAAAATAATGAGATACTATGTGATTTATAGTAATTATCATTCTCTATCCATCCAGGAAGTACCATGATGTACTGTGATCATAATGTGAACTTGTACTAGGACCACTAGAAGAAGTAAATTTTTTCGTATACCTCAATTTTTTTGGTATGTTATCAAGTTAAATAAATGTGACAAAATTCATAGGGGAGGTTTCAACCATTTCCTTCCACACATGGAAATGGGAGAACATCCCCATGGATATTTACTTTGGTCTCCCGAAGTCATCAAAATGGAAAAATTTAATATGTTTTGTGGTTGATCGAATCCATAATAATTATCATGTCATCTATATTGTTGAAGATTTATCTCTTAAATATCATTCCATGATATATGTAAAGGATGTGGTGAGGCTACATGGGTATACAAATTTAGTCATTTCTAAAAGTGACCAAGGGTTCACTTCAAAATTCATGATAAATTTTATGGCATTCTCTAAATATTGAGTAAATTTTTTCTACGAACCATCACTATGAACTAATGGAAAAAAGGAAAGGGCCACTCACATAGGTGAAGACATATTAAGAAATTTTCCAATGTATTTTAATGGTGGATGAAATCAACTTCTTTTATTAGTTGAGTTCTCACACAATAACAACTTCAAATCAATTATTAAAATGGATCCATATTAATCACTATATGGGAAGTGATGTAAAACACCTACTTTTAGGGATTAATTTGTTGAAATAAAATTAGTACAACCTAATAAAATTCTGAGATAATATAAATGTTTCATGCCATATAAGAAAAAATAAAATTTTCTTAGAGTTAGCATAATAGTTATGCTGACATCCAATGACAAGTAATATATTTTGAGGATGGAGAAAAATTATAATAGGAAATAGAAACATGGATGAGAATAAAATGGTTTATATGGAATCTAATTCCTATACCTATTTATATTATTCCCATTGAGATCCTTTATCTCAATGGATGAGTGGCCTATTAGGATGAAATTCTCCCAAACATGGATTATGTTAATGATGTGTTCCACCTATCACTTTTGAGAAAGAACATACCAGATCCCTAAATTATATCAAATTTAAAGAAGGTTTAAAGGCATAATGAAATCTCTTATAATGACTATATAGTGATGGTATTATACCATAGAAGAAATGTTATACGCAAAGAGATTAAAAAAATTCTAATGTAATGTAGTGGAACAATCTATAAGAAGAGGTGATGTAGGAACCAGAGGAAATGATGAAAAAAATACCCACAAATTTTTTAAATAAAAAATTTGATTTGAAATGTTAGGGAAGAAATTTCAAAAGTTGGTTGAATGTAATAACCCAGACATTATTATTAGTATTTATTAATTAAATTCTATGTGTTATATTATTTATTATTTTCTTATATGCATTCAATCCATTCTGATGAAATAAAAATTTATTTCATTTTTATTAATCCTTACATTACTCTATAAGTAATCCCATGAAGACGATAATCATTTTAATGGGACCATAAATAAAAAATATAATATTTATAGTGGGAAAATAAAGATAACCCCAACATTTCAGAAACAATTCTTCCAAGAAAAACACTATAGAAAAAACTAAAATAATACTTAACTGATCGCTATCAAATAAAATGAAAATACCGAACTATTGGATTTATTTTACTAAATTTTTAGTAAAATAATGATGCATTACTTTTATGTGGTAATATGATCATTGGATGAGTAACCTTGTTGGGACCATGTTGGTAGTATAGTGTTTTTGAGATATTGTGATGATTAATGTTTATTAACGTAGTTGGTTTTTGATATATTTATGAAAAATTACCTATAATTCTAATTTATATTAATTTAATGAATAAATTTCAAGATATATAATGATAAATAGATTTCTTGAGAAATTAAATTGATTGAATTTTGTTATGAATAGTTTTTCTACATGTTCTTATTTTTGGAAATATATTTCCAAAATAGGGTTCTTCAATTGTACCATGTAGGGTGCCGAAAACATAATATAGTAAGATCTATCTAACATTAAAAATCAGAATATGATTTATTTTTTGATCAAGTTCCTATAACTTCAGTAATAAATCCTCATAAAATATTGTGTTTTGAAAAGACAATACAAATGAATATTTTAAATTCTTCTATGAATTTTAGGTTTTTTGGATATAGATCATTGAATAGAGAAGTAGGATATGAAATTTTTTTAATAACACTACAAGTTTGAAAACTCTGAAATTTAATGAAAGTTAATGGTTTCTATTAGATATGGTTTATCATATGAATTTCATCAAACACCCATGATCAGATGTGAATCATTAGTTGATCATTTTTTTATAAATTTTGTCTTTTTGGTTTCTATGTTATCAGTTATTGAGGTGATTAAAATACGAATGTAATATAAAGATATTTAAGTTTTCATATTTGAAAACTTCATAAAATAAAAAGGTCAATATTATATTTTATTTCAAAAAAAACATTGATGAAATTTAATATTTCTTCAATACAAAATTTAATTAGAAAAAAGTTATTGGCATATAATAATATTAATTTTTTTATCGGACAAAGTACATCGTAAATATTTAAAAGTGATATAGTTTTTTATATTTTCTAATCTTAATAAATTTTAGGATTTTCATATAAAAATCCATTATTTGAGATTATAATATAAATCCATTAGACAAGCTTCAGATATATATCCATCACATGATATTAAGACACCTATTCATTTGACAAGCTTCAAAAACCAATTGATCAGTCATGATATAAATTTGAATCCATCAAATGATCTTAAGACATCGATCTATCAGAATATATATATATAAATTAATACATATAACAAGATTATTGATATTGATTCATTATATCATCATTAAGACATAGATAGTTCACTAGATGTTGAGTTTTATAAGAATGAGGAAAAAAATTAAAGGACAGATATGGTGCATTAAAATGTTAGACATATTGATGTAGAAATGATATTTTCAACCATTGTATGTTTTATTAGAGAATTATAGTGATATATAATTTGTTTTATGTTATTTTAATTGGGTCATGAGTACTAAAAGGTTGAATTTGTTTTTTCAGAAGGACATATTTTAGAATATAATTTTTGGAAAAACAATTTTAATCTTAATATAGATATTTGTTTGATAATTTTGAAGATATGGTAATGTATAATAGATTTTTGAATACTCCAGAAGAGTTGGTATTAATTGGGATGGGTACATATGAAGATTGAATGAATTTGAATTTTGGAATTTTGGAATTTGGGTGAGCTGGGAAAAGATATTAGTCTCCCTTTATTTTATCTACTATAGAACATATAAAAAAGTACACAATACATCATAAATTGAGACTGTTCTCCTGAAAAAAATTCTAGTGTTGGAGTTTTGGATTTAAGCTACTTTCTAGATATAAATTCAAAATCATGGTTTCTAGAAAAAAAATTCAAAAGAATGATTTCTATATTGAAGAATTAGCTATAGAATCCCAGGTCATTGTTCAGAAAATGAATATTCCGGATGATTTCATCAAATAGACAAGATTAAAGAAATCGATTATATTTATATATTTTATATAAATAATGTAAAGGTAATGGTCATGGTTCATGTTTACTATGAATATCTGGGCCTAAATATTTTCAGACATTTCAATCAGATTGAGGAATTTGATAGAGTGATTTGATTGGATTTTATATAATATTTAGATAAATAGTTCTTACATTCGTCTAGGAATTAATGGGAAAACTATTCTAGAAGAACAAAAATAGTGATGTTTTTTAAATAATTAATGTTTCAATGTTTGGAACCTATTGGTAATGGTTTCTAGACATGTTTAAAAATCCAATTTACATCTTCTATTCTAGAATAATTACATGCATTGTAATATTATTCATAGTGTTAGAAAATTGTAAGGTTATTTCCTAGAGGTAGTATCCTTATAAAATGAATTTTACCCTTTTTAATTGTATGGTATTGGATTACATAAAAACCATTCAAATGCCTAGATACTTTGGTTGCATATATAAACTTGTAAATACTTTTGTTCCTTTCGTTGTGTTTGGTTTTTGGACTTTTATAAAATTGATAAATATTTAAATGGAGGAAAATTATGTTTCATTATAGTGATAAAATAAAAATATGTGTCAGTGATTCACCCATACGCTTCTTAATGATTAAATTAATCTTATGTGAGAATCCTCAATTGGTATTAGAGGGTATGTTCCCTTCATTCACTACTCTGATAAATTTTAAGGGAAATTTTCTATGGATAGTTTTATTTTTTGGGAGAACTAAGGGGAATAAAATTTTCAATGGAATGAACTATAATTTATAGATATATATAATGTTTAAATATCTTATATGCCTAGTTTATGATCTTTGATATGCTACTATATATGGATTTATTCCTCATGATGAGAATGTTCTCTTATAGCTATTGATTAGGAAAAAATAGATAATGATGGAAGGGAAAAAAGATTTTATTTCATCACACTTTGAAACTGAATTTCATGGATTATTGGGATTTCAAACTAGTAGTGGTATTTAAGAAATGTTCCAAATTATATATTAATGAAATATGAAGGTGAAGAAGGAGATGTTAAAAATATATAGTGGGAAGGATGAAGATCTTAGAATTTGAAACTATGAATCTATTTGGGACAGTTTTAAAAAGGGTGAATTATATTGAATTCAAAATAAGATTTATTTGGGAAAATATAAAATATTCAAGGTTTTTTGGGAAGATCCTACAAATTATTCTTGAAATGTTTTATGAAAAAGTTTCATATTTTTAATATAGAGATCCTGAAACTATATCTTGGGATAACATTCATAGCACCCTCATTGCATATGAAATGAGTAGAGAAATGTTATGAAAATAAAATTACAATTTTATAGTGAAATTTATATGAAAAGTTCCACGATTGGAAAATAAATAAAAGTTATTGAATGTGATGATGTAGATGAACCTGATACCAAATATGTGGTAAGTAATAATATTTATAAATTTATCATTATTTTAATAAAATTTGAAATGAGGTATTGGAGAGTGAAAAGTTAATTTAATAAGAAAATTCATTAGATGGTGAACTATTAGGAATTTTTCTACAAATTAGCCTTAAATAAATGATTTATATTAATGAGATGAAGATTATATAAATTCAAGAATATATATTAGGAAACATGATGAAAAATATAAATATTATTCCAACAGAATGGATTCAAATTTCACCAAATTCAATAAGAGATGTTAATTATAAGGATAAAAAATAAATTATTTTGATGTTGAAACTGAAAAACACTATGTTGTTGCTGTAGAATAAACATTTATAAAAAATATATATATTTGAAGAGTTTTTTTGGAGATAACATCAGTTCTGTTGAAGATGGGACTATGATAGAATATGGTATATAAATATAGTTGTTAGGTTGTCTTTAAATGATTATATGACATGAAATAAAAATAAATAAAAAAATAATGCATTAAAGACACTAAAAATGTATATTTTATTTTAGATAAATCTATATCAATGGAAAATATTTATAAGTTTGATAAATACCTTGAAAAATAAAAGATTATAAATAAACAGCTTTTGGTAACGAAACTATTGAAGTATGAAGTGATATAACATCTTCAATAAAAGTTAATTAAAACTAATTTGGGTGTTATGAGTTTCAAAAAATATAATTTTGAATTTATCAAAAGTTATGAGAATTATGAACCTAATAAAGATAAATAAAATTTATTTTCAATGGTTAAAAAGAAAAATTTATATGTTCACAAGATTTGAAATTTTTATAAAATCATCTATGTAGTGAAAACTAAAAATGTTGAACATCCATATGTATTAGTAATTTCAACGTCTAAATAAAATGTTCCTAATAATAATTATTCTACTAAATATCAAAAGATATACAAGTTGTAGAAGACCATCAGAAAATATAATAGAAATTCATAGGCATCTAAATTTCAAAATGTAGAATGTAAGAATGTTTTAAAAAAACGTGCATACAACTCAACATATTATGGAAGGTATAGAAGAATTTTTTTTATTGATACTAATTTTTTGTGGTGGATTAGGATATTTAGAAAATATTACATAGTTTAATAAATAGCATTAAAATTTCCCCATATGCTACTGGATGGAATGTTTTAGGATGAGTCAACCCACTCAAGGAAGTGAAATTGATAACGTTTGCATGATGAATGATAAAATACTCCAACCATTGGAAGAATTGTTAAATATGTGATAAATATATAAATATTGAAAAATATGTCTTCTCTTGCTACTAGAACAAAAAACATTTAAAAAATTCACTAAATTGATATGTGGTGAAAGTTAAATGAATATTTAAAGATATTATTGTAGTAACTAATATCAATACTATAAAAGGAGAATGACCATGGATGTTTAATGGTAAGTTACATTCACATATAATTATTTATTTGATGCAATTGAATAATGTGAATGATTATTATGAATGAACAATTAATTTTTTCAATGATGAATCTTGTATATTTAATGGCCTTAGAAATTCTATTATTGGGGAATAAAAATAGAAATTGAAAAATTAGTGGTTTGTTGATGTGATGAAAAATAACATGTTATATATTTTTAAATTGGTAATGAATTTATGTAATGGAACCACCCCAGTTAACAAGAGTTGGTGCATTAATACATAATATTGGCATGATACATGGAAATCATGTCCCGAAAGACCGATCAGTTTAGTAGCCTGAGAAATACTAGATATATTCATAAGTTTTAATTAACATTATAAAATAAAAAAATATAACAACATTGTATCCATAGACCACACTCAAATACAATCAGAATATCCATTTAGGTCAGCCATTAAATACTTCTTCACATCTAGGGAAAAAATAAAACATAGAAAAGGGTGAGCTCAGAGGCTCAGTAAGGATAACAATATATTGGAAACTGTCATAAATAAGCATAAACATTTAAGTAAATATATAAGACTGAAATAAAAGATTTTTAAACATGAAATTCATCATAATATGGAAAATATAAAATCAAATAATTCCATTTAATTATTCACATTGATATTATACTAGTCAGATAATCACATGAAGTATCAATGGCCACTTTCATAATGATCGAATGCATAATGCAAGACTTCATAACCACAAAGTCAAGGCATTGTCCCAAGACTACAAATAATATTTTTTCATGGCCTTATGCCAAGACACTAGTTTGTCTCATTAGACCTACTAATGCATCGAGGAGCTATAGCAGGCTCCACCCATCACGTACTAAGTCCAATGAATTCCGCATATGAAAAGGTTTAAACATAACATAAACATTCGTATTAAAACTAGAATAAGAAATGAAAATACTTTATCCATAGACCATAAATGGTATAAGAATAAAACACCCACATTCAAAAATATCAGAATAACTTCAATACAACATGGATTATTTGTATCATAAAAAATCAACATCATTTATGCTTAAAATCCGTCAAATGTTGTTGACATTGATAAAATAAAATCATTTTTTAGAGATATATCTCATTATATTTTGAAATCATTTAAAAGTCACATAATTATAAAATAAAACATTTATTTTGAAAATATTTATATAATCTTGAACTGTATCCTTTGATAGTTTTATAATGGAATATAATATCCGCACTCACCGTATACGTTAAAAAACATTCATACATTAATTTTGTCAAAAAAGGACTTATGGTACCTTGTTTGGAAAATGATGGAATGATTCCTTTCAAAAAAATTTATAAAAAGTAAAACAAGGGTATAAATGAAATTAAACCATATTCTAGTAAATATTAAAAAGGATTTGGAATACATTTTTAAGAAACGTGGATGTGGATGGTAAAGAGGTCTCAGTAGATTCTAACGTGAAAACAAACTTGGATAATAAGGAGATTGTGAAATTAACCCTTAACTTGTTCTTTTCCATTGTCGAGGGTAGGTTAACCTCCTTTATTATGGTAAAATAATTGTTTTTAAATTATAAAATAACTATATACATTAATATTATATCATATATGATCTTATAATATTGCTTTGTTAATGAGATTTCAGTAGTATCATCATTTCAGTTGATAACTGATTCGTTTTACTTTATATAATTTGTTGTGTAAGAAATGTTTGTTGTGGAGAAGATGTATCTTCTTCATATTCAGAATTATATCTAGTCATTAAAAATTATTTTTAATCATCAAATGAAAATTAGTCTTTAATGGATACGATGGGGGATGAATCTCATCGTATTCGTGGAGACGGTAATCTTTATGTTCGCACGAGCGACAATATCATTATTTTCATATTAAAATAGTATATAATTTGATGGTATATCATATATTCTGAATAATTATCATGTTATATTTATTATTTACATCATTTATACTCATTATTATACCCATCCAAATGATCAAGTGTTTGAATAAAAAACAACACCACGACGTGGAGATGGTAAGTTGTACGTACGCACGTATTGTGACATGTCATTAATATGATGGATAGAATAATGAATATGGTTGTAACATATTAAAATAACATCACAGTATATATAAGATACTCGAGTTATTGTTTTACAATGGAAACAACAAGGAATGAAGAAGCGGAAGATGAAAATATCTTGAAAGAGGTGATGAAATATTTACATCTTCTTCATGTTCTTACATTTGATTTGATCAAAAGGGATATTTAGGTTCGATTTATGACAAAATAAAGGCCACTAGGATTAACATAGGATAGTTGAGAAGATATTTCAGGGTTTGGCCAATCCAAATGGCACTGAATGTGTAGATTTGAGAGAAGGGGAAGTTCTTTTTTAGAAGATGGGTGAGGGGCACCTTAGGAAACAATTGAAAAATAATTTAATATTAAAATTATTTTCTGTTTATAAAGGAAAAAATGATTTATATTGAGGATAAGGTGGGTATTGGTCTAAAACCAATCAACCAATAGGTTTTAGACAGATTTGGGTCACTATATTAACCTCATCTTCTAGATTTAACTCTTAGTTAATTATTTTGACATTTTGGATGTGTCTTTGTATTTTTATATTATACGGTTAATAAACATAATATTAACTTTAAAGAGAACCTCAAGTGGTTCATTAATGACATATATAATATTATTTAAGATCATTGGTTGAACCATATATTTTTAGGAATAGAATATCAATTGATAATAAAATATTTGTTTTAAAAACTCATATATGTCAATTTTGACAGTGTTTGGTATATCGTATGTGTTAAATAAATAATAGCATTATTACATAGAAAAAAATTAGATTAATACATCCTAAAATGTCACATTAATATAGAAAATTCGTTTAGGGCATAAAAAAATTCAAATAATATTTAATATAACATTTATAATACCATTTATTTGATTCATTCATTAATAAAGAAAAATAATGCATCATCATTATGTAAAAAATAAATTTTATTATTCAATGTCTAAAAATTATAAATAAAATAACATTATGTAGGAAATATTTTTATCTTTATAATTAATTTTTATATTTTAATTGATAACATATATCTCCCGATGTAAAAATTGGTTTACTAAAAGATGTATGCTTATGTCATTTTTGTATTTACATTAACATAATTAATATAATTTTCATTATCACTTACAAGTGGCTACATGGGGACCCAAAATAGAACCATGGATGCCCATGGTCGGACATGTATCAGAAAATAGTGTTAGAACACATGTTAGGGTAATTTAATGTTTTATAATATTGTTTTTGAAACCTTATTTACCAGATTTACCCTTTAAACATGGTAAGTATAATATTTACTAAAGAAACTATTCAAAAAATCAAAAAAATAAATGTTACCTCTATACACAATTTGGACCTCCTGATTTTAAATATGGAATCCATTTTTTTTAATTCAAAACACATAAGTGGAAAAATTAATTTAAAATTAATTATCATTGTCAAAACAAAAAGCGTGTTTTTATGAAATAATAACTATAAAAAGATTGACACTGGCATTTTTTTTGTTTAAATTTTAAATTACATAAAATGACCAACATTGGATTAAATAGTAAAAATATAATTTAATTATACATAATAACCACTCAATATTATAATTTATCACTATAAATTATTTTCACTAAAAATTTGTTTTCAATTAAAATTTGGTATTTTTCACTATTTATCAAAAAATGAATGTTTTGAGAAAAATACAAAAAAATCGACCTAAGATAATTTCAATATTCAGAGCCCACAAATGAAGTCCATTTTGAATGATAAAATTTCAAAATGTGATTATTACAATTCCTAATTTCTAGTTTTATTGGTCGCGATGTGTTTGAATCTCAATGTTGTGTACAACGCAAGCTATTGCATTATTCAAATGGAAACGTACCGTGGAATCTTGGGGTTTTACATTCTACCCTACATAAAATTATTTCATCCTCAAAATTTCTAGAATATTAATGGTTAAAAGAATTTGGGTGGTTCTTCATCATAAGTTCCTCGGGTTCCCATGATCCCTCTTCCATCTTATGGTTTCTCCATAAAACTTTTACCCGATGAGTCGTCTGGTTTCTCAAAACTTGTTCTCTTGTATGAAGAACCGTGATAGGCTCTTCTCAATATGACAGATCGGGTTCCAGTTCTAATACTTTATAGGTAAGTACATTCATTGGGTCAGGCATCTATTTTCTCAATAGTGATACATGGAACACATCATGAACTCTGGAGAGACTTGTTGGAATTTCCAAATGGTAAGCTACAGCCCCAATTAATTCTTGGATTTTGAAAGGTCTGATGTACCTAAGAATCAATTTACCCATCTTACCGAAACGTATAACACCCTTCTATGGAGATACCTTGAAAAACATGATCTCTAACCGAAAATTCCAAATCCTTCATTCAGTTATCGGCATAAATCTTCTACCTAATTTTAGACTCTTTGATGTGGGTTTGGAATACCTTAACCTTTTCCATATTTCCTCAACAAGTTCTGGGGCTATGAGTTTTCTTTTTCCAACATCATCCCAACAAGTTGGTGTACAAAATCTCTTTCCATATAACACTTTATATGGTGCCATCTGAATACTTGAATGGAAGCTATTGAAATAGGAAATTTCTACTACAGGTAAATATTGATCTCACATACCTTGAAATTCAAGTGATAAATATATAAACATATCTTCTAAGGTATGGATAGTATGTTCTAATTTTCCATTAGATTTAGGGTGGTAGGAAGTGCTCAAATGATGTTTAGTATCCAAAGATTTCTGAAGACCTTTCCAGAATCCAGATGTAAAATGGGGATCATGATCAGAAACTATTGATAGGGGAACGACATGATGTTTTACAACGACATTAATATGTACTCTTGATAAACATTAAAGTGATAAATCTTCTCTTATTGAAAGAAAATGTGTTGGCTTTGTATGATGATCAACAACGACCCATATTGCGTCGTTCCTTCTTGGAGTCTTCAGTAGTCCCATGACAAAGTCCATTGTAATATTATCCCATTTCCGCTCAGGTATGGGAAGAGGTTGCATGACTCCTCCAGGCTATTGGATTCCTACATTCACTTGTTGACAAACCAACAATCTTGACACAAAATCATCAATCTCCTTCTTCATGATTTCCCACCAAAAATGTTCCTTCAAATCTCTATACATTTTGGTGCTCCCATGGTGTATATTGAAATTGGATCTATGAGAATCATCAAACAATTCTATTTTTATATTAGTTATATTAGGAACACAAAATATATTCCCAAATTTCTAAATTCAATCTTCATATATGATGTCACTCAATCTCCCGTTATTCACAGCTTTAATCTTCATTTTAAACTCCCCATCATCATCCTAGAACTTTTTATCCTTTCTAGTAAAGATTTTTTGGAAACCATTTGAAAAAGCATTGATGTTTCACCTTCCATGGTTATTCCCATATACAACTTTACTAGATCGCATGAATATGGAAGTATGAAGACTTGATGAATGGTCTTTTCGGTTTTGGAATCATCTACCAGTTGAAGCTTGGGATGACCTAGGCCAAAAATAATCTTTTTTGAAGTCTGTTTGATCTAAATGAGCAGAATGGGGTTCTAAGACTTTTGGGTCTGCTGTTATCTTTTTGTATGGGATAAAAGATCTTGGCTTCTGTTTAGATGAACCTATTTTTGGCCTGATTCTTATTTGATCTGCTCTGATCTTATGGTTTCTTACCTCTGTTGAAGGATGCATCTACTTATGACTGTTATCTCATTGGCTGTCCCTGATGCTGGACTCTTGGTTCACTACATGCATTTGGAGTTTACAGTTGAAGATTGGGATGATCTTCTTCAAAGTTGAACCTGCTTGATTTCTGTCTGCTCTATGCTACAAAGTACCATTGTACCGTGCTGTTTTTCATGCTTTAGGATGGTGTAAATTCATTACACCTCGAGATTACTCTGTAAACCTTTTTTTGATTTAATAAATTCCTTCGACATGAATTGGGAAACCAATTCATGTCATCTCTTTTAAAAAAAAAACTTTACTAGATCCATGTATATAGGATCCTTTCTCACTCTCATCATGTTCAAAACTCCATGAACCTTTCTACTCAAATCATCATCAACCTTATTTTACTTCCCCAGGTTGTAGTGTATAGTAAAATCATAATCCTTGAGTAGTTCAAGCAATTGATTTTTCCTCATGTCGAGTTCTATTTGTGAGAAAATTTACTTCAAACTCTAGTGATCAGTATAAAACTCACATTTTTTACAATATAGATAGTGTATCCATATCTTAAAAGGAAATATTATAGCCTCTAACTCAATATCATGAGTATTATATTTTTGTTCATTTATTTTTAGTTTTCATGATGCATATGAAATAACCCTATCATTCTGAATAAGGACACAACCAAAACCTTTCTTTGAGGAATCACTATAAATAACAACCCCATCATTCCCTGATGGTAGAGTCAATAGAGAATAATTGACTAATCTTCTCCTAAATTCTTCAAAAAAAATTCACACTCTTTTGTCCAAAAAAATTTAACCCCGTTACGTGTGATCTTGGATAATGGGTTATCCAATCGGGAAACATTCTGGATGAAACGCTGATAATAACTGGATAAACAAATAAAATTGCGTACCTCAGTTATACTCATTAGTGATGGTCATTCATGGATTTCTCTTGTATTAGAAGGATCAATGGAGATTCCATCCGTATAGATAATATGGTCAATAAAAGAAATCAACTGAATCCAAAATTCACACTTTCTAAACTTCTATTATAATTCATTTCTTCTATGAGTCTTTATGATAATAAAAAATCTATTTTCATGATCTTCATAGATTTTGGAGTATACCAAGATATCATCAATAAATACCACTAAAAATTCATCATGATATTACTTGAAAACCAAATTAATTAGAACCATAAAGACAGAGGGTGCATTAGTTAATCCAAACATCATTACTACAAACTCATAATGCATGTACCTGGTTCACAATGTTTTCTTCGGAATGTCGTACTTCTTCACGCACAAATTATTGTATCCATATTGAAGGACAATATTTGAAAAGTATTGAGATCCATGATTTTGGTCAAATAAATTATCATTGTGAGGTAAGGGATACTTGTTCTTTATTGTTATAGAATTGATCTCCCTGTTGTCAATGCACATCCTCATAGATCCATCTTTCTTCTTAACTAAAACGACTGGGGATCCCCCTGAAGAATCAATAGGGTTAATAAATCCATTATTACTCAATTCCTATATTTGTTTCTTATTTACACTAATTCTACAGTTTCTATTCTATAAGGGGTCTTTGATATGGGCCTTGAACCGGGAATTAAATTAATGGAAAACTCAATTTCTTTTTCTGGAGGATGTCCAAGTAAATCATCTGGAAACACATCAACATATTCATGGAAAATAGGTAGAACTTATATTTGAATATTAATTTACTCACATACAGTTATTTAATTCTCTTACTCCTTAATAATTTAATTTAGTTGAGCTACTAGGGGTGGATCTAGATAAGATTTATGTGGTGATGATTCTGCTATAAAGATAATGTGTTCTTTATCATCTTCATCAAAAATAGTAACCTCCTTTTTCTTACAATAAATTTTTGCATCATGGTCAAAATCCAATCCATACTAAGGATTATATCAAATTTAATAATGGGCAGGATCATAAGATCAGTAGATAATGAACATTTATATGCCCAAATAGGGACTGATTCACAAAAAATTGTTGTAATGATACTTCCCATTGGTGTTTAGACAAACAAATCCCTTATTAAATAAAATTTAATATATCTAATTTTCTGAGAAAACTGGGAATATATGAAATAATAAAATGATCCATAATCAGATAATGCATTTTCTAAACTTTAAGAAACCATTAAATTACCTACCACCACGTCCTTCGGAGCTTTAACCTCAGCAGTAGTGATTTCATAAGCTTTGCCTTCATCCCTTGGCCTTTTCTGAGGTAATTTTTCTTTCGTGCTTAAGAAATTCATTTTCATAATGCTCCCTTTCTCTACAATTGTATAATTCAACATTGACAGCCTCCATCATCCCCTTACAATCATGAGTTTGGGGAAATTTTTCACCACACTTGTAATAGACTCCCATTCCCTTCTGGAATGTACGATGGTGTTTCTACCTACATTTTCTACAGGATGGATATTAAACTTTTCCCTTCTTCCACTTATTTCCATTTCCAGAGTTTTTAATATATCTCTCCTTATTTTTATTTTCTTTACCATCGTAAAACATTGAGAATTCCTTTTCTGTCTTGATAGCACATGAGATAAAGTCTTCGTATGATGAGAAGGATTGTGACACTAATGCTCGATGGAGAAATGGTTTTTACCCATCAATGAAATGATCAATCTTACTTCTTGGGTTATGTTTATAATCTGCAACATGCCTCGCTATCCTTTTAATGTTAGATTCATACATTGCGACATTATCATCCTTCTTTTTCTCAGATTCAGAAATTACCTTTCTATATCTCCTCGATGGTCATGAGGAAAGTATTTTTCTACGAAAAATCACTTTAAACTATTTCCCATACCTATTTTATACTTCATCATCTTATATTGTGTTTTGAATCAATGAGCACAATTGATCAGCATCTCAAGTGATGCGGTAAACTACCATGAAAATTTTTTCCCTATCACTACTCCCCAAGGCATGGAATATTTTCTCTAAGGAATTTATCCATTTATCAGCTAGTAATAGATTTGTACTCCAATTGAATATTGGTGGTTGTTGCCTCATGAAGTGATCTAACATTGATCCTCCACACTATGGATCCGAGTGCTCCATACATGTAAGGTTACTATTCATAACGTAAGTTAATTGTCCCAATATGGTGATAAGGTGATCAGCACTAGTTGCTTCACCAGCTGCACTATAATTATCTTGAGTAGGAGTTAAATACCTACATTGATTACATGTGTTGATATGGTTACCATTACATCCACTAGGTGCCATTTCTAAACAATGGAATCAACCAGATTAGTTTATGAATCGAAATATATAATTCAAAACTTGTTAAACACTTAAAATAAACTGAACTGTTTATATATATAATTCATAATCATTAACCATTCATAATGGTTTGTAAAGAAAATGAGAATTATCCTAAGCATATCTCCCAGGAGTGATGTAACCAAGAGTGCAGCTGGGCCCGTTGTCGTGCAGTAGTTACCCTTTAAATCTATCTCAAAATGGTGTTTTTGGGTTTTACCCCTAGGTACTTTTGTGCTAGAGCCGCCTCTACCTTCTTGTATCCAGATAGGGATGTATTTCTGCAAAAAATCACAAAATATCTATAATAACAAAATTCTAGGAAGTTCTTTTATACTAATCGACAAAGTCTATCTTTGGGTAATGTGCTCTAACCAGAGTTTATCTAAATCTAGATTCCAAGGTATTTACTAAAATTTTTATGATACCAACTGTAACACCCTAACCCCAGTTACCTAGAGTCGGTGCCTTAATATATAACATTGGTATGATACAAGTAAATCATGTCCTGAAAGACCGATCAGTTTAGTAGCCTTGGACATACAAGATACATTCATAAGTTCTACATTACATTATAAAATTAAAATCTACAACAACATTGTTTCTATAGACCACACACATATCCCCTCAGACTATCCCTATAGGTTAGTCATAAAATAATTCTTCGCATATTGGGAAAAAATAAAACCTAGAAAGGGGTGAGCTCAGATACTTAGTATGGATAACAATATAGTTGAAACTTTCATAAGTAATCAGAAACATTTAAGGCAATGTATAAGACTAAAACAATATCATTTTAATATTTAACTTCATCATAATATGGAAAATATAAAATCAAATAATTATATTTAATTATTCACATAGATATTCTACTAGTCATATAATCACATGCAATATCAATATCCATTTCCATAATGATGGAATGCATAATTCCTGACATCATAACCACATACTCAAGGACTTGTTACAAAAATACAAATAATATTTTGTCAAGGAATTGTTCCAAGATACTACACTACAACAAAGGCCGATCCTAGCGGCGGTTTTTTTCCGGTTTAGCGGCGGTTTAAACCGCCGCTATATTGTGTGGCGGCGGTTTACAAAAACCGCCGCTAAGTTTGGCGTCGGCAATCTATTAGCGGCGGTTTTTTCGATTCCGCGGCGGTTTTAGAAATGTGTCGTATGTCCGGCATTTAGCGGCGGTTTTTCTTCATTTAGCGGCGGTTATATGGGTATCTTATTTAGCGGCGGTTTTAACCGCCGCTAAATTCAGTCGTTTGATGCGCCTATTCTGCGGCGGTGAAAACCGCCGCTAAATATCAACATAATATATTTAGCGGCGGTTAAAACCGCCGCTAAATTCTGCCCAGTTCATCATTTAGCGGCGGTTAAAACCGCCGCTAACGGATTCCCGGTTATTTAGCGGCGGTTAAAACCGCCGCTAAATGCTCACAGGTATGGCATTTAGCGGCGGTTAAAACCGCCGCTAAACGTTGAACTGGAAAAAAAAATACGTTGCATCTGCTACACCACTGCCCCACTAATTTATCCATCATCATTCATTTACTAGGATTTACCATTTCAAGAATTCCATAACTACTGAGTAACTAACAAGACAAGACACAATGTTATAAAATTCAAACACATCCAACCCACAATTTTTGCATCACAAATCATCACCTTATCCATAATCCAAACTCATAAAGTAACCATAACCATAATTCCATCTATTATGCAAACTATCAAATTAAATCAACCTTACAAGAAAAGGGAAAAGACAATGATTCCTTGTTTACAGATAGGAAATTCAATTACCATAAGTAAAGACATTATCATTTTAATGTGAGGTGATTTATCAAATTAAATTTTAGAAACAATAATAATTTCATAGAAGTAAAAACAATTCATAATAAACAAAAACCAACACACATTCATAGAAAAGCAATATCATGAAAAACCTAAAGCACATTTGATATCACCCCTTCCCATTAATTTTAATATATCCAATTAATTATTTTCATTAGGAAATATCTTAACTTCCACCCAAGATGAAATAGTAGTATTATAATATCACATATTTAAAATAGTAATGAGGGAACTCAAATATCCTACCTTAATTAGAGATTTAAGGAGAACCATATTTACAATTGCAAGAGGCTCTCTTCATGTCCCTCTTTTATTCCCTTTGTCTATTTTACAAAAGTTGGGGATCTTGAGAGGTTGTATGATTGTTGTTTAAAAAATCACTTTACCTCTTGGTGATGTGTTGCATGACCAATAAAAGGTTTTATGGAGAAACGTGATCATTTCAGGGAGAATTCCATCTGTTTTTCCTTATAGAGCTAAAGGGGAAGCGTGAGGTTTCCTGGACTTGTCTGAGGCTCTTCGCATTATGAGGATGACATGCCAATAGGATTTAGTGAGATGAGATGATCATGTCACTAGGCTCTTTTGGTTTCATGAAAATTTCCAGGGTTTCATCGCATGTTGTTTACAACCAAAAGAGGCTCCCGCCTTCTCCCCTTTTAATTTCCTTTGTTTATTTTACAAAGGATTTTCATTTTGTGATTTTTCTTGAGTTTTGTCAAGGAAAATCACTCTCATCAAGTTTCCTATATTTTAGATAATAAAAGGTCCAAGATTACTAGAAATTTCAATTCTAACCCCTAATACTATGTGAATTTTGGTAGTGAGGTTCTAAAATGGATTCTTCCATTTGAGATTAAAAACTAACATTTATCACAATAGATTCCTCTATATGAGCAAGGCCCTCATTTTAATTCACCACAAATTGAAATATTTGTATCCATCGAATTTCTCAATTCTATATCGCATTGTAGACATGTTTATCTAGATGAGTAGATGTCGAGTGGTTGGGGACAACATTAGGAGTATTCCCCCAAGAACCGACCAATCTCACTGGGTATACACATACGATGGGATGAAAAATACAAATATTTTCAAATAGAGGTAATGGTTTCAATAAAAAGTAACAATTAATTAAAAAACTGCGAATTAAACAGAGATAATTGTTGAAAACAAGCAAGAAACCAAAATTTAAAAAAACTAGAAGTAATAATCAAAATTAAAATCCAAAGTAAGACAGAGAGGCTCTAATACCACTTGTTGTGGTTGAGAGGTGATGCGAACAAAATCAAACAACAAAAAGGACTGAATCTAGAACTTTTCAATTCGATAAAAAAAATTCAGAACCATATAATAGAATATAAAGGTGAAGAAAACAGTAAATGACACAGGTATTTATGAGCTTCGGTCCCATTGGGACCTACTGAATGACAATAACACCACCCCACGCACGCAGTTTATTAGTTGCTCAAAAACAAAACCAAATTACAATGATACAACAAAGTGATAACAAGTAAATAGAAACAAAATAGTCAGTAGTCAAAATCTATAAAAAAAACAATATCAAGATCAGAAGAAAAAACTTACAATGTCAGACGCTTGGGTCTGACAGTATTGATCTCTTCAAGCAAGTGAATCGTGTTGCCACTGTTTGTCGGCCTAGACCCGTCTTAGGAGGAAAACACCAGATCTGGACTCCCCCATTTAGAAAACACTTGATCTGTAGTTTCCATGAACCACTCAGATCAAGAAACTCCCAAAATTATTTGTGTGGTAGGACCTCATCGTGCAACAGAACCGCAATGCACAAATACTCCTCGTCAAACCACCGGATAAAGACTCGTTGTGGTCGGAAACCACCAGATCTGGAAATGGTCCTCCAGTGAGGACAAATCCATCACAATCCATGATCTAAAATCTTAGAATTCCAAACTCAGATAGAAGAGGATCTGAGGATGAGGCCGATTCTCCACTAAGAACCACACCTGCGGGCAAGAGGAACTTCTGGACTTGTCTGAGGCTCTTCGCATTATGAGGATGACATGCCAATAGGATTTAGTGAGATGAGATGATCATGTCACTAGGCTCTTTTGGTTTCATGAAAATTTCCAGGGTTTCATCGCATGTTGTTTACAACCAAAAGAGGCTCCCGCCTTCTCCCCTTTTAATTTCCTTTGTTTATTTTACAAAGGATTTTCATTTTGTGATTTTTCTTGAGTTTTGTCAAGGAAAATCACTCTCATCAAGTTTCCTATATTTTAGATAATAAAAGGTCCAAGATTACTAGAAATTTCAATTCTAACCCCTAATACTATGTGAATTTTGGTAGTGAGCCTTCCTCTATATGATTAAAAACCCTAGGATCATCTACCAATTCTAGATGATTTTGGTTCATGAATACATTTATGCTAAGATCATTCTTTTTTATACTGATTCTCACACCTTTCTTACTCATGATTATGCCCAGTCTTGGGTATCATCCTATCCAGGTGGTGTTCTAATATGGTTGGTTCATCTTGTAGACAGTCCATTTTCTTCACTACCCCCTCTTTCCATAGAAACAATGGATTTGATTCAGGACTTGGGTGAGACTTTGAGGAAGCACCATCATCTTAGAGATGACTATCCCAATAGTGGGACAGAATATGTTAAGGAAATCAACCCTCCATAAAAGACAATGGGTGATGCCTCTGTTGAGGTGGTGATATGTGGAGCCTCGTCTCCTATTTCCTTTTTAGATCATCCATTTATTCCTCCTTCTGTCATTCCCATCCCATTAGTCATAGAAACTCAGACATGGCATAGATTGGTTTTTTCTAAGAACTAGTATATGAATTCAAAGATCATATATATTGTGAGCCCCATTTATATATCTTCTTCTATTATAACACTGAATGATATAACCACAAACCAGATGTATTCAAACCTATGAGGGAAGGATGTATTCAAGATAACCTCATCATTCAACCACCTCAGGTGATTTTTAGACCATATATCAATCATAAAAAACCTATCAGATTCCTTTAAATGGTGTAATATATCATCTACAATTAAAATGGGTAATAATTCTTGATTTTATGATAATTAAACATTAATTACTCCAAACATAGTCTCAGAATACCATCTTAATACATAGAGAACAACACTAGAGTGCTAAAAAGAAATAATTTTCAGCAAATGAAATGCTTTTACTACAAACCAACTGTTATCATACTTGTTCAACACATCAACAATACTACTACTCATCATCTGATGCTGCATCGTCACCCTCTCCACCTTCATCTCTACCACCTGCTGCCACCTGTAAGAACATTACATTGAAAATTAAATATTGTTGCATATTTATAATAAAAATTAAAACCAATAAAAGTTTGCAAACTAAATGATTTTGATTTTTTTGTGATTTACCTGCTCACCACTACCCGATGCACTACCACCGGGGGCATATCTGCTCATATGCTGACGTATTTCAAGCAACTCTTTCTGCAAATCAGATATCTGATTCCCCTGCTGGTGAACTGTGTTTCGTAGAGCAGACATCTCCCTCTGAGCATCTTCAGGTAAGAAATGACTATAACCAGGAGTGGATGAGGCCGAAATCCCTGATGGCATGCGAAAGACCTCAGATGGTACGGGTCCCAAACCCATCCCGCGCACTCTACCAGGATGCTCCTTCCCAAGGACTTGACCAACCGGGTCATCCTGGGAGACTGAGTAGGATTGCCCAGGATTGGCATCCCATTTTTCTTTAATTTTCACCTATAAATCAAATATCAATATATATTAACACAGTAAAAACTGATATTAAGTTATTATAATAAATAATTGACTTCATACCCCAACTTCTCTGGCAGGTTCATTAACAAAACTTCCATCTGTTTTTTTATGAACATCCAGCCACAGTTCTGTTCGGGATGCTTCATGCCCTAAACTCTGTGACTGCATTAAACAAAGATAAATCATCAATCAAATATGTTAAATAGATAATATTATCTTATAAATATTTAAACTAATTAAAAGATTACCAATGACATTCGGCTTCTTGAAAAGCTTTTTGAACCCGCAGTGTGCGGGATTACCTGCTTCGCCCGGTTTGAAGCATTCTTTCTTGAGAGATCCTGAAATAAATAAAATTCAATTTAATAGTATTGTATTCAATGTCTATCTCCTCTTCATGTACATTTATAAATGTAAAATGATGATAATATAATAATATATATTTCAATACCATCCGCTTCTCATCACGATGTCTATCGACAAAAATCTTCCACTGTTCTTTCGGTACCCCACTGGGTATCTTCTCATACATCTGCTGCACGGTCAACGAAGAATCGTTGACATCACACCACAACCTCCATTTGAAATCTTTCCATTTTTTTCCAAGATTTTTCAATGTCCACTTCCGTGCTATCACATCAGCAACGGTAAAGTGGAAGAACATCTGTATACAGAAATTCATTTTGAATATATTAGTAAAATGACATTCAATTAAACCATAAAGTAATAAAATTACCTTTATCTGAGAATCATAAACTTCATTTTTCCAGTTTGGAGGCATATGCCTCCAATCATCATACGAAATAGGCAGGGAAACGGGCTCCGCTGCCAGCTGACCTATAATCTGACCAAGTAAACCTGCGGCGTCATCCGTCGGGACCCCATAAGAATCAAATGGCACCACTATCTTCTTGCCATGCATGTTCCAAACATCAGAACTTTTTATGTCTCTTTCCACGGTTTCATTGTCTTCATCTGCAATGAGCAAACAATTACTATAAACAAAATGCAATAAATTTATTTAATTAAAATTTGTACCTATGACTGCGACCCTCCAGAATGTCCGTGATGAACTGGAGTGGGCGTGTCGCTGCCCCGATGCTGAAGCTCCTGTAGGGGGAGGCGATGACTCATCCCCTAATGAGGCATCCACTGATGGTGTCAGAGATGGTGCAGGGGGAGATGATACTGTGGGGACAGACGGATCGTCATCTGTCGCAGAAGAAGAAGGAATAGTGTACCGCTTCTTCCTTGGCATTCCTGTCATTTAATCAAATAAAATTAAGTTCAGAATATATATTTCAAAAAATTCATGCAGAAAAAAAATTAAAAATGATAATAGATGCCCAGTATTAACAAACAATATATATATAACAATGATAATGAATGACTACAGAAATGAAACAAGTAGTTGCTGAATGAATAAATAATTGTACATACAATCATTTTCCCCTTCAATCATGTCGGTTTCCTGCTCCATTGCTTCATCCACTTCATTCATCCTTGCTAGACCAATATTTTCAATATCATGATGGACAAATAATTCTGCTTCCTGTTGTTGATGAAATTCAATTGCAGAGGTCAAATCTTCCACTTCATCACCCATATCATACAAATCTCTTTGTATTACGTGAGTAACTACACTCCACCCTTCATCCACAACATCATTCACATAATATACCATTTTTGCCTGCGATGCTAAGATATATGGATCATGCAGTTCACGATCACCAACATCCATCAAGCGAGAGAAGTTTACAGAAGTAAATTGCAATGAATCTCTTTTAACACCTCTGATAAAATCGACCCATTTGCATTTGAATAAAACAACAGAAAAATGCCCGTGGTAGTTTAATTCAATAATATCATGCAGCTTTCCATAGTATTCCACTTCAGCAAATGTAAAAATACCACTATTCTGTGTTTTCAAACCCACTTCTCGATCGACTGTACGAAATCTAAAACCATTCACATTATAAGCGTTGAACTTTCTAACTTGTTTTATAGGACCTCTAGCAAGAAACTTCAAATCTTCTGAAAAGTCAGCTCGAGTATCAGTATTCATGATCTGAAAAAAAAAATATAATTTAATAGATTTGCAAATTGTATGTGTCAAAGTAATATTCGTATTTATTGCAATATTTATAAACTTACACGTCGTGCAAACCATTCTACCAGCTCTTTATTCACAGCTTTCGTTATATCTTTTTCATTTCGTGTTCGGCTTCTCATTCGTCTCTTTGTTTGTATCCTCAACTCTTCAATAAATGGATCTGCAATTTCACTATTCAGCAGCACATATCTATGTGCCTGTAATAATTCCAATTCTGTTAGTGTCGCGTATGAGGTCCTCCCAACTGATCGGCCAATAGCAGGAAATATTTTTGATTTCTGATGCATTTGAGATTGAGTTGATGTGTCGTCAACACGTCCAACTCGAGTAAATCTTGTCTCAATATCATCCAAATATCTGGAACAAAAGGTGAGACACTCCTCGGCCAAATAGCCTTCAGCAATAGAGCCTTCTGGTTGAGCTTTATTTCTCACGTATGCTTTCAAATGCCCAAGATATCTGTGAAAAAATAATAATAATATTATGCATTTATTTAAATGCCAAAAAATGTTTACTTAACTGGAAACATATAAATAAAATACCTCTCAATTGGATACATCCATCGATAATGAACGGGGCCTCCTAATTTAGCTTCGTCAACCAAATGCACAGTTAAATGCATCATGACAGTAAAAAACGATGGAGGGAAGATCATCTCCATTGCACAAAGGGTCAATACAAACCTCTCCTGTAGGTTGTCCAGCTGAAATGGATGTAGAGCTTTCTCACATAACTGTCTGAAAAATGTGCAGAAATGGAGTACAACAGCAGTAACTTTTTCAGGTAATAATGTACGCAATGCCAATGGTAGTAACTGTTGTAACAAAACATGTGAATCGTGACTTTTCAATCCATATAACTTACGATTCTTCAAGTCAACACACCTCGAGATGTTACTCGAATACCCATCAGATACCTTCACATTCTTTAAAATTTGAAGGAACGTATCTTTATCCCTATTTTTCAATGAAAAAATGGCCGGAGCATACTTTTCATTCTCATCTGGCCAGAGATCACGTTTTATGTTCATTACTTGTAAGTCTTTGCGAGCATTGAGATGATCCTTCGACTTTCCATGCTCATTAAGTAATGTGAAAATCAAATTATCACATACATTCTTCTCAATATGCATCACATCAAGATTGTGGCGCAAAGAATTAAATTCCCAATACGAAAGTTTGAAGAATATACTTTTTTTCTTCCATTGTTGCGTTCTGATTTCACTTGACGATGCACTTCGCACTCGTTTTCCGCTATCATTCAAATGATGAACCTTCCCAAATTCTGTTTTAACATTTTCAAGCTGTGTCAATATTTCAGAACCGGTTAACAACTTTGGAGGTGGTCTACGATCAATGCAACCATTAAATTTTGATTTGTTCAGCCGAAATCTATGAGATGCATCAAGAAATCTTCGATGGCACAAGAAGCACCATTTTCTACTGTGAGGTAGCCGTTTGGGCTCGAAATCAAAGTTACAAACGGGACAAGCCAAACCCGTATAAGTGTTCCAACCAGATAAATTCCCAAGCCCAGGGAAGTCACTAATGGTCCACATTAAAGCAGCATGCATTTTAAACATTGTTTTAGAAGAAACATCAAATGTCTCAACACCGTTGCTCCATAACTCCTGCAATTCTTCAATCAAAGGCTGCAGGTATACATCAATATCATTTCCAGGCATTTGTTTTCCAGGAATAATCATCGAAATGATAAAAGATGTTTGTTGCATACACATCCACGGAGGCAGATTATAAGGGATCAAAACAACTGGCCAAATGCTATAACTCGTACTCAAAGTCCCAAATGGGTTGAATCCATCGGCAGCCAATCCCAATCGAACATTCCTAGGATCAGCTGAGAAATCTGGATGTAATGAATCAAATGTCTTCCACGATTGGGAATCCCGTGGATGTCTCATTAACCCATCATTGTTATTATCTACAGCATGCCACTTCATGTGTTCGGCGGTTTTTGATGACATGAATAATCTTTGCAATCGAGGCTTCAAAGGAAAGTAACGCAAAACTTTTGCAGGTGTGTTCCTTTTCTTCTTCTCCGTGAAATTATGTTCAGTCATACTTCCAACATCACCCTTTGACTGCCATCTAGAAGAAGAACATTTCTTACAATTCTGTCTACTTGAATCCTCTCCCCAGTAAAGCATACAATCATTGGGACACGCATGTATTTTTGTATAATTCAGACCAAGCTTGTTAACAACTTTTTTCATATCATAAAACGATTCTGGAATTTTTGCTTCAGGAAATGCATCACGAATCAATTCCAATAACATGGACATTGCCTTATTTGTAATTCCACATAGACATTTGATATGGTACAACTTCAGTAGAAATGAAAGCTTTGAATATTTCAAACACCCACTATACAACTCTTGATTTCCATCGGCAACTAAATCATGAAATGCATTTTCCTCACTGAAGTTTTCCCTTACATTTGGCTCCACAGAATCAAGAGGATCCAATGATATGTTACAATCTTGATCTGCTTGTGTTACAGTCTCAGAAACATCACTTGTCACGTTGCAATTTGTAGCACCCTCTTCTGGTTGTTCTGATATGTTTTGATGCTCATAGTGGTGTCTTGCAGTGCCGAAAGCATCATTTATGAGGTTTTGCATTTCATTTTCCATTGTCGAAGAACTTGGGACCTCATTCTGTGGATTAACATCAGTCCTCAATCTTTCAGTATTGTTTGATTCTCCATGCCAAATCCAACACAAATATTGCTCAGGGAATTGCTTCAGTATTAAATGTTCATAAACTTCATCTCTCTTCAACCATGTTCTAAATTTACATTTAGGACATGGACATCTTATTCTCCCTTCAACGGATCGATTAGAAATTGCAAAATCTAAAAACCCATTCAAACCCTTAACATATTGAGATGTGTTCCTCGGTAATGTGATCCAGCTTTTATCCATGTATATCACAATGTGCCTACACAAAATATACGATAGTGTAAGATTACAGAAACATAATATAATAAAGATGAACCATTGGCCATAAAGTATGCATAATATAATAAAGATGATTCATTGACCACATTTACCATTTCAGACCAACTGAACAAGTCTGGTCCATAGGAGACAGCGTCAACACCTCATTTAGGAGCAATAAGAATATCGGGATACACACTTATCATAACACCATCGATCACACATTTATGTTGCCTCAAACAACACCCCTTTGATGTGTGATCGAAACTGATCATAATGCATTTTAAATCAAGTTAACTACATTCACTGAAACCATTTTCACAATGGGTAATGTTTGTTTTATTGTTCTAGGGAAATCTAAATGGCCACATTTAAGTTTTGGGGTTCATCTTGTGATGGAAGCATGAGACATGGTGTTTGAATTTCTTGAATAAATTAGTGATAATGACCCTCCTAAGGTGGAGAGAATTATGTTAGTCATGGAAATGTGGAGAAAACTGTAGAGTGGATGTGGAGGAATCAAGGTTCCAAATAGAAACCTATAAGGGACATGTTTGGGGTTCTTAGGGAAGACCAGGTGGAACTTCGATATGGTGTGTGTAGGTGATGGAGGTATACCTTAAGTGAGAAGGCTTCGTGTTTGGGTAGAGGGGCGACATGCCAATAGGGGAAGTTGGGAACCAACGGAGTGAGTTAGCAGGAATGGAAAGGCATAGTTGGATAGAAAAGGAATGGATGTGGTGGGCTGCGAGGCACCTCAAGTTAATGTTGAAATGATAAGTTTATCCTAGTAATGTGAATGAGTTTTGAAGAAGAACCAAGTAGTCCTTGGTTGAGATATGGATGGTGAAAGTGTGACAAATCTGGGTAGTTTTGGCAGAAATAATGAATGCTAGAATTGGGTGGAGTTTTCATGGATGTTGTGAGTTGGAAAACATGTTAGGGAAGTTTTGAAGGTTGAGTTGAGGTTCTGTTGACCTCTTTTATGATGAGTGAAGTTCTCAAAACTAGAAAATTGTGGTGAAGAAGTAAGTAATATGGTGTTGAGAACCATGGAAGGAAAGTAATCGATTAATGGTGTGGCTAGAGTTTCAAGTTGGATGGTCTCAGGTAGGAACCATATTAGTGTATTAGTTTTGGTGATGGGTGTTGGATCAGGTTTTGGATGGTTGAATACCTTGAGATGAAGGTTATGCTTGGGTTGTGCTTTGGATGTTTGAAATGGAGTGAGGCTGTTGGGCCTTGAGTTCTGGATTGATGTAGGTCAGAGAATGTGGTTGGAATCTATGTATCCCTTCAGCGACAATGAGTTTGTGTCACCATTATAATTTTGGTAACTAGGTGAGGTGGTGCTAAGAATTTTGGGCCATGAGTTGTGGAGAGGATTGGAACAAAGGTGTTCCGATTGGCTCTCCACAGGGTAGTGTAGTGCCTTATCGATATCCTCTTGTGCGGTGGTATAGTAACATTACCTAAACCTTTAATTTTCATTTGATGTTGATAATAAATAGTTGAGAGATGAACTTTAGTCATTTTTATTAAAAATACACACTATAAACCTATCAATTATCCTTGAGAGATGAACTAGGGTGTTAACTAGACCATAAACCAACTTTAAAGATATAATCAATTTGACGTGTCATGACAATGTGGTCAGTTCCTATTGGCAAAACCAAGGGGATCGACACTACAATGTAGATTAGGAAACCCTAAGAGTGGGAGAATCCACAATGGGAGATTTCGGAACCATCCTCACAATAAAATACACAAATCAATCACCATTTTCCATGATTAAAATTTCATTTATTCACTTAAAATAGGGAGTTAAATTACCTATATGTTGTTGTCGGTGCTTCCCATCATTAAATATCTTAATCACTATTCGATGATAGAAAGTTGACTCAATTTATTTACTTTATTCTATTTTTAGATTAATTATTTGGGAAATACACCTCACCCTATTCATTTGAATGGTCATGGAATAAAATCCCAACCATGAAAACTATAAAAAATACCCCATTAAATCATCATATAATCATTCTATAATCACTGATTAATCATAACACCACTTGTTCACACCAGGCTTCCCCACACTACTGAAATTCTATCACATCAATGTCTGTACTTGTACCCACCAAAATGAAGTGTGAGCTGATCACTAGATGAATTTACCCCAACCCTCTTACATGTTTCTCCATAATTTCTAGATCTCCCACAATATCTCACCCTAGTGGATTTTTATAGACCACTTTACATGGTCAAGATGAAATTTCCCTTGATTTCAACCCCAGATGAACACTCTTACCACATTGATATTTTATTATTATCCCATTATATTATGATATACATATGAATTAAGATCCAAATCAACCAACCTTATCACCTATTTACAAAATCACCACCTTAAATCATTAGTACGAGTGTATCCATTTCCTAGAATTCTTTCCTTACACCCCATCTGTGAATCACCTTGAAAAGGTTTCCTTTTCCCAAAACCCCATTAATATTGAATGTATTTATATTTTTTACTCATATCTTAGTGTATAATTTAGTTATCAAGACTTCCATGCATTCCAACCATGCTTCTAAAAACTTACAATCATCCTAATTTCCTTATGAGTAAAATAATTATGCTAACATGAAATCCCTATCTCAAATGAATGATAAGTATCTTATCAAAGGTCACTTTTTCCTAGATTAACTAACCTTTATAAGGATTATTATTGATAACTATCCAATTATTATTTCACCTGGATGAATCATTTTTCCACATTATCCAAATCATCCCAAGACTAGGCTGAATATGATATTACCTTGCAACCCCAAATCAATATCCCTATTTTTCAACATCTGAGAATAAATACATATTGAATCAAACCCAAGTCAAGTACCAAATCCCTTAAAAATCCTGTAAAAATAAAAAACACAAATCATCCTAGACATATCATAAGTCCTCACCCCTATCATAGAACTAACCTTCAGTGATAATAACACCCTCACCATAGGTTTCACCAGATGGCCGGGTCTATGGGTACGATTCATGGATCATAAACTTGGTCATTATATCTAGTAAAACCTATAATACAACTTGAAATACATTTAACTTTTATATAAAAATCACAATCAGTCACCCCCATCAATATAAAATAATACCACAAGGATAGTCACACTTATATATATCGCATATCTAGTATATTATGAAGTAAAACTCTTAGATCTTGGCCAACTAAGATATCAATGATCAACCTCTTAATTCATTATCAAGTGATCATTGGTGACGTTTAATCCAATTAACATAACCCTAATCTATAATTTACCCTAGTCTATTAATTAACTTTACACCAATTAATCATTTAATTCCAAATTAATTACTAACCAATAACTTTTAATTAATCCAAGACTGTTCTCATTTTCATTTAAAAACACTATCGTATCATCATAAAAATAATGCATCAACATTGTATCCACACAAATAATTTTCTCATTATGAAATTTTATATGGTTCATGAATAATCACATGAGTATGTCAAGCAGTAGACATAGAGAAATCAATCTATGCAGGTGAATTCAAAAAAAATCAATCAATGCAGGTGACTACCTCCACAAATAAACACCAACAACGAAACCAGTCGTCGGCAGCACGGGTGGGGAGCCGGATCTAGGGTTCTGGCTCGCCAGAACCTGGGGCAGAAGCTGGGGTCGCGGGGGTCGAGGGAGAAGTTAGGGTCGCGGGGGAAGAACCTCGGGTCGCCGTGAGAAGGGGTCGTCGGGAGAAGGGGGGTCGTCGGTCGCCGGTCGCGGGGTATGTCGGAGACGCAAGTTGCAAGGTCGTCGGAGATGCTGGTCGTGGGGTCGCCGGGGGGTTGGGGGAAGAAGGGCGGGGCGCGGGGTCACGGGGGGTTGGGGGAAGAACGGGGGTCGGGGTAGGGAAGGGTCGGGAGTTTTAAAAAAAAATATGGGTTTCGCGGCGGTTTATTAAAAACCGTCGCGAAACCATTTTAGAAAAATGTTTAGCGGCGGTTGTGTGAACCGCCGCCACAAAACCGCCGCTAAATGCAGTTTATGTTGTAGTGCTAGTTTGTCTCATGAGACCTACCAATGCATCGACGAGCTATAGCGGGCTCCACCCATCAGTCATAATTTTTTCCTCATAAGGCGGCCCATATCACACCATTTTATTAATCATGGATTTGGTTACTCAAAGTAGGATATATAATTATAATATTACATGTTTATGAGTAATGTATTTCAATTGATGAGATTTATTCATGGGGAAATCCCAATTATTATTAATAGATGAAATTTTCAATAATATTATTGGAATAAAAATAAAATTTGTGTTTAGAATAGATTATAAATGAGTTACTTTGAAGTATTTTTCAATGAATAAATATTCGACAGTGCATCATCTTTATTCCATGTAAATTATTAGTAGGGAAAGCTAAATTGATTTAAGATATGATAGTTATTTATAGATGAAAATTGCAATAGAATACATTTTTCAAATAAATAAGTGATTATTTTTTATACATATGTTATCATATATTGAATTATGGGAAGAAAAACTAATAATAATAGTGTATTCCACTCTTTTGGTGGTAGATTTAGCCTTACTAATTCTGTCCTTATTTTAAATCCTATGCATTTCCTTGTAATCATTTATTCTAACATATTTATCATTAGATATACCATGATAATCCTCAATTTATTAATTTGAATATCATATAAAGTTGGAATATATCATTATGATAGTTGGTCTATGCATTTTATCCACTATAAGGATATAAGAATTAATCATAAAATAATCTATGCGGTTATGAAATGCAAGAATTTTAAACTAGAATTTGAAAATGTATTTAGATAATCAATCAAGAAAGAATAATTCAATTTTTCATATGGCCTCCCTTATTTACTATAATCATAAAAATAATAATTCATTTACAATTTTAAATTGTATTCGTTACACGAATTCAATAATATTATATAAT